>CM077154.1:62741356-63341356 GCA_039583875.1 Platanthera guangdongensis
CCTTCGGTATGCGAAGGTACCAAACGAGGCAGGTAAAAGTTGTTTTCTCTTGGTCATCGGGAAATGGGGATTTGGAAAAAAACCCGATAAGCCATCAAGAAAACAAAAATACGGATGACCGGATAAACGCTCCAGAATTGGTCTAAGAATAGTAGTGGGAAATGATCCTTATGGGTGGCATCATTTAGTTTTCTATAATCGATGCACATCTGCCAACCCGTAACAGTACATGTCGGGACGAGTTCATTATGCTTATTTTCCACTACGGTAAGACCGCCCTTTTTGGCACGACATGAACGGGACCAACCCACGTACTATCCGATATAGGATAAATAATCCCCGTATCTAATAATTTAATAATTTGGCTTTAACGACCTCTTTCGTGTTTGGGTTAAGACGTCATTGCGGCTGAATAGTTTTGCGACAATTATCGGCGAAGGAAAATCTTGTGGGTGCAGAAAGGAAGGGTAATCCCTTTTAGATTAGATATTTGCCACGCAATTGTGTGGCGATGTTTATGTAAAACTCCCAATAAATCGGAAGTCTCTGAATCGCTCAAATGCGAAGAAATGATAACGTGAAGGGTATCATCTTTTCGAAAAAAGCGTATTTGAGTGATTCGGGTAGGGGTTTGAGTTCAAGGCAGGGCGGTTCTTCTAACGAGGTTTTAATTTAATGTCTTTCGATCCAAAAGGTTCAAAAGAAAAATTAGTAGGGTTATCCTCTTCGCAGTTAAAATTTCCGAGCGCAAAAATGTCATCGTTTAAAAAAGTAGACTCAAAAATAGGGGAAAAACAATCTCCAAGTTAGGTATCTAAATTATAACAAAAGTCATCGCTCGATGACGAGTCTCCTATAGAGGGATTAATAGAGAAAGTAACTTCGTCATCTCCTACCCGAAGGAGGAGACGACCGTTACTTACGTCAATTAATGTGTGGGAGGTTGCGAGAAAAGGGCGACCGAGTATAATTGGTACATCGGTGTCCACCTCGATGTCTATGATGACGATGTCTACCGAAAAGATAAACATATCAACTCAGACAAGTATCTCCTCCACTACCCCGACGGGAAACTTAACCGAGCGATCAGCTAGTTGGATTCGCATTTTAGTAGGGGCTGGAGTGCCCAAACCTAATTTTTGAAAGAGCGAGAATGGCATCAAATTAATGCTCGCGCCTAAATCTACAAGAGCGTATTTTACTAATATATTGTCAAAAAGGCACGGGATGGAGAACCGTCCCGGGTCATTTCTTTTAAGGGGCAATTTATTAGTAAGAGCCTTTGAGCAGTCAGCATTCAGAGATATATGCGAAATATTTTCTAATTTTTATTTATTAGAAAGAAGTTGTTTTAAATATTTCGCGTATTTAGGCATCTGTGAGATTGCTTCGCAGAGGTAACATAAATATGAATTTGTTTTAGTAATAAAAAAAAATTTTATACTGCGCGTCCTTACGCTCACTATCGAGCTTATGTGGATACAGCAAGGGCGTTTTAATAAATTTTTCGTTTAAAATTGTAAAGTTGGCGTAATCGAAGAAGGGGGAAGAGGGGTCGGAGGTGAAATCTGTACATGCGGATCGATCCGTTTTGGATCGATCACCTCCTTTCCGCTACGAAGGGTTATAGCGTTGATATTCTCCCACGGATTGGGCTCCGTGTTTCCGGCAGTGCCCCGAGTGCACGCTCGGACATCATTCGCGCTAGCTGTCCAACTTGGAGTTCAAGTTTTTTAGCGATCTAGTGATGTTCCAGATATTTGATTCGTTGGAAGCTATGTATTTAGAAAATTTTCCTCCATCGGGGAGGGTTTTGGAATAGGGGGAGGTGGCAAAAATCCGAGCGCAAAGGAATTGGGCGGGCGCTGCGCATTATTCGTGTTGCTCTATGAGAAGTTGGGGTGGTTCCTCTAACCTGGAGTATAGTTATTACTATAAGGGTTGTTGTTGGGGTTGAAGGAAGGACGCCCAGCATATCCCACATAGTCTACAAACTCATTGACTACGCCGACATTAGGGGGAATCGCCCAAGGCAGAGTGGAGGAGACAGCAGGCATCTCTGACACCTGCTTCGTCAGCCTTTCAACTTGAGGGCTAAGTGGGCAGTGGCATCCACATCAAAGAGGTTGGCCGCCTGCTTGGGACATCCCGCGCGGGACGTTCCATTGGTAGGCGTTTATAGCCATCTCTTCAATAAGAGCTTGGGCAGCCTCGAGGTTCTTATTATTCAGAGTGCCCCGGTAGCCGCGTCAATCATTTGACGCGTCTGATAGTTAAGCCCATTGTAGAAGATTTGGACCTGCAACCACGCAGGTAGCGCGTGGTGCGGACACTTACAAAGGAATTCTTTAAACCGCTCCCAAGTCTCAAAAAAGACTTGGAATCGTTCTGCACAAACGAAGAAATGTCCGCCCGCAACTTTGCAGTTTTGGCGGGCGGAAAATACTTCGTTAAGAACCGTTCCGCAAGCTCGGCCCAGGTGGTGATACATCTCGCGGAGGGAATTCAACCATGCCTTAGCTTTGGATCTTATGGAGAATGGAAAAAGGCGCAAACGAATGGCGTCATCAGTGACGCAATTAATCTTAAAGGTATCGCAGATTTCAAAAACTAGACAAATGAACATTCGGGTCCTCATCCGGCAGATGGGCTTCACACAGTATGCCTATTCCATACTACACATTTTCGGATCTACATGCAAGACATCTTGGGGATATCCAGAATCAACCCAGTGGGAATCCCTCAATAATCCACTTTTGTGGGGGAAACCCATTCAATATGCCAAATAAGGACTTCACATGTACAAGGAAGAAAAATCGTTACCATTGACGATCGCTTTGGAGCCATGGAAAACTAGCCAGATGAAAAGCACCGCAACGGCCTTGCCTCCACAAATCTGGGCTCAGCACGCGATTCGGGGATCTAAAACTCCACCGGCAGCCGGATTCCTGCTCCTCCTCCTTGCTCTCCCACTCTCAACCTCTTTAGAAAGAGAGAGAAAAGCCTTAATAATGAGAGAGTTTATCCTCAACTCATGGCCTTGAACTAGCAGGGAGATCTCAGGACCGTTGGATCCTAGTTGAATGGAATGAACGGCCACGAAAAGCCCTGAAAAACACTTTCCTGGGCCGAACACGGCCTGTGACACACTCGTGTCAAAGGCCGTGTGCCTTAAGCGGCAAAGAAACGACTTGACCGACCAGGACACGGCCCTGTGCCACGCCCGTGTCACAGGCCGTGTGCTAGACACAGCTTTGGACACGCCCATGTCCAGCTCGTGTTCCTCAATCCTCACAGAATTGCCCAAGTACAGAGAAGGATACGGCCCTTGACACGCCTGTGTCATAGGCAGTGTACCAACTCGAGGATCATCGAGTGCATATCGTCGAACTCACTTGAGAACTCGTCGAACACATAGCAGGACATGGCCCTGGAAACGCTCGTGTTACAGGCCGTGTACCCACTCAAGGATCGTCGACTGCATTTCGTCGAGCTCACTCGAGATCGCCCTGCCATCACTCAAGTCCAGGACAGGGCCATGGACACGCAGTGTCCCCGGCCGTGTTGCCTCACACAGAGTAGGACACGCCATTGACACACCCGTGTCCCAGGCTATGTTGCCACCCTACTCAGCTCATTCATCCTCGAGATTTGGGCGTTACAATCCTCCCCTCCTTACAAGAAATTTCGTCCCGAAATTTGCATACAATACTCAGGAAACTCTTCAACAAAATGTATTACAACATTTTATGTTTTTGTACAACACAAACTGTTATACAAGTTTTTAACAAACAATTCGGGAAATTCGGCAAGCATGGGTCTGCTCCCGCTCCCATGTTAGACTCACGGTCGCAGTAGTCCTAGCGGACCTTGACCATCCCGATTGTCTTGTTCCGCAACAGCTTGTCGGCTTTATCTTCGATCCGAATGGGCCTAACCTCGTCGTTAGCCCAAATTCGATCGGTACACGATCATTCGCAATCACTTGAGCTGGATCTTTTACTGCTTTTCGAAGCACTGAGATGTGGAACACATCATGCAATCCACTCAATTCGTCTGAAAGAGCTAGCCGATAAGCAACTTCGCCAACTTTTTCCACTCAAATGGACCAAGATATCTCGGACTAAACTTTTTCAAGCGCCGAATCCTGGACACACGTTTGAAGGGTTTGAGTTTCAAATATACCCAATCGTCAATCGCAAACTCAATATTTCGGTGCTTTGCGTTGTAATATTTAGCTTGTCTATCTTGGCTATCAGTAGTCTCTCCCAAATATAGCGTATCGTCGAAGTAGCTTCTTTGACTTCATTAAGCTTATATGGTTTAGATTCGCCTGCTTCCGCCCAAGCTAATGGTGTACGGCATTTTCGACCATACAAAGCTTCAAACGGTGCCATACTTATGCTCGCTTGGTAACTATTATTGTAGGAAAAGTCTACTATATAGAGATGATCTTCCGACCTCTTCCCAAAATCCAAGGCGCACATTCAGAGCATGTCCTCCATCATTCTATTGGTCCTCTCAGTCTGGCCATCAGTTTGGGGATGAAAGGTCGTACTGAACGTTAACTTTGTCCCCAACAAGTGTTGGATTAGCCTCCAATCATTCGATTTGAATCGCCCGTCATGGTCACTTACGATGCTACGGGGAACACCATGCAAACGTACGATTTGCTCAACATAGAGGTTCGCCAAGACTTTCACTGAATCGTTCATCTTGTTCGGAAGGAAGTGAGCCACTTTCGTCAACCGGTCTACGATCAGCCAAATCGAATCGTTACCGCATTGAGACCTCGGCAAACCATGGACGAAATCTATTGAAATATCATCAAACTTTACTCTGGAATAGGGAGTAACTTTAGGAAACCATCAGGCTTCTAGCATTCAGCTTTCACTAAGGCACAGGTCTGACATTTAGCCACATAATGTGCTATGTCTTTCTTTAACCTTGGCCACCAGAACAACTTTTTCATGTCTTTGTACATCTTTGTGCTCCTGGGTGAATTGAGTATTTTGTAAAGTGAGCTTCATACATCAACTCTTCTCTTAGCTTACCCACACTTGGGACGCACAAACGACCACCTTTCCGCAAAAGGTCGTCATCCCAGGAGAATTGGTCATTTGACCCATCCACTACATAGCGTTGCAGACTTTCGTCAAGTTCTGTGCTCGCCGAATTCTATCTACAAGATCATACTGTACCTCTGTCCAGTTCAAGCATGCATTTGTTGTGGAATTCTTGTCAACACAAGAAATCTCTAGCGCTTCCATCTCCTGGATCAAATGCTCATCGTGCATCTGCAACCAATTCGCCCTTGACGGAGTCCTACGACTCAAGGCATCTGCGACCACGTTTCCTTTCTCGGGAGTGTAGTGAATATCAAAGGTGTAGTCCCCGAGGAACTCCATCCACCTTCATTGTCGCATATTGAGATCCTTCTGATCCAATAGCTACTTTGGCTCTCATGGTCCTTGAATATATCCACCTTCACGTCATATAAATAATGATGCCACAGTTTAAGTGCAAATATTACTGCTGCCAACTCCAAATCATGGGCGGGATAGTTTTGCTCATGCACTTTCAACTAGCGTGAGCCATAAGCGATCACCTTTCCAAATTAAATAAGAACGCAGCCTAAGCCGCTCCCTGAAGCATCACTATAAATTTCAAAGCCGTCCGAACTACATTGTGATGTCATAATGGGCGCTGTGGTCAACCGACTCTTTAGCTCTTCAAAAGCTCGTGCTCACTCCGGCGTCCAGACAAACTTCTGATCCTTCCTCATTAATGTGGTAAGAGGCAAAGCGATCCGTGAGACGTTTTCTACAAAACGTCTGTAGTAGCCTGCCAGTCCAAGAAAACTCCTGACTTCGGCCACCGAAGACAACACTGGCCACTCCTGGATGGCTCTTATCTTTGTCGGATCCACCACAATGTCCTCTGCACTCACCACATGGCCAAGAAATGCCACGGACGACAGCCAAAACTCACACTTTGAGAATTGGCGTAGAGCTTATTCTTTGCAGGGTATGCAACACCAACCATAGATGTTTCGCATGATCTTCTTCCGATTAAGAGTACACCAAGATATCATCAATGAAGACAATCACAAACAGGTCCATGTACTCTTGGAATGGTCGGTGCATTAGATCCATAAACACCGATGGCGCATTACATAGTCCAAACGGCATTATAGTGAACTCGTAATGACTGTAGCGTGTTTCAAATCCAGTTTTGAGTGTACTGTCGATCCCTCTAGTTGATCAAACAAGTCATCTATCCGTGGAATCAGATATTTATTTTTCTCCGTCAACCTATTCAATTCACGATAATCGATACACAATTACAGACTACCGTCCTTCTTTTTCACAAAAAGAACAGGTGCGCTCCAAGGTGACATACTTGAGCGTATGTATCCATGTTCCAGCAATTCTTGTAGTTGAACTTTTAGTTCAGCCATTTACTTTGGCACTACTCAATATGGCGAGCGGGCCACAGGTTTTGCACCTGGCACCAACTCAATCGAGAAATCAGTCTCTCGTTATGGTGGTAATGCCGGAAGCTCTTTCGAAAACACATCAGTGAACTTCGAAACAATCGGAACATCACTCACAATGGCCTTTGGCTCAACAACCTCAACAAGCTTGAAGAACAACTTCGCGCCTTTCTGAACTGCCTTAACCACTTGAAGAGCAGACATCAATGTCCTGCTCGACCCTCGCATACCAGCGAACTTAGTTTCTCGTTCAGTATTCTGCTCCATTGTGACTTCCTTTGATTTGAAATCTATATAGGCACACTGCTCCGAGAGCCAGTCCATACCAAAGATCACATCAAACTCCAATATCGGCAGCACCGATGCTTCCAACCCGAAATCTCGACTTCCTATTCATACCTCCACAAAACAAGACCTATCTGCATGCATTACACATCCATTTGGTAATAACACCTTCACACTATCTGCCACCATATGAATCGGTACACCGATCTGTGACACAAAGTCCATAGATAGAAATGAATGAGAAGGACCAGTATCAAACAGTGCTCTCGCCGGATGGTATCGAATCAGGATAAAGCCTAATACAAACATATCATACACAAGCGACAAACAAGGTATTAAATAGCATAAGCAGCAATCAAATATGTTGTCGCGTACCTGTGACAACATCGCTTTGCTTTATGGCCTCCTGCTGGACAAGATTATACACTCGGGGTTGCGCCTGGGATGCAGTGGACTCCACCACTGCCTTTCCCTTTTCAGCACATGACGCTCATGTCTTCTTTTCAACCTTTGGTGGACCAACCCGATAGTTACGGGCTATATGCCCCACTCTACCACATGTATAGCAGGTCCGAGACTCCAGCCTCGAAGTTGCCCCCGATGCAACACTTGACGGAGCCTGTGTAGAAGACTTGAATCTCTTACCCCATTTCCTTCGGTAATTTAATTTCCCCGGGTGTGGCACTTTGAACTCGGACTTTGTTACCGCCAAGTCCCTTTTTCCTTGCACCCGCTTCATATCCTTCTCCAATGCACACATCGTATCCACCAACGCCTGAAACATTTGGTTCACTGAACTTGATAGCAGGAATCTCAACTCATCCTGCAACCCTTCATAGAACTGATTGGTTTTTCGTTGTTCATCAGTGAAGATAGACCCCGCATAGCGTCCCAAAAGTGTAAAATCATGCAAGTAGGTATCGACACTACTCTCTCCCTAAGTTAGACGCTGGAACTCATTTTCTATAGCGATGCATTGCGCTACTGGCAAGTGTTTTGCCAAAAATAGTTGCGAAAACTCCTCAATCGAGACTTCTGTTAGTTGCCTGCCCGCCAAATGGTGTAACTTTATCTCGTCCCACCATAGTCAAGCCTCTTCTTCCAACAAGAAGGTGGCTAAGGTGACCTTCTGATTTCCTCCGTCCTTATCGCCGTCAAGATTCGCTTGGCGCGCAATAACCAATCTTCCGCCTGCGTTGGGGATCTCACACCCGTAAACATAGGAGGATTAAAGTTCATGAATTTCTTCAACTGCCGTTCAGCTGCCCGAGGATCAACAGTCTCAACAAGTTCTGGCCTTACACCAACCCGTTCTGGCACCAATGTCGGTTGCGCCTGCCCAGTAGGTTGTGCATGAATCATTGCAAACAGCGCCTTAGCAACTAAGCATATTGTTTCCGCAGAAGGAGGAGGTGTAGGCACCTCAGTTGGTGTCGCACTCTCATCAGAACGCTGGGGCTCAGACTGCCCAGCACCACTACGAGTCACCAATAGGTGGAGAACACACACTTTGATGTAGGCTAGGCCTTTGGGATCCTACACGGAGGGCGTGACTACAGCCTTGGCAACGTTATCACTCCCTAACCGGCACACAAACGCAACGCAACGACCACAATGATTGTTTTTTATCGTTCGTGCTAACATACGGATAGCCGATCCGCAAGTGGAACGGAGAATGGCTATAGGCCAAAATCCTTTCCGGCTAAATGGAATAATATTAATTCCGATCGAGCTTTGGAGTTGTACCAAAATAGATCCACCAAAAAAAAATCACGATTCGAAAAACGGTAGGATCTATCCCAACAAAACAAAAACGAGTAGCGCCAATCCTCTCGCGAGATCTTTTCGGAAAACCAACAGAAAATCTCAAATCTATTTTTAGGAACACCACGAAAATTTAGCAATTCGAAAAATCACGCAAAATCCGTCCACCACAAGAATTAATCAAAGAAGAGAATCTCTTAGGTAGGAATTTCGTTACCCCACTCGGAAATGTAGATCCGAGATGTTGGATCCACAAAGTACGATCGCTCTTCCCTTTTGGAATCCACGGGAAACGTGCCACGGATGAAGATCTTGTTCGCCTCCTTCGCTTCTCGCCGTGGTTGATTACCCCAACCTTGATTCTTCCTTACACGAGATCTTCCTCCTCCAAGGTTGGCCGACCACCTTTGAAAGAAAGGGATGGACACGTAGATGAGAGGATGTAGTAGGAGGAGGGATGAGGGAGGAAATGAGAAGAAGAAGAGAGAGAGAAGGGGGGGTGCGGCCAAGAAGAAGAAGAGGAAGAAGAAGGGGGGCCGGCGGCTAGAAGAGAGGGAGGGGAGATAGAAAATTTAGGGTTGGAGGAATTCTTAATTGATTTCAATAGTAGTCTCCATAACAAATGATAATGTGGCCTTATATAAGGCTTACAACCATGTGGCTATTAGCAGCCCAAAATAAAAATGTTGCAGAAAATGAAATGACAAAATAACAGTGTCAAATACCACATATAACCAGATAAAGGCAGACCAAATAATAAAATAAATTCAAAGCTTATTTTTGTTGCGTGGGCGAAGATTGTAGCCATGCCCGCTACGGCGCCGCAAGTCTCTTGATGGTGGAGCATCATCGTCATCTTCTGTCACGGTCACACCGCCATGGTCGTCATCTTCATCACCCAATTGGCCGTCGTGGTGGCCGTCGCCATCAATCATAACACTGCCATGGTCGTCGTCTTCATCAACCAATTGGCCGTCGTGGTGGCCGTCGCCATCAATCCTCCCGCTCTCAAAAGGACTCATCACCGATGAGTGGGCTGGACGGTAACGGTGGAGGAGATCTTCATCGAGAAGAGCCAGGTCTGCCAAAGAAATCCAAGAGTCGTCCGAAGCTGGACGACCACGCCATCTGACCAAAAACCTGTGAATGTTGCCGTCGGGAGTAGAAAACACCGCATCCTGCAAAATCTTGTCAGGCAAGAAATCGGTTCGGGGGAACCTTGGAAAAGCGTTAGGCGAAGAAGAAAAACAAGTTGCATCATCAATAGACAACGTACCTCCCGAAGAATCCGAAAGTGAGAGCGGTCCAGAAATATTCGCACCCCCACCCCTTTAGACGGTATAGTGGAAATATGAAACGGAGAGACTGACAATTCAGGTGGTGGAGCGACATAAAGCGTTAAATCCGAAATGTTAAAAACAGGGGAGATTCCCCACTCAGCGGGTAACTGTAATAAATATGCATTTTCACCTAGCTTCTTCAAAACCCGAAAAGGACCGGCTCTCTTATTCGCTAATTTTTTTATGGTGCCCGAGGGCAACCGTTCAGGGATAAGACGTACCATTACCAAATCACCAATCTTTAAGGGGGCTGCTCGCTTATGTATGTTAGCATTCGATTGATAAATAGCATATTGTTTAGCTAACATCTTGCCAATGTGCTCATGGAGAGTGTGAACGTGCGAGGCGAAGTCCTGTGCAAATTGGCTTGATTTAAATGATGGTGGTAACGGGATCAAATCAAGAGGCACGGGCGCCTTATATCCATGCACTATCTCATTTGGCGATAACTCGGTGGACCTATTCTTAGAATTATTATAGGCTAACTGAGCGTGGGGGAGAATAAGATCCCATGTACCCTTATGATCGCCCACCAAGCAACGAAGTAATCCTCCCAAACTTCGGTTAACAACTTCCGTTTGCCCATCCGTTTGGGGATGGTAGGCCGACGAAAACATAAGCCTCGTGCCCAACAACTTCCACAGTGTCTTCCAAAAGTAGCTAGTAAACTTAACATCTCTATTGGTCACGATGGTTTTGGGGACACCTCGATGAGCTACGACCTCCTTAAAATACAACTTAGCGACATGGGAAGCATCGTTGGTACTATGACAAGCGATAAAATAAGCCATTTTAGAGAATCGGTCCACTACGACCAAGATGGAATCGTGACGCCGAAATGTTAGTGGGAGGCCCAATATGAAGTCCATGCTAACATCCACCCATGGGGCAGAGGGAATCGGAAGGGGTGTGTAAAGGCCCGCATTGGTCTTGTTACCCTTAGTTAATTGACATACGCGGCAGCTCCCTACGATTTTGTTGACCATTGGCTTGAGACCCGGCCAAAAGAATTTATCCTCCACAAGCGTGATCGTTTTATCGCGACCGAAGTGTCCACCTAAACCTCCACTATGTAACTCCCATATAATAAAATGGCGTAGGGACGAGTGGGGAATACACAATTGTGTGTGCTTGAATAAATAACCGTCACGAATGTAGTAGGCTGAAATAGTAGAGGGGCCTGTTCCTGAGCTGCTAAATAAATATCCTTAAAATCCGGGCATAGGACATACTCGTCCTTAATGCGTTCAAATCCTATTACCGTCACCTCCATTTTAGATAACAATAGGGTGACACGACTAAGTGCGTCCGCCACTCGATTTAACGTACCCTTAAGGTGCTTAATAATGAATGTGTACTCCTGAAGATAGGAGACCCATTTGGCGTGCCGAGGGCTGATTTTACCTTGAGAGTTTACAAATTTTAGCGCCTCATGATCCGAGAGGATTACAAATTCTTTTGATATGAGATAGTGTCGCCAATGTTGGAGACAACGTATCACGGCATAAAACTCACGATCATAATTAGAGTAATTTAATTTTGGGCCCGCAAGTTTCTCGCTGAAGTATCCGACCGGATGTCCCTCTTGACTTAACACTCCACCAATTCCTATCCCCGAAGCGTCGCATGATAATTCAAACACTTTAATAAAATCCGGCAACCGTAGTAGGGGGGCTTCGGACATTCGATCCTTAATCTTTTGAAATGCGCTAGCGGCCGATTTGGTCCATATAAAATCACCCTTCTTCATACACTCAGTGATGGGTGCCATGATACTACTAAAATTGCGAATGAATCATCGATAAAACGTGGCCAATCCATGAAAACTCCTAACTTCCTGAAAATTTTGCGGCTCCGCCCACTCTCTAATTACTTGGACCTTCTTAGGGTCAACATGTATACCCTCAGCGTTCACTATGTATCCTAAGAATTCCACGGAAGTCACACCGAATGCGCACTTCTTAAAATTAATATATAAGTTCTCTTGGTGCAATGTAGTAAGGATTGTCCGCAAATGAGTTTCATGATCGATCGGCGAGGTACTAAACACCAAAATATCATCGAAATAGACTACGACAAATTTTCCCATGTATGGCTTAAATACTTGAGTCATTAATCGTGAGAAAGTACTTGGTCCGTTGGTGAGTCCCTCTCCTAGTACTAATCACTCGTAAAGCCCGTCCTTAGATTTAAAGGCCGTTTTCCATTCGTATCCCTCCTGAATCCTTATTTGGTGGTAACCACTCTTTAAATCCAATTTTGAGAACACGGTGGCACCGGACAACATATCCAATAGATCGTCCAAACGGGGGATGGGAAACCTATACTTAGCAGTTATTTTATTGATGGCCCGGTAGTCTACACACAACCTCCAAGACTTATCTTTCTTCGGGACCAACAAGGCAGGGACGGCACAAGGGCTTTTACTATGGCGGATAAATCCATTAGCTAATAAATCGGAAATTAACATTTGTAGTTCATTATGTGCGGAGGTATTAAGTCGGTATGGGGTAGGTTAGGCAAGGACGAGCCCGGGACGAAGTCAATTTCATGTTGAATATCCCTGATTGGTGGCAACTTGGAAGGTAAATCTACCGGATAGACGTCCTTATATTCTTCCAATAATGTGCGCAGAGATAACGGTATGTTCTCTAAAGATGGTGAATCTTCATGTACATGTAGACATACTAACGCATATATGATGCCATCGAGAAAGGTCTCACGTTCTAACTCCTTCCTACTTATAAGACTTATCATTTTCCTTTCCGCAGGGACCACTGTGTCCTTGGACGCAATAGACGGGTCCTTAGGTGGTGTGGGTTTTAACACAATGGTCTTACCATTGAACTTGAACTCGTAGGTGTTGGATTTGCCAAAATGGGTCACGTCATAATCATAAAGCCATGGACGTCCTATTAGAACGTGACAGACATCCATAGGGATGACATCACACCACACCTTATCGACGTAGTTCTTCACTGTAAGCGGTACCAAACATCGCTTAGAAACTGCGATGGACGTTTTGTTCACCCATGCTATCTTATACGGATGTGGATGCGGCTCAGTGACTAAGTGCATTCGAGTGATGGCATTCTCCGAAACGACGTTCATACAACTACCGCTATCGATTATTAACTTACACCACTTGTCACTGTTCTTAAAATTTACCGAGAAGATATTCGTCTGATTGTAATCGCCCGTCGCTCGCGGTGTATTCAGAATACATCTCATAACCATCATAAACGAGTCGTCGTCAATATCACTCGGCTCGGCGTCAGACTCAGTACCGGCTTCATAAACGATCTCGGCGGGGTCAGACGTGGTATCTAATAGTGCCAGTGGTTTACTCTTAGTGGGACACTCACTAGCGTAGTGTCCTTGAATTCCGCACGAATAACAGGTAGCGTTAGTCTTATTAATTCGTCCTACTGGGACTCTCTCACCATTGGGATTTTTATTGTTCCTAGCAGTAATTACTATGGAACTTGAGTCCGTCGATCGGAACTTTCCTTTGTCTCGCATGGATGGCGAAGGTGGGGGTCCTAAGATGGATTTTCCTTTCTGGAATGCCCGGCCCTTGGACTTGTTGGCATTGTGCTTTTCTATATCTAGAGCTGCATTGAATGTTGTGTTAAGGTCTGTGTGACCATAACGCAAAAGCTTGCCTTGGATGTCCGTGTTAAGTCCCTTACGGAAACGAGATAGTGTGACCTCGGGCATTTCTCGTATATCACAACGCACCATCATATTCTTGAGTCGTCCCATGTACTCCGCTACCGATTGGCCCCCTTGACGAAGGGTGGCTAGCTTGTCGAACATTTGGTTTCGGTGATATGCCGGGACATATTGGTCATGCAGGAGTGCCTTCATGGCGGCCCACCCAATTGGGGGTGCTCCGTTTACGGTGCCTAGACGCCTCTCTTCGTTCAACCAGAACGTTTTGGCTCTACCCAGAAGTTTCATTCGTGCTACTCGTACCTTCTCAACGTCCGTCAAGTTGTGCCACTCAAAATAGCACTCAATATCCATGATCCAGTTTAGAAAAAGTTGGGGTTCACCCATGCCATCGTAGGATGGTGATTCCATTTTAACGGCCCTAGTTAAGTCGAACTCATAAGGGGCTCGGGGTGCGTACTCATAATCCGGATCACGAGGGAGATTTTGTCTCTCTTCTCGTTGGTTGGCGGGATGGGGTGGCTGCCCCGGTCGATTTATCCCAAAGTCGGGATTTCGAGGCTCTGCATTGAGTGCATCGAACCTAGTGTTAAACTCTTCCCTAAGCGTCGCAATTGTTGCAGGAGCGGGTTCACCATCATCATGATGGTCGGCCATGTGTGATGTGGATGGAGAATACTCCGTGCCAAGCCTCGTGCGCATGAACAACACAGATACAGGGTGCCTCACCTAGATAAGAGACTGTTTGGACAAGAATTTTATAAATCAGGATTTTTATACGCTTAATGACTTGGAGAACGAAAATATTTTTTTTGACTTATATGCTTAGAAAAATAGGTAGAAAATTCAGATTTTTTTATACTTCTTTTTTTGCAAATATTTTTTTTGTTATATGCAGACCAAATAGAGAAATTCAGATTTGGTGATTACGAAAACGTGCACGACCAAGTGTGGGTCGACGTCCTAAGAAAAGGGGAGCGTAAGGACGGTGTCGATTGAGAAATCAACACAACCTCGCTTTGATACCAAATTGATGTAGGCTAGGCCTTTGGGATCCTACACGGAGGGCGTGACTACAGCCTTGGCAACGTTATCACTCCCTAACCGGCACACAAACGCAACGCAGCGACCACAATGATTGTTTTTTATCATTCGTGCTAACATACGGATAGCCGATCCGCAAGTGGAACGGAGAATGGCTATAGGACAAAATCCTTTCCGGCTAAATGGAATAATATTAATTCTGATCGAGCTTTGGAGTTGTACCAAAATAGATCCACCAAAAAAAAAATTCACGATTCGAAAAATGGTAGGATCTATCCCAACAAAACAAAAGCGAGGAGCGTCAATCCTCTCGCGAGATCTTTTCGGAAAACCAACTAAAAATCTCAAATCTATTTTTAGGAACACCACGAAAATTTAGCAATTCGAGAAATCACGCAAAATCCGTCCACCACAAGAATTAATCAAAGAAGAGAATCTCTTAGGTAGGAATTTCGTTACCCCACTCGGAAACGTAGATCCGAGATGTTGGATCCACAAAGTACGATTGCTCTTCCCTTTTGGAATCCACGAGAAACGCGCCACGGATGAAGATCTTGTTCGCCTCCTTCGCTTCTCGCCGTGGTTGATTACCCCAACCTTGATTCTTCCTTGCACGAGATCTTCCTACTCCAAGGTTGGCCGACCACCTTTGAAAGAAAGGGATGAACACGTAGATGAGAGGATGTAGTAGGAGGAGGGATGAGGGAGGAAATGAGAAGAAGAAGAGAGAGAGAAGGGGGGTGCGGCCAAGAAGAAGAAGAGGAAGAAGAAGGGGGGCCGGCGGCTAGAAGAGAGGGAGGGGAGATAGAAAATTTAGGGTTGGAGGAATTCTTAATTGATTTCAATAGTAGTCTCCATAACAAATGATAATGTGGTCTTATATAAGGCTTACAACCATGTGGCTATTAGCAGCCCAAAATAAAAATGTTGCAGAAAATGAAATGACAAAATAACAGTGTCAAATACCACATATAACCAGATAAAGACAGACCAAATAATAAAATAAATTCAAAGCTTATTTTTGTTACGTGGGCGAAGATTGTAGTCGTGCCCGCTACGGCGCCGCAAGTCTCTTGATGGTGGAGCATCATCGTCATCTTCTGTCACTGTCACACCGCCATGGTCGTCGTCTTCATCACCCAATTGGCCGTCGTGGTGGTCGTCGCCATCAATCGTAACACCGCCATGGTCGTCGTCTTTGTCACCCAATTGGCCGTCGTGGTGGCCGTCGCCATCACACTTTGGCGACCTTGCACAAGCAATAACAATAATATAGGAACGCTCAATTTCCTCAAACAGGTGTATTTGCATTCCTTGGTGGACATTCTTGAGTTCTTTAATGTTATAGTGGGTCGCACTTACACGTGCTCGCCACCCAACCTGCCTCTGATACCAAAATGTAACACCTCCATCCGTTACATGACATATAATAGAAGGTCCGGCCGGGGCCCCACACCATATACTACAAACAGGCGGCGAAGTTACAGATTAATATCAAAACTATTCGCATCCTAACTCAGAGCATTCTAGCGGAAGCTTTTAAGTTGTTTGAACTCAACTCATTTGAATGTCCACAATACATAAACTAGCATTTAGATATATAACACCACGAAGGAATGTTCTCCAAATACACAGCAAGTCTGGCCTTATGGTCTTACAGTTAAGCTTTATAATCATGACTTTCATACATCGGCACGCAGGCCGGCCACACAAGAAGATAGCATCAAAAGAACTCCTTTGGCCTTCGAGGTCCAGCATAGCAGCAGTGATGCGTGTAAATCGGCAAGCACACCGGTCGCACAAGTAATAAAGTTTTGGGAATAAATCCCCGAGTGTCGGTATCTTGAGGAATGCAATTAGCGTAGAACGGCAACAGTACCGAGAATATCGTTATGAGAGTTATAAATAGAACAAAAAGGAAATAGAGGACTTGAGAGAATGTGGATGTTTGATCTACTGAACTAGTAAAAGTTATGCGGGTCGAAGGCACTGCTTCGCAAGGTGGAGTGGTTTTATCGGCCGCGATGCCGAACTTCAGTTGGGCGAGTTGAAGGGAAGCTAATGGATTACAGTGTTCTTGTGTGGAGTGCAATCGGACAAGATACGGGAATGAAGTGGATGCGAGGTGAGCGAGGCACATTCACAGACAATACTCACAAGCAGAAGAAAATACTAACATTCCATTAGCTATAAAATAAACTTGATGTTCATGGATGGAAATGTTCATTACACTGCTCAAAACATTGATACTACAGAGGAAGGGGAAGAGGAGTAAACCAAAAGAGAGTGAAGATCCACCGCGGGTCGTGGCCGGAGTAGCGAGTTGTCAATCCGCTTCCAGGCTCAGTCCAAGGAGGCTTCCGGTACCAACGAGCTGTCACCTCGAAGGCCTTTAAGTCCATTCTCTAGGTTATCTACTTCACCAACTCCACAGGAAAGCTTGGAGTTGAAGTCATCAATGGCCGAGGGCTTCGCCGGAGAGTTTAAAAGCTTCAGAGTAGTTGGCAATGGCTTCCCGACGAAGGTGGAAGTGATGGAGCAGCTGGAGAAGTGAAATGGCGATTCCCGCGCACTCTCCGATCGTAGAAAATGACAGACGTTGACCTAAAATGCGGAGCAGGGCCTTAAATACGGAGGCAGCAGAAGCAGTGCGCATGATCAGTGGTGCACGACCAGTGGTCGTGCGCAATGTAGGTTGATGATTGTGCGTCTTTTCCAAATAAACCTGCAACCTGGACAAGAAGCATCAGCATATATGCGCACGAGCAGTGGCGCACGACCAGTGGTCGTGCGCACTACGGCCAGTGCTCGTGCGATTACCGAGACAGGATTATGAAAAAGGGGGTGTAATGCGCACGATCAGGGGCGCACGACCAGTGGTCGTGCGCAGTAAGTCCAGTGGTCGTGAGCAGTATTCCTGCATCGTCGGAGTCTCCCGAGCAGTTCCGGAGCACGCACACGACCACTGTACCAGCAGAAGGGGCAGATAGGCCACCAGAATGTGCACACCACATCCCCGAGATAGGGCTAAAGAATAACAACAATATAGAAACACAGAAAGCACACAGAAGCGGGCCTACAGTGCACTTAATCGTGAAATAGGTACATAAGCACAAATAAGCAATAAAGGCTCTCAAGTGTAGTGCTAAGACGATAAAATTAGCCCAGATGAGTCCAAAAATCAATGTAAAATGTGGACTCATCACACCCCCAGACTTAACCATTTGCACGTCCCGAGCAAATCATTACTCCGTGGACTCGAAGATAGCTAACTGGCTCAGAAATTTCAAAAAGAAGTAAGACGAGAAATCAAATATATCATGGGTATAGAAGATATAATAGAAAAACTTTTTAATTATACAACGTAGTTTAAACTATTCGACATACGTAAATAAATATTGTAATTGCTCAAAATTAGAATTCTGGAGAATCTTGCGATCATGTGCAGGAAGAAAGTAGGCAGGCCACTAAGGTGAGCATTGTCAAAGTTCGGGACTCAGGATCAACTCTAAAGGAATCCACCAATGTCGGGGACCATATGCTTGCACGTTCACACTCTCTCCACGGTGCGGGTTAGACTCAAGCGTGAATTAGTAGGACTTGTAGGAGGAAATGGGGCTTAAGTGACGGCTTGGTAGTCAAAGATAAACATGAAGGCTCTATGCAACCAAAGCGAGCGAAAATAACCCAAACCAAAAACAGCCACTGAGAAATGAATGGGGCACACGCCCCCAGACTTAGCTTGAAATCTGGGTGTGAACACGGCTGAACCCGACCAAAATCAATAAAGAGGTTGGGGATCGAAATCTCAAAGCAATTCTTTCATATTTTTCTCTCTTTTGCGCGAATCAGCTTTTTATTTTCGTAAATTGTTGTTTTCTTTTCTGCGCTAGCAATCCCCAAACGGAGCAATCAAAACGGGAATAAATTCAGCACCCCCAAAAACAATGTCCACTTATCACAACCTCGGCAAAACAGTAAATACAAATCAGCTTAAGCATTTGATTGTGAAGGTGGGTTTAGCTTCAGGCCTTGGTGAAAGTGAGTGGAGCTGGATCAAAGGAAGGGTAGGCACAAATTTGGCATGCAATGGTTAACAGGTAGGAATGGCTAAACAAGGCTCAAACTAGCCAAAATGAAGGCCTATGTCATGCTCACGCTTGACTAACCATGCACCAATGCTTCGAGAGTAGCTTAGGGCAAGTTCTTAGCCACCGAGAAAGACGATCCTTCCTCCCAACTCGAGCAATACGAGTCTAGTGGCGGCTACACACATTCCTACATTATCGTTCGATTATCCCAGATTCAGATTTTGAGCAGTACAAACAATATTTACGTGTGCAGAAAAAAATAAATCTACGAGCATAAAGAAAAATTAATTCTATCCTAACTCTACACAAACCATGAGTATTCGATTAGGAGCACTGCATGAGTTTTGAACTACTCAATCCTGAAATCCTAAGCCAGTACCACTATTTTAAAGTTTGCACAAAAGCAATAAATTTGACTCGGGTTGTGCGTGTGGGTAAGAGCGCACTCGTGTGGGTGATTCAGTGTGTGCAACATAAAGCAAGAAATAAGTAAACAAGAAACTTGTATGCGACAGAAAGTGTGGTGAAGTGACCACAGGCATGCTCTCCCCCCCAGACTTAAAGTCAACAACTAGTAAAAATCAGCGAGTCATATCTGATAAACAGCTAGGGTAGGAAGTACCTATGCTCAAAATTGAGCATACCAGTCGTGCAATGAGATGTCCAAGTGCGGCCAAGTTGCCGCGCCTCAAATATTCCTGCACCTGCGATTAAAGGATGCCAACCAAACAAAATATGGAAACAGGAATATATGAATATATAAACAGAACTCAAAACACAGCATAGGACCAAACGGTCCAACTTGGGTTGTCTCCCAAAAGCCCTTTTGTTTACCGTCCTTAAGGTGGACCAAATACCTGTATTAGCAGTTCAAATAGAGAGTTCTTGGCAGTAGCAAAAGGAAACAAAATTAAAAGTAGAGCAACCAGCATTCACAAAGTAGCGAGAAAGAGGAAAGAAAGAGGAAGGAGGGTGGCACAATCAGCTATACGCAGATTTATGGTTAGTCTCCCCGGTGGGATGCGAGAGAACAGCAGAGTGTCTTTTTTCATTCAGGGTAGGCATTGTCCCATTACTGCGAGTGCACGCTTTTGCGCGCCGGAAGGCAGCGTAGCGCTCTTCACGTAAATGCTTGGCCTCTTTCAGTTTCTCCACCGTGGGAGACTTCCAATGGAGGTAGGCTGTGGGGTTTCCTTGTGTCGTGGTTTTTGGCGGCCTATCCGGCACCGTGACGGCAACCGGATCTGCCCAAGTTACAGATCGCTTAACAGAATTATACAAATTAGTGTCTAGGGATTTCTCCCGAATAAAACTTGGTTCGCCATGCTCAACATCAGAGTTGGATGGCAGTAGAACGATAGTCGTGGCTTTGGTACAATTGATCCCTTCGTGGACCAGTAGCTCTTATTTCTCATCGACTTCCTGAGGGAGTCCTTTCTTTGGCGTCTCCTCCAGATGTGCTTCCAATGCGGGGAGACCTGAATCCAGCTTGATATCTGTGACACTCAGGGAATTGTTATTTTGGATGGAAGAAGAATGTATGGATGTGTTATCGAGGGTGGACTCTTCGTTTGGCCAAGTGACACGGCCTTTGGAAAAATCGAGGGATGCGCCACTGGCTGTTAGGAATGGGACTCCTAATATAGGAATGGAGTTATTGTCCTGTGGTCCCAAAACCTGGAAGTCAGTGGTGATACTTGTGCCGTTAACCTCGATTTCAACATCCCGAACACCGCCCTCAGTGTCAACCAAATTGCCATTAGCTAATATAAGCGATTTCCGATTTTCAATGTCAACTTGTAAGTGCATCTTCGCAACATCATGCAAAGTGAGAATGTTGTTGGACGCCCCGGAATCGCATAATGCTGGAGTTTCGATGTTATTGATTTTACAATTAATGACAAGTTCGTTGTGGTTTCCCGAAGTGTCCTCCCCAAGACGCTTTCCCTGTTCATGGGGGTTCTTTTCGGTGTTGCTCGGTAAGGTGCCTTGGGTGCGCTCGGAAACCACTTGAGCCAATGGGCCCAATTGTGCCTCCAGTTTGTGCATCGAGGCGGCCTGATTTGTCATGTTGGTTTGGGAAATCTCAACGAACTTTTCGAACATCTCTTCCAAAGAATTTTTTTTAACAACGGGGGGCCCTTGGGAATAATTCGGTTGAGGCGGCCGCGGTTGGCTGCCGGAAGCATACGCATCGTTTTGATGTTGCCACGGTTGCCATCTTTGGCCAGATGCATTAGGATTCCAAGAAACGTTGGGGTGATTTCTCACCCCCGGGTTGTAGGTATTCCCGTAAGGCACTCCCCTGTTTTGATTGGCAACAAAATTAACGGACTCATTCAGAAACAAAGATTCGTCCGGTACCTCAACTCCTAAGCATTCGAAGCTGTGATGATCGGTGCTTCCGCACCCTTGACATGAGATTGCCATCACTGGGACGGCAGGAGCAGGCTTGGGGATATCCAAGGCAAACACTCCACTGGTCCTTCGTGGGATGTTTCTTCCAGCGGTCCAGTAAGCACTGTGGGTGGCGGTGTCTTGTAATACTTTCAGAGCATCATCTAGAGCAAGATTCATGATGTTTCCTCCGGAGGCAGAATCGATCATGGCTCGATGGTGGGGATCAATAACGAAGTAGAAACTTTCGACGAGGTTCCACGTTTGGAATCCATGATTAGGGCACTTCCTCAGCAGCTCGTTAAAACGCTCCCAAACTTCGGCTAAACTTTCTTGATCGGCTTGTCGGAAGTTGGCTATTGCGCGCCTCATGCTCACGATCTGATCCACCGGATGGAACTTAGCTAGGAATTTTGTGGTCAAAGCCTCCCAGGTGGGGGTTGTTCCAGGTGGGAGGGAGTGAAGCCATGTCTTGGCTTTGTCCCTTAATGAAAAAGGGAAGAGGCGGAGCTTGACCTTTTCGTCTGGGATTCCAGCGTAGCGGAATGTGGCGCAGATTTCGGAGAATTCTGTAAGGTGAAGATGGGCGTCTTCAGTGGCCATTCCAGAAAACTGAGCGTTGTTCCGAATGATATTCAGAATAGCTGGTTTAATCTCAAACTGTGGATTGGTGATAGCAAGTCCGAAACCGGGGTATATGCTCCCGATAGTAGGTGTAGTATAATCCCTCATGGTGCGGACCTGGGGAGGATTCACTTCATTTTCGTCGTCATTTCTGTCGACATGAGGTATCCCTCCAACTCGGTTGCCTGCATCAATATTCAGCTGGTCTCCCATTGGGGAAAAAATGACGGCTGCGGTGCGTCATCGTGCTAGGAGAGTACGTTCGATCTCTGGGTCGTAGGCGACAAAATCTCTTGTAGCTCGGCCTTGCATTCACTGTGGCAAACACTACACACTAGAAGGAAACAGCAGTAAAAAAAACAATACTAACTCTTATAACAATATTTGAAGTCATCCGAAGTCGCTCTACAGTTGCATTCCCCGGCAACGGCGCCAAAAACTTGATGCGTGTAAATCGGCAAGCGCACCGGTCGCACAAGTAATAAAGTTTTGGGAATAAATCCCCGAGTGTCGGTCTCTTGAGGAATGCAATTAGCGTAGAACTGCAACAGTACCGAGAATATCGTTATGAGAGTTATAAATAGAACAAAAAGGAAATAGAGGACTTGAGAGAATGTGGATGTTTGATCTACTGAACTAGTAAAAGCTATGCGGGTCGAAGGCACCACTTCGCAAGGTGGAGTGGGTTTATCGGCCGCGATGCCGAACTTCAGTTGGGCGAGTGGAAGGGAAGCTAATGGATTGCAGTGTTCTTGTGTGGAGTGCAATCGGACAAGACACGGGAATGAAGTGGATGCGAGGTGAGCGAGGCACATTCACAGACAATACTCACAAGCAGAAGAAAATACTAACATTCCATTAGCTATAAAATAAACTTGATGTTCATGGATGGAAATGTTCATTACACTGCTCAAAACATTCATACTACAGAGGAAGGGGACGAGGAGTAAACCAAAAGAGAGTGAAGATCCACCGCGGGTCGTGGCCGGAGTAGCGAGTTGTCAATCCGCTTCCGGGCTCAGTCCAAGGAGGCTTCCGGTACCAACGAGCTGTCACCTCGAAGGCCTTTAAGTCCGTTCTCTAGGTTATCTACTTCACCAACTCCGCAGGAAAGCTTGGAGTTGAAGTCATCAATGGCCGAGGGCTTCGCCGGAGAGTTGAAAAGCTTCGGAGTAGTTGGCAATGGCTTCCCGACGAAGGTGGAAGTGATGGAGCAGCTGGAGAAGTGAAATGGTGATTCCCGCGCACTCTCCGATCGCAGCAAATGACAGGCGTTGACCTAAAACGCGGAGCAGGGCCTTAAATACAGAGGCAGCAGAAGCAGTGCGCACGATCAGTGGCACACGACCAGTGGTCGTGCGCACTGTAGGTCGATGATCGTGCGGCTTTTCCAAATAAACCTGCAACCTAGACAAGAAGCATCAGCATATATGCGCACGAGCAGTGGCGCACGACCAGTGGTCGTGCGCACTACGGCCAGTGCTCGTGCGATTACCGAGACAGGATTATGAAAAAGGGGGTGTAATGCGCACGATCAGGGGCGCACGACCAGTGGTCGTGCGCAGTAAGTCCAGTGGTCGTGCGCAGTATTCCTGCATCGTCGGAGTCTCCCGAGCAGTTCCGGAGCACGCACACGACCACTGTACCAGCAGAAGGGGCAGATAGGCCACCAGAACGTGCACACCACATCCCCGAGATAGGTCTAAAGAATAACAATAATATAGAAACACAGAAAGCACACAGAAGCGGGCCTACAGTGCACTTAATCGTGAAATAGGTACATAAGCATAAATAAGCAATAAAGGCTCTCAAGTGTAGTGCTAAGACGATAAAACTAGCCCAGATGAGTCCAAAAATCAGTGTAAAATGTGGACTCATCAAGCAGCAGCAAGGGCTTTGAAAGATATGGTACCTAAACACCTAGAGGGGGGGTGAATAGGTGACCTAATCCTTTTTAAACTTTAATGGCAGCAGACAGTTAATATCACAGATTTCTAACTATTCTATCACAGCAAACACACAGCATACACAGCAACAATCACAGCACAGCACAGCAGACACAGTGTTTTATAGTGGTTCCCCAAGATATGGGTACATCCACTTTCCCCCTTCGCCTATCTAGCAGTGTACTAGATTCGGCCAAACTTCTCCACTGTCTCAGAACCCAAATTGGTTCCTACACCTCAGGCCCAAAGCCTTACAACTCAGCTTTATCCCAAAGCCTACACTCAGCTACAAAGGCCTACACTCAGCCACCCAGGCCTACATTCATCCAATCAAGGCCTACACTCAGAGATAACAATCTCCTACACTCAGGCCAAAGGCCCTACCCTCAGCCTTTATAATTATAGGCTTACAATTCACTCAGATCCAAAGGATCCTACAAGTTAAAAATGATTATTGAAATAATAACTCAACAACTCAAAAACAAGAGAGGGGAGTTGAGAGTTTCTTGATGAGTTCTTGGAAGAACTCAGCTGGATTCAATCTGACTTAGCTTTCTTCAAAGCTTCTTGAGTAGAACTGAATAAGATTGTCTCCTTCTGCAGTTGTTCCTTGACCTCTGCCACTTAGAATTCAGAATAGATCTGAACCCTTCTTCTCAGCCTAGTTCCAACGGCTGATTTCTTGGATGGAGCCCTCTCTCTCCAACTTCTTAGATCTGCACTTGAACTGCAAGATCTTCTTGTGTTGATACTCTGTGTACCACTTTAATAACTTGTTTTTCAACAATCTGAACAATAGTTTCTGTAAATTGTATGTGCCTATTTATAGGCCTTCTTCATGGTAACCGGCTGGTCCGGTTCATAACTGTCTTCTGACATCTCTGACAGGTGCTGTAGACCGGCTGGAACGGCAGCTGTCAAGTCATCCAGTCATTTCTTGAAAATCTCTAACTGTCTGAAAGTGTCGAGACTTTCTGTCTTTAAGTGTCGACACTTATAGTCCAAGTGTCGACACATGCTGTGTAAGTGTCGACACAAGTCTACAAGGTGTCGACACAACTCCTTGTATGTCTCGACACAGATTCTTCTTCAGGTGTCGACACTGAAATTGAGTGTCGACACAAGTACTTGATCTTCTATCTTTAACTGAATTCTTCTAAGTGTCGACACATCATCTTTGTGTCGACACAACTTCTTGTGTTGAATCTGTTAAGTGTCGACACTGCTTCTTGGTGTCGACACATAGTCTTCTATGTTGATACTTGCTGAGTGTCGACACAGCTCCTTGTGTCGACACTTGATTCTTCTGTTGAGACTTCAGCTGAGTGTCGACACATTCCCTTAGTGTCGACACTTGTACTTAGAATATTTTGTTGATAATTCTGTTCTCTACTAAGTGTCGACACAGCTCCTTGTGTCGACACTTTCTTCAAGTGTAGAGTCTTCAGCTGAGTGTCGACACATTGTTCTAGGTGTCGACACTTACTTCAAATGTTGACTCTTCTGATGAGTGTCGACACTTTGTTCTTGGTGTCGACACTTTCTTCAAGTGCTGACTCTTCTTATTGTGTGTCGACACATTGTTCTTGGTGTCGACACTTTAACTTAGTTTCTGCAGTCTTTTGCTGAGTGTCGACACAGCTCCAAGTGTCGACACTATCTGGTGTAGACTCAGCTTCACTGGGTGTCGACACAGCTCCTTGTGTCGATACTTTCTGTCTGCACTTTTCTTCACTGAGTGTCGACACAGCTCCAAGTGTCGACACTTTCTGTTTGGTGTCGACTCTGCATCCCAGGTGTCGACACAATGACTCCAAGTGTCGACACTACTTGTCTGGGTGTCGACACAAGCCTTCTTAAGTGTCGACACTTTCCCTCTGGGTGTCGACACATGGACTTAGAAACTTTTTGCTTCAGTACAGTGATTACTTAACCTGCACAAGTAAACTCAACATACATCAAATACATTATGATGTATATCTTTGAGTTGGGTGAGGCTTCTTCAAATCAGGTACATTTAACCAATGTACCCAACAATCTCCCCTATTTGGAGAAGTCCTAACCCTTAGTCATTGATATACACCATTCATAATAAAAATTACAAAATGATGTAAAGCAGGATTATGTAAGCAGGATAAACATAACATGTATCAATTTCCCATGTATACACAAACATCAACACAGAACAAATAAGGAATAGACATATTTACAGAACAAACATGAAATATATTGATCATATATTGTTCTAACATTTGTCTTATACATTCTCAGTAGTTCACAAAAAATGTTTTACATTCAAAAGATTACAAAATAATCTTCAAGTAAATTCTTAATCTATTTCTGTTCTGGTTCCTTGATAACTATTCCCTTGCCAGGTTGGACTTGAGCTTTGACAGGGACATCAACAGTTTCAGCATCAGCAGGCTTCTTGCCTTTTAGATCTTTCTTTTTGAGCTCTTCGGCTTTGATCTTCTGCCTCTCAAAATAGTGATATCGCTTTGGAAAGTACTTGCTAGGCTCCACTGCAGTAGGAGGTAGCTTTCCCATCTTTGCCTTCCTTCTATACTGAGCTATTACTTCCTGCCTGATCTCATGTTTTCTCCATTCAGCTTCAGAAAACCACTTGTTCCTGTCATGAGTGTTATCCTTGGCAGCTTTCCAGGCAGTTAATATTATATTCCTAGAGGTAGGGCTCCACTGTTCAAAGTCTGGCCTTTGTTCTGCTTGTTCCCTAAACCTCTTCTTAGACAACCTTGTCTCTTCCTCCTTCTGTAATGCCTCTTGCATGGCTTCAGTAATAGGTTGAACCACTTTATCCAGAATAACATTAGACTTCCCTTCAGTTGGGCTATACATATGATGAATATCAGCTTGCACCATGTCAAAATCTGGTGGAGGATATATCACTTGAGCTACCTCTGGTTGCTCACCTCCAAGATATGCATTTTGAATCCCAGATTCAGCAACATTGTCATCATCACAGAGTGGAGGATAGCCCAGTGTAGCTCTGATGGAATTAGATATCCATTTGGCATGATCAGAGCTAGCTTTGACTAAAACTCTCTCCCCCTTTATGACTTCTCTAGCCATATGATCTCTGACATCATCCTTCTGGAATCTTATTTGACTATCCAAGTATCTGACTCCATCTTTAAAGAATGGTTTAAGCTTTTGAAGTTGTTCAGAGATGACCTTCTGGGAGGCTTGGATAGCAGTCTTTACAGCAGAAATTTCTTCTTGAAAGGCTTTGTCAAATTCAGCTTTGATAGTAGCAGAAGATGTAGAAGGTTCAGCAGCCTTGTTCTTCAACTCAGTGACTATAGCATTATGGGAGGCTGTCAAATTGTCAGTCATTCTTAACTGATTTTCAAGAACATATCCTTGTTTCAATGCTATATCATCCACTTGGGCTTTGATCTTCTCCTGGTGTGTTGCCAAGTACACCACTGCATTTCCACCTTTGTGGAAGCATTCAGTCATTTCTTTCTTGTTAAGGTTCATCTCAAACCTTATAGACTTTATATCTTGGGCCAGATCAAATTATAATGACTTCTGCCCTTCATCTACATACTTCTCTATGGCCTGCCTTTGCTCATCCAACTTTATCTGTAGTGCAACCATTAAAGCACTATAATCAGCAGTTGGAGCTTGCTGAACTATAGGCTGTGGTGCAATTGATTGTAAAGCCTTTTTATAACTTTGGCTTCTCCTCTTGAATACATACAGTTTTTTCTTCTTTGCCCTAGCACTCTCCTCATCGTCAGAGGCAGAAGTGCTGGCTATGTCAACCCTGTCCTTAGGGCTTTGAGGCTTCTCAGGTTGTTGCCTTATAGGCTCTTCCAGAACTGGCATTTGCTCCCCTTCAGCAGCAGCATGATCTTTTTCAGCAGCATCCTTTTCCATGTCAAAATCTTGTTGTTCTAGATTTAGGAATAAATCCTCCATGGTGTATTCTGGTGGTGAAGAAGCTGGAGAAGTTCTTGGTTCTTCAACCACAGGATCAGGAATTACTGGAACAGCAGATGTGTCTTCTATAACAACATCTGGAGCTTGACTAGGCAGCTGAGTTTGCTGAGGAACATCAGACAAATCAGCATCTTCTATAAGATATTCTAAAGTATTTAGGTCAGTGAGTACCTCTTGTATGATGGTGGTGGCTTGCTCACTGTCCAGTGTAGAGGGTTCTTCTACAACTGGAGGCTCCCCCTGGCTTTGATCCTTGTGGATGGGGCTAGCTTGTGGGAGCTCCCCCTGGATCTCAGCAATCTCTTGAGGAGCAGGAGTCTTCACTACAGGCTCTTCCTTTTGGTCATCAGGAGTGAAAACAACCTGTTCTTCACTTTCAGAACTACTTGTGGACACTTGTTCCACAGGAGCTGTCTTCCTTTTCTTTTTGGGAGGAGTGACTTTCTCAGTAACTGTCTTCTCTGGGGTTGGCATTTCCTTGGACAACACCCTGTCCCATCTTGAAAAGATCCTTAGATCCATCTTCCTCATATGATTTATCTTGCTTCCTGCAGCAGTACTCATTACCTCTGGTATCACACCAGCTAGGTATAGACTAATGATTCTGCCCAGATTGGGCTTCTTCAAGCTCTCCTTAATCTTCTCATAAACCACTATAGACCAGTCTGTTTTTAGAGTGAAGATTATCCTTGTCATGATTCCAAACATATAGGCAGACACTCTGTCATGCCCTCCAGGCTTGCTGAGTAAGACCTTACCCACTATCTCATACAGGAATTTGCCTTGGCTGTTCATGCCTTTCCTGTTAAACACAGAGCCTATCTTCATTTTTGGATCCAGTCAACACCAGGTTAGAGCTTCCCTGGTCTTGGATGCAGTAACTTCTTCTTCATCTTGAGTTTTTGGTAGCTGGAGCACCTTCCTCAGATTTTTAGGGGATACCTTAACCCTTGCACCATGAACTCTGGATTTGATTTTGTATCCAGATTCATCTATCTGAGCTCCATTTAGGAATTCAAGAACCTCTTTCTTCCAAATCTTTGTAGGTTCAGAAACTAAGTATTCTAATCCAGAATCGGCGACTAGTGTTACTACCGCCTGGATTTCTTGATTTGCTTCTTCAAACGCGCCGCGCACCAGCTCATATCCTTCGTTAACGTTCTCCTCTAGCTTAGGCGCCATTAGGGTTTGTAGAATTTGTCTTGTGAGAAGAGAGAGGTGTCGACACAGTAGTTTTGGTCTCGAAACTTTGAAAGCGTGTCGACAAACAAAGACAGAACCCTATATATACCTTTCTAATTTTGAAGATGAACAGGCGGGACAGCTAACTTAAAATGTGTCGACACTGGCAATAAGTGTCGACACTGACTTATAATGTCTCGACACATATGTGTCGACACAAGTTTAGTCAACAGATTTTATGTGTCGACACTTGGTTATGTGTCGACACAACATAACTCGACACATTGTCGAGACTTTACTTAGAAAATTCTGAGTAAAACATAAGTGTCGACACCACTTTGGATGTGTCGACACCTACTGGACATGTGTCGACACTATCATTCTGAAGTGTCGACATCAACATCCTAGATGTGTCGACACCTTTTTCTTGAAGTGTCGACACCACTATTCTGTGTCGACATAGACTTGTCTATGTGTCGACACCTTTTTACTTAGCCAATATTAATTCTGTAAACTTATTCTAAGTTTATCATTCCTAGTTCAATTTTGAATCTATTGAACTTAGCTTCTTCTAGGGGCTTAGTAAACATATCAGCTATTTGATTATCAGTTTTAACATATTCTAATAAAATAACTTCTCTTTCTACATGCTCCCTAAGAAAATGATATTTAATCTTAATATGTTTTGTTCTACTATGAGATACAGGGTTATTAGCTATTGAAATAGCACTCGTAGAATCACAGAAAAGTGGAGTTCTACTTACCTGAAATCCATAGTCCTCTAGCTGATGTTGAATCCACAGAAGTTGAGCACAGCAACTTCCTGCAGCCACATACTCTGACTCAGCTGTGGAGATAGCCACACTGGTTTGCTTTTTGCTACTCCATGAAATTAGTCTCCCACCTAGGAATTGACAGGTTCCAGTAGTGCTCTTTTTATCCTCTTTGCATCCTGCAAAGTCTGCATCTGAATAACCTGTTAGATCAAAATCTCCATTCCTAGGGTACCAGAGGCCTAGATAGGGAGTGCCCTTTAGATATCTCAATATTCTTTTGACTGCTGTCAAATGAGACTCTTTAGGGCAGGCTTGATACCTGGCACAAACACATGTAGCATACATGATGTCAGGTCTACTAGCAGTCAAGTATAATAGGGAGCCAACTATCCCTCTATACAAGGTTTCATCTACAGGTTTCCCTGCATCATCCTTGCTAAGAGACATACTTGACCCCATAGGAGTCTTCATGGTGCTGGATGAATCCATACCATACTTCCTTATGAGTTCTAGGGTGAACTTGGACTGACAAATGGATAAACCACTCTCAGTCTGTTTAACTTGAAGACCCAAGAAAAACTTCAGCTCTCCCATACTACTCATCTCAAACTGACCTTGCATAAGTTTTGCAAACTTTTTGCAAAGACTGCTTTCAGTAGACCCAAATATAATGTCATCTACATATATTTGGACTAGTATTACTTTGCCTCTAGATTCCCTAAGGAATAGAGTCTTATCTATTTCCCCCTTGAGAACTTGTTCTCAATGAGGAAACTAGATAGGGTTTCATACCAAGCCCTAGGGGCTTGCTTTAACCCATATAAAGCTTTCCTAAGTCTATAGACATGATGAGGTAGAGTTGGATCAACAAAACCTGAAGGCTGTTCCACATAGACTTCTTCCTTAAGATTACATTTAGGAATGCTGACTTGACATCCATCTGGTAAACCTTGAATCCTTGATAGGTTGCATAGGCCAAGAACATCCTTATGGCTTCCAGTCTGGCTACTGGAGCAAAGGTTTGATCAAAGTCAATACCTTCTTCTTGCCTATATCCTTTAGCAACCAGTCTAGCCTTATTCTTAATGATGACCCCTTGTTCATCCATCTTATTCCTGTAGATCCACTTAGTTCCTATTACATTGTGGTCTTTAGGTTTAGGAACAAGTTCCCAAACCTTGCACCTTTTGAACTGATTAAGCTCTTCTTGCATTGCTTCAGTCCATTGTGGATCCAGTATTGCTTCTTCAAATTTCTTAGGTTCAACTTGAGACAGGAAACTAGAGTAGATTGTTGCATTCATGTATCTGCTCCTGGTTTGTACTCCTTGTCTTGGATCTCCAATAATCTGCTCTACTGGATGATCTCTTAGATGCCTGTTGGCTGGAGGCATCCTTACTTCTGGTTGAACCTCTTCAGCATCTCCATCATGCTGTACTCCTTGTATTTCTTCAGCAATTGGCACATGTAGTTCTCCCCCTGGACAACAGCTACTGTCTTCTACTTGCTGTCTTGCAGCAGGTACTTCTTCTATAGTTAGCTTGTCCATTTTCTTTGTTAAACCTGTGGGGCTGCATACACTACTAGACAACTCATTGTTAATAAGTTTAGTCTCATCAAAAACTACATGCACAGATTCTTCTATAACTTGTGTAGTCAAGTTGTAGACTCTATAAGCCTTACTATTATTGCTGTACCCAACAAAAATTCCCTCTTGGGACTTGGCAGCAAACTTAGTTAAGTAAGACTTCCCATTGTTAAGTATGAAGCATTTGCAACCAAAGATCCTGAAGTAGGATAGGTTTGGTTTCCTGCCTTTCACAACTTCATAGGGGGTCTTGTTAAGCCTTTTAGTGATGGTAGCCCTATTTATAACATGGCATGCAGTGTTAACTGCTTCAGCCCAGAAATACTCTGGCAGTGATGTATCACTTAATAGGGTCCTACCAGCCTCTATCAAGGTCCTATTTTTCCTCTCAGCAATGCCATTTTGCTGAGGTGTTCTAGGTGAAGAGAATTCTTGAAATATCCCAAAGTCTTCACATAGTTTTGTCATGCTATCAGACTGAAATTCAGTACCATGGTCACTTCTAATCTTGACCACTATACTGTTTAGTTCATTCTGAATTTGTTTGACAAAGTTATGGAAGACACTAGGTGTTTCAGATTTCTGTCTTAAGAAGAACACCCAGGAAAACCTTGAGTAGTCATCTACAACTACAAAGGTATAGACCTTCCTACCTAAGCTGTGAACTGGCATTGGACCAAAAAGATCCATATGCAAGAGGTATAAACACCTCACAGCATCTTTGTTTTCTATGCTTCTAAAGGTGGATTTAGTCTGCTTGCCCTTTTGACAAGCTGAGCAAATACCATCTTTAACACACTTAACTTGAGGACCATTCCTCACTAACTCTTTGCTAAAGAGTTTGCTAATAGTCTTGTAGTTAAGATGGGCAAGCCTCTTGTGCCATTTGACACAATGAGAGACTGTCTCATCAGCTACAAGACAAACTGGAGAACCATTGTTCTCAACCATAATGTCTAGGCAGTAGAACATTCCTCTTTCTATAACCAGTCAAAATGATCTCTTGATCACTTGACCTCTTGATATGATAACTATTTTTAAGAAATGAGATGTCATACCCTACATAACTTAGTTGACTTATACTTATTAGGTTGTGTTTCAACCCTTTAACATAAGACACTTGAGTAATGGTAACTAAGTTGCTAGAAATGTTACCAAACCCTTTGATGATTCCTTTTTCAGAACCACCAAAGGTGACTTTTGGACCATCTTTTATTGGAATGTAGTCCTTTAGTAGTCCTCTAGTTCCAGTCATATGTTTGGAACATCCACTGTCCAAGTACCATGTTGGGGTATGGCCACTTGGACTCACCTGCAAAACAAATTAATGAACCTTAGAACCCAAAGAATTCTTGGGTCATTGGTACTTGTTAGTCTGCAATCTGACAAAGCTACCCACTGGCTTTCCAACAGGTAGTTTGGTACTCATCTTTGGCACTAGCATTGTGCCAACAGTCCACTGCAAAATGGCCAACTTTGCCACAGCACCAAACATTCAAACTTATTGTACCTTTGCTTAGGTACTGCCTTGGCTGTCTTGTCTACAGCAGGCTTGTTGAATGTTGGGGCTTTGCCCTTGGACTTAGACTTGGACTGCTCAGTCCCTGCAGGTCTAATAAAGCCCAGTCCAGCCTTGCCTTTATGATGAACAAATTCATCAATTAAAGGTAGCACTGACTTAGGTTTAGAAAACCTAGCAACAAGATCTCTCTCTTTCTGAAGATTTATCTCCAGACTCTTGATTTGATCATTCTTAAAAGTGATAGTCCCCATCTGAATCACAGTTATGTGTTTCATCCTGGCTATCTCATTCAGCTGTTGATCAAATTGCTTCTCAAAATCTGTTGCAGCAGCTTTAAGATCAGCAATTTCCTTTGCTTGACTTTTGGCAAGGGACTTGCTTTTCTTGTAAGCTTGCAACAGCACTTTATATTCATCTATAAGCTGATGAATATCATCCTCAGACTCAGATACATTCTCATCACTTGATGAAGAAGAATCTGAATCTGAACTAGAACAAGAAACTGAACTTGAACTTGAACCTTGTACCTTACTGGGTCCTGGCTGCTCCAGGATTTTGGCACTCTCTGTCAAAGTCATTAGCCCTTGGCAATGACTGTCTTCTTGTTCATAAATAGACTCCATGATCTGCATGAATTCTTCTTCTTCTTCTTCAGCAAACAGCCCTATGTAGGCCTCAGCCTCAGACTCAGTTTCTGAAGAAGAGATATCTGATAGAGTCTTCTCCTTCTTAGCAACAAAAGACTTTTCTTTCTTGCCTTTGAAATAAGTCTTTTTCCTGTCACCAGATTCTTTCCTCTTTTCAGGACAGTCTGCAATAACATGGCTCTGTCTATTGCAGCAATAGCACACTATCTTTGAACCAGTTGCCTTGCTTGACTTTGTCCTCTTCCTGTCTTTCTTTGAAGGCTTTTTCTCCTGATAAAAGACTTCCTTTTCCTTTGAAGTAGAAGGTCTTGACCTCCACTGTTTCTTCTTCAAGAATTTCTGAAAGTGTCTAGTGAAGGCAGCAAAGTCTTCATCACTTTCACTGCTCTCAGTCTTTGTGCTGACTGACTCATCTGACTCTGATTCAACTTCCTTTGGAGGTGGAGTTGATGACTTATTCCTGCATTTTCTGGAGGCATCTGTCTTGAAGGCTACTGTTCTTTCCTTGTGCTCAGTTCTTGTTGATTTCTCCTCCTCTTTTCTCACTGTCAACTGCATCTCATATGACAATAACTTGTCAAACAGTGTAGGAGGAGGAATTTCCCCCAACTTAGCCATTTCTCTTATGGCACAGATCTTGGTGTCTCAATATTTGGTTAGGGACCTTAGGAACTTGTCATTTAGTTCATAGTTACTGAACTCTCTTCCATAAGACATGAGTTCATTCACTATTCTGTAGAACTTCTTATAGCACTCAGTTATGCTATCACCTTTTCCTTGTCTAAAACTCTCATACTCCTGATTTAGCAAGGATTTTCTATCTTGTCTAACTTCTTCAGATCCCTCCATATACACAATAAGAGTGTCCCACATCTCTTTGGCTGTCTTGCAGTGTATAAGATTCTGAAAAGTTGCATCATCAATGGCACTCACTATTATGTTTTGTGCCCTCTTGTCCATGGTGGCTAGGACAATCTTATCCTTAGTCATTTCAGAGAAATCCTTTGGAGTTCTCTGATTTGCATCTAGAACAGATATCTTCATGGGCACATAAGGCCCTTCCTTTACTGTGATGTAGATTCTAGGGTCTGAGGCCTCCATAAACAGTCTTACCCTTTCCTTCCAGATCCCAAAGATTTCCTTTCTGCATATGGGCAATTTCATGGAACCCAATTCCTTGTGATTTTCAGAGGAGCCCATGTTTCTTGATTTTCTTGAATTTCTTGAATCTGTATTTTGCCTTGCACTGAATCTGCCAAACAAGATCTCCTCAGACTATTAGTCCTTTTTGAGGAACCTCGCTTTGATACCACTTGAAAGATATGGTACCTAAACACCTAGAGGGGGGTGAATAGGTGACCTAATCCTTTTTAAACTTTAATGGCAGCAGACAGTTAATATCACAGATTTCTAACTATTCTATCACAGCAAACACACAGCATACACAGCAACAATCACAGCACAGCACAGCAGACACAGTGTTTTATAGTGGTTCCCCAAGATATGGGTACATCCACTTTCCCCCTTCGCCTATCTAGCAGTGTACTAGATTCGGCCAAACTTCTCCACTGTCTCAGAACCCAAATTGGTTCCTACACCTCAGGCCCAAAGCCTTACAACTCAGCTTTATCGCAAAGCCTACACTCAGCTACAAAGGCCTACACTCAGCCACCCAGGCCTACATTCAGCCAATCAAGGCCTACACTCAGAGATAACAATCTCCTACACTCAGGCCAAAGTCCCTACCCTCAGCCTTTATAATTATAGGCTTATAATTCACTCAGATCCAAAGGATCCTACAAGTTAAAAATGATTATTGAAATAATAACTCAACAACTCAAAAACAAGAGAGGGGAGTTGATAGTTTCTTGATGAGTTCTTGGAAGAACTCAGCTGGATTCAATCTGACTTAGCTTTCTTCAAAGCTTCTTGAGTAGAACTGAATAAGATTGTCTCCTTCTGCAGTTGTTCCTTGACCTCTGCCACTTAAAATTCAGAATAGATCTGAACCCTTCTTCTCAGCCTAGTTCCAACGGCTGATTTCTTGGATGGAGCCCTCTCTCTCCAACTTCTTAGATCTGCACTTGAACTGCAAGATCTTCTTGTGTTGATACTCTGTGTACCACTTTAATAACTTGTTTTTCAACAATCTGAACAACAGTTTCTGTAAACTGTATGTGCCTATTTATAGGCCTTCTTCATGGTAACCGGCTGGTCCGGTTCATAACTGTCTTCTGACATCTCTGACAGGTGCTGTAGACCGGCTGGAACGGCAGCTATCAAGTCATCCAGTCATTTCTTGAAAATCTCTAACTGTCTGAAAGTGTCGAGACTTTCTGTCTTTAAGTGTCGACACTTATAGTCCAAGTGTCGACACATGCTGTGTAAGTGTCGACATAAGTCTACAAGGTGTCGACACAACTCCTTGTATGTCTCGACACAGATTCTTCTTCAGGTGTCGACACTGAAATTGAGTGTCGACACAAGTACTTGATCTTCTATCTTTAACTGAATTCTTCTAAGTGTCGACACATCATCTTTGTGTCGACACAACTTCTTGTGTTGAATCTGTTAAGTGTCGACACTACTTCTTGGTGTCGACACATAGTCTTCTATGTTGATACTTGCTGAGTGTCGACACAGCTCCTTGTGTCGACACTTGATTCTTCTGTTGAGACTTCAGCTGAGTGTCGACACATTCCCTTAGTGTCGACACTTGTACTTAGAATATTTTGTTGATAATTCTGTTCTCTACTAAGTGTCGACATAGCTCCTTGTGTCGACACTTTCTTCAAGTGTAGAGTCTTCAGCTGAGTGTCGACACATTGTTCTAGGTGTCGACACTTACTTCAAATGTTGACTCTTCTGATGAGTGTCGACACTTTGTTCTTGGTGTCGACACTTTCTTCAAGTGCTGACTCTTCTTGTTGTGTGTCGACATATTGTTCTTAGTGTCGACACTTTAACTTAGTTTCTGCAGTCTTTTGCTGAGTGTCGACACAGCTCCAAGTGTCGGCACTATCTGGTGTAGACTCAGCTTCACTGGGTGTCGACACAGCTCCTTGTGTCGACACTTTTTGTCTGCACTTTTCTTCACTGAGTGTCGACACAGCTCCAAGTGTCGACACTTTCTGTCTGGTGTCGACTCTGCATCCCAGGTGTCGACAGAATGACTCCAAGTGTCGACACTGCTTGTCTGGGTGTCGATACAAGCCTTCTTAAGTGTCGACACTTTCCCTCTGGGTGTCGACACATGGACTTAGAAACCTTTTTCTTCAGTCCAGTGATTACTTAACCTGCACAAGTAAACTCAACATACATCAAATACATTATGATGTATATCATTGAGTTGGGTGAGGCTTCTTCAAATCAGGTACATTTAACCAATGTACCCAACAGGCTTTAGCCCCCTATTTTCCGCTCGGCTCTCCTACACCTGCACGGGACAATCCACCGCAGTGGTGGCAACAAAGCAACGGTCAGCGTTCAGCTGACCAATTTATAATGACCCTACCCCTTACCTGGGGCAGTGGTATTCCTTCCCTGCAGGCATAGCATTTTACAAGCAGATATATCACACAATGTGCACTCACGCACAATCAATATGTCACAAGCGTCGACCTCGCGGCCTGACGCTCCGTGCACTCAGGGAACATTCTTGGTGTACCGGAAATACCAGGGTCCCACCGCCATTCAGGGCACATTATTGGTGTACCGGAAATGACAGGGTCCCAAAGCCATTGGAAGGCAAAATCTTGGTGTACCGGAAATACCAGGGTCCCACCGTCGTTCGAAGGTCCGAAGCCCGACGACAAACTTGAGCATTTCGCTCCACGGCCTTTAACCAGAGACTTTAGTCTTAATGGCGTGTGGGCCTAAGACTCTCATTATGTGTTTCTGTCAAATTCCAATAGCCCAGGCACTCATGGCGGACAACCATAATGCGGAGACAGTTCAGCCTTTTCCTGTTGCTCAAATCGCCAGTTCTATGACCAGACTGACGCGGGTCGGCCTCCCCTTATCAGTTCTACATGAAGCCTTTTCAAGAGCTCAACAAGCTCACAAATAGCCACACTATCCCCTCGGTACTGGCTTCACAATCGCAGGTTAGCTAGGATCCATCGCCAGCAACACTCACTATCACCCGACGTTAGCGACAGAACTCACTTTCCGTCCCCAGCCCTAACCTTATCTGGATCAACCATCCAGCAATCCCTGCAGCCTCCTGCAGTGCCAGAAACATTGGTCTTTCATAGCATACAGCACAAGCACTTTGCGGGTATTTTCCTGGAATTTCACTCCAGTACTTCCTGCTACTACCCTTCGCAGGAACAACCCACTGAATCCACAAGCATACTCAATTATGCGCGGAGTCTTCTCCGGTGTGCAAAATAAAACATCACCAATCTAGACCAACCTGTCCAGATGGGCTTCACACAGTATGCATATTCCATACTACATATTTCTGGATCTATATGTAAGACATCTTGGGGATATCTAGAATTAACCCAATGGGAATCTCTCAATAATCCACCTTTTGGTGGGGGAAACCCATGCATATGCCAAAGTAAGGACTTCACCTGTCCAAGGAAGAAAGATCATTACCCTTGACGATAGCTTTGGAGCCATAGAAAACTAGTCGGATGAAAAGCACCGCAACGGCCTTGCCTCTATAAATCTGAGCTCGGCACTCGATTTGAGGCTCTAAAGCTCCACCGGCAGCCGGATTCCCCCTCCTCCTCCCTTACTCTCCCCACTCTCAACCTCTTTAGAAAGAGAGAGAAAATCCTTTGATAATGAGAGAGTTTATCCTCAACTCATGGCCTTAAACTAGCAGGGAGATATCAGGACCATTGGATCCTAGTTGAAAGGAATGAACGGCCACGAAAAGCCCTGAAAAACACTTTCCTGGGCCGAACACGGCATGTGACACGAGGTCGTGTGCCTTAAGCGGCAAAGAAACCGACTTGACCCGACCAGGACACGACCCTGTGACACGCCCGTATCACAGGCCGTGTGCTAGACATGGCTTCGGACACGTCTGTGTCCAACTCGTGTTCCTCAGTCCTCACAGAACTGCCCCAGTACAGAGAAGGACACGGCCCATGACACGCCCATATTACAGGCCGTGTACCCAACTCGAGGATTGTCGAGTGCATATCGTCGAACTCACTCGAGAACTCGTCGGGCACATAGCAGGACATAGCCCTGGACACGCCTGTGTCATAGGCCGTGTACCCCACTCGAGGATCGTCGACTGCATTTTGTCGAGCTCACTCGAGACCGCCCTGCCATCACTCGAGTCCAGGACATGGCCATGGACACACTCGTGTCCCCGGCCATGTTGCCTCACATAGAGTAGGACATGGCCTTTGACACGCCCGTGTCTCAGGCCGTGTTTCCCACCCTACTCAGCTCATTTATCCTCGAGATTTGGGGCATTACACCCCCAAACTTAGAATTGACTATATGGTGTGTGCGCCGCCTACTCTAACAAAAATCAACCATCAAAGATTTTCAAGAAACTTTTCTTTCCTTTACACCATTTTTTTCAACTTTTCTTTTCTTTCTTTTTCTTTTCTCATTTTCACGACATTTTTAGCAAATTTTATCTTGATATCACATCCACATGTTCACAAAAATAATCACCACAACAACACCCCAAAATAGATATGAAATAAAATCTAAAGCTTAAACTTGGCTGTGTGACTAGGATCGACATTTAGGTTTTGGTGAGATGAAGTAGAGCTGAAACAATGGATGGGTAGGCACTATGGGGCTAACAAGGATAAGCGATAGGAATGGGTACACAAACTCAACTGGGCCAAAATGATGGCCTACATCACACTCGCTCAACAGAATTAACCAATACCCATGCTTTGAGAATAGCTTGGTGAAAGTTCTTAGCCACCGAGAGAGACTGTCCTTCCTATCTACTCGAACAATATGAAGCTAATGACTGTTTACATACATCCCTACGCTATCGTCGGTTTCACACCGGATTCACCAATTTTTAAGTAGAATAAACAATATTTACACAAATAGAAAAGGGATAAAACTATAAGCATAAAGAAAAATTAATTCTACTCAAATTTCTATACGTGACGTGAGCACTCGACTAGGAGCACTGCATGAGCCAACATTTTACTTTGTCTCACAATTCTAAGCCCGCATAAATATTTTTCCAAATCACACAAAAGAGATGAATTTAACTCAAGGCGTGCTAACAGTTAAGCATGCTCTCATGTGAGGTTGGGATCATATGGGGTCCAATATGACAATATTTGGTTATGTTGAGGCTTGAATTGCTCATTAGGTCCTTAGTGTGCTCATAAGCTCAATTTGAGATAACGTTGGCCAAGTAAACCTCTAACTTGACCATAATAGTCAACATTAAGTGGTGATTCCTTCTAGGTCAATATAGGGGTAACACAAGTACACATAACACACTAGAATTCAACCCATATTCTTATGGGGTCATTGGGTCCGATCAGGGCTCACTAGTTCTCTTAACTAGGGCATCAAACTTTAAGTACCTAAACATTCTAGGATGTTAAAAATCCAATAAATCTAAAACTAAATGCAACCCCACTTTGTCTAGGGCATAATGCTAAGGTATGGTTATTGGTTACAATTCCATAGGTCCTGGTACTTTTGTTGCTCTTAAATCTTTATGAGATAATTCAATTATTAGATTTCCATTATCTTCATGTGTCATATCTCAAACTACTAGACATCCAAAAGTGGTTTTGTCATGACTAGGTCATGAAGGAGAAAACTACCTTGGGTTGCAAATAGTAATTTTCAATTACCCACCATAGAGCTTGACTTTAGGGCTTCAACTTGACTTCATGACCCTATCATAACACCCCAAACTCTTTAAGAGGACCCTTGGGTCACCAAGGACCCATTGGGGTCAACCAAAAGGGCCAAGTTGACCAATGTCAACTCAAACCCTAATTAGGTTAAACTATGCTCACTCATGGTAAATTGACCTCCCCTTAGCAAAAGGGACCCACCTAGACCTTCCTAAGCCGTAAGAGAGGCCAATGGATCACCAAGGACCCATTGGGTCAACCCAAGAGGCTATGTTGACCAAAGTCAACCATAGCCCTAAAATGGTCAAAGTGCCCTACGTAAGTGTCAAGTGGCCTCCAAGGTGCCAAGTCAACCCTACCTAACCCTTCTTAGACCTTAAGGGAGGCAAATGGGTCACCAAGGACCCATTGGGGTCAACCCAATAGGTAAAATTGACAAAAGTCAACTCCACCTCAATTTTAGGTCAAAATGGCCTACTTTGACCTAATCAAGCCCAACCCACTTGTTCTAGGCCCAATTGGAGTGGCCCACTAGTCTATGAGGCTGAGAGTTACATAATAGGGCATCCATTTTCTATAAATGGTGACTAGGAGAGATAAAGTTCCATCTTCCCTTTAATGGAGGAGAGAGAAAGAGAGGTCATTCATGGCCAAGGGCCTCTTTATTCATCTACGATGCTTGATTCAACTCCCCTGGGGGAGAGGAGAAGTTTCCAGCCTTTTCCCGGCCAAGTTGTGCCTAGGTTCACCCCCCCCCCCCCCAAGCCATGGCCGAAAAGTCACCTTCATGACCATTAATGGCCATTGATGCTACACCCTTACTCTTCCCCATTTGGCAATCTTAAAAACATCTCTAACCCCCCAGCAGCCTTTTCCACACTTTCCCTGAAGCAGCTGAGCCTTCCCATAGTGCAGTTGCAGAGAACCAAACGACACCACCACCGGCAAAGGTGTCCTGTCGATCAGCAAGGCTAAATGCCTCCCAAAAGGTCGACTTCTCCCCTCCCTCTGTGTTAGCCTCTTCGATTAACTTTGGGAGATATTAGGCTCAATTGAGCTCGATCCAGTGAGCAAATTTAAAGAATTTCCATGAGCAATGAGTGGTTGCGGGTTTGCTGTAAACGGCCCCTCCGGCGGTCTTGTCATCGCCAATCGATAGCCCCCACCTCAACGGAGGTGGTGGTGGCGGTGGCCAGCCAGTGAGGTGGCTGGGTGGCCGGGAAATTGGCCTGGAAGTTGCTCTAGGATGGATTAATCTGGACTGTTGACTTCACTGGGAAGATGAATAGATGCCATCAATTTATGTTTTAAGATTCGTGCAAGTCTAATTATTATTCCATTTAATATCATTTTTGTCATTGTTTCTGTGGTGTTTTGCTTTAAATATTAAAATATTTGGGAGGCAAAACAAGAGGAATTGTTGTATATGCAAATTGTAGCCCTTGATGTCTACTATATTTTAAAATTAATTTCAACCCATTTGGATCAGTGGTCTGACCACAACACTCAAAATGGTGCAGACTATACATAGGGCTAGTCAGAGATTAAATTGAGTGCCCCCACGAAACCACTTGTACAAATGACTCAAAATTTGGGATGGGAGCCACTATTAACTTTACTAATAACATATCCATAAATGGGAATTTTTGGAGGACATTTTCCTACAGTTTTTGTAAAAATATAATAATATATGTATGGATTAATTAAGGTGTCTAATGACCTCAAAATCAATAAAAATTTTGGTGGATGGTCCTTAGTGTTAACCCCGAAATTGGCGATCCATCTCAAGGTTGTAACACCCCCTATCCGTCACATAGCATATAGCAGAAGGTAAGGTCGGGGCCCGACACCATATACCACAGACATACCGAAGGGTTACGCAATGAAACCATCCTTCCAAAAACCGACGTCCTACACAGAGTACATTCTAGCGGAAGCAATTTAAAAGTTGCAAAAATAAGAACCCAGCCAACAGCATGAATGTCAACTAACAAAAACCTAAAAGGAATGAACGTACAAAATACACAAAGTACCTTGGCCTTATGGCCTTACAAGAGTTTACTCAAATAATTAGTGTCTTCCAAACCTCGACACGCAGGTCGGTCACACATGAGAATATAAATAAACATTCATCTATTGGCCTTCGAGGGATGGCTCTGCAACAAGGGCTTTGGCCCGCTATTTGCCACTAGGCTCCGCAGCACCTGCAAGCAACAATCCACCGAATCGGTGGCAAATAAAAGCAACAGTCAGCTAAAGCTGACCAAATTATAACGACCACGCCCCTAAACTCGGGGAAGTGATGCTCCTTCCCTGCACTTTATTAGCATATCAAAACAAGATAGTGAAAGTACAATTTAAGCACACTTCACCACAGGCGTAGACACACACGGCCACACACCCCGTGCTCTCAGGGCACTTATTTGGTGAACTCGGTCCACCAACGCCACTTGGACGGCAAACTCGTGAGCATTTTGGTATTTTTCAGCCGAAGCCTAAGACTCTCTCCATCTATGCCAACGGCAAGTCCCACGTACTTTAGGTCGCTTGTACCGAACGACATAGAGCGGGTACGGTTCCGCCTAACCCGTTGCTCACACCGCAATGTCAATTTAAGCCATATGTGCGGGTCAAGCGTACCCGAGTCCCAAATCGAACACACACTTTGCATAACCTAGTTATGTGCAAGTTGGCTCCCATGCCACCAAGATGGCAGAATCACGCATCTGTCCAGTTTTATGGGTGCACCTCGGAGTTAGTCCCCAAGGTTCCCTATTGAAATCTACCGCGTAGAAAACCCGAAAGACAACCATCGGCGCGGAGTCTTCTTCGGCCATTCATGCAGTGCAACATCACCGATCCATACCAACTTGTCCGGGTAGGCTTCACACACCATGCTTATGTATGTTTCTCGGTTCCGGACTCTACATGCAAAACAACGGGGACTATTCATGTCTAGCCGATGGAACACCCCACACTCACCGCATACTCGTGAGAGCGGGCTTCCTATGCAAAAGGAAATAGGACTTCACATGTCCAAGATGAGAATCGTTACCCTAGCATTTCTCTTTAGCGCCATGAAGATCTAGACGGATGAAAAGCACCGCAACGTCTTCGTCTCCATAGATCCGAACTCGGCTTGTGATTTGGGGCTCCGAAGCTCCATCGGCGGCCAGAACTCTCCTCCTTCTTCCTTGCTCTCCCCTCTCTTGAAGGTTTTAGAAAGAGAAAGCTCCATGGGAAATGAGGTTTTCAACCCTATTCCCGGCCTTAACCTAACATGGACCAGCCTGAGCCCTTAGATCCCAAAAAGAAGGAAACGGATGGCCACGATTCGCACTTAAAATCAGATTCCTGGGCCGAACACGGCTTGTGGCACGCCCGTGTCCAAGGCAGTGTGCCTCAATCGATGCTGAAACCGTCACGTCTAGACTAGGACACGGGCTCTCGACACGCCCGTGTCACACCTGACACGCCCGTGTCACACCTGACACGCCCGTGTCAGTACACGCCCGTGTTGCGGGGCGTGTTCCTCCATCGACACAGGACCAAACACAACCCGAAGAGAACACGGGTACTCGACGCCTCCGTGTCACATTTAACACGCCCATGTCAAACCCGAACACGCCTGGGCTCCAGGCAGTGTTCCTCCCCCAACACATCTCGGCTAACTACCCGAGCAGGAAATGGCCTAGGACATGCCCGTGTCTCAGGCCGTGTTTGCTGTCTTGACGATCGTCGATTGCATTTTCGTCGACCACACGGCCAGATCGTCGAACCCGAGCATGATACGGCCCAGGGACATGCCCGTGTCCCAGGCTGTGTGACCCCTACCAAGTCCCAAACTTGGCTCAAAACGCTACTCGTCCCTCTTTTGAGTTTCGGGGCGTTACAGCTCTCTCCCTCTTAAAAGAATTTCGTCCCAAAATTATAGAAAGGAAATGATATACAAAACTTAAACAGTACCTGAGTGGAATAACTCTGGGTACTCCTCAAGCATGGTCTTCTCTCGCTCCCATGAGAGCTCCTCCTGACCTCAGTTGTCCCAACGGACCTTGACCATCCTGATGTCTTTGTTACGCAATCGCTTGACTTCCGAGTCCTCAATGCGAACGGGCTTGACCTTCGTCGTCAACCCATTGTTAACCGGTACTTGATCGTTCACAATCACTTGTGAAGGCTCTTGCACCGCCTTCCGCAGCACCGATATGTGAAATACGTCGTGTAGACCACTTAATTCCACTAATAACTTTAATCGATATGTAGCTTCGCCAATCCACTCCAGAATCTCAAACGGTCCAAGGTACCTCGGGATTAGCTTCTTCAAGCGTCGTACCCGTGAGACACCCTTGAACGGCTTAATCTTCAAGTACACCCAGTCTCCAACAGCGAACTCCATGTTCCTGTGCTTGGCATTATAGTACTTAGCTTGCCGGTCCTGAGCGATTAATAATCTTTCTCGAATGGTTCGTACCAATGAGGTTTCATCTTCCACTTCTTGCCGCTTGTATATCTTCGACTCACCGGTTTCCAACCATGACAACGGCGTGCGATATCTTCTACCATAAAGGGCCTCGAAGTGCGCTATTTGAATGCTTGCCTGGTAGCTATTATTATAAGAAAATTCCACCAAGTACAAGTGATCTTCCCACTGCTTCCTGAAATCCAAGACACACATGCGAAGCATGTCTTCCATCGTCCTATTGACTCTCTCGGTCTGACCATCCGTCTGCGGATGAAAGGCCGTGCTAAAACTCAGCTTTATTCCCAACATTTGTTGCACCAACCTCCTGTCATTTGACGTGAACTGCCCATCTTGGTCACTCACGATGCTGCGGGCCACACCGTTAAGCCGAACAATGTTATCCACATACAATTTTGCCAATTTCTCCAAAGAATCATCCTTCCTATGCGGAATGAAGTGCAACACTTTCGTCAAATGATCTACGATCACCCAGATGGCGTCGTTTCCCTTCTTCTACCTTGGCAAACCATGCACAAAGTCCATTGTAATATCGTCGAACTTCCACTCAGGGATAGGCAAGGACTTCAAGAAACCTCCAGGTTTCTGTCACTCCGCCTTCACTAAGGCGCATGTTTGACACTTTGCCATGTATAGTGCCAAATCCTTCTTATGTCCTGGCCACCAGAACAACTTCTTCAAATCACGACACATCTTCGTGCTCCCTATGTGAATCGAGTATTTAGCACGATGAGCCTCGTACATCAATTCGACCCGCAGTTTGCCCACATTTGGGACTCACAGACGACTGCCCTTCCATAACAATCCATCCACAACATCAAATTGGGAATTTGACCCATCCAAAGCCTCAACCATGATTTGCTTCATGTGGCCATCCAAATCCAAAGCCTGTCGAATCCGATCAGCCGGGTCATACTAAACTTCTATCAAATTCAATAGCGCTTCGGCACTAGTTTGCTTGTCAACACAAGAGATCTCTAATGCCTCCAAGTCTCGAATCAAACGCTCGTCGTGAACCGACAACCAGTTGGCTTGCGCTAGGGCCCTACGACTTAAAGCATCCGCAACCGCATTGTCTTTCCCAGGCACAATGATTTTTGAATGTGTAGTCCCCCAGGAACTCAATCCATCTTCGTTGCCGCATGTTTAGATCCTTCTGATCCAACAAGTACTTCAGGCTCTTGTGGTCAATATAGATATCGACCTTCACCCCGTACAAGTAATGCCTCCACAGCTTTAGGGCAAATATCACGGCCGCTAACTCCAAGTCATGGACCAGATAATTCCTCTCATGCACCTTCAGCTGATGCGAGCCATAAGCTATCACACTTCCGTGCTGTAGTAGAACACAACCCAATCTACTGCCCGAAGCATCGATGTAGATCTCAAAGCCTTCGGTCCCACTCGGCGAACTTAGAACATGCGTCGTGGTCAACCGACTCTTCAACTCTTTGAAAGCTTGTGCGCACTCCGGCGTCCAAACAAACTTTTGCTCTTTCCTCATCAGAGTCGTGAGCGGTAACGCTATCCGCGAGAACTTCTACACGAAGCGCCTGTAATAGCCGGCAAGCCCCAGAAAACTCCGGACTTCCGCTACCGTAGACAGCACAGGCCACTCTCGTATAGCAACAATCTTCATCGGATCCACCGCATTCCCTCTCCACTAACTATGTGACCAAGGAAAGCTACTGAGGGAAACCAAAGCTCTCATTGGAGAACTTGGCGTACAGTTGATTCCTCCTCAGCGTCTCTAACACCAAATGCAGATGCTTAAAGTGATTCTCCTCACTCTGCGAGTACACCAATATATCGTCGATAAAGACGATCATGAAGTGGTCTAGGTACTCTCTGAAAGTTCTGTTCATCAGATCCATGAACACTGACGGTGCATTAATCAGCCAAAACGGCATGACCGTAAACTCATAATGCATGATCTCGTAGTAAAAGCTGTCTTGGAGATATCACTTTCTCTTATCCTCAGCTGATAATACTCGGACTTAAGATCCAATTTTGAGTACACCGATGACCCGACTAACTGATCGAACATATCATCAATCCTTGGGATCGGGTACTTGTTCTTCTCCGTTAACTTGTTCAGCTCTCGATAATCGATACAGAGTCGCAAACTTCCATCCTTCTTCTTCACAAAAAGGACCGGTGTGCTCCAAGGCGACGAACTTGGATGCACATAACCCTGTTCCAACAGCTCAAGTTGAACCTTCAGCTCCGCCATCTCCATAGGCGCTAGCCGATACGGAGAGCGTGACATAGGTTTGGCACCCGGCACTAGCTTAATAGTGAAGTCTATCTCTCGTTGAGTTGGGGCTCCAGGGAGATCGCTAGGGAACACATCAGGGTATTCGGATACCACTAGGATGCTGTCCAAAGCAGGCTTAGGCTTCGAAGCCTCCACTAGCATGAAGAACAGCTCTGCACCAGCACAAACTGCCTTAACCACCTGAAGAGCAGACATCAAAGTCTTGCTTGACCCCTTTCAAGCCTGCCAATGTCGTCTCACGACCAGTTCCCAACTTGACCTTCTTGCAATTGCCATCAATGTATGCTTGCTGCTCCGAGAGCTAGTCCATACCAAAAATCACATCGCACACTACTATCGGGAATAGCGACGCTCGCAAGTCATCAATGTGACTCCCATGCCTTACCTTTACGAAACAAACACTATCCGCGTGCATAGGGCACCCGTAGGCAGCAGCCCATCCAATTTGTCCCTTGCCATCGAAGAAGGTACTCCGATGCGCGATACAAACTCTTCGGACAAAAAGAATGCAAAGCTTCCGCGTCGAACAGTGCTTTCGCTAGATAATCAAAAATCAAAACAAGCCTAACACAACCAGTCATAGGCTAACACGCATAGGGCAACAAATATTTAAAGCTAACCTACTATACATACATATCACCACGCCAAACTGCTTCATGGCATCCTGCTGGCTAAGGTTGTACACTTTTGGCTGGGTTGGGGCATAATGCGATGCGGTTGCCTCCGACCCCTTGCCCTTCTCCTCGTAGGTAGATCCAGGTTTCTTTTTGGACTTCCGACGTCCGCTCCAATAGTCTCGGGCAAAATGTCCCGGCTTCACACAGTTAAAACATATAATTGCCTTCCTCCCAACGACTGCTCCAGATACAGACTTCTGTGCCATTGGAATACCACTATGTTCTTTGACACTCTGTCCTACGGCTGCTCCTGTCATAGCTTTCTTTATCTTCTGTGTGCCATTACGACAATCATAATGAGCCTGTCCAGTAGACATTTTAGACTTTTTTCCTCCTCCTCCTTCGGTATGCAGACTTTGCAGGATTTGGAGAGTTTAGTACCCTGAACTCCAACGTCTGATTGGATTTTGCCAAATCTACTTCCAAAGATCTAGCCGACTCCACCAATGCTCGGAATCCCAATAATTTTGGTCCTAGTAGTAAAACTCGTAACTCGCCATGCAGGCCATTATAAAATTTATCGACCATAGACTTCTCGCTCTCCACTTCAGAGCATGGGTAGAGTCTTATCATAAGAAACGCCTATACATATTCCTCAACTGAGTGTGTACCCTGCACTAGAAGCATGTTCAACTGCTGACCCAATGGTCCTTTAAATGTCGTTTGCTCGATCACTCCACCCGGCGTTGGAGTTATCTCAGGAACAGGGGACTTCCCACATCTTCCATTTTGTGCATCCATCACAGCAAAGACTGCTTCAACCACCATTCTTAAGGTTTCAGCGGAGGGAAGGGTTGCAGGCACGTCATCAGGTGCCTACTTTCCTCAGAAAACGAGAGTTCTGACCTCCCTGCTCCACTCCCGGTCACCTATAGTCGTACAACACATCATTAAGCGACCAAACAATTGCAAAAAGCAATTATAGGAACACGCAGGTTCCTCAAACATGTGTATTTTCATTCCTAAGTGGACATTCATGGGTTTTTTTATGTTATAACGATGATGCACACACATGTGCTCACCACCCCTTAAAAGAATTCGTCCACGAATTCATTTAAGTTGACCGAAACTAGTAGTCCGATACCAAATTTTAACACCCCCTATCTGCCATATAGCATATAGCAGAAGGTCCGGTCGGGGCCCGACGCCATATACCACATACAGACCGAAGGGTTATGCAATGAAACCATCCTTCCAAAAACCGACGTCCTACACAGAGTACATTCTAGCGGAAGCAATTTAAAAGTTGCAAAAATAAGAACCCAGCTAACAGCATGAATGTCCACTAACAAAAACCCAAAAGGAATGAACGTACAAAATACACAAAGTACGTTGGCCTTATGGCCTTACAAGATTTTACTCAAATAATTGGTGTCTTCCAAACCTCGGCACGCAGGCCAGTCACACATAAAAATATAAGTAAACATTCATATATAGGCCTTCGAGGGCCGGCTTTGCAACAAGGGCTTTGGCCCGCTATTTGCCACTAGGCTCCGCAGCACCTGCAAGCAACAATCCACCGAAGCGGTGGCAAACAAAAGCAACCGTCAGCTAAAGCTGACCAAATTATAAAGACCCCGCCCCTAAACTCGGGGCGGCAATGTTCCTTCCCAGCACTTTATTAGCATAGCAAAACAAGATAGTTAAAGTACAATTTAAGCAAACTTCACCACAGGCGTAGGCACACACGGCCACACACCCCGTGCTCTCAGGCCACTTATTCGGTGAACTCGGTCCACCAACGCCACTTGGATGGCAAACTCATGAGCATTTTGGCCTTTTTCAGCTGAAGCCTAAGACTCTCTCCATTTATGACAACAGCAAGTCCCGTGTACTTTAGGTCGCTTGTACCGAACGATATAGATCATATACGGTTCCGCCTAACCTGTTGCTCCTATCGCAACGTCAATTTAAGCCATATGCACTGGTCAAGCACCCCGAGTCCCAAATCGATCACACACTTTACATAACCCAGTTATGTGCGAGTTGGATCCCAGGCCACCAAGGTTGCAGAATCACGCATCTACCCAGTTTTCCGGGTGCACCTCGGAGTAAGTCCCCAAGGTTCCCTGTTGTAATCTACCACGTAAAAAACCCGAAAAACAACCATCGACGCGGAGTCTTCTCCGGCCATTCATGCAATGCAACTTCACTGATCCAAGCCAACTTGTCCGGGTAGGCTTCACACACCATACCTTCGTCTGTTTCTCGATTCCAGACTCTACATGCAAAACAACATGGACTATTCATGTCTAACCGAAGGAACACCTCACACTCACCGCATACTCGCGAGAGCAGGCTTCCTATGCAAAATGAAAGAGGACTTCACATGTTCAAGATGAGAATCGTTACCCTAGCATTTCTCTTTGGTGCCATGAAGATCTAGACGAATGAAAAGCACTGCAACGTCTTCGCCTTCGTAGATCCAAACTCGGCTTGTGATTTGGGGCTCTGAAGCTCCACCGGCGACCGAAACTCTCCTTCTACTTCTTCCTTGCTCTCCCCTCTCTCTAAGGTTTTAGAAAGAGAAAGCTCAATTGGAAATGAGGGTTTCAACCCTATTCCCGGCCTTAACCTAACATGGACCAGCCTGAGCCCTTAGATCCCAAAAGAAGGAAATGGACGGTCACGATTCGTACTTAAAATCAGATTCTTTGGTCGAACACGGCTTGTGACACGCCCATGTCCAAGGCCGTGTGCCTCAATCTACGTCGAAACCATCGCGTCCAGACCAGGACACGGGCTCTCGACACGCCCGTGTCACACCTGACATACCTGTGTCATTCAGTACACGCCCGTGTTGCGGGGCGTGTTCCTCCATCGACACAGAACCAAATATAACCCAAAGAGAACACGGCTACTCGACACCCCCATGTCACATTTGACACGCCCATGTCAAACCCGAACACGCCTGGGCTCTAGGCCGTGTTCCTCCCCCGACACAGCTCGGCTAACTACCCGAGCAGGACACGGCCAGGGAAATGCTCGTGTCTCAGGCCGTGTTCGCTGTCTCGATGATCGTCGACTGCATTTTCGTCGACCACACGGCTAGATCGTCGAACCAGAGCACGACACGGCCTTGGGACATGCCCGTGTCCCAGGCCATGTGACCCCTACCAAGTCCCAAACTTGGCTCAAAACACTACCCGTCCCTCTTTTGAGTTTCGGGGCATTACAAAGGTAGCCAGCTTGCTAGTCGCGACCTGCTCCAGATTCTCCCTGGAGGTCGTGACAATTCCAAGTATGGGCGGACAGACTTCTCTGTCCGCTCAGGTCGCGCGACTAGGGAGGTCTTTCCAGTCTGACTACCTAGGTCGCGCCTTAGTCGTCTGCTCTACAGGGGGTGCGGATTGCTTCCTCAGTCCGCCCCTGCAGGCCACGCGGTTTGGTCAGCTAACCATGCCGTATTTCTCTTCACTAAAGGAAAAACCCAACCAACTGTGGCAGACTCATATCGCCTTCCACACAGACCGCTGATTCAATTTGCTCCAATAGCGGTGACCTGCCTCCAGGCCACCCACCATCAGCAGTGGCGACAACTCTAGCTCACCGCATATCAAGAATGGTAACCAGCCTCCAGGCCGCCAGTCAGGAATGGCGACCTGTCTCCAGGCCGCCAGTCAGGAATGGCGACCTGCCTCCAGGCCCCCAGTCAGTAATAGTGTAACGCCCCGAAACTCAAAAGAGGGACGGGTAGCATTTTGAGCCAAGTTTGGTGCTTGGAAGGGAGTGCACGGCCTAGGACACGGGCATGTCCCAAGGCCATGTCATGCTCGGGTTCGATGATGGCTGTGTGGTCGATGAAATTGTAGTCGACGATCGTCGAGACAGCGAACACAGCCTGAGACACAGGCGTGTCCCAGGCCGTGTCATACTCTGGTTGTTAGCCGAGTTGTGTCAGGGGAGAAACACGGCCTGGAGCCCAGGCATGTTTGGGTATGACACAGGCGTGTCAAATTCGATACGGGCGTGTCAAATACCTGTATTCTCCTCGGGTTGGTGTTGGTCCTGTGTCGATGAGGAACAGGCCCGGCTATACGGGCATGTACTTGATGACACGGGCGTGTCAAGCCTGATACGGGCGTGTCGAGAGCCCGTGTTCTTTTTGGGATGCGACGGTTTTGGCATCGATTGAGGCTTGGACACGGGAGTGTCACAAGCCATGTTCGTCCCAGGTTTTGGATTTTAAGTGAAAATCGTGGTCGTCTGTTTCCTTTCTTTGGGATCCAGGGGTCCTGGCTCATCCTGGCAGGGTTTAATCCGGCGATAGGGTTTAAAACTCTCATTTCCTCCAAGCTTTCTCTTTCTAAAGTTCTAGAGAGAGGGGAGAGCAAGGAAGAAGAAGGAAGAGAGATTCAGCCGTCGGTGGAGCTTCAAAGCCCCAAATCACAAGCTAAGTTCGGATCTACGGAGGCAAGGACGTTGCGGTGCCTTTCATCTGTATAGATCTTCATGGTGCCAAAGAGAAATACTAAGGTAATGATTCTCATCTTGGATATGTGAAGTCCTCTTTTACCTTGCATAGGAAGCTCGCTCTCGTGAGTATGCGGTGAGTGTGAGGTGTTCCTTCGGGTAGACATGAATAGTCTCCATTGTTTTGCATGTAGAGTCCGTAATCGAGAAATAGACATAGGCATGGTGTGTGAAGCCTACCCGGACAAGTTAGTCTGGATCGGTGATGTTGCATTGCATGAATGGTCGTAGAAGACTCTGCGCCGATGGTTATTTTTCGGTAGATTGCAACAGGGAACCTTGGGGACTAACTCCAAGGTGCACCCGGAAAACTGGGCAGATGTGTAATTCTGCCATCATGGTGGCCTGGGAGCCAACTTGTACATAACCGGGTTATGTAAAGTGTGTGATCTGTTTGGGACTCAGGGAAGCTTGACCCACGCATATAGCTTAAATTGACGTTGCGGTATGAGCAACGGGTCAGGCGGAACCGTACCCGCTCTGTGTCGTTTGGTTAGAGAGACCTAAGGTACGTAGTACTCGTCGTTGGCATAGATGGAGGGTCTTAGGCAAAGGCTAGAAAGACCATAATGCTCACGAGGATTTGTCGTCTAAGGGGCGGTGGTGAGACCGCGGACTTTGACCGGGTTCACCGAGAATGTGCCCTGAGAGCACTGGGTGTGTGGCCGTGCGAGCCTGCGCCTGTGATGATGTATAATTTCTCTATTATTTGGCAATGCTAATAAAGTGCAGGGAAGGAGCATCGCCGCCACGAGTTTATGGGCGGGATCATTTTAATTTGGTCAGCTTAGCTAACCGTTGCTTTTGTTTGTCACCGCTTCGGTGGATTGTTGCTTGAAGGTGCTGCGGTGCCGAGTGGAAAATAGCAGGCAAAAGCCCTTGTTGCTGAGCCGGCCCTCGAAGGCCTAATTATGAGTGTTTACTTTTATTCTCATGTATGACCGGCCTGCGTGCCGAGATTTGGAAGACACTTATATTCGAGTAAACTCTTGTAAGGCCATAAGGCCAAATACTTGTGTATTTGTACGTTCATTCCTATTGGGTTTTTGTAGTGGACATTCATGTTGTAGGCTGGGTTCTTAATTTGCAACTTTTAAATTGTTTTCGCTAGAATGTACTCTGTATAGGACGTTGGTTATTAGAAGGATGGTTATATTGCGTAACCTTCCGGTCTGTCTGTGGTATATGGCGTCGGGCCCCGGCCGAACCTACTGTTATATACTATGCGACGGATAGGGGGTGTTACAATTTGGTATCAGACTACTGGTTTTGGTCAACTTAAATGAATTCGTGGACGAATTCTTTTAAGGGGTGGTGAGCACATTTATGTGCGTCATCGTTATAACATAAAAATAACACATGAATGTCCACTTTGGAATGAAAATACACTTGTTTGGGGAACCTGCGTTTCCTATAATTGCTTTTTGCAATTTTGTTTGGTCGCTTAACGATGTTTTGTACGACTATAGGTGACCAGAAGTGGTGCAGGGTCGTCAGAACACCCGGTTTCTGAGGCAAGTAGCGCACCGAATGATGTGCCTGTAACACCTCCCTCGGCAGTAACCATACGATTGGTGGCTGAAGCGGTGTTTGCTATGATCAATGCGTAGCCTGCAAGGCAAATGCAGCAGCCTGCTCCTGCGGTGGAGTAGGTACTGCTTCAAGCAGCGGAACCGAGAAGGGTGGTGCTAGTAGTGGTGGAACCTTTGGTGCCTAGGAGAGCAACTGAAAGACAGCTCAAGCATGTTATGGGCTACAATCCTCTGGTGTTCTCGGGGACGGGAACCCCATCCCAAGCTAAGGATTGGCTCTCCCGAGTAAAGAGAGTATTAACAGCTACTGAAATGGAAGAATGGCAGATGACCACCATAGCTACGTTCCTGTTGGACGGAGATGCACGACAGTGGTGGGAAGGTTTGGAGCTTCATCATCTGAGGGGAAGGCAAATCACGAACATCTCGATGGAAGAATTTTCGAGACTCTTCGTGGCAAGGTACCTTCCCTCGGCTCAGAGGATTGCAATGGAAAATGAATTCCAGAAGCTGACGCAAGGAGAGAGTAGCGTGGACGAGTATCTCCATGAATTTACACGGTTGGGTCGGTATGCTAACTCTACATTCGCGGATGAGGAGCGTAAGACGAACCGTTTCTATGAGGGTCTGAGGGATGACCTAAGGCTACTGCTCTCGGGGCCTATGATGCAGGGCTTCTTGACCCTGGTCAATACAGCCCGGTCGTTGGAAAAGGATCTGAGGAATGTGCAAGCGAAGGGAGACTCTGGTGCTAAGAAGACAGAGTTCAAAGTGCCGGCTACCTCAAAATCTGGGTATCATAAGTTCCATAAGAAGGCTAGGACTTTGGGTCCAACCCCTTCTTCCGGTGCTTCGGGGGAAACTACAAGCCGCACCCTGGGCGCATGCTATAATTGTGGGAAGTCGGGACACTTTGCCCGAGACTACTGTAGCGGATGTCCAAAGTTTGAGAGGAAGCCGGGAGCAACCTATGAGGAGAAGGGCAAGGCGGGGGAGTCAACCGCGTCCCACTATGCTCCGGCTCAACCTAGAGTCTATAATCTTGCCCAGCATGAGGCCATCAAGCAAGCGGATGTAGTGACAAGTACGGTTTAAATTTATAGCAAATTAGTTTTAAATACTTGTTACCTTGTGCGTGTTACCTTACCACTGCTTGTATAGGCTTTGTTTTGATTTGTGATAAGTCGGCGAAAGCACTCTTTGATACGGATGCTTCGCACTCCTTTTTGTCCGAAGGATTTATATCGCGCATCGGAGTACCTTCTTAGATGGCAAAGGACAAATTGGATGTGTTGCTGCTGAATGGGTGTTCGATGCGCGCAGATTGAGTCTGTGGCGTAAAGATACGTATTGGGAGTCAAGAGTTAGACTTGCAAGCGTCGTTACTGCCGCTGGTGGAGTTCGACGTGATATTTGGTATGGACTGGCTCTCGGAGGAGCAAGCTTATATTGATTGCAATAGCAAGGAGGTCAAGTTGGGAACTGGTCGTGAGACGATGTTTGCGGGCTTAAAAGGGTCGAGCAAGACTTTGATGTCTGCTCTTCAGGTGGTTAAGGCGGTTCGTGCTGGTGCAGAGCTGTTCTTCACGCTAGTGGAAGCTTCGAATCCTAATCCTACTTTGGACAGTATCCCAGTGGTATCTGAATACCCTGATATGTTCCTTGGCTATCTCCCTGGAGCCTCACCTCAGCGGGAGATAGATTTCACCATCGAGCTAGTGTCAGGTGTGAAACCTGTGTCACGCTCTCCGTATTGGCTAGTGCCTAAGGAGATGGAGAAGCTGAAGGTACAACTTCAAGTGCTTTTGGAACAGGGTTATGTGAGTCCAAGTTCGTCGCCTTGGAGCACACCAGTTCTTTTTTTGAAGAATAAGGACAGAAGTTTGCGGCTCTGTATCGATTATCGAGAGCTGAACAAGTTAACGGAGAAGAACAAGTATACGATCCCAAGGATAGATGATCTGTTTGATCAGTTAGTCGGGTCATCATTGTACTCGAAATTGGATCTTAAATCCGGGTATTATCAGTTGAGGATAAGGGAAAGTGATATCCCCAAGACATCTTTTAGTACGAGATACGGGCATTATGAGTTTACGGTCATGCCGTTTGGGCTGACTAATGCGTCATCAGTGTTCATGGATCTGATGAACAGAACTTTCAGAGAGTACTTAGACCACTTTATGATCGTCTTCATCGACGATATATTGGTGTACTCGCAGAGTGAGGAGGATCACTTTAAGCATCTACATTTGGTGTTGGAGATGCTAAGGTGGAACCAACTTTACGCCAAGTTCTCCAAATGCGAGTTTTGGTTGTCCTCAGTAGCTTTCCTTGGTCACATAGTGAGTGGAGAGGGAATTACGGTGGATCTGGCTAAGATTGTTGTTATACGAGAGTGGCCTGTGCTATCTACGGTAGCGAAAGTCCGGAGTTTTCTGGGGCTGACCGGCTATTATAGGCACTTCGTGGAGAACTTCTCGCGGATAGTGTTACCCCTCACGACTCTGACGAGGAAAGAGAAGAAGTTGGTTTGGACGCCGGAGTGCGCACAAGCTTTCGAAGAGGTGAAGAGTCGGTTGACCACAGTGTCAGTTCTAAGTTCGCCGAGTGGGACCGAAGGCTTTGAGATCTACAGCGATGCTTCGGACAGTGGACTGGGTTGTGTTCTACTGCAGTATGGAAGTGTGATAGTCTATGGCTCTCATCAGCTAAAGGTGCATGAGAGGAATTATCCGGTCCATGACTTGGAGTTAGCGGTCGTGATATTTGCCTTGAAGCTGTGGAGGCATTACCTGTATGGGGTGAAGGTCGATATCTATACCGACCACAAGAGCCTGAAGTACTTGTTGGATAAGAAGGATCTAAACATGCGACAGCGGAGATGGATGGAGTTCCTGGGGGACTACACATTCAAGATTCATTATGTGTCTGGGAAAGGCAATGCAGTTTCAGATGCGTTAAGTCACAGGGCCCCAGCTCAATCCAACTAGTTGTCGGTTCATGACGAGCGTTTGGTTCGGGAGTTGGAGGCATTGGAGATCTCTTGTGTTGACAAGCAGACCAGTGTCGAGGTGCTATTGAACTGGACAGAAGTTCATTGTGACCTGGCTGATCGTATTCGGCAGGCTCTGGATTTGGATGGCCACATGAAGCAAATCATGGTTGAGGCTTTGGATGGGTCAAATTCCCAATTTGATGTCGTGGATGGATTGCTATGGAAGGACAGTCGGTTGTGTGTCCCAAATGTGGGCAATCTGCAGGTGGAATTGATGTACGAGGCTCATTATACCAAGTATTCGATTCACCCAGGGAGCACGAAGATGTACCGCGATATGAAGAAATTGTTCTGGTGGCCAGGACTTAAGAAGGATGTGGCACTGTACGTGGCGAAATGTCAAACGTGCGCCTTAGTGAATGCGGAGTGCCAGAAGCCTGGAGGATTCTTGAAGTCCTTGCCTATTCCAGAGTAGAAGTTCGACGATATTACTATGGACTTTGTACATGGTTTGCCAAGGTCGTAGAAGGGAAATGACGCCATCTAGGTGATCGTAGATCGTTTGACGAAAGTGTCGCACTTCATTCCTCATAGGAAGGATGATTCTGTGGAGAAATTGGCAAAATTATATGTGGATAACATTGTTCGGCTTCACGGTGTGCCCCGCAGCATCGTGAGTGACCGAGATGGGCGGTTCATGTCTAATGACTGGAGATTGGTGCAGTAGATGTTGGGGACCAAGTTGAGTTTCAGCACGGCCTTTCATTTGCAGATGAATGGTCAGACCGAGAGGGTCAACAGGACGATGGAAGACATGCTTCGCATGTGCGTCCTGGATTTCGGGAAGCAGTGGGAATATCACATGTACTTGGTGGAATTCGCTTATAACAATAGGTACCAGGCGAGCATTCAAATGGCACCCTTCGAGCCCCTTTATGGTAGAAGATGTCGCACGCCGTTATCGTGGTTGGAAACGGGTGAGTCAAAGTTGTACAAGCGGTAATAAGTGGAAGATGTAACCTGGTTGGTTCGAACCATTCGAGAGATATTGCTAATCACACAGGACCGGCAAGCTAAGTACTATAACGCCAAGCATAGGAACGTGGATTTCGCTTTTGGCGACTGGGTGTACTTGAAGATTAAGCCGTTCAAGGGTGTCTCACGGGTACGGTGCTTGAAGAAGCTAAGCTCGAGGTACCTTGGACCATTTGAGGTTTTGGAGCGGATTGGCGAAGCGGCATATCGATTAAAGTTATCGGTGGAACTAAGTGGTCTACACGACGTATTCCACATATCGGTGCTGTGAAAGGCGGTGCAAGAGCCTTCGCAAGTGGTTGCAGTCGATCAAGTACCGGTTCGTAATGGGTTGACAACGAAGGTCAAGCACGTTCGCATTGAGGACTCGGAAGTCAAGAGATTGCGTAACAAAGACATCAGGATGGTCAAGATCCGTTGGGATAACTGCGATCGGGAGGAGCTCTCGTGGGAGCGAGAGTAGACCATGCTTAAGGAGTACCCGGAGTTATTCCACTCAGGTACCGTTTCAGTTTTCTTTATATCTTTTCCTTTCTGTAATTTCGGGACGAAATTCTTTTAAGAGGGAGAGAGTTGTAACGCCCCGAAACTCAAAAGAGGGACGGGTAGCGTTTTGAGCTAAGTTTGGTGCTTGGAAGGGGGCACACGGCCTGGGACACGGGCGTGTCCCAGGGCCGTGTCGTGCTCGGGTTCGACGATGGTCGTGTGGTCGACAAAATTGCAGTCGACGATCGTCAAGACAGTGAACACGACCTGAGACACGGGCATGTCCAAGGCCGTGTCCTACTCGAGTTGTTAGTCGAGTTGTGTCGGGGGAGAGATGCGGCCTAGAGCCCAGGCGTGTTCGGGTCTGACACGGGCATGTCAAATTTGACACGGGCGTGTCAAATACCTGTGTTCTCCTTGGGTTGGTGTTGGTCCTGTGTCGATGAGGAACACGCCCCACTATACGGGCATGTACTAGATGACACAGGCATGTCAAGACTGACACGGGCGTGTCGAGAGCCCATGTTCTTTTCAGGATGCGGTTTCGGTGTCGATTGAGGCACACGACATTGGACACGAGCGTGTCACAAGCCGTGTTCGGCCCAGGTTTTGGATTTTAAGTGTGAATCGTGGCCGTCCGTTTCCTTCCTTTGGGATCCAAGGGTCCTGGCTAATCCTGACAGGGTTTAATCTGGCGATAGGGTTTAGAAACTCTCATTTCCTCCAAGCTTTCTCTTTCTAAAGTTCTAGAGAGAGAGTAAAGCAAGGAAGAAGAAGGAAGAGAGATCCGGCCGCCGTTGGAGCTTCGGAGCCCCAAATCGCAAGTCAAGTTCGGATCTACGGAGGCGAGGACGTTGTTGTGCTTTTCATCCGTATAGATCTTCATGGCGCCAAAGAGAAATGCTCGGGTAACGATTCTCATCTTGGACATGTGAAGTCCTCTTTTCCCTTGCATAGGAATCCCGCTCACGCGAGTATGTGGTGAGTGTGAGGTGTTCCTTCGGGTAGACATGAATAGTCCCTGTTGTTTTGCATGTAGAGTCCGCAATCGAGAAACGGACATAGGCATGGTGTGTGAAGCCTACCCGTAAAAGTTGGTCTGGATCGGTGATGTTGCATTGCATGAATGGCCGGAGAAGACTCCGCACCGATGGTTGTTTTCGGGTTTTCTATGCGGTAGATTGCAATAGGGAACCTTGGGGACTAACTCCAAGGTGCACCCGAAAAACTAAGCAGATGCGTGATTCTGGCATCATGGTGGCCTGGGAGCCAACTTATACATAACAGGGTTATGTAAAGTGTGTGATCGGTTTGGGACTCGGGGAAGCTTGACCCGCGCATATGGCTTAAATTGACGTTACGGTGTGAGCAACGAGTTAAGCGGAATCGTACCCGCTCTGTGTCGTTCGGTTAGAGAGACCTAAGGTACATGGTACTCGCTGTTGGCATAGATGGAGGGTCTTAGGCAAAGGCCAGAAAGACCATAATGCTCACGAGGATTTGCCGTCCAAGGGGCGGTGGTGAGACCGCGGACTTTGACCGGGTTCACCGAGAATGTGCCCTGAGAGCACGGGGTGTGTGGCCATGCGAGCATACGCCTGTGATGATGTGTAATTTCTTTATTATTTGACAATGCTAATAAAGTGCAGGGAAGGAGCATCGCCACCCCGAGTTTAGGGGTGGGATCGTTATAATTTGGTCAACTTAGCTGACCATTGCTTTTATTTTCCACCACTTCGGTGGATTGTTGCTTGCAGGTGCTGCGGAGCCGAGTGGCAAATAGCGGGCAAATGCCATTGTTGCTGAGCCGGCCCTCGAAGGCCTAATTATGAGTGTTTACTTTTATTCTCATGTATGACCGGCCTGCGTGCCGAGGTTTGGAAGACACTTATATTTGAGTAAACTCTTGTAAGGTCATAAGGCCAAATACTTGTGTATTTGTACGTTCATTCCTATTAGGTTTTTGTAGTGGACATTCATGTTGTAGGCCGAGTTCTTAATTTGCAACTTTTAAATTGCATCCTATAGAATGTACTCGATATAGGACGTTGGTTATTGGAAGGATGGTTACATTGCGTAACCTTCCGGTCTGTCTGTGGTATATGGTGTCGGGCCCCGGCCGGACCTACTGCTATATGCTATGCGACGGATATGGGGTGTTACAAATAGCCACCTACTCTACCTCACCAGCATGCGCGACTTGCCTCCGCAGTCCGCCAGGTCGCTGGGCCCTCAGGAGCAGCAAGTCTTTCCCTCCAACAAGTGGCGTACTTTAGCAGAGGGGGCGACCTGCCTCCTCAGTCCGCCAGGTCGCCCAGTCGACCAGCACGGCCACTGGCAGCTCGCGGACTCTGTCCCAGTCCGCCCAAAGAGCGTGGCCTTGTTCCAACTCATCTCCTCCGCTACGGGTTGGGCGGACTTGTCCTTCAGTCTAACCATTCAGTCTGCAGGCATTAATGAACCCCAGCTCCAGCTTCTCAGCAGCACGCAGCCTCATCTCCATTCAACAGCAGAGGCGGGCTCGGCTTATCCCCAGTGGAATCGGCGAATTCGCTATGCAGCCCGCCATTCAACATCAACATCTCGGCACCTGCTTCTTCCCGACAATGGGAGGATACCTTCCTCAGCCCACACACCTTGGCGCGGGCTCATTCAACATAGCAGGGGTGGACTCCTCTCAGTCCGCCAACAACAGACCAGCTCCAGAAGACAAGTCCTAAAACTTGCAGCCTAGCGCGGACTCAGCGGACTCCACTCTCTACTCGCACCACATACTGACTCATCGAGGCTAATGTTACCGAAAGTCGTTACCTCCTCGGGCCTATAAATGGACCCTCATACCTCTCGTTGGGGACATGGCTCACATCGCTCTCACGCTCGAGGACAGTCGACGACAAGCTTAAGGCTTAAACCCTGCGGACTCCCTTTCTCAATCCGCGCGGCCTGCTGACCTTACTTCTCAGTCCGCGCGGCCTCTTCTTTGGCACCTTCTTTCCTTAGCTGCCAGCTTCCCCCTATGTACCCTTTATTCGCTTTCCATGTAAAGGTGTAACTCAAGCTGTAATACTCAATATTAATCAAAGGAAAGCACGTCGCAAAAGTGACATTCAAGCCGCAGCGGGTGAAGCCTGTTGTTGTCGATGCTAGCAACCCCTCTCTTTTTCTCAACTCAACTCTCTCTGCATCAACCTGCAAGCACAACCGTCAAAGTAACTGTCTGCTTGACATCTCCTGTTCAACCTTCCCTACCATCTCCTCACTCGGATCAACAACCTTCTCTTCTCTTTCCCCGCAACCCTTGAACAAGCATTTGCTCCACTCTTGAGCACTCAGAAGCTTTCTCCTTTATCCCCGCAACCATCAACCTATTAACCTCATCACCTTGCCTGTGAGACTGAACACATCATGTTAGCTGTTGGTGCCCGCGATGACAACCCTCTACTCTCCTCATCCGTTTTCATGCATCAACAGTTAACACACGGCCTTCAGATCCGAACAAACGGTGAACACCGACAGTTAGCCATGTCAGATCATCAATTAGCCGAGAACTTTCCTCTAAGTCCTAGTGAGGACTCACTTTGGGAAGTCTTAGATCAATCACGTCGGGAAACCGCCCAACAGTTCCAAGCGATCAACCAAACTCTTGCTGCAATCGCGCAGCGATTAGAAACACAATCTGCAGCAGCTCCGGTTGCTCTAGCTGCTCCAGTCAATCCAACACCAACATTGGATAATCATCAAGCCTATCCTCCGGCTTATCCTCCGGCCTATCCTCCTCCCTACACACCAACCTTTCCGCAAGGGCCTGCAGCCCCTTTGCAGCCTCAAAATGATGAGTTTGCAGCTCGTCAAAACTTCTTCCGGGAAGCTGCCCGAGGAAGCCCAACAAGATTTCTAAACTTTAAGGGAAGTCATCCTTACTCATCAGCTCCTACCTTTGCTCCTGCAGCAACTTTTCCCTTTTATCCTCCTGCTCCTTTTGCAGCTACGACTTATGCTCCCATCTTTCTTTATGTTGTAGGAGTGCAAGAAGAGTCGTCACTGTTTTTAGAGAATGTTCGTCATGAGCCAACTCCAGCCAATTTCAGAGAGCCGCGGTTACCAATCTACACAGGAGAGACTGATCCAATGAAGCACCTTCAAGCCTTTGAATTAGTCATAGCTCTCAAGACTCTCTTAGATGCTACCAAGTGCAAGCTCCTTGTGACAACATTTGATGGACAAGTGAGGGATTGGTTCTATGGTCTTCGCCCTACTCCATCACTTCCTTTGCTGATCTGTGAAGGGAGTTCTTGTTTACATTTTCTACTTCAACAAAGAGAAAGGGCGGACCAGAAGCCCTCTTTGAGATCAGGCAATATCAGAATGAAACTTGGTCTCAGTTTGTTGATCGATTTTAGAGAGAAATCTTGGACATTAAGATCGTTGATTAAGAGATGTATCGAGTGGCTCTAATACACGGCCTCCGTGAAGGGCCGCTCAAGTTTGAAGCTAATGTTCGTGCACCAAGAACATATCAATAACTGATTGGCCTAGCCAACTCATACATCTGAGGTGAAAATATCAACCTAAGCTTCATCTCCAGGCTTATAGCAGAGATAGATCCTCCTTCTCACAAGCAACCTCCGGGGTCTCCTCACAAAGACTTCCCATATCACTCAAGGAAGGGAAGAAGATTTCAACGCCATCGACACTACTTCCCGAATCAAGATCGTACTCAAGATCAATTGTTGTTACTACCAGCTCCATCTTCACAAACATCCTCAGTTCATCAGCAGCAAGATGATGACTTGCAAGAATGCGAACTCGAAGAGGCCATGCTAGAAGTAAGCCAAGTCATGAAGGATATGGCTAATTACAAAAGGCCTTATTGACCAGATGAACGAAGATCTAAAGACTCAGATCCGCACTGCGAATTCCATAAAGAGCCAGGCCACCTAACTGAAAACTGCCGAGCACTTCACCAACTAGTACAAAGGATGCTCCGGTATGGTAAGATGCGTGACTTGCTCCCCAAGGATGATCACCCTGATCCATCAACCTCAAAGGGCAAAGAGGTTGCAGACACTCCTTGTTGCTCAAAAGGAGTGAGCCAATTCAATGAATACCATAACCTCATTATTAACAATACCTATGATGTCAATGACGAGGGCAGGCTTGGAAAACTATTCCCGTGATAAAAGGGCATCGCAACTCCTCAAAGCTCCTCGCATTCATTACCGGTTACTCTTACTCTACTCTACATGTTTCAAGCATTTTCTTTACAAAACACTTCTAAGTGTTCATGCATTTCAATAAAGTTTACATCATAGATCCCGTACTGACACATTTACCTTTTTGGAATGCTTCTTCCTCTATTTTCTCTTTGCCAAAGAGATCACTGAACCACTGAGATATCGCCGAGTCTTGTTGTTCCCTCCATATATTGTTCTCCGGCGTAAGGCCGCGAGGACTTCAGACTTCGGATCCTAGCCGGTATCTAACAAAAGTGTGCATCAAGGGAGGTCCCATTTGTTAGCTCTATTGTGCTTAGTGAAGGATACATTACAGTTACGATGATCTTTGCTTGACAAGAAATCACGATCAAGCGTAACCTTGTCTCTTTGATCATCTCACAACTGTGATGGTCGAATACTATATGGTACTCTCAATCCGTGCTTTCGCGGGGCCGACAACTCTGCTTATCTTTGTCACATGCGAGTAATGCTGTGGACCACTTGGCGCACCTGGCCTGACCGATCAGCGATGTTGTAACCCGAGGCATGAGAGCAGTGTATCTAACGATCCTTCTCAGTATTTCCCATGATTTTCTCTTTTGTGCCTTTCTAAAGGATGCGCAGCTAGTCCGCTCTAAGTAGGACTATACTCATGATGACCTTTCTCAGGCAAGCGATGCATAAGGCCCACGGGTGATCTCCTGTGGCAGCATCCAGTCTTTCTTGGTAAACTCCGAGTATAGACCTCTTTTTATCAATTGCCTCTTTCACAGGTTAACAGGTTAAATCCGACCTATCAAAAGGATTTGCAACAGTCATTTTGCTTACTCTCATCTTATATGCATTGCTTGCATGAATCTCTATCAGATGACGACTTTCAAGCTCTTTGTTACTCTTATCAAATGCTAATGACACCGATCATTGATCAGAGAATCTGGTTCTCCTTGATTGACAAGCCATGCAATTGAATTCTAATTAAGATGACTTATTCATATTGATCTGGACATCATATTAAAAATATCTCAAATCTCACAAGAAGATCACTATTATGGTTTGGTCTTCAGTCAGTTACCAGCAGAGTTCATCAGACATTTTCTCTGTTATACGATCACTTCTATCTTATCTCATCAACAGTTAGCATTCGCAAGTTCCGCTCAGGTACTTGCGGCTTAGTTCATTATATTATATCTATTGCTCACACTTTTCTTTACAGTGATTAGCAGGCATTTGCAAGTCTCACCCAGGTACTTGCAGTTTAGTCTTTATATCATATCTGCTTCTAACTATTTTCTTATAGAGGTCAACATGAAAGGAACTTGCAACCTACTTTTATACATCATATCTGCTTCTAACTCTTTTCTTGTAGAGATCAATAGATACTTGCAAGTTCCTTTCAGGTACTTGCAACCTACTTTCATACATCATATCTGCTTCTAACTTTTTTCTTGCAGAGATCAACAGATACTTGTGAGTCCCTTTCAGGTACTTGTAACTTATTTTCCTTTCACGCATACTGCCCACTCTTCCTTTTGTAGAGGATAATAGGTGCTTGCAAGCATTCATCAGGTACTTGCCAGTTATTATTCTTCTATGCCTTCCTCTCATCTCAGTTTTGCAGAGCTCAGTGGAAGACACTCACATACACAGAAGATGAACCCTCCTTATTTGCCTATATTAACTTTTCCTTTGCAGGAAAAGGAGATGCATTAACAAACTCCTAAGGAGAGACATCAGGTTCCATCTCTCCTTACCCCCTCCTTTTTCTTTGGGGTGGATCATGATTTTCGTGGGTCTCCTAATTTTTTGAAGTTCCCTTCAGAACTTAAAAAAGTGCGGGGATTATGTTAACCCCAAAATCGGCGATCCATCTCAAGGTAGTCAGCTTGCTAGTCGTAGCCCGCTCCAGATTCTCCCTGGAGGTCGCGACAAGTCCAAGTATGGGCGGACAGACTTCTCTGTCCACTCAGGTCGCGCGGCTAGGGTGGTCTTGCCAGTCTGACTGCCCAGGTCGCGCCTCAGCCGTCTGTTCTGCAGGGGGTGTGGACTGCTTCATCAGTCCACCCCTGCAGGCCGCACGGTTTGGTCAGCTAACCGCGTCATATTTCTCTTCACTACAGGACAAACCCAACCAACTGTGGCGGACTCATATCACCGTCCGCACTAGGGCTGAGCATATTATTCGAAACTCGAAAGTCGCTCGAAAATCGTTCGAAAATTGAGCCGAATCGGAATCGGTTAAAATTGATTCGACTCAATTTGAGTCGATTCAATTTGACTCGAATCTGATTTCGAGTCGATTTCGAGCCAGCCCTGAATCGCTCGAAATATGATTCGAATCAACTCGAATTAATTAAAAAAACTATATATTTATTAATATATTCTTATTTCAAGATTAAAAATAACAAAATTTAAAGCTAAATAAAAAATATAGACTAAGTGTTTCATTTGCTAAATTTATAGGTTTCCCAATTTGATTTTGAGCAAATTAGGAATAAAACAAAAAATTGCTAAATTTCGAGCCAATTTGATTCGGTTTTAAGCCGTTCCCATTCGATTTCGAGCCGACTCGATTCGATTTCGAGCAAACTCAGAATCGAATCATTTCGAGTCGAACCGACTCGACTCGAAATCAATTTCGATTTCGAGTCGATTTCGAGCCGAGTTCGAGTCGAAAATTTCGATTTCGAGCCGAGCCAAAATCGCTCGAACTCAACTCGATATCAGCCCTAGTCCGCACAGACCACAGATTCAATTTGCTCCAATAGTGGCGACCTGCCTCCAGGCCGCCCACCATCAGCAGTGGTGATAACTCTAGCTTACCGCATATCAAGAATGGTGATCTGCCTCCAGGCCGCCAGTCAGGAATGACGACCTGCCTCCAGGCCGCCAGTTATGAATGACAACCTGCCTCTAGGCCGCCAGCCAGGAATGGCGACCTGCCTCCAAGCCGCCAGTCAGCAATAGCCACCTGCTCTACCTCGCCAGCATGCGCGACCTGCCTCCGCAGTCCGTCAGGTCGTCGGGCCCTCATGAGCAGCAAGCCTTTCTGATGCAACCCATGTTGACATCTTTATTATAGTTTATTTTAGTATTTTTGTAGCACACTGTTTCGCGCATTTTAGGTTCTATGTTCATGCATGTTATATCGCGCTTGTTATTCGTGCACTGTTGTTAGACTTATTGGAGTGACTGACCAATAAGATCATGAATGGATAGGTCCGTCAAATTTGGAGTAGTGCTAACTTAAGCAAGCAAAATAAATTAAAATATTTAGTCAATCCGTAAATTAATATTATGGCTTGAAAGTTGTAACCCCCGCTTATTAAATCAGTTATCCTATTTTAAATATTCAGCCACTATTGTAACCCCTAAAGTTGGCCACTGTTGTAACCCCCCTTTTTATTAAATCAGTTATCCTATTTTCAGCCATTATTGTAACCCCTAAGGCTGTCAACTGTTGTAACCCCCCTTTTTATTTCACTTAATTATGAGAAGGAATCAGCCTTATACAGCCTGCCCCCATCCCACTGATCTCGGCAGCCAGGGAAAGAAGAAAACGACGAGTCATCTACAGACTTGTCGTTTTCCTCAACCGGCGCAAGTACCCGGCGAGTCCTTTTTCTCCCCTACAGCTCCTCTGCCCGACCCGTCTTCCCCCATCCCAGCTACCATCGTCGACCCAGTGATAGGCCGTCTCCGACGGGAACGAGCAGCCCTGATTCGTATTGGCATCGGTTTGCTATCCCCGTCTAGCAGTCCTCCGACTCACCACTCCACGGCCCGCCGCCCACCTCTTGCAGCTCCAGCATCCTCCGCCAAACCAAATCCAAGCTTCCACCGGCGGGATCAAGCAACCCTCGCTCGTCTGGATGCTGTCTTGCTATTCTAGCCCGTCGTCCCTCCGATCCCGCCAGAGGCGGAGAAGAGCCGCGGTTTTCCTCTCCAGTTATACAGTCGATCCAATGTTTGGCTTTAATTTGGGTATACCCCTTCCCAAACTCATCTCCCCCATTGTTAGTCTAACTTTTATGCCTCCTTAATATTTGACCAGTTGAAAAATCGAAATTTCTTGCTTAATATAGCATTACTGCTGTTTGTCGTTAATTTTAAAAACTGTGTTTATTCTCTTTACTTGCTAGCATGTGGATGAGTAAATCTTACCGCTGAATGCGATCGAGTGTTGGGCCTCTTAGCGTGTTTGCGAAGGCTTAGAGAGAAGTCGATTGAGAATTCTTGTGAAAACTTCGCTTGCACTGCAAAGATTAATTAAGTTCTCACATTTGACACTTTTTTTAAACCAACTTCAGATTTTAGGATGCATCAGTTTGGTATCAGAGCTCGGTTCGATTCACTCCTATTGTGAATTGAACGATCTTGTTTAATGTTTATTTAGTAGTTTACAATTTTGTTTTTTTTTAAAAAAAAACTTTCAAAAATTTTATTTTGAGCCCACTTTTCCAAAAAAAAAATTACTAAGTATTTTTCTTAAAAAAAATGGAGAGTCGTATAGATCGCATAGACGCTAGCATAGGCGACCTAGCTAACCGAGTGGGTGAGCTGATGAAGACGGTAGAAGCACTCACTGCCAACGTGAGAGACACGAACCACATAGTCAACAACCTGCGAACCACCGTCAATAATCTAGAAGTTGAGCACCACTTAGGATTAAATCCACCTCCTCACCAAAATCCTAGGCAAGAGGAACAAAATCCTAGACCCGCAGAGCCTGCACAGCCTGACCTTGGACTCCGTCGCCAACCCCGTTGGGATGATGGAGTTAAGCTTGACGTAGGTGATTTTGAGGGTCACGTAGAGCCCGAGAATTGCCTCGATTGGTGTGAGCGTGTTGAAAGGTTTATGGCGTGGAAACAAATGCCAGTGAATCGGCAAGTTGAGTATGTTGTCCTTCAGCTTAAAGGACCCGCACTAGTCTGGTGGGTTCAACTTGAGCGCACTCGATACACCTTAGGCCTAGCACCTATCACCACGTGGGTAGAATTTAAGTTACAACTGCGGAAGCGATATGTCCCCCCGGACTATCTGCAAACTCTTTATCGAAGGTTCCACAACCTTCGACAGGATAAGCTTTCCATGGATGAGTACACCCACGAGTTTTTAGTGTTGCAGTCTAGATTAGACTTGCACGAGGAGGACGATATGACGGTATCTCGTTACCTGAACGGGCTCCGTTATGCTATTAGGGATGAGCTAGAGTTGCACGACTTTAGGGATTTGGGTAAAGTGTCTAGCCGAGCACGTAGAGTGGAAGCCTCGCTTCAGAAGAGGTCATCTGGGCACATGTGTATTGATAGACCTTCCTCGAGCACCACCACCACAGCACCCACCCCTAAGAATTTTGATTCCCCTCCTCATGTCTTTACTGGGGTCCCAGCTCCTCCTACTGTCCTCACTCGAGGTAAGGAGCCCATGGGTTCCAAGCCCAACACTGGAGTATTTCGATGCTTCAAGTATATGGAGCCAGGCACAAATCTTCGGAGTGCCCGCGACATCACTTCGTCGCAATTATTGATTCCTTTGAAAGGCGTGAACCAGAGTATGGAGTTTTCCCTAATGGCTCCAAACCTGAGCTCGAGCCCGAGTCTGATAACGTTATAGAGGTCGAGGGAGAACAAGCTGAGCACTTAGTTTGTGTCCTTCAATATAGCTTGATTTCTCATAGTAAGACCACTGAGCGTGACTTGCAGCGACACGAGATTTTTCGCACTACTGCGCGCATTCAGGGACATTTTTGTTCCATCATCATTGATAGCGGTAGCATGGAAACTTTCGTTTCCAAACGTATGGTTGAGAAGCTAGGACTCGAGACGCAACCCTTGGAGCGACCCTACCACTTATCTGGGGTTAATAGTCACATGACTATGCCTGTTACCTGTCGTTGTCTCGTAGAGTTCTCTATCGGGAATGTGTATCAGGATTTTGTCCTGTGTGATGTCGCCCCCATCGATGTCTGTCATATCTTGTTAGGTAGAGCATGGCAGTACGATAGACGCGTCATGCATGATGGTGTGAGGAACTCTCATTCCTTTAATCACCGTGGGCGCAAAATTGTTCTTCTTCCCTAGAATAATAGTCTTGTTCCTAGGGCCCCTGGGAGGACCTCATCATCATCTCCCTCACCTTCCTTAGTTACCGCTACACCACTATTATTTAGTGTCGCACTTCTACCTGGACCCCTACTCCAGGAAGATGCAATTGATTCTAGTGAGACATTCGACTTGGATGTTGCTTACACTTTTGGTTATCCCACTTTTGAACCACCTCATGTAGATTTTGTTTTAGGTGATCGCACTTTTAGTTCACTGTACTATCCTACAATTATGAGTGAGTTTGCATTTAAACTTTCTAGGCTTAGTCGTAGTAGGAGAATTGACTCACTCACTAGAATGTTTCTTCCTCGTAAGGACACACGGTTTAAAGGATTTCTGTGGTTGGTTTTAAATGGTAAATTTGAGAACGGTTTTAAAATTTGTCGTGCTAGTTGGATTCACGCGAGTATTATCATTATGGTGATTTGTTTTGGTTTCATAAACGCACAGAGATGACTAGCAGGAGTGCGCATGATGCCGTATGATTTAATAATTCCACATGTTGCCCTTGCATACTCTCTTTTTTGTTTCTCACCTCGTTCCTTTGTTCCACCCTCGTCTCCACTTTATGTTGCTCCTTTATTTTATAGCTCTATTTTTACTGGTCATCTACGTATTTTGCATAAAATTATGACTAATGGTTTGGGAGTAACTTTGGAAAACTATAACTCCATGGTTGACTTAAACACCAGGAGTTATCTTTTTCCAATAGAGTTTGGTTTCCTGCGTCTTTCAGGAAAGAGGGTGACCTTCCAGTTCATGCGCAGTAATGACGGGTCCTCACCGTGTTCCACCATCATCTATCCTAGCGGGGAAGTGACTAAACAATTCCTCGGATCAGCTTTTAGTTCTTTCAGTTGCAGGTTTCGTCATATTCTCGACGGGGTCGAATCCTTTCAACCCCGGGAGAATTGATGCAACCCATGTTGACATCTTTATTATAGTTTATTTTAGTATTTTTGTAGCGCACTGTTTCGCGCATTTTATGTTCTATGTTCATGCATGTTATATCGCGCTTGTTATTCGCGCACTGTTGTTAGACTTATTGGAGTGACCGACCAATAAGATCATGAATGGATAGGTCCGTCAAATTTGGGGTAGTGCTAACTTAAGCAAGCAAAATAAATTAAAATATTTAGTCAATCCGGAAATTAATATTATGTCTTGAAAGTTGTAACCCCCACTTATTAAATCAGTTATCATATTTTAAATATTCAGCCACTATTGTAACCCCTAAAGCTAGCCACTGTTGTAACCCTCCTTTTTATTAAATCAGTTATCCTATTTTCAGCCACTATTGTAACCCCTAAGGCTGTCAACTATTGTAACCCCCTTTTTTATCTCACTTAATTATGAGAATTAAAAGGAATCAGCCTTATATAGCCTGCCCCCATCCCACTGATCTCGGCAGCCAGGGAAAGAAGAAAACAACGAGTCATCTACAGACTTGTCATTTTTCTCACCCGGCGCAACTACCCGGCGAGTCCTTTTTCTCCCCTGCAGCTCCTCTGCCCGACCCGTCTTCCCCCATCCCAGCTACCATCGTCGACCCAGCGACAGGCCGTCTCCGACGGGAACGAGCAGCCCCGATTCGTATTGGCGTCGGTTTGCTATCCCAGTGTAGCAGTCCTCCGACTCACCACTCCACGGCCCGCCTCCCACCTCTTGCAGCTCCAGCATCCTCCGCCAAACCAAATCCAAGCTTCCACCGGCGGGATCAAGCAACCCTCACTTGTCTGGATGCTGTCTTGCTATTCTAGCCTGTCGTCCCTCCGATCCCGCCAGAGGCAGAGAAGAGCCGCAGTTTTCCTCTCCAGTTATACAGTCGATCCACTGTTTGGCCTTAATTTGGGTATACCCCTTCCCAAACTCATCTCCCCCACTGTTAGCCTAACTTTTACGCCTCCTTAATATTTGACCAGTTGAAAAATCAAAATTTCTTGCTTAATATAGCATTACTCCTGTTTGTCGTTAATTTTAAAAATCGTGCTTGTTCTCTTTACTTGCTAGCATGTGGATGAGTAAATCTTACCGCTGAATGCGATCAATTGTTGGGCCTCTTAGAGTGGTTGCGAAGGCTTAGACGGAAGTCAATTGAGAATTCTTGTGAAAACTCCGCTTGCACAGCAAAGATTAATTAAGTTCTCACATTTGACACTTTTTAAACCAACTTCAGATTTTAGGATGCATCACTTTCCCTTCAATAAGTGGTGGACTTCAGCAGAGTGGGTTGTAAGACCCCCCTCCCGAAACCCAAAACACGGCACGAAGGGGGTCTTATGCCCAGAACAGTCGTCTTGCGGTAGCATTAGCACACGGGCTAACCTGTACCACAAGACGCCTATTCTGCCGGTTATAACCAATATCAATCAATGTCAACCCAACCAAGTAATAATATAGAAGTCAATCCACACATAAGTAATATAAGTCCAAAAGTACATCTATAGAAGAAGCTACAACAAGCTTCTAAAATATCAGAGTACAGCTAAGTTATGCCCAAAGAGCTACATCAAAATCTCTCAGAACTCACATCGGTGACTGACGTTAGCGATGACACCGTCCCTTCAAGCCCTGTCGTCCTGGCCTGGCTGTCCTGCTGTATAATCTGCGGCTGCTCTACCTGCGGGGTCTCCTCCTGAAAAGGAAGACGTAGCAACCGTTAGTCAAAAATACTAAGTGGCTTTCACATCCGCTCACTCGGCGACTCCTAGGCACCGAGCGGAGAAAGGAACAAGGGTACAATATATAAATAGCAATATAAGCAAGTACAAGCAGGTGGATTAAGTACATATATCATGAGCAGTAATAGAAGAAATGTATAATATGATTAATAGTAGTCTACTCTAGCAATTCTACACAAGCTATAACCATCCATCTTGTATAAAGTTCTACAACAGGAAAGTAACTTAACTTATAAGGATGCCCATACAAGCTTATGTGTTAAGGGTCCGTTTTAACATAAAGTAACTCATCGTATAGGAGTGCCCATACAAACGTATATGATGAGGATCTTGTTATGCAATGTATTGTAATGGTATGTATGCAATGCAATGACTCGCCCATGAATACGCACATGCAATTACTATGTTGACACAGACTTGTAGTTCCCACTTTTCGAGCAGGTAGCTAATCTCTCAGGCGTCAATCGTCGTGGTCAGGCGGTGACAGTAGAGCGGGCTTCTCTACTACTAAGCGGGCATACACACTACTTAGCTTAGGCCTCCGTACACCTCAATGCTAAGAACACAACAACGGAGCCCCCATGCGTACTACGGCCCAGCGGGAGTCTCGGGTAGATGTGCACCGAGAACCAAGCCCCAAACTGGCCTTGTGTGACTCGGAAGGAGCCTCGGAAAAATCACGAGGACCAAGCCCAACCGTCCACTTGGCGCGGAAGGAGCCCCGGGAAATGAGCACTCAGGACCAAGCCCAACCGCCCAAGGTCTAACTGTCAACTCCCGTCGGTGTGACGACCGGCGAGCCCGTAAACCTGTCACACTATCCTTAACCCAGGATTACGACACCGTGTGTCGACTCACACCGCATTCAATTCCACATTATCGTGGCACGGAAGGAGCCTCGGGAATGAACACCGAGGACCAAGCCCAACCGTCCATTTTTGACTCTTCTCAACACTATCCAAACTAGTGCGGTCAAATACCCGCACATACATCCTTTCACAATGCTACCCGTAGGGAGACACCTCTCTAAGAATTGGACTACTAAATTCATTCCAATAAACAATTATTCACATGGCCATAGATTAGCATCCAACATTTCATTTCCAAATTATTTCAACACATTAATAACATGATGCACATTTCTATTCGTTCACCAATTTCTACCAAGTCGTTTCGTTTAGTTACGCTTCACATCACAAATCATTTACGTGGGATCCATTCATCAAGCTTCATCATTCATTGAACTATGATGGTTAACATAAAAGAGTTCACCCAACCTCAGTGTAAATTTGATACATCGTCTCTACCGATTCCAAACCCGATTTTACACCAACCCCAGAATTTTAAGTGCAGGACACCTTCTGGACAGCGACTTTGACCGGAGATTCCCGAAGCTACGGGAATCCGGTGAAGGCGTGTAACCCCTCGTTGGAAAGTTCTTTCCATGGGTTACAACTATCATGTTCAGACCACAACCCAGATCCGAAGTAACACACTTGAATTTGGCTTTAAATCTGCTGCGTACAAAACACAATTTCTGCACGCTTAGTGTGTCAACCGTCAATTTCGTTCAGACTTTTCCGTGGCTACAGACTTCGCCTGAAGTCGTGCAACCACTCGTCGGAACGTTATTTTCAAGGACTTCGACTTTCATGTTTAGTCGAAAGCCCAGTTTTGGTCATATCACACTTGAAAATGGCTAAGAAAATCACTGCGTGCAAAACATAGATTTATGCACGCATCTTAAGGCGGAACGAACATCATCGGTTCATCTTCCTCCACAAGCCTATCTTCCGCAAATCACGTCCAGATTTCCTCCTCCCTTATTCACCCTCAAAAGGCCACTTTTATTCACGAAACCATCCTCCATCATCTCATAGAAGGAGGGAGAGGTTGAAGACTTCTAAACCTTAGAACACAAGTCCTAGCATGGCCTTTCCTCGAAAACTTCTCCTCTCATATCTAGACTCTCTTGAGTTGATATCTCTCATAAGAAATAACTAAATATTTAGCACCAAGGGAGAGGGGAGGAATCTCACCTCGTTTCCGGCTCTTCCACCATTTCTGGCCAAGGATCTTGTCACTCTTCTCGGCGGCATCTTCTTCTCCTCGGCGGCAGCGGTTCCTCGAGGGATGAAGACTTGCTCCAGCACCTTCTTCCTCTTCTCCAGCAGTTTTCTCCCTCAGAAATGGTTGGAAGAGGAATGAAAATGGCTAGGGTTTCTCTTCCCCCTTATATGTAAAAATGATATGGGTAGGGACACACCCATATCATTACCCATGTCCTACTCGGGCGAATCATCGTCGACGGTTCGACTGCCATTTCGGTACACAAACACGGGTAGGGACACGCCCGTGTCTCTACCCGTGTCCAAGTGACACGGCCGTGTTGTTGGTAGTGTCCTACTCGGGTCTTGCTTCGTTAAGTTCCACTTGACGTATACGGGTAGGGACGCGCCCGTGTCTCTACCCGTGTCCTCACACACACGGGTATGGACACGCACGTGTCCATACCCGTGTCCTTCTCTGGAACTACTCGAGTAATCGACTCGAGTGCTGGCTGTAGACACATGGGTAGGGACACGCCTGTGTCTCTACCCGTGTACTTCTCGGGACACTCTTTGTCGACCTCTACTCGACGCACACGGGTAGGAACACGTCGTGTCCCTACCGTGTCCTCATACACACGGGTAGTGACACGCCCGTGTCACTACCTGTGTCCTTCTTTGGAATAACTCGAGTCATCGACTCGAGTACTGGGTGGACACACACGGGTAGGGACATGCCCGTGTCTCTACCCGTGTCCTTCTCTGGGCTGACTTCACCTCCCCTACACAAGTGTAAGCCTAGCTGCCAGCACTTCCATGAGCCCAAATCAGCTTTTTTGACTCAAAAGCGCGCACGAGGGGCCTAGCGCGAATCGGGATGTTGCATGGGCGACCTGCCTCCTTAGTCCTCCAGGTCGCCCAGTCGACCAGCACGGCCACTGGCAGCTCGCGGACTCCATCCCAGTCCGCCCAAAGAGTGTGGCCTTGTTCCAACTCATCTCCTCCGTTGCGGGCTGGGCGGACTCGTCCTTCAGTCCAACCCTTCAGTCCGCAAGCATTGATGAACCCCAGCTCCAGCTTCTCAGCAGCAGGAAGCCTCGTCTAAATTCAGTAGTAGAGGCGGACTCGGCTTATCCCCCGCGGACTCGGCAGATTCTCTATGCAGCCCGTCGTTCATCAGCATCCCGACACCCGCTTCTTCCCATCAGCGGGCAGATGCCTTCCTCAGCCCACACACCTTGGCGCGGGCTCGCTCAACACAGTAGGGGTGGACTCCTCTTAGTCCGCCAACAGCAAACCAGCTCCAAAAGATAAGTCCCAGACCGTGCGGACTCGCGCGGACTCGGTGGACTCCACTCTCTACTCGCAGCACTTACCGACTCACCGGGGGTAACGATACAGAAAGCCGTTACCTCCTCGGGCCTATAAATAGACCCCATACCTCTCATTGGGTACAAGGCTCACATCGCTATCATGCTCGAGGATAGCCGATGATAAGCTTAAGGCTTCAACCCTGTGGACTCCCTTTCTCAGTCCGCGCACCCTCAGCAGCTAACCGCGCGGCCTGCCGACCTTACTTCTCAGTTTGCGCAGCCTCTTCTCTGGCACCTTCTTTCCTTAGCTGCTAGCTTCCCCCTATGTACCCTTTATTCTCTTTCCATGTAAAGGTGTAATTCAAGCTGTAATACTCAATATTAATCAAAGGAATGCCCATCGCAAGAGTGACATTCAAGCTGCGGCGGGCGAAGTCTGTTGTTACCGCTGCTAGCAGCCCCTCTCTTTTTCTCAACTCAACTCTCTCGGCATCAACCTGCAAGCACAACCATCAAAGTAACCGTCTGCTCGACAGCTCCTGATCAACCTTCCCTACCATCTCCGCACTTGGATCAACACCCTTCTTTCCTCTATCCCTGCAACCCTTGAACAAGCGTTTGCTCCACTCTCGAGCACTCAGAAGCTTTCTCCTCTCCTCTATCCCCGCAACAATCAACCTCTTCACCTCATCACCTTGCTTGTGAGACCGAACACATCCCGTTAGCTGATGGTGCCCAAGACGACAACCCTCTACTCTCCTCATCCATTTTCGTGCATAAACACTTAGGGTCAATATATGTCCCTGGTAAAAATATCAACCCATTTGGGATTGATTTGAGTAGGTATTGAGTTGACAAAAGTTTGGTGCCTTGAGGGTAAATTAGGTCAAAAGTGCACTAGGTAGAGTGAGTGACCATACCTCACCCAAATGTGGTGAAACTTTGTCCACTGACTTGTAGTCACTTATAACCCCCATACCAGTGACTTTGGGGTGGTTTGGGGTGGATTTGACCACAAACCCTAGCACAAACCCTAGTGCTGCCCTTTGAGAATTGAGAAGGACATGGGGTCATATGCCCTTTAATTAACTTGAAAATCAGTAGTCTACTCCATGGGCAGGTACTGAGCCCTAAATAATTTTATTGGAATTTTTAGGAATATTTATCTCCTCTGGTTTAATTAAGGATCAATTAGAGCACTTTATTTTTGAATAGAATTTCATGTTTAAATATTCTTGGATGTTCATGAAACTTGGGCAGGAAACCTATTTTAATGTTATTGTTCTCTGATAATTTTGTTATGAATTTTGGATGGATATATTTGGTACGTTATTCACAACCCCAATGTTTGCCCTAATTGCAAGAAAATTAATTATGAATTTGTTACTCACTGAAAAATTGTGAAACTTGGTCTTAGGAATTTTTAGGTCATTATAATGTTCTGAAATTTTTTATATAATTATTAAAAGGTATTTCATTTAGGAACATACACTAAGTACCCCATGTTGAATATCTTTAAGTAATTTATTTATGTGACCAAATGGACTTATAAAAATGTGATTTTTGGTAACTAGACCTTCCTAGTCATTGCTAGCATCTGTTAAATTATTTATAATTTTTCGATGAATAAATTTAGTACTTCCATCTTTATCCTATTATTGTGGTAGATTGTTCGATATTTTATTTGGAAGCCAAAATGTTACTGGAAAATTGATAACTTCAATACTTACTGTTATTTTGATGACATGCACCTGACATATTTTTTCAAAGGCCATGCCTAGATAGAAAAGTATACTTGTAGTTCAAAAGCATTGTTGGCCTAATTTTGCAGAAAATTAATTAAATAATAATTAAATTAGGAAAACTATTATATTCTAGATGTATTCCTAAAACATCATAATACACCCCCAATAATAATCTTAAGTCAATCGGATGAATATTTGAATGGGTCACCATTCACACTCATCATGTAGGATAGTTGGTCTGCACATAGTAGAAACTGTAAAAGTAGAGTAATATGTGAAACGTGTTATGGGAAAGGGTAATTGGTGTACTTGGTCTAGTTGAAAATGAGTAAGGTCACTATTAGAAGGCAGGTTGAGGGAACCTGGTTGACTAGTGTTAAGTGGTGCTCGGGGTCGACGAAAGATCGTCCTCCATGTGGAGAGAGAGAGTCAAAATACACTAGGGTTAGATTTAGTATAATATTAAATGAGATTGGGACCTGGGTAGATACCAAAAATAGTAAGTGTCTTGCAAAAAGTAGCTTTGGGCTTCAGCCAAATCGTAATTCCTAGTGCCCCGAGAGCCCTTCACAGGGAATGCCCTGGGCGGTCCAAGATTAACCTAAATCGTAAGAATAAATGTTAAAAGGGAAACTAGTAAAGAAAAACTAGGACTTCACCTTTACCTACCCCCAATGTCTCGAGAGGTTATCTTGACTAGGTTATTCGAGCGGTAAGCTCGGTGAAAGAATTGGTTTCAAGATAACCTAAACACCTAGAGGGGGTGAATATGTTCAATTCCTTTTTACTCTAAGGCAGAATATTAATTCAGTTAATCAAATAGAATCAAACAGTTCTACAGCTAGCACATCACAGAAATCACAATATCACACACAATCACATATGGCACACAGATTTATACTGGTTCCCCAAATGATGGGTACATCCACTTTCCCCCTTCGCCTATCTAGCAGTGTGCTAGATTCGGCCTAACTTCTTCCTTCCTTCTCAGATCCACAGATCTTACAGCTCAGAACCCAGTCAAGGTTCCTACAAGTCAGAGTGAGTCCACACTCCTACAACTCAGGCAATTAATCCCTACCTCAGCCTTCACCCAGGCCTACAACTCAGAGAATTAAATCTCCTACCTCAGGCACACAGCCCTACCTCAGCCTTCCCAAGGCCTACAACTCAGAGATGTAAATCTCCTACCTCAGGCACTCAGTCCCACCTCAACCTTTATAAATTAGGCTTACAACTCAGATTAATAATGATCTTACAGAAAAATGATATAAAATAAGTTTTATCTTTCACCCAAATTGAGAGAGAATGGGTAAAAAGTTTTCTTGATCAGTTCTTGAAGAATCTGATTATACAGAAATCAACCTGTCTTTGGCTTTCTTCAAATCTTCTTGAATTTGAACACAGTAAGGTTGAATTTCTTGAAGATGATCTTCAATCAGCTTCCTTTTTTAAAATCCAGAAATTAATCTGAATTCTTCTTTGCAGATTAGTTCAGGATCTGCTCTTAAGAGACTAGTTGATGATAGTCTCTTTCTTCACTTGAATTATTGGAGCTCTCTCTCTCTCTCTACAAATTCTTCTGAAGATATTTTGAAATTCTTCACTTAGATCCACTTAAAATCTCTGACTAGATTTTCTTGTGTATGTTGGATCTTCTGTTGTAATTGTATTTTTTGTACTTCATCGTTCATCAGTTGATAGAATCTGTCTTTATATAGACTTCATCCAAGGTTACCGGCTAATTCGGTTGCTAACCAACTTCTGACAGATCTGATAGTTGCAGTAGACTTATTGGTTATGACAGCTATCAAGTCTCCAGTCACTTCTTGAAACTTTATCTCTGTCAGCAAAGTGTCGAGTTTGAACATCATATGTGTCGACACAAGTAGACTAAGTGTCGACACAATCCTTGGTGGTGTCGACACAGCTCTCATGGTGTCGACACTGCTTCTCGACATAGCTTCTGTAATAATGTGTCGACACAAGTCCTGTGTGTCAACACAGTCACTTCTTGTCTTGACACAATTAACTTAGAAGAAATTCTGGTGTGTGTGTCGACACAAGTCCTGTGTGTCGACACAGTTGATGTCGACTGAACTTTCTGTGTGTCGACACAAGTCCTGTGTGTCGACACAATTGATGTCGACTGAACTTTATGTGTGTCGACACAAGTCTTGTGTGTCGACACAATTTCTTCTGGTGTCGACACAGATTTTCCAAGTGTCGACACAATTGACTACAGGTGCCGACACAGCTTTTCTCAAGTGTCGACACAAGTCTTCACAAGTGTCGACACAGCTTATTCTGGTGTCGACTCATGGACTTAGAAGCTTTTCCTGCATATTCTTAACCTGCATATATAAACTCAAAATAACATCAAATACACCTTGATGAATATCATTGAGCTAAGTTAGGCTTCTCCAAATCTGGTACACATTTTCCAATGTACCCAACAATCTCTCCCTATTTGGAGAAGTCATAACCCTTAGTCAATGATATACACCATTTATAATAAACACACATTATGATGTACATAAACATTACATGACAGGGTAACATATAAACAAAACATGTATAATTTGTCATCACAGAATGATGCAAACACAGTGAGCATGAATCATTATTTTGTTTAAACTATCAAAAGTTTGTCAACAATTATTTTACATAGATTTTTTTAACAACTAAAGATTGCATTGTTGTAAAATCTAGTTAATCTATTCTAAGGCTGATTAGGCTCCTTGATGACTATGTATTTTTCTGGTTTGATCTGAGCCTGCACAGTAGGTTCAACATCATCAACAGGTTTCTTTCCTTTTAGATCTTTCCTTTTCTGTTCTTCAGCCCTTATCTTTTGCCTTTCAAAATAATGAAAAGGCTTTGGGAAGTACTTGCTAGGCTCCAGAGCATTAACAGGTAACTTCCCAGCTTTTGCTTTCCTTCTGTATTAAAGAACGGCTTCCTGTCTGGCTTCATACTTGTTCCATTCTTGCTCAGTATACCATTTACCCCTTTCGTGGGTCTTATCCTTCACAGCTTTCCAGGCAGTCAATATAATGTTCCTGGAAGTAGGGCTCCATTGCTCAAAATCAGGCTTCAACTCAGCCTGTTCTCTAAACCTTTTCTTGGACATTTATGCTTCCTTCTGAGCTTCCTTGGCAGTCACTGACATTTCCACTTTCTCAAGAATAATATTGTCAACCTAATATGGAGGGTTGTACATTGACTGAACTTCTTGCTGAACCATGTCAAAATCAGCTGGAGGGTAAATGACCTGAGCAACTTCAGGTTGATCACCTTCAATATAGGCAGGTTGCACACCAGACTCGGCAACATTGTCATCATCACATAGGGGTGGATATCCAAGAGTTGCTCTAACAGCATTAGTTATCCATTTGGCATGCTCTGAGCTGGCATTGACTATCAACCTCTCCCCCTTTATGACTTCTCTTTCAATATGATCCCTGAAATCATTCTTTTGGAACCTTATTTGATTAACCAGATAATTTGTTCCCTCTGTATAATAGGCTTTAAACTTTTGAAGCTGAGCAGATATAATCTTCTGAAAGGCTTGAAGTGCAGATTGGAAAGTGGCTAAATCCTCTTGAAGTTTCTTATCAAACTCTGATTTCTCTTTAGCCCTTGCCTCAGTCAGTGCAGTTGCAGCATTCTTTAATTCTGTAACAATCACATTATGTGATTCAGTAAGATTATCATTCATCCTTAGTTGATTTTCTAGGACATAGCCTTGCTTGACCACTATATCATCAATTTGTGTACTTGCCTCTTGTTGCTGTTTTGCCAGAAAAACTACAGCATTATCTCCTTTATGGAAGCAATCTGTCATCTCCTTTTTATTCTGGTTTACCTCAAATCTAATTGATTTTATATCTTGAGCCAAGGAGAATTGCAAATCTTTATGAGTTTCATCCATATATTTCTCCATGGCTATTCTTTGTTCATCTAATTTTACTTGCAAAGATACCAGTAAGGAGCTATAATCATGTGCAGGAACTGGTTGTGGAGCAGTTTGCAATGCCCTTTTATAGCTTTGGCTTCTTCTTCTGAAAACCATCAGCTTTCTCTTCTTTGCTTGAGATTCTGCTTCATCATTAGAAGCTGAGGTACTTGCGATATCAACTCTTTCCTGAGGACTAGGAGGCAGTTCCTTTTCAATCCTAGTTTGCTCCCCCTCAATTTCAACTTGCTCCCCCTCAGTCCTAGCTTGCTCCCCCTCAGTCCTGGCTTGCTCCCCCTCAGTTCTTACTATCTCTATATCAGGGAACAACTCTTCAAGAGTAAACTCTTGTTGAGTTTGGATTGGAGGCACCACTAACTCTGGAGCATCAGCAGCTGTAGATGTATCCTCCATGATAACATCCTGTGCTTGATTGTTGAGTTGAGTGGTCTAAAGAATAGTTTGATTAGCCATTTCACTTTCTAAGTGTGTTGGCTATTCCTCCAGATGAGTCTCCCCCTACATCTGATCATCATGTCTATTGTCTTGAGCAGGTGATTTCTCAGTATTCTCTGGCCTCTCTTCATCAACCATGTATTTTATCAGCACTCTATCTCATCTAGAGACTATCCTTAGATCCATTCTCCTCATGTGATTGATCTTGGATCCAGCAGCCTGTTGCAGCACTTCTGGAATTGCTCCAGCCAAGTATAAACTTAATATCCTTCCCAGATTTAGTTTCTTGATTCTTTCTCTAATCTTCTCATATATGACTACAGACCAATTGGTGTTAATTTTGTAGATGATCCTGGTCATGAGGCAGAACATGTAGGCTGAGACCCTATCATGTCCACCTTGTTTGCATAAGATTACTTTGCCAACTACTTCAGAAAGGAATTTTCCTTGTACATTCATTCCTTTTCTATTCATGGATGATCTAATTTTCATGGTGGGATCTAATCCACACCACTGGAGTTCTTCCCTGGTCTTGGAAGAGGTAACTTCTTCGTTTTCTTGATTTTTGGGCAGATGAAGAGTTTTTCGTATGCTCTTCATGGTGAGTTTGATTTTATTACCCTGAACTGAAGACCTAATATTTAGTCCAGTTGAATCCTGAGTTGCAGCTCTATAGAACTCAAGGATTTCCTTCTTCCATATCTTTGTAGGTTCGGATGTCAAATACTCCAAGCTATTTTTTGCAATTAGAGCTATCACAGCTTTAATCGCTGGTTCAGCATCGTCAAAGTCATTCTATACCAGTTCATATCCCTCGTTCACATTTTCGTCAAGTTTCAGCGTCATTGGGATGGTGAGAAATCTTGAATGGAGAAGAGAGAGTTTGTCGACACAAGAATCTAGTCTCAAAAATCTGGAGAGTGTGTAGACAGGGTTTGTTTTTGACCTATTTATATGTGTCTAAACATAGAAGGTCAAAAGGCGCATCAAAATTTATTTAGTGTGTCGACACTGTTGAGATGGTGTCGACACAGACTTCTAATGTTGCGACAGAAGTGTTGACTTCTATGTGTCGACACCAATTGATGATGTGTTGACACAGATATACTTATTAGTTCAACAGAAATTCTGTGTCGGCTCTAATTCTAAGTGTCGACACAACTTATGGATGTGTCGACTCAACTCCTCTGAAGTGTCGACATCAATTTTCTAGATGTGTTGACACAACTTCTCTGTGTCGACATAGGCCTCTCCTTTTTTTGTGTCGACACAAAATTACTTAGACAAATTTGTCAATCTATTCTATGTTCAGCATACCTAATTCAATTTTAAAATTATTGAATTTAGTTTCATCCAATGGCTTAGTGAACATGTCAGCAATTTGAAAACTTGTATTGACAAATTCTAAACATATATCCTCTTTTTCTACATGATCCCTAAGAAAATGATATCTTATTTCTATATGCTTTGTTCTACTATGAGAAACAGGATTATTAGCAATAGAAATGGCACTTGTAGAATCACAGAATAATGGGGTTCTACTTACCTGGATACCATAATCTTTAAGCTGATGCTGTATCCACAACAGTTGTGCACAGCATCTCCCTGCAGCTACATACTCAGACTCAGCTGTGGAGATTGCCACACTAGTCTGCTTCTTACAGCTCCATGACACCAATCTCCCTCCTAAAAATTGATAGGTGCCAGTTGTGCTTTTTCTATCTTCTTTGCATCCTACAAAGTCTGCATCTGAATATCCAGTCAGTAGAAAATCTCTATTCTTAGGGTACCAAAGGCCTAGATTAGGTGTGCCCTTAAGATATCTCAAAATCCTCTTAACAGCAGTATAATGAGATTCTTTTGGGCAGGATTGGTACCTAGCACAGACAAATGTAGCATACATGATATCAAGTCTACTAGCAGTCAGATAAAGGAGGGAGCCAACTATCCCTCTATACAAAGACTCATCTACAGGTTTTCCTGCATCATCTTTGCTTATAGTCATACTTGTCCCCATTGGAGTTCTCATGGTAGTGGATGACTCCATACCATACTTCTTAATTAACTCCTGGGTGAACTTAGACTAGGATATGGATAGGCCATCATCAGTCTATCTTACTTGGAGTCCCAAGAAGAACTTAAGTTCTCTCATGCTGCTCATCTTAAACTTCCCTTGCATAAGTTTAGCAAACTTCCTACAAAGGTTATTTTCAGTAGAACCAAATATTATGTCATCAACATATATCTGGACTAGGATTATCTTTCCTTTGAATTCCCTAAGGAATAGAGTTTTGTCTATTTTCCCCCTTGAGAATTTGTTCTCAATGAGGAAAGTAGACAAGGTTTCATACCAATCCCTTGGGGCTTATTTCAAACCATATAGGGCTTTCCTAAGCCTATACACATAATTAGGATAGAGTGGATCAATAAAACCTGATGGCTATTCTACATAGACTTCCTCCTTTAAGTCTTTATTCAGGAATGCTGACTTAACATCCATTTTGAACACTTTGAAATCCTGATAAGCTGCATAGGCTAGGAATAGCCTTATTGCTTCCAACCTTGCCACAGTGGCAAATGTTTGAACAAAGTTTATGCCCTCTTCCTGCCTGTATCCTTTGGCAACAAGCCTTGCCTTGTTCTTAATTATGATCTCACTCTCATCTAGCTTGTTCTTGTAGATCCACTTAGTCTCTATGATATTGTGGTCTTTTAGTTTAGGAACTAACTTCCAGACCTTGCATCTCCTGAATTGATTCAACTCCTCCTGCATAGCATCAATCCAGTGTGGGTCTTATATAGCTTCTTCAAATCTTTTAGGTTCCTGTTGAGACAAGAAGCTTGAGCATAGTATAGTGTTCAAGCTCCTGCTTCTAGTTTGAACCCCTTATTTAGGATCACCAATAATCTGGTGTACAGGATGATCCTTTAAATATCTAACTGCTGGAGGAAGTCTGTCTACAGAGTGACTTTCTCCATTTTCTTCATTCTGCTGTACTTCATGGTCTTCATCAGCAACTTGTGAGTCTTGTACTCCCCTTGGACAACAACCATCATTTTCCTTTTCCTGCCTTGCAGTTTGATCCTCTTTGATAGTCAGCATGTCCATCTTCTCTTTTATACTTGTAGAGCTACAAAAACTACTAGGCAACTCACTGTTAATAAGTCTTGATTCATCAAATATAACATGAACAGACTCTTCTACAACTTGTGTAGTCAAGTTATAGACTCTATATGCCTTACTATTGTTGTTGTACCAACAAATATCCCATCTTGGGATTTGGCAGCAAACTTTGTCAGGTAAGACTTGCCATTGTTAAGCACATAGCACTTGCAACCAAAGATCCTAAAATAGGATAAGTTTGTTTTTCTGCCTTTCATAACCTCATAGGGTGTCTTTTTGTGGCTCTTAGTGATGGAAGCCTTATTGAACACATGACATGCAGTGTTTATTGCCTCAGCCCAGAAATATTCTGGGAGAGAAGTGTCACTCAATAGAGTTCTACCAGCCACTTTAAGAGTTCTATTCTTTCTTTCAGCAATTCCATTTTGCTGAGGAGTTCTAGGTGAGGAGAATTCCTGATGAATCCCAAATTCTTCACACAACTTTATCATATTTTCAGATTGAAATTTAGTTCCATGGTCACTTCTGATTTTGACCACTGAATTGTTCAGTTCATTCTGAATTTGCTTAACAATGTTGCAGAAAATAGTTGGGGTTTCAGATTTCTGCCTCAGAAAGAAAACCCATGAAAATCTAGAATAGTCATCTACAACCACAAATGTGTGGACTTTCCTACCTAGACTCTGAACTAGCATTGGACCAAATAAATCCATATGCAAGAGGTATAAACACCTCACTGAGTCTTTGGTTTCTAGGCTATGAAAGGAGGATCTGGTTTGCTTGCCTTTTTGACAAGCTGAGCATATTCCATCCTTATGCACTTAACTTGAGGACCATTCCTCGCTAACTCTTTATTAAAGAGTTTGAAAGATATGGTACCTAAACACCTAGAGGGGGGTGAATAGGTGACCTAATCCTTTTCTAACTTTACTGGCAGCAAACAGTTTATTATCACAGATTTTTAACTTTTGCACAGCAATCACAAAGTATTCACAGCATACACAGCACAATCACAGCACAATACAGTGGTTTATAGTGGTTCCACAAGATATGGGTACATCCACTTTCCCCCTTCGCCTATCTAGCAGTGTATTAGATTCGGCCAAACTCCTCCACTGTCTCAGAACCCAAATTGGTTCCTACACCTCAGGCCCAAAGCCTTACAACTCAGCTTTATCCCAAAGCCTACACTCAGCCAATCAAGGCCTACACTCAGCCAACCAAGGCCTACACTCAGCCAACCAAGGCCTACACTTAGCCAATCAAGGCCTACACTCAGAGATCTCAATCTCCTACACTCAGGCTCTCAAGCCCTACCCTCAGCCTTTATAATTATAGACTTACAATTCACTCAGATCCAATGGATCCTACAAGATAAAAAATGTATTACAACTATTAACTCAACAACTCAGAAATAAAGAGGGGAGTTGAGAGTTTCTTGATGAGTTCTTGGAAGAACTCAGCTGGATTCAATCTGACTTAGCTTTCTTCAAAGCTTCTTGAGTAGAACTGAATAAGACTGAATCCTCCTGCAGTAGTTCCTTGACCTCTGCCACTTAAGATCCAGAATGAATCTGAATCCTTCTTCTCAGCCTAGTTCCAGAGGCTGATTTCTTGGATGGAGCCCTCTCTCTCCAACTTCTTAGATCTGCACTTGGACTGCAAGATCTTCTTGTGTTGATACTTTGTGTACCACTTCAATGACTTGTTCAATAATAATCTAAACCAGTTGATTTTGAACAACAGTTTCTGTAAACTGTAGGTGCCTATTTATAGGCCTTCTTCATGGTAACCGGCTGATCCGGTTCATAACTGTCTTCTGACATCTCTGACAGGTGCTGTAGACCGGCTGGAACGGCAGCTGTCAAGTCATCCAGTCATTTCTTGAAAATCTCTAACTGTCTGAAAGTGTCGAGACTTTCTGTCTTTAAGTGTCGACACTTATAGTCCAAGTGTCGACACATGCTGTGTAAGTGTCGACACAAGTCTACAAGGTGTCGACACAACTTCTTGTATGTCTCGACCCAGATTCTTCTTCATGTGTCGACACTGAAATTGAGTGTCGACACAAGTACTTCATCTTCTTTCTTTAGCTGTATTCTTCTAAGTGTCGACACATCACCTTTGTGTCGACACAACTTCTTGTGTTGTATCTGTTAAGTGTCGACACTGCTTCTTGGTGTCGACACATAGTCTTCTATGTTGATTCTTGCTGAGTGTCGACACAGCTCCTTGTGTCGACACTTGATTCTTCTGTTGAGACTTCAGCTGAGTGTCGACACATTCCTTTAGTGTCGACACTTGTACTTAGAATATTTTGGAAATAATTCTGTTCTTTGCTAAGTGTCGACACAGCTCCTTGTGTCGACACTTTCTTCAAGTGTTGAGTCTTCAGCTGTGTGTCGACACATTGTTCTGGATGTCGACACATACTTCAAATGCTGACTCTTCTGTTGAGTGTCGACACATTGTGCTAGGTGTCGACACTTACTTCAAGTGCTGACTCTTCTGCTTAGTGTTGACACATTGTGTTGAGTGTCGACACTTGTACTTAGTCTCTGCAGACTTTTGCTGAGTGTCGACAAACCTCCAAGTGTCGACACTTTCTGGTGTAGACACAGCTTCACTGGGTGTCGACACAGCTCCTTGTGTCGACACATTCTGTCTGCATTTTTCTTCACTGAGTGTCGACACAGCTCCAAGTGTCGACACTTTCTGTCTGGTGTCGACTCTGCATCCCAAGTGTCGACACAATGACTCCAAGTGTCGACACTGCTTGTCTGGGTGTCGACACAAGCTTTCTTGAGTGTCGACACTTTCCCTCTGGGTGTCGACACATGTACTTAGAAACTTTTTGCTTCAGTCCAGTGATTACTTAACCTGCACAAGTAAACTCAACATACATCAAATACATTATGATGTATATCATTGAGTTGGGTGAGGCTTCTTCAAATCAGGTACATTTGACCAATGTACCCAACAATCTTCCCCTATTTGGAGAAGTCATAACCCTTAGTCAATGATATACACCATTCATAATTAAAAATTACAAAATGATGTAAAGCAGGTTATATTCAGCAGGGTAAACATAACATGTATTAAATCACACATGTATACACATTCATTAGCACAGAACAAATAAGAAATAGACACATTCACAGAACAAACATGAAATATATGAATCATATATTGTTCTAATATCTGTCTTATACATTTTCAGAAGTTTACTAAATGTGTTACATCCAAAAGATTACAACATAAACTTCAAGAAAACTCTTAATCTATTTCTGCTCTGGCTCCTTAATTACTATGCCTTTGCCAGCTTGAACTTGAGCTTTGACAGGGGCTTCAACAGTTTCAGCATCAGCATGCTTCTTTCCTTTCAAGTCCTTCTTCTTAAGCTCTTCAGCTTTGATCTTCTGCCTCTCAAAATAGTGATATGGCTTAGGAAAGTACTTGCTAGGCTCCACTGCAGTAGGAGGTAGCTTTCCCATCTTTGCCTTCCTTCTGAATTGAACAATGGCTTCTTGTCTTATTTCATGTTTTCTCCATTCAGCTTCAGAGAACCACTTGTTCCTTTCATGAGTATTGTCCTTGGCAGCTTTCCAGGCAGTTAATATGATATTCCTAGAGGTAGGGCTCCACTGTTCAAAGTCTGGCCTTTGTTCTGCTTGTTCCCTAAACCTCTTCTTTGACAACCTTGTCTCTTCTTCTTTCTGTAATGCCTCTTGCATGGCTTCAGATATAGGTTGAACAACCTTTTCAATATGGACATTGTCCTTGCCCCCAGATGGGTTGTACATGGTCTGGACCTCAGCATGAATCATTTCAAAGTCTGGAGGTGGATAAATGACCTGAGCTACTTCTGGTTGCTCACCTCCAAAATAAGCAGGGTTAATGCCTGATTCAGCAACATCTTGGTCATCACACAGAGGAGGGTATCCAAGTGTAGCCCTGATTGAATTTGATATCCATTTTGCATGCTCAGAACTTGCCTTGACTAACACTCTCTCCCCCTTTATGACTTCTCTAGCCATGTGATCTCTGACATCATCCTTTTGAAATCTGATCTGACTGTCCAAGTACCTGATCACATCTTTAAAGTAAGGTTTTAGCTTTTGAAGTTGTTCAGATATGACCTTCTGGGAGGCTTGGATAGCAGTCTTTACAGCAGTAATTTCCTCTTGAAATACTTTATCAAATTTTGCTTTAGCAGCATCAGTAGATGTATAAGGTTCAGCAGCCTTATTCTTTAATTCAGTGACAATAGCATTATGGGATTCAGTCAAATTGTCATTCATTATTAATTGATTTTCAAGAACATATCCTTGTTTCAATGCTATATCATCCACCTGTGCATTGATCTTCTCTTGGTGTGTTGCCAAATACACCACTGCATTTCCACCCTTGTGGAAGCAGTCTGTCATCTCCTTCTTGTTGAGATTCATCTCAAACCTTATAGATTTTATATCTTGGGCAAGATCAAACTGTAATGATTTGTGCCCTGCATCAACATAAGCCTCTATGGCTTTTCTTTGTTCATCCATTTTAATCTGCAGTGCAATCAGTAAAGCACTATAATCAACAGTTGGAGCTTGTTGAACTATAGGCTGTGGGGCAACAGTTTGCAGAGCCTTCTTGTAACTCTGGCTCCTTCTCTTGAATACATAGAGTTTCTTTTTCCTTGCCCTTGCAATCTCCTCATCTTCAGAGGCAGATGTGCTGGCAATATCAACCCTCTCTTTAGGGCTTGGAGGCTTGTCAGCTTGTACATCTTGTGCCTTCTCAGTTTCTTGCCTTATAGGCTCCTCCAGAACTTGCATTTGCTCCCCCTCAGCAGCAGCATTCTCTCCTTCAGCAGCATCAATTTCCTTGTCAAAATCTGCTTGATCCAAATTTAGGAATAAGTCTTCCATTGTGTATTCAGGGGGTGAAGAAGCTGGAGACATTCTTTGTTCTTCAACTACTGGAGCAGGAATCTCTTCTTGTACAGCAGATGTGTCCTCTCTAACAACATCTGGAACTTGACTAGGCAGTTGTGTTTGCTGAGGAACATCAGACAAATCAGCATCTTCTATAAGATATTCTAAAGTTTTTAGATCAGTGAGTACCTCTTGAATGATGGTTGTGGCTTGCTCACTGTCCAGTGTAGATGCTGCTTCTACAACTGGATGCTCCCCCTAGCTTTGATCCCTGTGGATGGGGCTAGCTGGAGGCAGCTCCCCCTGGATATCAGCATCAGCTGGAGGAGCAGGAGACTTCACTGCTGGCACTTCCTCATGATCATCAGGAGTGAAAACAACCTGTTCTTCACTCCCAGAACTGCTGGAGGACTCTTGTGCCACAGGAGCTATCTTCCTTTTCTTCTTAGGAGGAGTGACTCTCTCAGTAACTATCTTCTCTGGTGTTGGCATTTCCTTGGACAACACCCTGTCCCATCTTGAAAAGATCCTTAGATCCATCTTCCTCATGTGATTTATCTTGCTGCCTGCAGCAGTATTCATTACCTCTGGTATGGTACCAGCTAGGTAGAGACTGATGATTCTGCCCAGATTGGGCTTCTTCAAGCTCTCCTTGATCTTGTCAAAAACCACTATTGACCAGTCTGTTTTCAGAGTGAATATGATCCTTGTCATGATTCCAAACATATAGGCAGACACTCTGTCATGCCCTCCAGGTTTGCTGAGCAAGACTTTTCCCACTATCTCAGACATGAACTTCCCTTGATTATTCATGCCTTTTCTGTTGAAAACAGATCCTATCTTCATCTTTGGATCTAGTCCACACCAGGTAAGAGCTTCCCTGGTCTTTGAAGCAGTCACCTCTTCTTCATCTTGAGTTCTTGGCAATTGAAGAATCTTCCTCAGACTTTTTGGGGTTACCTTAACCTTTTCTCCATGAACTCTGGATTTGATTTTGTATCCAGATTCATCTACTGCAGCTCCATTCAGAAATTCAAGCACCTCCTTCTTCCATATCTTAGTTGGTTCAGAAACTAAGTACTCTAACCCTGAATCGGCGACTAGGGTTACTACAGCCCTGATTTCTTGATCAGCATCGTCGAACGCGCCGCGCACAAGCTCATAGCCTTCGTTAACGTTCTCCTCAAGCTTAGGTGCCATTAGGGTTTGTAGAATTTATCTTTAGAAAAGAGAGGTGTCGACACAGTAGTTTTGGTCTCGAAACTTTGAAAGCGTGTCGACAAACAAAGACAGAACCCTATTTATACCTTTCTGATTTTGAAGATGAACAGGCGGGACAGCTAACTTAAAATGTGTCGACACTGGCTATAAGTGTCGACACTGACTTATAATGTCTCGACACTCATGTGTCGACACAAGTTTAGTCAACAGATTTTATGTGTCGACACTTGATTATGTGTCGACACAACATAACTCGACACATTGTCGAGACTTTACCTAGAAAATTCTGAGTAAAACATAAGTGTCGACACCACATTGGATGTGTCGACACCTACTAGACATGTGTCGACACTAACATTCTGAAGTGTCGACACCATCATCCTAGATGTGTCGACACCTTTTTCCTGAAGTGTCGACACCACTATTCTGTGTCGACACCTTTTTACTTAGCCAAATTTAATTCTGTAAACTTACTCTAAGTTTATCATTCCTAGTTCAATTTTGAATCTATTGAACTTAGCTTCTTCTAGGAGCTTAATAAACATATCAGCTATCTGATTATCAGTTTTAACATATTCAAGTAAAATATCTTCTCTTTCTACATGCTCCCTAAGAAAATGATATTTAATCTCAATATGTTTTGTCCTACTATGGGATACAGGGTTATTAGCTATTGAAATAGCACTTGTAGAATCACAGAAAAGTGGAGTTCTACTTACCTGAAATCCATAGTCCTCTAGCTGATGTTGAATCCACAGAAGTTGAGCACAGTAACTTCCTGCAGCCACATACTCTGACTCAGTTGTGGAGATAGCCACACTGGTTTGCTTCTTGCTACTCCATGAAATTAGTCTCCCACCTAGGAATTGACAGGTTCCAGTAGTGCTCTTTCTATCCTCTTTGCATCCTGCAAAGTCTGCATCTGAATAACCTGTTAGATCAAAATCTCCATTCCTAGGGTACCAGAGGCCTAGATAGGGAGTGCCCTTTAGATATCTCAATATTCTTTTGACTGCAGTCAAATGAGACTCTTTAGGGCAGGCTTGATACCTTGCACAAACACATGTAGCATACATGATGTCTGGTCTACTAGCAGTCAAGTATAATAGGGAGCCAACTATCCCTCTATACAAGGTTTCATCTACAGGTTTCCCTGTATTATCCTTGCTAAGAGACATACTTGACCCCATAGGAGTCTTTATGGTACTGGATGAATCCATATCATACTTCCTTATGAGTTCTAGGGTGAACTTTGACTGACAAATGGACAAACCACTCTCAGTCTGTTTAACTTGGAGACCCAAGAAAAACTTCAGCTCTCCCATACTACTCATCTCAAACTGACCTTGCATAAGTTTTGCAAACTTTTTGCAAAGGCTGCTTTCAGTAGACCCAAATATAATGTCATTTACATATATTTGGACTAGTATGACTTTGCCTCTAGATTCCCTAAGGAATAGAGTCTTATCTATTTTCCCCCTTGAGAACTTGTTCTCAATGAGGAAACTAGATAGGGTTTCATACCAAGCCCTAGGGGCTTGCTTTAACCCATATAAAGCTTTCCTAAGTCTATAGACATGATGAGGTAGAGTTGGATCAACAAAACCTGAAGGCTGCTCCACATAGACTTCTTCTTTCAAATTACCATTTAGGAATGCTGACTTGACATCCATTTGGTATACCTTGAATCCTTGATAGGTTGCATAGGCCAAGAACATCCTTATGGCTTCCAGTCTGGCTACTGGAGCAAAGGTTTGATCAAAGTCAATACCTTCTTCTTGCCTATATCCTTTAGCAACCAGTCTAGCCTTATTCTTAATGATGACCCCTTGTTCATCCATCTTATTCCTGTAGATCCACTTAGTTCCTATTACATTGTGGTCTTTAGGTTTAGGAACCAATTCCCAGACCTTGCACCTCTTGAACTGATTAAGCTCTTCTTGCATTGCTTCAGTCCATTGTGGATCTTGTATTGCTTCTTCAAACTTCTTAGGTTCAACTTGTGACAGAAAGCTGGAATAGATTGCAGCATTCTGATTTCTGCTCCTTGTTTGAACTCCTTGTCTTGGATCTCCAATAATCAGCTCTACTGGATGATCTCTAAGATGCCTGTGGGCTGGAGGCATCCTCACTTCTGGTTGAACCACTTCAGCATCTGCATCATGCTGTATTCCTTGGATTTCTTCAGCAATTGGCACATGTAGTTCTCCCCCTGGACAACAGCTACATTCTTCTACTTGCTGTCTTGCAGCAGGCACTTCTTCTATAGTAAGCTTGTCCATTTTCTTTGTCAAACCTGTGGGGCTGCATACACTGCTAGACAACTCATTATTAATAAGTTTAGTCTCATCAAAAACTACATGCACTGATTCTTCTACAACTTGTGTAGTCAAGTTGTAGACTCTATAAGCCTTACTATTATTGTTGTACCCAACAAAAATTCCCTCTTGGGACTTGGCAGCAAACTTAGTTAAGTAAGACTTCCCATTGTTAAGTATGAAGCATTTACAACCAAAGATCCTAAAATAGGATAGGTTTGGTTTCCTGCCTTTCACTACTTCATAGGGGGTCTTGTTAAGCCTTTTAGTGATGGTAGCCCTATTTATAACATGACATGCAGTGTTAACTGCTTCAGCCCAGAAATACTCTGGCAGTGATGTATCACTCAATAGGGTTCTACCAGCCTCTATCAAGGTTCTATTCTTCCTCTCAGCAATGCCATTTTGCTGAGGTGTTATAGGTAAAGAGAATTCTTGAAATATCTCAAAGTCTTCACACAGTTTTGTCATGCTATCAGACTGAAATTCAGTACCATGGTCACTTCTAATTTTGACCACTGTACTATTTAGTTCATTCTGAATTTGCTTGACAAAGCTATAGAAGACACTAGGTGTTTCAGATTTCTGTCTTAAGAAGAACACCCAGGAATACCTTGAGTAGTCATCTACAACTACAAAGGTATAGACCTTCCTACCTAAGCTGTGAACTGGCATTGGACCAAAAAGATCCAAATGCAAGAGGTATAAACACCTCACAACATCTTTGTTCTCTATGCTTCTAAAGGTGGATTTAGTCTGCTTGCCCTTTTGACAAGCTGAGCAAATGCCATCTTTAACACACTTAACTTGAGGACCATTCCTCACTAACTCTTTGCTAAAGAGTTTGCTAATAGTCTTGTAGTTAAGATGGGCAAGCCTCTTGTGCCATTTGACACAATGAGAGACTGTCTCATCAGCTACAAGACAAACTGGAGAACCAATGTTCTCAACCATAATGTCTAGGCAGTAGACATTCCTCTTCCTATATCCTATCAAAATGATCTCTTGATCACTTGACCTCTTGATATGACAACCATTTTTAGCAAATGAGATGTCATACCCTACATCACTTAATTGACTTATACTTATTAGGTTGTGTTTCAACCCTTTAACATAAGCCACTTGAGTAATGGTAACTAAGTTTGTAGAAATATTACCAAATCCTTTGATGATTCCTTTTTCAGAACCACCAAAGGTTACTTTTGGACCATCTTTTACTGGAATGTAGTCCTTTAGTAATCTTCTTATTCCAGTCATATGTCTGGAACATCCACTGTCCAAGTACCATGTTGGGGTGTGGCCACTTGGACTTACCTGCAAAACAGATTAATGGACCTTAGAACCTAAAGAATTCTTGGGTCCTTGGTATTTGTTAGTCTGCAATCTGACAAAGCTCCCTGCAGGCTTTCCAACAGGTAGCTTGCTACTCACCTTGGTACTGGCATTGTGCCAACAGTCCACTACAAAGTGGTCAATTTTGCCATAGCACCAACATTCAAACTTGTTGTACCTTTGCTTAGGTACATTCTTTGCTGTATTATCTACAGCAGTCTTGTTGAATGCTGGGGCTTTGCCCTTGGACTTAGACTTGGACTGCTCAGTCCTTGCAGGTCTAATAAAGCCCAGTCCAGTCTTGCCTTTTTGATGAACAAATTCATCAATTAAAGGTAACACTGACTTAGGTTTAGAAAACCTAGCAACTAAGTCCTTCTCCTTCTGAAGATTGATCTCCAGACTCTTAATTTGATCATTCTTAAATGATATAGTACTCATCTGAATCACTGTTATGTGTTTCAGCCTAGCTATCTCATTCAGCTTTTGATCAAATTGCTTCTCAAAATCTGTTGCAGCAGCTTTAAGATCAGCAATTTCCTTTGCCTGACTTTTGGCTAAGGACTTGCTTTTCTTGTAAGCTTGCAACAGCACCTTATATTCATCTATAAGTTGATGAATATCATCCTCAGACTCAGATACACTTTCATCACTTGATGAAGATGAATCTGATTCTGAACTAGAACAAGAAACTGAATTTAAACTTGAACTTTGTACCTGACTGGGTCCTGGCTGCTCCAGGATTTTGGCACTCTCTGTCAAAGCCATTAGTCCTTGGCATTGACTGTCTTCTTGTTCATAAATAGACTCCATGATCTGCATGAATTCTTCCTCTTCTTCTCCAGCAAACAGCCCTATGTAGGCTTCAGCCTCAGACTCAGTTTCTGAAGAAGAGATATCTAATAGAGTCTACTCCTTCTGGGCAACAAAAGACTTCTCTTTCTTTCCTTTGAAGTGAGTCTTTTTCCTGTCACCAGATTCCTTTCTCTTCTCTGGACAATCTGCAATAACATGGCCATGTCTATTGCAGCAGTAGCACACTATCTTAGATTCAGTTGCCTTGCTTGACTTTGTCCTCTTCCTGTCTTTCTTTGAAGGCTTTTTCTCCTGATAAAAGACTTCCTTTCGCTTTGAAGAAGAAGGTCTTGACCTCCACTGTTTCTTCTTCAAGAATTTCTGAAAGTGCCTAGTGAAGGCAGCAAAGTCTTCATCACTTTCACTGTTCTCACTCTTTGTGCTGACTGACTCATCAGACTCTGAATCAACTACCTCTGGAGGTGGAGTTGATGACTTATTCCTGCACTTTTTGGGAACTTCTGTCTTGAAAGCAACTGATCTTTCCTTGTGTTCAATCCTTGTTGATTTCTCCTCCTCTTTCCTCACTGTCAACTGCATCTCATATGACAATAACTTGCCAAACAGTGTAGGAGGAGGAATTTCCCCCAACTTAGCCATTTCTCTTATGGCACAGATCTTTGTGTCCCAATCTTTGGTTAGGGACCTTAAGAACTTATCATTTAGTTCATAGTTACTGAACTCTCTTCCATAAGACATGAGTCCATTAACTATTCTGTAGAACTTCTTGTAGCACTCAGTTATGTTATCACCTTTACTTTGTCTAAAGCTCTCATACTCCTGATTTAGCAAGGATTTTCTATCTTGCCTAACTTCTTCAGATCCTTCCATATACACTATAAAAGTGTCCCACATCTCCTTGGCTGTCTTACAGTGTATAAGATTCTGAAAAGTTGCATCATCTATGGCACTTACAATAATGTTTTGTGCCCTCTTGTCCATTATAGCTAGGACAATCTCATCCTTAGTCATCTCAGAGAAATCCTTTGGAGTTCTCTGATTTGCATCCAAAACTGAAATCTTCATTGGCACATAAGGCCCTTCCTTTACTGTGATGTAGATTCTAGGGTCAGAGGCTTCCATAAATAGCCTTACCCTTTCTTTCCAGATCCCAAAGATCTCTTTCCTGCATATGGGTAATTTCATGAAACCCAATTCCTTGTGATTCTCAGAAGAACCCATGTTTCTTGATTTTCTTGAATTTCTTGAAACTGTGTTTTGTCTTACACTGAATATGCCAAACAGGATCTCCTCAGACTGTTAGTCCTTTTTGAGTAACCTCGCTTTGATACCACTTGAAAGATATGGTACCTAAACACCTAGAGGGGGGTGAATAGGTGACCTAATCCTTTTCTAACTTTACTGGCAGCAAACAGTTTATTATCACAGATTTTTAACTTTTGCACAGCAATCACAAAGTATTCACAGCATACACAGCACAATACAGTGGTTTATAGTGGTTCCCCAAGATATGGGTACATCCACTTTCCCCCTTCGCCTATCTAGCAGTGTACTAGATTCGGCCAAACTCCTCCACTGTCTCAGAACCCAAATTGGTTCCTACACCTCAGGCCCAAAGCCTTACAACTCAGCTTTATCTCAAAGCCTACACTCAGCCAATCAAGGCCTACACTCAGCCAACCAAGGCCTACACTCAGCCAACCAAGGCCTACACTCAGCCAATCAAGGCCTACACTCAGAGATCTCAATCTCCTACACTCAGGCTCTCAAGCCCTACCCTCAGCCTTTATAATTATAGGCTTACAATTCACTCAGATCCAATGGATCCTACAAGATAAAAAATGTATTACAACTATTAACTCAACAACTCAGAAATAAAGAGGGGAGTTGAGAGTTTCTTGATGAGTTCTTGGAAGAACTCAGCTGGATTCAATCTGACTTAGCTTTCTTCAAAGCTTCTTGAGTAGAACTGAATAAGACTGAATCCTCCTGCAGTAGTTCCTTGACCTCTGTCACTTAAGATCCAGAATGAATCTGAATCCTTCTTCTCAGCCTAGTTCCAGAGGCTGATTTCTTGGATGGAGCCCTCTCTCTCCAACTTCTTAGATCTGCACTTGGACTGCAAGATCTTCTTGTGTTGATACTTTGTGTAACACTTCAATGACTTGTTCAATAATAATCTGAACTAGTTGATTTTGAACAACAGTTTCTGTAAACTGTAGGTGTCTATTTATAGGCCTTCTTCATGGTAACCGGCTGATCCGGTTCATAACTGTCTTCTGACATCTCTGACAGGTGCTGTAGACCGGCTGGAACGGCAGCTGTCAAGTCATCCAGTCATTTCTTGAAAATCTCTAACTGTCTGAAAGTGTCGAGACTTTCTGTCTTTAAGTGTCGACACTTATAGTCCAAGTGTCGACACATGTTGTGTAAGTGTCGACACAAGTCTACAAGGTGTCGACACAACTTCTTGTATGTCTCGACCCAGATTCTTCTTCATGTGTCGACACTGAAATTGAGTGTCGACACAAGTACTTCATCTTCTTTCTTTAGCTGTATTCTTCTAAGTGTCGACACATCACCTTTGTGTCGACACAACTTCTTGTGTTGTATCTGTTAAGTGTCGACACTGCTTCTTGGTGTCGACACATAGTCTTCTATGTTGATTCTTGCTGAGTGTCGACACAGCTCCTTGTGTCGACACTTGATTCTTCTGTTGAGACTTCAGCTGAGTGTCGACACATTCCTTTAGTGTCGACACTTGTACTTAGAATATTTTGGAAATAATTCTGTTCTTTGCTAAGTGTCGACACAGCTCCTTGTGTCGACACTTTCTTCAAGTGTTGAGTCTTCAGCTGTGTGTCGACACATTGTTCTAGATGTCGACACATACTTCAAATGCTGACTCTTCTGTTAAGTGTCGACACATTGTGCTGGGTGTCGACATTTACTTCAAGTGCTGACTCTTCTGCTTAGTGTTGACACATTGTGTTGAGTGTCGACACTTGTACTTAGTCTCTGCAGACTTTTGCTGAGTGTCGACACAGCTCCAAGTGTCGACACTTTTTGGTGTAGACACAGCTTCACTGGGTGTCGACACAGCTCCTTGTGTCGACACATTCTGTCTGCACTTTTCTTCACTGAGTGTCGACACAGCTCCAAGTGTCGACACTTTCTGTCTGGTGTCGACTCTGCATCCAGGTGTCGACACAATGACTCCAAGTGTCGACACTGCTTGTCTGGGTGTCGACACAAGCTTTCTTGAGTGTCGACACTTTCCCTCTAGGTGTCGATACATGGACTTAGAAACTTTTTGCTTCAGTCCAGTGATTACTTAACCTGCACAAGTAAACTCAACATACATCAAATACATTATGATGTATATCATTGAGTTGGGTAAGGCTTCTTCAAATCAGGTACATTTGACCAATGTACCCAATAGAGTTGACCAATAGTCTTGTAGTTTAGATGAGCTAGCCTCTTGTGCCATTTGACACAATGAGAGGCTTTCTCATCAGCTACCAGACAAATGGGAGAATCTTTATTCTCACTCATAAAGTTTAGGCAATACACATTTCCTTTTCTATAACCAGACAACATGATCTTCTGATCACTTGACCTTTTAATATGACAACTATTCTTAATGAATGAAATGTCATATCCAAGATCACTCAGTTTACTTATGCTTATCAAGTTATGTTTCAAACCCTTCACATAAGCCACTTGAGTGATAGTAATTGAGTTGTTAGAAATGTTACCAAACCCTTTGATGACTCCTTTTTCAGAACCACCAAAGATTACTTTAGGTCCATTTAATATAGGTGAGTAGTCCTTCAGCAATCCTCTTGTTCCAGTCATATGTCTGGAACATCCACTGTCCAAGTACCATAAAGCGGAATGACCACTTGGACTTATCTGCAACAAATAATTACTTAACCTTAGAACCCCAATTGTTATTGGGTCCTTGGTTCAGGTTAGACTGAAATTTAGCATAATTTGTAGCAGCCCTTCTTCCAGGTAAGCTGGCATTCATCCTGACACTAGTGTTATGCAAACAGTCAATGGCAAAGTGTCCCATCTTGCCACAACACCAGCACTCATATCTATTATACCTCTTTTTAGGTACAGTTTTAACAGCTTTGCTGTCAGCTGTTATTAATACTGTAGGCACAGTGTTTCTTTGCTTGAGTGCTGGATACCACTTGTCATTCAGAATATCAGGCTTACCATGACCATGTATGATATCATGATCATTACTATTGGTAGGTTGTTGCACTTTTCTGATAGCAATGGGGGGATTGAAGACAAGTGGCTTAACTGGGGCTTTCCTTTTCTTTTGGAATTAGCTGCCCTAGTATTTCCCTTAAAACCCAATTTTGTCTTACCCTTTTGAGACACAAAGTCATCAATTAAGGGTAGGACAGATTTTGGCTTAAAGAAACTAGCCACTAGATCCTTTTCCTTCTAAAGTCTGACTTCCAGACTTTTGATTTGATCACTCTTGAATATGATTGTTCCCATCTGAATAACAGTTATGTTTTTCAGCTTGGCAATCTCATTCATCTTCTGATCCAGCAGCTTTTCTGAATCAGATGCATCCAACTTAAGAGCTGCAATTTCCTTAGCCTGAATTTTAGTCAGGTTTTTGCATCTTTTAAATGCCTACAGCAAATCACCATATTCATCTATAAGTTGATGAATATCTCCTTCAGATTCAGATCCATCCACATCTCTTGATGCAGATGCTTCTGATTCTGAGCCAGTGTAATAATCAGAGTGTTCAGATAAGCTTTTTACCTTATTGGGACCAGGCTGATCCTGGCAGTGATCTTCATCAGTCAGGGCCATCAACCCTTTGCACTGATGATCTTCAGTTCCATTTATTGAGTACAGCAATTGCAAGAACTCAGTCTCTTCTTCTGTTGCAAACAGACCAATATAAGCTTCAGCAACAGATTCAGAATCTGAAGATGATGGATCTGTCCAGCTTTTCTCTTTCTTTGCTACAAAGGATTTCTCCTTCTTGTTCTTATACTGAGACTTCTTCTTATCTGCAGATTCCTTTCTTTTGTCTGGACAATCAGCTACTACATGTCTAGGTCTGTTGCAGCAATAGCACACAATCTTTGTAGTTATTGATTTGCTAGGTTTTGACCTACTCTTGTCCTTTCTATATGACTTTCTTTTCTGATAATATTCATCCTTGGACTGAGAGGAGGATGGCTTAGTTCTCCACTGCTTCTTCTTCAAAAATCTCTGAAACTGCCTTGTGAAGACAGCAAAGTCCTCATCAGAATGATTATTGTCTGAGATGTGACTATCAGAACTTTCAGAGATCACTTCTGCAGCTTTCTTAGGAGGAGATGGAGACATCCTCCTGTCCATTCTTGTGGCTTCTGCCTTGAAGGCCACTGACTTTTCTCTATGGTCAACTTTAGTACTTTTCTCTTCCTCCTTTTTGGCCATGAGTTGCATTTCATAAGAGAGCAATTTGCAAAATAGTGTTGGAGGAGAGATTTCTGCCAGTCTGGCCACTTCCCTGATGGAACAGATCTTGGTGTCCCAATCCTTAGTCAAAGATCTAAGGAATTTATCATTCAACTCATATGTACTAAAGACCCTTCCATATGACATTAGTTCATTCACAATTCTGAAGAACCTCTTGTAACAATCAGTGATGCTGTCTGATTTGCTTTGTCTGAAGCTCTCATATTCCTGATTAAGCATTGACTTTCTATCTTGCCTAACTTCTTCTGATCCCTCCATGTAGACTATCAACGTGTCCCACATCTCCTTGGAGGTTTTACAGTGAATCAGATTTTGGAATGTTGAGTCATCTATGACACTCACTATAATATTCTGAGCTCTCTTGTTCATAGTAGCCAAGATAATCTCATCCTTAGTCATTTCTGAAAAGTATTTTGGTGTCCTCTGATTAGCATCAAGAACTGAGACTTTTATTGGAATATAAGGCCCTTCCTTAACAGTTATATATATTCTTGGATCAGATGCTTCCATAAACAATCTGACCCTTTCTTTCCATATTCCAAAGATTTCTTTCATGTATATGGGCAACTTCATGGAACCAAGTTCCATATGATTTTCTCCTGAACCCATCTTTTCTAATTTATTCTGCCTCACAGATCTTACTCAGACTGTTAAGTCTATCTTTGAGCAACCTCCCTCTGATAGCACTTGAAAGAATTGGTTTCAAGATAACCTAAACACCTAGAGGGGGGTGAATAGGTTCAATTCCTTTTTACTCTAAGGCAGAATATTAATTCAGTTAATCAAATAGAATCAAACAGTTCTACAGCTACCACATCACAGAAATCACAATATCACACACAATCACAGATGACACACAGATTTATAGTGGTTCCCCAAATAATGGGTACATCCACTTTCCCCCTTCGCCTATCTAGCAGTGTACTAGATTCGGCCTAACTTCTTCCTTCCTTCTCAGATCCACAGATCTTATAACTCAGAACCCAGTCAAGGTTCCTACAACTTAGAGTGAGTCCACACTCCTACAACTCAGGCAATAAAGCCCTACCTCAGCCTTCACCCAGGCCTACAACTCAGAGAATTAAATCTCCTACCTCAGGCACACAGCCCTACCTCAGCCTTCCCAAGGCCTACAACTCAGAGATGTAAATCTCCTACCTCAGGCACTAAGCCCTACCTCAGCCTTTATAAATTAGGCTTATAACTCAGATCAATAATGATCTTACAGAAAAATGATATAAAATAAGTTTTATTTTTCACCCAAGTTGAGAGAGAATGGGTAAAAAGTTTTCTTGATCAGTTCTTGAAGAATCTGATTATACAGAAATCAACATGTCTTTGGCTATCTTCAAAGCTTCTTGAATCTGAACATATAAGGTTGAATTTCTTGAAGATGATCATCAATCAGCTTCCTTTTTAAAATCTAGAAATTAATCTGAATTCTTCTTTGCAGATTAGTTCAGGATTTGCTCTGAAGAGACTAGTTGATGATAGTCTCTTTCTTCACTTAAATTGTTGGAGCTCTCTCTCTCTACAAATTCTTCTAAAGATATTTTGAAATTCTTCACTTAGATCCACTTGAAATCTCTGACTGGATTTTCTTGTGTATGTTAGATCTTCTGTTGTAATTGTGTTTTGTGTACTTCATCGTTTATCAGTTGATAGAATCTGTCTTTATATAGACTTTATCCAAGGTTACCAGCTGATCCGGTTACTAACCAACTTCTGACAGATCTGATAGTTGCAGTAGACTTGTTGGTTATGGCAGTTGTCAAGTCTCTAGTCACTTCTTGAAACTTTGTCTCTGTCAGCAAAGTGTCGAGTCTGAACTTCACATGTGTCGACACAAGTAGACTAAGTGTCGACACAATCCTTGGTGGTGTCGACACAACTCTCATGGTGTAGACACTTCTTCTCGACATAGCTTCTGTAAGAATGTGTCGACACAAGTCCTGTGTGTCGACACAGTCACTTCTTGTCTTGACATAATTAATTTAGAAGAAATTCTGGTGTGTGTATCGACACAAGTCATGTGCGTCGAAACAGTTGATGTCGACTGAACTTTTTGTGTGTCGACACAAGTCCCGTGTGTTGACATAGTTGATGTCGACTGAACTTTCTGTGTGTCGACACACAGGACATCAATTAATGAAATTTGAAAACATGCTAAAAATTGTGCCAACTTAAGTTCTTAATTAATGAAATTTGATCCCAAAACAAGAGAGAGCCTTTGTAAAGACTGATAATATAGCGGGGTTCTACCGGGTTCTAGGGACCATATATTGAGTTCTCGTAATCTCAAATGTTTCTAATGACTGTTATATTCGCATAAATCTTCTAACATCCCCGTGTTTTCATAGGTTATGCGAAAGCACGACATCCTTGAGCCATACAAAAAGGTCAAGGATTTAACCAGAGGAAAGGCCGCCGCGAAGGAGAGCTTAACAGAGTTTATCAAAGGTCTCGATTTGTCGGAAAAGGCGAAATCAGACCTCCTGGACCTGACTCCGAGTTATTACACCGGAGAAGCAGAAGCATTGGCAAAATCCCTGGACGTTACAATTTTTCTTCTGAATGGATTCAAAATAGGATCTAACAAAAGATTTTTGCTCAAACAATTCTATTTATGATCTGTTGTTTTTATTTTTTTTTATTTGTGTTGGTGTTTTGGATATTTTCCAGCAGACCGTGGATGCCAAACTTTTGATGTGCGGAATAATGGTTTTGATCTGCAGGTGAAATTTTGAGTCAATGGTGTTGATTTGAGTTCTATGCTCTTTTGATGTTTTCAAAGAAAAGTGGTGGTTTCTTCTTGAATTGATTTACTTGCTTTTAGAATTATGAAACTTATCATATTAAGGCTCAGTTCGGCACTGCGGCAGCGATCGTAAACACATGGGTTTTGTTAAAATTCAACAAACCGCAGACGCCCCCTTGGATACCCTGTTGAAAAATCAAAAAACCGAAGGAGAATACGCCCACTTATAATGTTGAAAGTTTTCCCGGATCGTGGAGTTAGCAGGGGTTATCTCAACAAAGCAGTAACAACCAGCAACACATGCAGCACAAGCTTCTTTATTGATCAAGAGCAAACTTCTTTACAAGGCGAGTCATACATGGCGAGACATGCTTCACCAAAACCCAACACCGGGAGAGCAGAGACAGTTACAAAGACAAGAACAAAAAACAAGCCGCGCGGACTCAATCAACAAGCCGCCGACCTACTGCTGTGGAGTCCGCTCAGTCCGCCAGGTCGCCAGACCGCAACCCAAGCCGCGCGGACTCACCCTTATTCCAATGCTTAGCTCTTCACCGCCGATCTGCAGGCCGCCAGATCGGACAAGCTGCATCACCGAATGGAACAGTCCGCCTGAAGCAGGCGACTTCCTGAACCCCGAACCAAGTTGCCAAAGAGAAGCCGCCTGGTCGCTATCCGCGACCTGCTGTTTACCGCATGTTGCTTAACCACAGAGTCCGCACTGTCCCTGACCGCAATCAGAGCCAAGTCCTGGCTTTCTAGCACTATCCGCATAACCTGCACAGCACAACCGGGTCAACTCTCTATCCGCGCGGACACCAAAGTCCAGACCGCAGCAACTAACGCGAGCTCAATTACTGTTCACTTACTTCGGTCTAGGTTCCTTACTCCTGATGTGACATGGGTCCTATTTATAGGCACGACGATGAGTATGGTCACCGCCCTAGCCGATAGGATCACCGCCACATCCCGCAGCTAGAACAAGTGTGTCCGCCAGCCCGCGGACACACATTTCAGTTCGCCACTCCTGTGCAGATAGCCAGTCCGCCCCAGCTTCTCCAAGGCCAGACTCCAATATCCAGCCCGCCTTGCCGCCAGAGACCAAGCTAGAACCACCACAGCCGGACTCCACAACAGCCGTGTCCGCCATTCTGCGGACAAGGCATCAGCCCGCAAAACCCAAGCCCGCAGCCTCGCCATCAAGGCACCTGGCGGACTCAGCGGACACTCGGCTTCCGTCCGCATATCCCAAGTCCATTGCCTCATTGCCAAGGCACCTCCGGACTTAGCGGACACGCCAATCCAGTCCTCTAACAGCAGACTCCAGTCCGCAACTCCTGAGTCCATAACCTCGTCACAAGGCTAAACCGGACTCAGTGGACTCTGGCTCCAGTCCGCATGCTCCTGCACAAGCAATTCTCCAGTCCGCATTTCCCCAAGCTAGCAAACAAGGCAACAGCACTTCTATTACGCTTGGCGGACTGAGAAACCAGCTCGCGCTCCACTGCGCGATCTCCCCGGACTGAGCCATCCTGGACTTGGTTCAGATCACACCAAGTCCAGTCCACTGGCCACAAGGGCCAGTCCGCACTTACTGGCGGACACTGGATCTAGCCCGCCATACCGGGCGACCTCCAGTTTCTGTCTGCACTGACCGGCGGTCTCTGCGGCTTCCACTTGCCGCTTCACTAGAGCAAGACCAAGGCAACTGCCAAATCGGTCTGTCGAGCTCCAGTTCTTTAGTCCGCATCATGCCGGACTCCGCGGATAGCATTTCTATCCGCCCGGTTACTTCCTGGGAGTCAACCTCTTGCTGAGCAAACACTGGCCTGTCAGACCACTGCTGCTGTCCGCGTAGTCCGCGCGAACAGACTGCCCAGGCCGTCATAGAGCAAACCGCCTGCAACATCCCTGCCGACCTATCAGTCCGCCAACCCAGTCCGCGTAGTCCGCGCGGATAGGTTTCCCAATCCTTCCATTCACCCACTTTCACTTCACAGAATTCAACACTCCCCCTTGAAGTGAGAAGTGGTGAATAACTCCAGCAGCTCCCGTAACCTTGCACCTGGTCCCTCCGATAGCATCTACGAAGAGATGTCAAAGACATAGTCCTCGCCCTGCATATCATGGACCATGAGGGAGCCCTCCAGCATCTCCAAAAAGGAGTCATGCTTCCCTCTGCCTTCTTCAGCTTCAACCTCCACTCTTGCATCACAGGAGTATCACCAACTTCCTTGGATACTGAAGTCCAAGCATCGTTGCCTCTGAGAGAAGTCACCTCTTCAGACTTGGTGTCAACCACCTCCTTGATTCTAGTGGGGTCATCACAGCCAGAAGAACCTTGCTCGACCTGAGGGCTAACAAGGAAACACGGGACCAAGTCCGCCGTGTTCCCTTCACAATATCGAGCTGGTGGCTTACTGATCCTCTTCGATCTCCGAAGAACCTGATCATGGCTAACCACCTCCGCTGCTATTGAACCAGCTCCGTTCCCGGGCAAACCCGGAACAATGCTCCCTTTGCTCCCTGAACAAGACGCCTCCTTACTGGAACCAAAAGCATCTGGAGCAATGCTCCCCCTGCTACCTGAACTAGAAGACTCCCCTCTTGAACAAGAACTGTCTGGAACATCGCTCCCCTTGCTTCCTGAACCGGAAGCTTCCGCCTTCGAGCCAGAAGATCCTGGAGCATCGCTCCCCCTTCTTCCCGACTCTGACGCCTTTGCCCCGGAGCTAGAACAACCTGGAGCACCTGGTGACTCAGGCAACTCCACTTCCTTAGCAGCAGCCTCCTTCAGCCCACCATCTGACCTGCTTATCTCTAGCTCCACATAAGAGCTACCCCAATACGGCGTCAACTCATCGAAAACAATGTCTCTCGACACTATGAGTTTCTTCGTCGCAGGATCCATACACCTCCATCTTCTTCTCTGCTCATCATACCCAACAAAGACTAGCTTTGTCTTGAGAGCACCTGGAGAGTGTATATAGCAGGTAGATCCAAACACCCGAAGGTGCTTCACTGAGGGCTTCACTCCGAACATCAGCTCATAAGGAGTCTTCATTATGATCGGACTAAGAGGCATCCGGTTGATGACATGAGCAGCACAGGCTATTCCTTCCGCCCAAAGAGCCTTCGGAACGCCTTTACTCTGAAGCCAACACTTGCAGGTCTCCGTTAACCAACGGATCATCCGAGCTGCAATACTACCCTGTTGTGAAGTATGTCCACAAGAAAGCTCCATCCGGATCCCTTGCTTCCTGCAAAAGCGTGAGAACTCGGTTGAGCCAAACTCACCACCGATACTTGTCCTCAACACCTTGATCCTCCGGCCAAGCTGACCTTCCACAAGCTTCTTGAACTCCACAAACAAGCGTACCATGTTGTACTTCTTCTTCATAAAGTATACCCAAGTATACCTAGAATAGTCATCAACCAATATCAGCATGAACCTGCTGCCTCCAAGACTGGCCGTGACGGTCGGTCCCACCAGAGCACAATGGACAACCGCCAATGGTGCATTACATCTGGATTGTGCTTTGTCAACCATGAAGCGATAGGCTCCACTTTCCTGACATCCCGCACACCCCCGACCATCGCCATAGGATGACAATCTAGGCAAGCCTCTTACGAGTCTTTTTTCCGCCATTGCTTTCAGCTTGTCCATCCCTACATACCCTAGTCTTTCATGCCAGATAGTTGCACTATCACTGGCATTCATCCGATCAGCTCCAGAACTAGTTGATATCCCAACCACGTTCTTCTCCTTCCTCCCTACCTGAGCAATGTTTGCCGAGAGCAAGACAACCTTGCACTCCTTCCGAAGATGACCTTGCTGCTTGCATTTATAGCACATTGGTCCTTCCTTCCTCTTCCTATCACGCCTAGGAGAAACACTCCTTTCTTCCTGATACAAAGTAGAGGGACCATCTTCAGCAGCAACCTTCACCTTCTTCCTGAACAACCCATCAAGGGAAGTCCAAACCTCCGCAGCTGACCGACATCCATTGATGTGGTCCAAGAGCTCCGATGAGATCACCTGCTTGAGAATAGACTTCGCTTTCGCATTTGCCTCCTTCCAAGCTCTCATCGCCTCAGCATTGCCAGCAGTATCCTCTTGTCTTCCTGCTCCGCATACAACCTCCCAAAGGTCCTTGCCAAGAAGAAGGCTCTTCATACAGGACTTCCACCGTTCACAGTTCGTCTCTGTAAGAAGATCAATTCCAAGACAACTTGCATCCTCCACTGCCATGGTTCTACTATTGGTTTCCTCTACAGACGAGCAACTACTTCCATTGAGCACTGCTTGACCACTCCAACAACCTCCCTCTGATACCATGTTAAAATTCAACAAACCGCAGACGCCCCCTTGGATACCCTGTTGAAAACTCAACAAACCGAAGGAGAATACCGCCACTTATAATGTTGAAAGTTTTCCCGGATCGTGGAGTTAGCAGGGGTTATCTCAACAAAGCAGTAACAACCAGCAACACATGCAGCACAAGCTTCTTTATTGATCAAGAGCAAACTTCTTTACAAGGCGAGTCATACATGGCGAGACATGCTTCACCAAAACCCAACAACGGGAGAGCAGAGACAGTTACAAAGACAAGAACAAAAAACAAGCCGTGCGGACTCAATCAACAAGCCGCCGACCTACTGCTGTGGAGTCCGCCAGGTCGCCAGACCGCAACCCAAGCCGCACGGACTCATCCTTATTCCAATGCTTAGCTCTTCACCGCCGATCTGCAGGCCGCCAGACCGGACAAGCTGCGTCACCGAATGGAACAGTCTGCCTGAAGCAGGCGACTTCCTGAACCCCGAACCAAGTTGCCAAAGAGAAGCCCCTGCGACCGCGACCTGCTGTTTACCGCCTGTTGCTTAACCGCAGAGTCCGCACTGTCCCTGACCGCAATCAGAGCCAAGTCCTGGCTTTCCAGCGCTATCCGCACAACCGGCACAACGTCAACTCTCTATCCGCGCGGACACCAAAGTCCAGACCGCAGCAACTAACGCGAGCTCAATTACTGTTCACTTACTTCGGTCTAGGTTCTTTACTCCTGATGTGACATGGGTCCTATTTATAGGCACGACGATGAGTATGGTCACCGCCCTAGCCGATAGGATCACCGCCACATCCCGCAGCTAGAACAAGTGTGTCCGCCAGCCCGCGGACACACATTTCAGTTCGCCGCTCCTGTGCAGATAGTCAGTCCGCCCTAGCTTCTCCAAGGCCGGACTCCAATATCCAGCCCGCCTTGCCACCAGAGACCAAGCCAGAACCACCACAGCCGGACTCCACAACAGCCGTGTCCGTCATTCTGCGGACAAGGCATCAGCCCGCAAAACCCGAGCCCGCAGCCTCGCCATCAAGGCACTTGCCGGACTCAGCGGACACCCGGCTTCCGTCCGCATATCCCAAGTCCATTGCCTCATTGCCAAGGCACCTCCGGACTTAGCGGACACGCCAATCCAGTCCGCTAACAGCAGACTCCAGTCTGCAACTCCTGAGTCCATAACCTCGTCACAAGGCTAAACCGGACTCAGCGGACTCTGGCTCCAGTCCGCACGCTCCTGCACAAGCAATTCTCCAGTCCGCATTTCCCCAAGCTAGCAAACAAGGTAACAGCACTTCTACTATGCTTGGCGGACTGAGAAACCAGCCCGCGCTCCACTGCGCGATCTCCCCGAACTGAGCCATCCTGGACTTGGTTCAGATCACACCAAGTCCAGTCCACTGGCCACAAGGGCCAGTCCGCACTTACTGGCGGACACTGGATCTAGCCCGCCATACCGGGCGACCTCCAGTTTCTGTCCGCGCTGACCGGCGGTCTCCGCGGCTTCCACTTGCCGCTTCACTAGAGCAAGACCAAGGCAACTGCCAAACCGGTCTGCCGAGCTCCAGTTCTTCAGTCCGCATCATGCCGGACTCCGCGGATAGCATTTCTATCCGCCCGGTTACTTCCTGGGAGTCAACCGCCTGCTGAGCAAACACTGGCCTGTCAGACCGCCACTGCTGTCCGCGTAGTCCGCGCGAACAGACCGCCCAGGCCGCCATAGAGCAAACCGCCTGCAACATCCCTGCCAACCTAGCAGTCCGCCAACCCAGTCCGCGTAGTCCGCGCGGATAGGTTTCCCAAGCCTTCCATTCACCCACTTTCACTTCACAGAATTCAACAGGTTTAACTGTCATCTGTTAAGGTTCACCTAACAAACATCATCCATTTGAACATAAAAGCTGATGAAATTCCCTAGGAGGCCGTCAACGAATGACAATTTAGCCCCTATGTTCATGACCATCTACACAAGTCCTGTGTGTCGACACAATTTCTTCTGGTGTCGACACAGCTTTTCCAAGTGTCGACACAATTGACTCCAGGTGTCGACACAGCTTTTCTCAAGTGTCGACACAAGTCTTCACAAGTGTCAACACAGCTTCTTCTGGTGTCGACTCATGTACTTAGAAACTTTTCCTGCACATTCTTGACCTGCACATATTAACTCAAAACAACATCAAATACACCTTGATGAATATCATTGAGCTAAGTTAGGCTTCTCCAAATCTGGTACACATTTTCCAATGTACCCAACACTCGGTGGTTGTGAAAACGAACAAGATAGTCCGGAGAGTCGATGGCTTGGGAAAATTCATAATTGCATGAGCATAAAGTGGTGGGTCTTTGGTATTTGATGATCGTTCACACCAACGTCGGTACGCTGACTCGACGGGTGTGGTTTATACATAGCTAAGGGAAAGACTAGCGGTGGGTCAACATAGTACGCAGAGACCATGGTGTGTCCTTCAGGGGCGTACGTAAGGGATAAGCCTGGTAGTGTGAATACCCATCTAGTAATGGGGTGGCACGACACACTGTCTACGTTTGCCACGACGGAGGCTCCTGGGAGTGATGCTAGCTTCCAAAATGGGGGAACTAAAAGTCTGTGCGCATAGAGTCATGTGTGTGTGTGTTGCATTTGCATGAATCATGACATAGTATATTACTACACACAAACTCGCATACAACCTGACACTCAATCGTATAAATTGGTATGAGACTTTTTATACGACGAGAGGCTTGCAAAAAATCTCTTAACTTATAAGTTTGTATGTGCATTCATATAAGTTAAGGTTACCTATTTCTTAATTTACTTTTCATACATTTACTGCTCTACTCTACTTGTTTACACTACTGCTAGCTTGTCCTTCCTTTTATAGTTCTATAGATGCTACAATATACTTTCTAGATAGTCCCACCGTCACCTATTTTGTTTACTCTCCACCCCCAAAAGCTTCCACATCCCTCCTCCCGCATGGTGCCTAGGAGTCGCGGGGGCGAGGCGTGGATGATAGTTGTATTGGTCTTTATGATTAACGGTCGGTGGACCAAATATTTCAGGGGCTCCGGATGGGAGACATGGAGCAGCAGCAGGAGATGTAGCACCAGCAGAGCACAGTGCACATGGAGGTGGGCCAGTCTAGTACGGGAGCACCAGTCTCTAGCTCCGTGAGTGTTAGCTTTTCTTAGCTTCCGCGAGAGGATTGTAGTGAGGATTTGTTGTATCGGGTATAAGCCTGTTTATATTCCTACTTACTGATCTGTTTTAGTACTTTTATCATCATGCAGACATTACTGAGATTTCTATTTTATGTTATATGTGATTGTGGACTAGACTTAATCTTATTTGTACTTCTACTTCTTGATGATCTTAATTGACTGCAGAATCACCGTTTTGTAGTGGCGATCTTCCCGTGTGTCGTTGTCATCGCAGAGCGGCGGTTCTAGGCGTAAGACCCGGTAGCGTAGCGAAAAAAGAGTATTATAATCTTCCTTCAAACTGAGCTCATAGTAACTGACTGCCCTAAATTTTGTATCTAACCTTCCCATGAGATGTGTGGTGGTATTAAGACATTCTTTGCATCAACAAAAAGCTATGAGTTATTCCAACATGGAAATCCTCATCTTGCTTAATAATATAAGCAAAGTGATCTAATACCTACATTGCATAATGAAATGTTAGTGTAAATGCGGCTTGAAACTACCAAACTTTTGGGAAACGAGGCCGTGACTGATGCTTGCGAGTTAGTGCGAACAATTCAGGAGCGCATGAAGGTTTCTCAGGATCGGCAAGCGAAGTATTTTAATGCTCGCCATAGGAACGTAGATTTCGCGGTAGGCGACTGGGTATACCTAAAGATTAAGCCATTCAAAGGAGTTTTGCGGATTTGCCGACTCAAGAAGTTGAGTCCGAGGTTTTTGGGGCTGTTAGAGGTCGTGGAACATATCAGAGAAGCAGCTTACTGGTTAGCATTATCTGCAGAGCTGAGTGGATTACATAATGTCTTCCATATCTTCGTCTTGAGGAATGTCTTGATGGAGGCAAGTGTTGTGGTCGAGTCATCGGCGGTGATGGTAGAGGAGGACTTGAGGATGAAAGTACGTCCGGTTGGCATAGAAGATTCAGAAGTTTGGTAGTTGCGGAATAAAGAGGTCAAACTCGTAAAGGTGTATTGGGACAACTGCGGGCGAGACGAGTTATCTTGGGATGAGGACATAACGATAACAGTAATATGTCGATTACTGATAAGATTGACTCGAATTAGTATACCTGTGAAAGTCCACCTAGTGTCAACAATCTTCACCTATGTGGGGGGGGAATAGGTGACGTGCAGCGTTTTTACGGAATTTAAGATTGTACCTACACAATAAAAATAAACATCACAGCACACAGAATACACAAGCTATTTATAGTGGTTCCCCGATTTGGGTACATCCACTTTCCCCCTTCGACCTATCTCCCAACAAGGGACGACTCGGTCTCTTCACCAACAGGATTGAAATCCAATCCTTGCACTATCGGAAGGAACCCTTCCTCACGTAGGAGTCAACACTCCCACAACACGGGTTGCACCCAACCCTTATAACTAGGAACCTACGTTCCTTTACAACAAAAGTAAAACTAGAATGTACAAAAGATACAAACTACGTTTGGAGACAAAGGTGTCCCTCTTTGTTGACGACGTGTTCTTGAAGTCCACAAAGAGTCCACAACCCTAGATCTTTCTTGGAGAGGATCTCCCCGGAACCGGCGGCGGCAAGATGGGCGGAGGCTAGGTTCATGGGATCGGCAGCGACGACGATGTGTGGCTGCTGTACTTGGAGATCCAAACTTCGTAGCAAAGCTAGCTAGGTCTACCAACGGTCACACTAGGATCAGTCGTCTCGATCGATTCGGACAGGGAAGGTTTTCCCGATCAGAAATCAAGAGACAAGAGATCTCCGGTTAGACACATGAGACGCTAAGCTTGGCTAAGCTTCTATCGACCGGAGATCGGGAAGAAACCTCGATCAAGACCAGCGATCAACTCTCTCGAGCGGCGACGGCGGCGGCGGTAGAAATCGCGATCTAGGTCACGTCGCGGCTCGGTTTCGTATATCTTTTTCGTCCTCTTTACTGTTCAAACATACCCCTGTATTTATACTGTAGACAACTTCAATATGACCGTTGTGGGTCCCACCTGAAGGAAACCCTAGTTCCGGTTCAACATAGTGCCAGCGGGAGAATCCGGTTCAGGGAGTTCCAGAAAAATTGCCAAGTCAAAATCGGCGAGAATCGAAGGTGATTCTCGACGAATCGGCAAGAATCAGTTAGTGATTCTCGACGATTCGTCGAGAATCACTAGTGATTCTCGCCGAATCACTTGATGATTCTCGGCGAATATTACTTGGCCATGATCTGCTCAACGATGGGTTCGGCGAGAATCACTAGTGATTCTCGCCGAATCTTACTTGGCACCGTTTTGAGGTAGCCGGATAAAGTCGTCGAGAATCACTAATGATTCTCGACGATTCGGCGAGAATCACTAGTGATTCTCCCTGAATCGGCGAGAATCACTTGGTGATTCTCGTCGAATTATACTTAGACGAATTTTCGTCTTTTCACCCAAGAGCTGCTCCTTGACCCAACATTGCTCCTTGTCTGCTCTTACATAAACACGGCCCTGTACTTGAAAGTAAGTGCACTCCAATAGAGAGAGTACACGTAGGCCAACATACTGATCTGCCCAACGAGGGATTACGTCGTGCAAACCCGTGTATATTGACCTACTGCACCCTGACATTGGTGTGCACTTAGCGTGGAATAACTGCAAGCACAACTTGAGAGGTTTCATCAAATACATTGTGAATTCATCTTAGCTTGACAGGTGGCTTCCTCAAATCCAGGTAATTGTGGATACAATACCTAACAATCTCCCCCTATTTGACGAAGTCAAAACCCTACTAGCTAAGATGAATAACACCAACCAGATAATATAAACAACATTCAGAATTTAAATATGCAGCACAAGAGAATATAGGCAAACAGATCAAGACTTGAGTCATTCACAAATTCAAATACATATATATATATATATATATATATATATATATATATATATATATATATATATATATATATATATCTCAAGATTGTTCATATAATAACAATAAACGTTAATTGTTCTTAAGAGAGAATGACAGGCTATAAATTTTTTGACTATTTTTCTTTGGCTAAGTCATCCTTGAGTTTCTGAGCCAAATACTTCTTTCTTTGCCTCTCCATGTACTCTTTGGGCTTCGGATAATATCTGGGAGGAGGAGCTTTATCTGCCGCAGTATTGGTTCTGAAAAAGATGTTCCTTTTGGCTTCATACGTCTTATGCATCTCTCATTCATACTGGCTGTATACATCGTTTTGATTGATTTCCCCTTGTTCCTGTAGCCAGAATGTGTCCAGTATGATACTCTTGGATACTGGACTCCACTTTTCGTTTCTTACTTCCTCCTCCTTCAGTCTGATTCTCTTCTCAGCTTGTGTTTCCTTTGACGTCCCTTCTTGAGACTTTCTCTTGTCCCTGGCTTTGGCTAGGGCCTCTTGGTCAAACATTGCCATACGTTTTGCTTTGGAAATATCCCTAGCATCAGCTTCACTCATGGGAACTTCTGCAGCACTTACTCCCTCAGCAGCCGTAGAAGTCTCAGGAGCATGAATACCCGCAGGATTTTCAGGCAAAACGACGCCTAACGCCTGTTGGAGCATCCACCAGCAACTGTCATAGACATATTTGTTTGACTATTCAAAGTTGTTGATCATGACTTCCCGAAGCTCAGCCATCTTAGCTATATATTCTTTCTCCCCCTTTTTGGCTTCGACTACGATGGAGTTTGCATAGGAGTGCAGTGAGTCATCAATATGCTTTGTCGTCTTGGAGAATTCAGTGACCAATGCTTGTTGATTGGCGTTGAGAGTTACCATATTACCGTCAAACTTTTGAATGTTGTTTGCTACAATATGAGCATTCTGATTTACTACGACGAGAGTGTCAGTGTTCTTTTTCAACCCGTCCATAAGAAGAGTGGCCGCTTGGCCGGCCACTGTATACTTTTCTTCAAATTTCTTTTCCATCATGTCAAGTTTATGATTGATCTCCACCATGTTCTTGAGCATGAGATTTTCAGATTTCTTAATCCTTTTCAACATTTTATTCTGAGTTGTCTCAAAAGATGCTTTAAGCTCATCCACTATGCCCTGAATGATATTCACGGTGTGAGTGGCTATATCATCTCGTAGGGGAAGATTCTGAGGCACTTCTTGGCCGTGCACTTCATCAGATGCACCTGTAGAGCTGGATAGGAGCACAGCCTCTAAGGGAGGAATACTTGCAGCATCTGCAGATTTCTCGGACTCCCCCTCCACTCGTGCACCAATGTTCTCAGGAATGCTCTCAGGTGCGTGCTTGTCAGATGAAGCTTCAATGATATCCTGAGTTTCCAATGCTTCCTATCCCTCATTGCCTTCTTCTTCACTTTCATCATCCATGAAATCATGCGCATCAGCATCATCGTCGTCAGCAGTCTCCTCTACATTAGCTTCGGCTCCTTGATCGTTCAGGTTCAGAGCCTCCTCATTTTCCAGCACAGTTTCACTTGCTTCTTGTATATTTGCCACTGCATCTCTGGCTATCTGGGAGATGTCAGATATGATATGAGCATCAGTGGGTAGAGGCTCCCCCTCAATTCCTGCAGTCAAATCATCAGGAATTTCACTGGGGATTACGACGTAATCAGCCACAGTGTCGTCCTCGGCTGGAGATGCTTCTTGGCATTCTACTACGGCAGCCTGCCCAATGTGCCTCTCCCATCTGTCAAACACACTTGAGTCCATTTTCTTTAAGTAATATATAGGAACGCCTTTACTCATGTCATATTTATCTCCATTCAGCTGTTTGAGATACAGACTGATGATACGGCCAAAGCTAGGAGATCTCAGGGTGTCCTTTATCTTCTCGCAACGCCCCCCAGTTGAATCGTTTCCTGTAGACAATTGCCACCAGGATCTTGAACATGTCCCCAGAGATGTGGTATTGAGATCCCGGCTTGTATATGAGTACCTTCCCAACTATGTCTGACTGAAGTTTCCCTTCTTCATTCATATCCTTGCGCTTTATTGACCGAGTTCCTCGAGCGAGACCACAGAATAATAGAGTCCTGGTTTTGTCTTCTTCCTCAAGATAATCCTCGTGCTCCGAGCTAGAGAATTTTGCGGGATTCGGCGAGTTTCCTGCGGAGAAGGTCCTTCGGCGGGATTCCTACGGAAGGTGAAGGGTCGGCGGGAATTCTAAATATATAAAGGATCGTGAGTTCGGCGGGAGACTGCGTGAGATCGACGGGATTTAGAAGGGATTTTAACGGGTTTCCGGATTTTCCATATAAGTTAATTTAAAAATCTTCTAAATATGTGAATACTTCTTAAAGCCACTATTTGGGGTTTGAACCGGCTTTTCCATACATTTCTTGATGGTAATCTTCGCTAGTTTTTAGTGAACTAATTTAAGCCTGTAGATGTTAGATCTCGAGTCTACCAGGGTAATTTCCGATAAGTCGTCATTGTTGTATCTATGGTTTATGTTTACCGTGTTAACATATCCTTAGATGTACGCACATATAAGTGTAAGTATAAGTATAAATATATATATATATATATATATATATATATATATATATATATATATATATATATGTAAATGTGGATACAATATGACTCAAGTCCTTGAATTGATCAAAAGTACCTGAGATTATGAGAGTTATCATTTAGTCCCTCAGGTAAAACATAATAGGAGCTCGATGTGAGTATGCCCATGTAGATATCACATTTGTTATTCCAGATGCTTGTTCTAATTTAGTCTTGAGCCATCTACTGTCTAGTTCCCCTCATATTTACGGGAACCTAGACTACCCTGCACGAAAGAGTTACTTTACCTCAGGAACCCAAATCATATTGGGTCCTAGGTTCCTGTTAGCATAAGCACTCGACTGCCTTCCTTCAGAAAACCTGTCAGGAAGACTACCTCTGCCCAGAAAATGTGGATAGGCCCTTGCCCTTGACACAGAGGGGTTGTGCCAACAGTCGATGGCAAAGTGTCCCACTTTGCCACAGCACCAATGAAAGATATGGTACCTAAACACCTAGATGGGGGGGTGAATAGGTGACCTAATCCTTTTCTAACTTTGTTGGCAGCTACTTAGTTAAATCACAGAGTTCTAACTACTTTTGCACAGCAAACAGCAATAACAAATCATACACAGCACAATCACAGCACAGCACACAGTGATTTATAGTGGTTCCCCAAGATATGGGTACATCCACTTTCCCCCTTCGCCTATCTAGCAGTGTACTAGATTCGGCCAAACTCCTGCACTGTCTCAGAACCCAAATTGGTTCCTACCTCAGGCCCAAAGCCTTACAACTCAGCTTTATCCCAAAGCCTACACTCAGCCAATCAAGGCCTACACTCAGCCAATCCAAGGCCTACACTCGTCCAACAAGGCCTACACTCAGAGATCTCAATCTCCTACACTCAAGCAAACAAGCCCTACCCTCAGCCTTTATAAATATAGGCTTACAATCACTCAGATCCAATGGATCTTACAAGTTAAAAATGTAATACAAGTAATAACTCTACAACTCAGAATTAAAGGAGGGGAGTTGAGAGATTCTTGATGAGTTCTTGGAAGAACTCAGCTGGATTCACCCTGACTTAGCTTTCTTCAAAGCTTCTTGAGTAGAACTGAATAAGGCTGAATCCTCTACAGTTGTTCCTTGACCTCTGCCACTTAAGAATCAGAATTGAATCTGAATCCTTCTTCTCAGCCTAGTTCCAGAGGCTGATTTCTTGGATGGAGCCCTCTCTCTCCAACTTCTTAGATCTGCACTTGGACTGCAAGATCTTCTTGTGTTGATACTCAGTATCTCACTTTTCTGATTACTTGAATAATCTGTACCACTTGTTAATCACTTGATCAACTCTTTCAACAACCACACCAACAATAGTTTCTGTAAACTGTGGATGCCTATTTATAGGGCTTCTTCATGGTAACCGGCTGGTCCGGTTTATAACTGACTTCTGACATCTCTGACAGTTGCTGTAGACTGGCTGGATCGGCAGCTGTCATGTCAACCAGTCACTTCTTGAAAATCTCTAACAGTCAGTAAGTGTCGAGACTTTCTGTCTTTAAGTGTCGACACTTATAGACCAAGTGTCGACACATGCTTTGTAAGTGTCGACACAAGTCTACAAGGTGTCGACGCATATCCTTATATGTCTCGACACAGATTCTTCTTCATGTGTCGACACTGAAATTGAGTGTCGACACAAGTACTTGTTCTTCTAGCTTTTGCTGAATTCTTCTATGTGTCGACACATCTCCTTTGAGTCGACACATCTTCTTGTGTTGAATCTGTCAAGTGTCGACACTGCTTCTTGGTGTCGACACATAGTCTTCTATGTTGAATCTTGCTGAGTGTCGACACAGCTCCTTGTGTCGACACACCTTATTGTTGTTGAGACTTCAGCTGAGTGTCGACACATTCGCATAGTGTCGCCACTTGTACTTAGAATAATTTGTAGTTCTTTCTGTTCTTTGCTAAGTGTCGACACAGCTCCATGTGTCGACACTTTCTTCAAGTGTTGAGTCTTCAGCTGTGTGTCGACACATTGTTCTGGGTGTCGACACATACTTCAAATGTTGACTCTTCTGTTGAGTGTCGACACATTGTGTTGAGTGTCGACACTTGTACTTAGACTCTGCAGACTTTTGCTGAGTGTCGACACAGCTCCAGGTGTCGACACTTTCTGGTGTAGACACAACTTCACTGGGTGTCGACACAGCTCCTTATGTCGACACTTTCTGTCTGCACTTTTCTTCACTGAGTGTCGACACAGCTCCAAGTGTCGACACTTTCTGTCTGGTGTCGACTCTGCATCCCAGGTGTCGACACAATGACTCCAAGTGTCGACACTGCTTGTCTGGGTGTCGACACAAGCTTTCTTAAGTGTCGACACTTTCCCTCTGGGTGTCGACACATGGACTTAGAATCTTTTTGCTTCAGTCCAGTACTTTCTTAACCTGCACAAGTAACTCAAACATACATCAAATACATTATGATGTATATCATTGAGTTGGGTGAGGCTTCTTCAAATCAGGTACATTTGACTAATGTACCCAACAATCTCCCCCTATTTGGAGAAGTCATAACCCTTAGTCAATGATATACACCATCCATAATTAAAATTACAAAATGATGTACAGCAGATTATATTCAGTAGGGTAAACATAAACATGTAGAAATACACACATGTATACACATTCATCATTTCAGAACAATCAAGAAATAGACACATTTACAGAACAATCATGAAATATATTTATCATATATTGTTCTAACATTTTTCTTATACATCTTCAATATTTTACAAAAATGTTTTACATTAAAAAGGATTGTAACATAATCTTCAAGTAAAATCCTAATCTATTTCTGATCAGGTTCCTTGATAACAATTCCCTTTCCAGCTTGGACTTGAGCTTTGACAGGGGCTTCAGCAGGTTCAGCAACAGCAGGCTTCTTGCCTTTTAAGTCCTTCTTCTTCAGCTCTTCAGCTTTGATTTTCTGTCTCTCAAAATAGTGAAATGGCTTGGGGAAGTACTTGCTAGGCTCCACAGCAGTAGGAGGTAGCTTTCCCATCTTAGCCTTCCTTCTGAATTGTACTATTGCCTCCTGCCTAATCTCATGCTTTCTCCATTCTGCCTCAGAGAACCATTTGTTCCTGTCAGTCATGTTGTCTTTGGCAGCTTTCCAGGCAGTTAGAATTATGTTCCTAGAGGTAGGGCTCCATTGTTCAAAATCTGGCTTTTATTCTGCTTGTTCCCTAAAACTCTTTCTAGACAACCTTGTCTCTTCTTCTTTGTTCAGAGCCTCTTGCAGAGCTTCAGAAATAGGTTGAACAACCTTCTCAATATGAACATTGGCCTTGCCCTCAGTTGGGCTATACATTGTGCTGACATCTGCTTGAACCATGTCAAAATCTGGAGGTGGATAAATCACTTGAGCTACTTCTGCCTGCTCACCTCCAAGATATGCAGTTTGAATTCCTGATTCAGCCACATTATCATCATCACAAAGTGGAGGATAGCCCAGTGTAGCTCTGATGGAGTTAGATATCCATTTGGCATGGTCAGAGCTAGCTTTAACTAATACCCTCTCCCCCTTTATGACTTCTCTGGCCATATGGTCTCTGACATCATCCTTTTGAAACCTTATCTGACTGTCCAAGTATCTGATTCCCTCTTTAAAGTAAGGTCTGAGCTTAGTGAGCTGTTCAGAGATGGTCTTCTGGGAATTTTGAATTGCAGTCTTGACAGCAGTAATCTCAGCTTGAAATACCTTATCAAAGTCAGCCTTAGCAGCAGCAGTAGATGTTGAAGGTTCACCAGTCTTATTCTTCAACTCAGTGACTATAGCATTACGGGAGGCAGTCAAATTATCATTCATTCTTAACTGATTCTCCAGCACATATCCTTGCTTTAATGCTATATCATCTACCTGAGCCTTGATCTTCTCCTGGTGAGTTGCCAAATAGCCTTTTTGTTCAGGTTCATTTCAAACCTTATAGATTTTACATCTTGTGCAAGATCAAACTGTAGGGACTTGTGCCCTTCATCCACATAAGCCTCTATTGCCTTCCTTTGCTCATCCAACTTGATCTGCATGGCAATCATCATGCACTATAATCAACTGTTGGAGCTTGTTGAACTATAGGTTGTGGGGCTATAGATTGCAGAGCTTTCTTATAACTCTGGCTTCTCCTTTTGAAAACATATAGTTTCTTTTTCTTTGCCCTAGCACTCTCCTCATCTTCAGAGGCAGAAGTGCTGGCTATCTCAACCCTATCCTTAGGGCTTTGAGGTTTTTCAGCTTGCACATCAGGTTCTTGCTCAGTTTCTAGCCTAATAGGCTCTTCCAGAACTGTCAGTTGCTCCTCCTCAGCAGCAGCACTCTTATCTTCAGCAGCAGTATCCTTGTCCATATCAAAATCTTCTTGATCTAGATTTAGGAATAAATCCTCCATTGTATATTCAGGTGGAGATGGAGCTGGAGACAGTCTTTGCTCTTCAACCACTGATTCAGGTACCACTTCTTGTTCAGCAGATTTGTCTTCTAAAACAACATCTGGAACTTGACTGTCTAGCTGAGTTTGCTGATGGACATCAGACAAATTAGCATCTTCTATAATATAGTCTAAAGTTTTTAGGTCAGTGAGTACCTCTTGGATAATAATGGTGGCTTGCTCACTGTCCAGAGTAGATGGTTCTTCTACTACTGGAACCTCCCCCTAGACCTCAGCATTATCTGCAGCAGCAGGGGTCCTCTCTACAGCCACTTCCTCTTGAGCATCAGGAGTAAAAACAACCTGTTCTTCACTCCCTGAACTGCTGGAGGACTCATGTGTCACAGCAGCAGTTTTTCTCTTCTTCTTAGGAGGAATCTCCTTCTCAGTAACTGGCTTCTCTGGGGTTGCCACTTCCTTGGACAACACCCTGTCCCATCTGGAAAATATCCTTTGGTCCATCTTACTCATGTGGTTGATCTTGCTTCCAGCAGCATTGCTCATTACCTCTGGTATTGTACCAGCTAGGTAGAGACTAAGTATTCTGCCCAGGTTGGGCTTCTTCAGACTCTCCTTGACTTTCTCATACACCACTTAAGACCAGTCTGTTCTTAGAGTAAAGATTATTCTTGTCATAATTTCAAACATAGAGGCAGACACCCTGTCATGCCCTCCAGTCTTGCTAAGAATAACCTTGCCCACTATCTCAGACATGAATTTCCTTTGATTATTCATGTCTTTCCTGTTGAAGACTGATCCTATCTTCATCTTTGAATCTAGTCCACACCAGGTAAGTGCTTCCCTGGTCTTAGATGCAGTTACTTCTTCTTCATCTTGAGTTTTTGGTAGCTGGAGTACCTTCCTCAGATTCTTTGGTGAAACCTTGACCTTAGTCCCATGAACTCTAGATTTGATTCTGTATCCAGATTCATCTACAGCAGCTCCAGTAAGGAATTCAAGAACTTCCTTCTTCCAAATCTTTGTTGGTTCTGAAACCAAGTATTCTAGTCCAGAATTGGCGACTAGGGTTACCACCGATTGGATTTCTTGATCTGCGTCGTCAAACGCGCCGCGCACCAGCTCATAGCCCTCGTTCACGTTCTCCTCAAGCTTAGGAGCCATTAGGGTTTGGAGAATTTGTCTTTAGAAAAGAGAAGTGTCGACACAATAGTTTTGGTCTCGAAACTTTGAAAGCGTGTCGACAAACAAAGACAGAACCCTATTTATACCTTTCTGATTTTGAAGATGAACAGGCGGGACAGCTAACTCAACATGTGTCGACACTGGCAATAAGTGTCGACACTGACTTATAATGTCTCGACACACATGTGTCGACACAAGTGTAGTCAACAAATATTATGTGTCGACACTTGGTTATGTGTCGACACAACATGACTCGACACATCGTCGAGACTTTTACTTAGAAAATTCTGAGTAAAACATAAGTGTCGACACCATATTGGATGTGTCGACACCTACTTGACATGTGTCGACACTAACATTCTGAAGTGTCGACACCACATTCCTAGATGTGTCGACACCTTTTTCCCGAAGTGTCGACACCACTATTCTGTGTCGACATAGACTTGTCTATGTGTCGACACCTTTTTACTTAGCCAATTTTCTATTCTGTAAACTTAGTCTAAGTTTATCATTCCTAGTTCAATTTTAAATCTATTGAACTTAGCTTCTTCTAGGGGCTTAGTAAACATATCAGCTACTTGTTCATCTGTTTTAACATATTCAAGTGAAATATCTTCTCTTTCTACATGTTCTCTAAGAAAGTGATATTTAATCTCAATATGTTTTGTTCTACTATGAGATACAGGGTTATTAGCTATTGAAATAGCACTTGTAGAATCACAGAAAAGTGGAGTTCTACTTACCTGAAATCCATAGTCCTCTAACTGATGTTGAATCCACAGAAGTTGAGCACAGCAACTTCCTGCAGCCACATATTCTGACTCAGCTGTGGAGATTGCCACACTAGTCTGCTTTTTGCTGCTCCATGAAGTTAGTCTTCCACCTAGGAATTGACAGGTTCCAGTAGTGCTCTTTATATCCTCTTTGCATCCTGCAAAGTCTGCATCTGAATAACCTGTTAGATCAAAGTCTCCATTCCTAGGGTATCAGAGGCCTAGATAGGGAGTGCCCTTTAGATATCTCAAAATTCTCTTGATAGCAGTCAAGTGAGACTCTTTAGGGCAGGCTTGATACCTTGCACAAACACATGTAGCATACATGATGTCTGGTCTACTAGCAGTCAAGTATAATAGGGAGCCAACTATCCCTCTATACAAGGTTTCATCTACAGGTTTCCCTGCATCATCCTTGCTAAGAGACATACTTGACCCCATAGGAGTTTTCATGGTACTGGATGAATCCATACCATACTTCCTTATGAGTTCTAGGGTGAACTTTGACTGACAAATGGACAAACCACTCTCAGTCTGTTTAACTTGGAGACCCAAGAAAAACTTCAGCTCTCCCATACTACTCATTTCAAACTGACCTTGCATAAGTTTTGCAAACTTTTTGCAAAGGCTGCTTTCAGTAGACCCAAATATAATGTCATCTACATATATTTGGACTAGTATGACTTTACCTCTAGATTCCCTAAGGAATAGAGTCTTATCTATTTTCCCCCTTGAGAATTTGTTCTCAATGAGGAAACTAGATAGGGTTTCATACCAAGCCCTAGGGGCTTGCTTTAACCCATATAAAGCTTTCCTAAGTCTATAGACATAATGAGGTAGAGTTGGATCATCAACCTGCAGGCTGCTCCACATAGACTTCTTCTTTCAAATTACCATTTAGGAATGCTGACTTGACATCCATTTGGTATACCTTGAATCCTTGATAGGTTGCATAGGCCAAGAACATCCTTATGGCTTCTAGTCTGGCTACTGGAGCAAAGGTTTGATCAAAATCAATACCTTCTTCTTGCCTATATCCTTTAGCAACCAGTCTAGCTTTATTCTTAATGATGACACCTTGTTCATCCATCTTATTCCTGTAGATCCACTTAACTCCTATTACATTGTGGTCTTTAGGTTTAGGAACAAGTTCCCAAACCTTGCACCTCTTGAACTGATTAAGCTCTTCTTGCATTGCTTCAGTCCATTGTGGATCCATTATTGCTTCTTCAAATCTTTTAGGTTCAACTTGAGACAAAAAGCTGGAATAGATTGCAGCATTCATGTTTCTACTCCTGGTTTGTACTCCTTGTCTTGGATCTCCAATAATCAGCTCTACTGGATGATCTCTAAGATGTCTGTGGGCTGGAGGCATCCTCACTTCAGGTTGAACCACTTCAGCATCTGCATCATGCTGTATTCCTTGGATTTCTTCAGCAATTGGCACATGTAGTTCTCCCCCTGGACAGCAGCTACTCTCCTCTCCTTGCTGTCTTGCAGCAGGCACCTCTTCTATAGTAAGCTTGTCCATTGTCTTTGTCAAACCTGTGGGGCTGCATACATTGCTAGATAACTCATTATTAATAAGTTTTGTCTCATCAAAAACTACATGCACTGATTCTTCTACAACTTGTGTAGTCAAGTTGTAGACTTTATAAGCCTTACTATTATTGCTGTACCCAACAAAAATTCCCTCTTGGAACTTGGCAGCAAACTTAGTTATGTAAGACTTCCCATTGTTAAGTATGTAGCATTTACAACCAAAGATCCTAAAATAGGATAGGTTTGGTTTCCTGCCTTTCACTACTTCATAGGGCGTCTTGTTTAGCCCTTTAGTGATGGTAGCCCTATTTATAACATGGCATGCAGTGTTAACTGCTTCAGCCCAGAAATACTCTGGCAGTGATGTATCACTCAATAGGGTTCTACCAGCCTCTATCAAGGTCTTATTTTTCCTCTCAGCAATGCCATTTTGCTGAGGTGTTCTAGGTGAAGAGAATTCTTGAAATATCCCAAAGTCTTCACATAGTTTTGTCATGCTTTCAGATTGAAACTCAGTACCATGGTCACTTCTAATTTTGACCACAGTACTATTAAGTTCATTCTGAATTTGCTTGACAAAGCTGTAGAAGACACTAGGTGTTTCAGATTTCTGTCTTAAGAAGAACACCCAGGAAAACCTTGAGTAGTCATCTACAACTACAAGGGTATAGACCTTCCTACCTAAGCTGTGAACTGGCATTGGACCAAAGAGATCCAAATGCAAGAGGTACAAACACCTCACAGCATCTTTGTTATCTATGCTTCTAAAGGTGGATTTAGTCTGCTTGCCCTTTTGACAAGCTGAGCAAATGCCATCTTTAACACACTTAACTTGAGGACCATTCCTCACTAACTCTTTACTAAAGAGTTTGCTAATTGTCTTGTAGTTAAGATGGGCCAGCCTCTTGTGCCATTTGACACAATAAGAGACTGTCTCATCAGCTACAAGACAAACTGGAGAACCATTGTTCTCAATCATAATGTCTAGGCAGTAGACATTTCTCTTCCTATAACCTGTCAAGATGATCTCTTGATCACTTGACCTCTTGATATGACAACCATTTTTAACAAATGAGATGTCATACCCTACATCACTTAACTGACTTATACTTATTAGGTTGTGTTTCAACCCTTTAACATAAGCCACTTGAGTAATGGTAACTAAGTTTGAAGAAATGTTACCAAACCCTTTGATGATTCCTTTTTCAGAACCACCAAAGGTCACTTTAGGACCATTTTTGATTGGAATGTAGTCCTTCAGTAGTCCCCTAGTTCCAGTCATATGTCTGGAACATCCACTGTCCAAGTACCATGTAGGGGTATGGCCACTTGGACTCACCTGCAAAACAGATTAATGGACCTTAGAACCCAAAGCAATCTTGGGTCCTTGGTACTTGTTAGTCTGTAACTTGACAAAGTACCTACTGGCTTTCCACCAGGTAGCTTGCTACTCACCTTGGCACTGGCATTGTGCCAACAGTCCACTGCAAAGTGGCCAACCTTGCCACAGCACCAGCATTCAAACTTGTTGTACCTTTGCTTAGGTACTGCCTTGGCTATCTTGACTACAGTAGGTTTGTTGAATGTTGGGGCTTTGCCCTTGGACTTAGACTTGGACTGCTCAGTCCCTGCAGGTCTAACAAAACCCAGTCCAGCCTTGCCTTTATGATGAACAAATTCATCAATTAAAGGTAGCACTGATTTAGGTTTTGAAAACCTAGCAACAAGCTCTCTTTCTTTCTGAAGATTGATCTCCAGTCTCTTAATTTGATCATTCTTATAGGTGATAGTTCCCATCTGAATCACAGTAATGTGTTTCAGCCTGGCTACCTCATTCAGTTTTTGATCAAATTGTTTCTCAAAATCTGTTGCAACAGCCTTGAGATCTGCAATCTCCTTTGCCTGACTTTTGGCTAGGGTCTTGCTTTTCTTGTAGGCTTGCAACAGTACCTTATATTCATCTATGAGCTGATGAATATATTCCTCAGACTCAGATATATTCTCATCACTTGATGAAGAAAAATCTGATTCTGAACTAGAATAAGAAACTGAATTTAAACTTGAACTTTGTACCTGACTGGGTCCTGGCTGCTCCAGGATTTTGGCACCCTCTGTCAAAGCCATTAGCCCTTGGCAATGACTGTCTTCTTGTTCATAAATTGATTCCAAGATCTCCATGAATTCTTCCTCTTCTTCTTCTGCATACAGCCCTATGTAGGCTTCAGCCTCAGACTCAGTTTCTGAAGAAGATATATCTGATAGAGTCTTCTCCTTCTTAGCAACAAAAGACTTTTCTTTCTTTCCTTTGAAGTGAGTCTTTTTCCTGTCACCAGATTCCTTTCTCTTCTCTGGACAATCTGCAATAACATGGCCCTGTCTATTGCAGCAATAGCAAACAATCTTTGAACTAGTTGTCTTGCTTGATTTTGTCCTTTTCTTGTCATTCTTTGAAGACCTCTTTTTCTGATAAAAGTCTTCCTTTCCTTGTGATGTAGAAGGCCTTGACCTCCACTGTTTCTTTTTCAAAAACTTTTGAAAGTGTCTAGTGAAAGCAGCAAAGTCTTCATCACTTTCACTGCTCTTAGACTTTGTGCTGACAGACCATCAGACTCTGATTCAACTATCTCTGGAGGTGGAGTTGAAGACTTATTCTTACACTTTCTAGGAACTTCTGTTTTGAAAGCAACAGTTCTTTCCTTATGCACAGTCCTTGTTGATTTCTCCTCCTCTTTTCTTACTGTCAACTGCATCTCATATGACAATAGCTTGCCAAACAGTGTGGGAGGTGGAATTTCCCCCAACTTAGCCATTTCTCTTATGGCACAGATCTTGGTGTCCCAATCTTTGGTTAGGGACCTTAAGAACTTGTCATTTAGTTCATAGTTAGTGAACTCTCTTCCATAAGACATGAGTTCATTAACTATCCTGTAAAATTTCTTATAGCAGTCAGTGATGCTATCACCCTTTCCTTGCCTAAAACTCTCATACTCCTAATTTAGCAAGAACTTCCTATCTTGCCTAACTTCTTCAGAACCTTCCATATAGACAATGAGAGTATCCCACATCTCTTTTGCTGTCTTACAGTGAATTAAGTTCTGAAAAGTGGCATCATCAATAGTACTCACTATTATGTTCTGTGCCCTCTTGTCCATGGTGGCTAGGACAATTTCATCCTTAGTCATCTCAGAGAAATCCTTTGGAGTCCTCTGATTTGCATCCAATACTGAAATCTTCATTGGCACATAAGGCCCTTCCTTAACTGTAATGTAGATTCTAGGGTCAGAGGCTTCCATAAATAGCCTTACCCTCTCTTTCCAGATCCCAAAGATCTCTTTCTTGCATATGGGTAATTTCATGGAACCCAATTCCTTGTGATTCTCATAAGAACCCATGTTTCTTGATGTTCTTGAATTTCTTGAATCTGTGAATTGCCTTACACTGAATCTGCCAAACAGGATCTCCTCAGACTGTTAGTCCTTGTTTTGAGGAACCTGGCTCTGATACCACTTGAAAGATATGGTACCTAAACACCTAGAGGGGGGTGAATAGGTGACTTAATCCTTTTCTAACTTTGTTGGCAGCTACTTAGTTAAATCACAGAGTTCTAACTACTTTTGCACAGCAAACAGCAATAACAAATCATACACAGCACAGCACACAGTGATTTATAGTGGTTCCCCAAGATATGGGTACATCCACTTTCCCCCTTCGCCTATCTAGCAGTGTACTAGATTCGGCCAAACTCCTGCACTGTCTCAGAACCCAAATTGGTTCCTACCTCAGGCCCAAAGCCTTACAACTCAGCTTTATCCCAAAGCCTACACTCAGCCAATCAAGGCCTACACTCAGCCAATCCAAGGCCTACACTCAGCCAACAAGGCCTACACTCAGAGATCTCAATCTCCTACACTCAGGCAAACAAGCCCTACCCTCAGCCTTTATAAATATAGGCTTACAATCACTCAGATCCAATGGATCCTACAAGTTAAAAATGTAATACAAGTAATAACTCTACAACTCAGAATTAAAGGAGGGGAGTTGAGAGATTCTTGATGAGTTCTTGGAAGAACTCAGCTGGATTCACCCTGACTTAGCTTTCTTCAAAGCTTCTTGAGTAGAACTGAATAAGGCTGAATCCTCTGCAGTTGTTCCTTGACCTCTGCCACTTAAGAATCAGAATTGAATCTGAATCCTTCTTCTCAGCCTAGTTCCAGAGGCTGATTTCTTGGATGGAGCCCTCTCTCTCCAACTTCTTAGATCTGCACTTGGACTGCAAGATCTTCTTGTGTTGATACTCAGTATCTCACTTTTCTGATTACTTGAATAATCTGTACCACTTGTTAATCACTTGATCAACTTTTTCAACAACCACACCAACAACAGTTTCTGTAAACTGTGGATGCCTATTTATAGGCCTTTTTCATGGTAACCGGCTGGTCCGGTTCATAACTGACTTCTGACATCTCTGACAGTTGCTGTAGACCGGCTGGATCGGCAGCTGTCATGTCAACCAGTCACTTCTTGAAAATCTCTAACAGTCAGTAAGTGTCGAGACTTTTTGTCTTTAAGTGTCGACACTTATAGACCAAGTGTCGACACATGCTTTGTAAGTGTCGACACAAGTCTACAAGGTGTCGACACATATCCTTATATGTCTCGACACAGATTCTTCTTCATGTGTCGACACTGAAATTGAGTGTCGACACAAGTACTTGTTCTTCTAACTTTTGCTGAATTCTTCTATGTGTCGACACATCTCCTTTGAGTCGACACATCTTCTTGTGTTGAATCTGTCAAGTGTCGACACTGCTTCTTGGTGTCGACACATAGTCTTCTATGTTGAATCTTGCTGAGTGTCGACACGGCTCCTTGTGTCGACACACCTTCTTGTTGTTGAGACTTCAGCTGAGTGTCGACACATTCGCATAGTGTCGACACTTGTACTTAGAATAATTTGTAGTTCTTTCTGTTCTTTGCTAAGTGTCGACACAGCTCCATGTATCGACACTTTCTTCAAGTGTTGAGTCTTCAGCTGTGTGTCGACACATTGTTCTGGGTGTCGACACATACTTCAAATGTTGACTCTTCTGTTGAGTGTCGACACATTGTGTTGAGTGTCGACACTTGTACTTAGACTCTGCAGACTTTTGCTGAGTGTCGACACAGCTCCAAGTGTCGACACTTTCTGGTGTAGACACAGCTTCACTGGGTGTCGACACAGCTCCTTGTGTCGACACTTTCTGTCTGCACTTTTTTTCACTGAGTGTCGACACAGCTCCAAGTGTCGACACTTTCTGTCTGGTGTCGACTCTGCATCCCAGGTGTCGACACAATGACTCCAAGTGTCGACACTGCTTATCTGGGTGTCGACACAAGCTTTCTTAAGTGTCGACACTTTCCCTCTGGGTGTCGACACATGGACTTAGAAACTTTTTGCTTCAGTCCAGTACTTTCTTAACCTGCACAAGTAACTCAAACATACATCAAATACATTATGATGTATATCATTGAGTTGGGTGAGGCTTCTTCAAATTAGGTACATTTGACCAATGTACCTAACAACCAACACGGGTGAATGTTGTATCGCCGTTTCTGACCTGATCTAGTGACTGAGGTAGTCACGGTCCTAGGTCTAAACGGGATAGGGCATGATCTCCGCACAAAATTTCCTCTTCCACCGTGACACGTGGAAGGGTGGAAGGAATGCATGTTGCGAGCGTCATGAGGCCGGGGAGGTGGTGCCTTCCTTTCAGGCATCCCCCTTCCTGAGGCCCCATGAAAACTTACACCATGACTTCTAACCTCCTTGTCCTGTGTCCTCGGGTGGTGAGAAGTGTTCTGAGAGCTGGTACATGCAGATTCACACTGAGTTGAGGCAGTGGCAGTAAATACAATGGGCTCAGAATGAGCCTTAGGTATTCTCTCATGGGTGGCCACGACGGCCCTTGCACTATGTAAGACCCCTTTTTTTTCCTCTTTTTCGACACCGGGGTCTTAGGCCCAGAACCGCCGTTTTGCGGTGACTCTTCACGCCCTGAAGAGTCATCACCACAAAGCGCCGATTCTGTCGGCCATTTCGATCACAGAAAAGTAGCATAAAGAAGTAAATGAAAACTAACTGTCCACAGAAAATCACATGTCATAATAAATATAACTCCACGAAGGGAGTGTCCACAAATAAAACATCAGAGTAGCAAAAACGGGCTTATGCCCGGTACATCATATCCTCACTACAAAAAGATCACTCATGCGGAAGCAAAAAAACTACTCAAGGTCGAGACTCACGGTCCCGGCTGTATAAACTCCGGAGCTAGACTGCCCCACCTCCAAGAGCACCGGTCTCTGGGGCTGCTCCTCCATGCTGGTCTCCACGATCCCCTAAATGATGCGGTTCGAAAACCGTTAGTAAAAGAGACTAAGTCCTATCATCCCCCACCCCTTCCCCCACGCTCCTAGGCACCGAGCGGAGAGTAAGAAAGGGGAGGACTTGAAGGTGGAGAACATCAAAAGCAGATGACAGCGTTTCTATACTAGCAAATTCTATAGCATGTAAAGACAATAAGCTGAATTATGAAAAGTAACCTTTACTTATGTGAAAACACATAAGCCAAGGGGTCTTCTGCAAGGCTCCCATCGTATAAAAAGTCTCATACCAATTTATACGTTGGGGTGTCGGTTATCAAACAGCAGTAAATATATATATCAAAATTTACCTTAATTTATAAACTTGCCCACACAAGCTTATAGACCAAGGGGTCGTTTTGCAGGTCCTAATGTATAAGCGTCCCATTCCACTTATACTTTAGGTGTCAGGGGTTAAATGAATCGATTATGCTATGACCTGCAAGTGGGTATGATGGACATGCAAGTGCAACGCACACACCCGACTCTGTGCATACAGACCTTTAGTTCCCCCATTCTGGAGTCGTAACCTCCCAGGATACCTCCGTAGTGGCAGACGGAAGCGGTGGGTTGGGCCTCGCCCACCTCTAAACAAGTAAAGCACTACCGGTCAGACCTATCGTACGCCTCAACGCTTGGTGCACGAAGCGGACTCCTGCGTACTCTTACCGGCTGGCGCACCGGACTTCTGTTGGCGAAGTGCTAACCACACTTGCCGAGTCAACGTATTGGCGTCGGTGCATCGACCCTCCAATACCGAAGACCCGCCACCTTAATTTTCCTTCCTTTATGCACATGCAAATTTAGCGTAATCAAGACCGAGCCGAAGCTCCCCGGACCAACACGTCCATCTCAAACAATTGAGCCGAAGCTCCCCGGACCCAAAGTCCTCCTTTTAACCATCCGAGCCGAAGCTCCCAGCTATCTTCCGGTGCTATCGGTGTTTGTGAAATGTGCAACCCTAATTACTAAGTTACTCTTTTCAGTTTGTTAAAACAGTTTACTTAACCCAGGACTGCCCCCGGTATTCCCTGTGAAGGGCTCTCAAGGGGCACTAGGAACTGTGTTGGGATTACGCCCAGGGTTCCCTTTTGCAAGGTACTTATTTTGTTATTGGTTGATTCCCTTACCCTTTGCTTTCTCATGTTCCGATATGCTAATCCTAGGGTGATTTGACTCCAACTCTCTCCTTGGGTAGGACGATCTTTCGTCGGACCCGAACGCCTCTAAACCCTAGACAAAAACCACACTCTACTCACTCATCTTCCATAGATGCCACCCATTCTACATATCCTTCCAGCAATCCATCAAGACCCATCACACGTGCTCTAATTCATATCCAAAATGATTTCCTGCAGTTTTACTATATGCAGACCACTTAAGCTACATGACCCGTAAAAAGGGAAGTACATGAAATACTCATCCAGTACCCCTATGATAATTACTAGAGGTAAAATGATATTCGAAGCATAAATCCAGAAATCCATAATTTTCCTAATTTGTCTGATAATTTATTTATTTATTCTAGTATCCAAAAAGCCCAAGTTTGAACATGAAGTAGCAATTTCATACAAGATAATGTTCCAATAAATTTATGGTAATTACAAAATGCATACTCAACTCTAAGGCCTAAGTCTTCAAATTTTTCAGCAAAGTTTGGGCTCTTAAATTTAATTTCAAATTTACCTCATAAAAAGTCAATTTAAAAGATTTTACAGTAATAATACCTCCAAAACTTCAGAGAAAATTCAGGGATGATTGTGATGGCCTACAAATACCCTAGAAAAAGTTTCATAATTTATCATTTAAAAATAAGGCTATATTTGATTTTCTCATGAAATTTCAAGTTTATGGGTTAATGAACAAAGTATACTAATTAACCATCAAATATTTCCACAAAAATTCCCACATGATAATATTGAGCTAGAAACACTATGTAGCAAGTTTCATAATTTTTCAATAAGTAATGGGCTCTTGCAAGAATTATTTATTATGTAACCAAAATAAAGCACTTGTGAAGTAGATGCCCTAACTAGATATGCAAAACTTCTATCAAGTTCATACATGATTAGTATAGCCTAAAACTACCTCTGTCAATGTTGCATGCCCTTTCAATGGGCAGTGAGACCACAATAGCCAAATTATTAATTAGGACAATCCTATTGGTTACAAATGAAGTGTTATAAATATTGATTAAAACTCCTCAAGTAAATTATCAGAGGCTCAAAATATCCTCATTCCCTCACTACCCAAATTTGGTTAAGTTTCAAGATGTTTAGCTAACCCAAACCTACACTACAAGTTTTAGGTCCTAAGCTAGGGTTAGGGTTTTGGGGGTCCTACCCTTTTCAAAATTAGCTAATATTTTTAACAGAGGGTTTTATACATCCTAGGAACCTCCTTGCAAAATTTGGTGTTCATCCAAGGTGTTTAGGGCTCATGCCCTTCACAAGGCACAAAGGTCCTTCCTTAGGGTTTGGCCTGTGAACTTAGGGCAAATCAATTCCACTCTACCCCACATTCTATGGGGAGGTGCTAAGTGTCATACCAAGTCAGTGGACCAAATTTCAACCTCTGTTGAGGTGATTTGGTCACTCAAAATCAAAAGTGCACTTTTTGACCAAAATACCCTTATTAAGGTAAAGTTAGGGTTGGGTCAATACCTATTCAAAACACATCCAACTTAAGTGAAACTTTATACAGATACATAACATGAGCCCAGGGACCAACCACCAAAATTTGGGAGGGTTTAGAGATGTTTAGGACACCTATGTAATTTATTTATGGATTATTAAATTTTTATAAAAACTATAGAAATAGTTTCTCCAAAAATTCCCATTTTTGGACAGGCCCTAGGTATAGATAAAAATGATCCTCTGTCCAAATTTCAGCCAATTTGGACAAGGGATGAAGGGTGGACATCCATTTGAGTCTCAGGTCATCCCTAGGTACAGGTCCCACCAAAATGGGTGCCCTGGTCCAACCAGAATGCCAAATTAGTCCAAATCAATTTTGGATTACATTAGACCCATAGAGCTACAATTTCATATTGAACGTTTTCCCACCCGGTGGCCCTAAGTATTTTTAATAATTAATGCAAAACAGCCCAAAAAACAGGACAGAAAATTCAGAAATCAAAACTAAATAAAAGAAATGATGCTGCACGAATCTTAAAGCAAATCGTGGGGCTCCTGGTCATCTTCTTCCTCCAGCCAAGGGCCATGATTGGCCGAACCTGGATCTTATTCCAAGAGCATTTCCCGGCCACACGGCCACCTCCCTGGCCGGCCACCACCGCCACCACCTTCGTTGAGGTGGGGGCTATCGCCGGGCGGCGGCACGGCCGCCGGAGGGGTGGTTTCCGGCGAACCCGACCACCATTTTTTTTGGAAAAACCATGAAAATGAAAACTTGGATCAGCTCAATTGAGTCCGATTCTTGTCCTAAACGATTCCTAAGATCTACCCACGGAAGAAGGAGTAGAGGAGGACCTTTAACCGAGCTTGTCGTCGAGTGTGGTGGTGGTGCGCCATGGCCGGTGGTGGAGCTTTCCGATGCTTGCAACTTCACTACCAAACCGCCCGGTTTCTTTAGGTGAAGGGTGGAAACGATTTCTCTTGGCCCAGGGAAGCTTTTAAAAGCATCAAATGGGTTGGGGGAGAGGGAGGGCCATGGCTTCAAATCCATTAATGATCATGAATTGGAATTTCGGTTTTGGAGAAAATCCATGGAAATTCACCTCCCCTTTGTCCCAATTCGTTTGGAAACTCCTCAAAACTGATAGGGGAGATGAATACTAATTAATTGGTGAAGAATGGAGGGGTGATTCACCTTCCCCACCATGAATGGCCTTCTCTTTCTTCTTTCTCTCTCTTCCCTATTGGAGGAATTAAATTCAGCCACCTTGGGTGGCTGGCCATGGCTATTAAACTCCTCAAAACTGATGAGGGGGAATGTATTCAGCCTTTGGAATCAATTGGAGAGGCCCTTGATCTCCCTTGCCATGAATGACCTCTTTTCTCACTTTCTCTCTCCTCCATTAAAGAGAAAAATGGAGCTTTCTCTCTCCTACTAACCATGGCCGAATTTTGATCTCTCCTCCAGCCTATTGGCAGCCCACTAACTCATATTAATAATAAAATGAGGTTAGCCCAAGTGGGGGAAATGAGTTTGAGCTTGGGTTAGCCCATTTAGGCTAATTTGACCTAACACTAGAATAGAGTTGACCTTGGTCAACATGACCATTTGAGTTGACCCCAATGGGTTCTTGGTGACCCATTGGACTCCCTTAAGGTCTAGGAAGACTTGAATAGGGTTGGTTGGGCATCTTGGGGGTCACATGTCCCTTGGTAAGGGCACTTTGACCATTTTAGGGCTAGAGTTGACTTGGGTCAACATGATCATTTGGGTTGACCCAATGGGTCCTTGGTGACCCATTGGCTTCCCCTAAGGTCTAGGAAGGGTTATGTAGGGTTACCTTGCACTTTGGAGGTCACATACCCTTAGTAAGGGTACATTGACCAGATTAGGGTCTTGAGTTGACTTGGGTCAACCTGGCCTCTAGGGCTGACCCCAAAGTGTCCCTAGTGACCCCTTGACTTCACTTTAGAGTTAGGGGGGCATAGGTGGGGTCCTCTAAGCAAGGAGTAGGTCAATTGACCCTAAGTAGGCTAGTTTGACCCATTTAGGGCTAGGGTTGATCTTGGTCAACTGAACCTCTTTGGTTGACCCCAATGGGTCCTTATGGCTCTAATGGGCCTCCCAAGGTATTAGGGGTGTTGTGGTAGGGTCTTGGGGTCAAGGTGTAGCCCATGGTCATCCTAAACCACTGTTTAGAGTTCTACTATTTGCAGACCATGATGATTTTCCACATTTTGTCTCCTATCTCTTGGCCCATTCCTGGCTTCCTAGGGTTTGTCATGACCTAGTCATGGGCAAAACCACTCTTAGGGGTCTAGTTGGAAATGGGATGTTATAAATCCCAATAAACAAAATAAAGATTTCGTCCCCGAAATCAAGGTTAAGCCTACGAGAATTTTTACCGAAGAGAGAAACTTGTAACATCCCATCACGATGCCATATTTGCTAAACTAAGTTTTAAGGGAAACCTAAATCTATGACCAATTCACCCAATTGATGAAACCAAGATCCCAATAAACAAAAGATAAGCCCCCAATAAACAAAAGATAAGTCTCTACCTGCCTAAAGCAGCCCTTGCTAGTTTAACGTAGGAAAATAATTAAAACATCTTGAGGGGTTTGTGAGGTATACCTGACTGAACAGCTCTAGGTATCTTTGTCGCATCAGGTCCTGCGGCTCCCAGGTATGCTCCTCCTGGCTATGGTTCCTCCACAGGACCTTGACTAATGGGACCTTCTTGCGACGCAAGACCCGTACTCCTCGGTCGTCGATCCTAACCGGCTCCAAACAAACTGAACGGTCTGAAGCTACCGGCCCTTCGGTGGTCAAAATCTGCTGCTCCGGGCGTAGCAGAGCCCTCCTCAGCGAAGAAATATGGAAGACGCCGTGCAGAGCTTCCAGCTCTGGTGGTAACTCCAGCCTGTAGGCTAGGGGCCCGATCCGCTCCAGGATCCTGTAAGGGCCCATGTACCTAGGGCTGAGCTTCTTCCTCCGACCAAGCACCCGCGAGACTTCATGCATGGGCCGGATCTTCAAAAACACTTGGTCCCCCACCTGGAACTCCACCTGCCGATGTCGGGCGTCATAGTACTTAGCCTGTCTACTCTGCGCCTCTAGTATCCTGTCTCTGATCAGCCTCACCTGAGCCTCGGTGTCTTCAACAAACTCTGATCCCAACACCTTCGGATCTTCGTCCTGAACCCAAGAAAGCGGGGTCCGACATTTCCTTCTATACAAGGCTTCGTAAGGCGCCATCCTGATGTTGGACTGGTAGTTGTTGTTATAGGAGAACTCGACCAGGGGTAAGAGTTTCTCCCACGGTTCCCCACGGTCCAAAATGCACAGCCTCAAAAGATCTTCCAGTGCCAGGTTGGTGCATTCTGTCTGCCCGTCCGTCTGGGGATGGAATGCAGTGTTGAAGGTCAATCGCGTGCCTAAGTAAGCTTGCACGGATCTCCACTCCCTGGAAGTGAACCGGCCATCCCGATCCGACACGATCGTCTTGGGCACCCCATGATATCGAACGAACTGCTCCACAAATCTCCGTACTAATACTCCCACAGCGTCGTCCTTCCTGATCGCAATGAACATGGCTACTTTTGTCAACCGATCGACGATGACCCAAATCGAGTCATTTCATGTTTGTGATCGGGGAAGTCCGTGAATAAAGTCCATCGCGATGTCTTCGAACTTCCACTCTGGTACCGGGAGTGGTTGCAACAAACCCGCGGGGTTTTTGCACTCTGCCTTCACTAACTGGCAAGCTTCGCAGTGGGTCACAAACCGAGTGATATCCTTCTTCATGCCAGGCCAGTACATAGTCTTCTTCAAATCCGCAGTCATCTTCGTGATGCCCGGGTGCACCGAGTATGGTTTACGTCCATTTTATTATATTTATGACGCAAACTTTCCTAGATGATATCTAAGGGAAACCCAAGTCAGTAACTAATTTGCCCAATAAACAAAAGACACGCCCCCAATAAACAAAAGATAAGCCTCTAACTGCCTTGGGCTGAGTATCTTTGATATTACCATGTTATATCTGTCCTAGCTGGGTGCACAATCCCTAGGGCATCAATCTTTGACATGGGGTTCCAACCTGAATCTGTTGATATACTCCATATTTTAAACCTTCTGAGTCCTATTTACGACAATCTTATCTGGGTCAAAATGTTCCCAATCCCCAACCAGGTCTCTTCCGAACTGAATTCCTATCCGACCTTCGGTGTTTGTCGTGATGGTGGTCTCCAGGTAATCTTGTTACTGGCATGAGGGTTGAGACTATATGTCTTCTACCATTCTGCTAATGGATTATTGGTCTCAATTCTCCTTAAAGCAGTCCTTCCGGTTTGAGTAATCCTTGATAGGGACTGTAGGGCTACCTGAGTTTATGGCTTAGGTAGCCATTCTCATGCTATACTCATCCTTTATTCTCTTTAGGTATCTCCTTAGCTTAACCAAGTTCATACCTAAAGTATATTTCAAACTAGGGCATACTATAAGTTATCATGGTTAGTCATGTCTCCTAGTGGGTTGAGTCTAACTCACTGACTAAAGAATTATAAGATGAGATCTTCGCAGCCTAAAGTGCTCCCTGCTAGGGGCAGGGTTTGCCGCAGGCTACAAAGAAGGATTCCAATTGTTAGATAGCGTTGAAAGATATGGTACCTAAACACCTAGAGGGGGGGTGAATAGGTGACCTAATCCTTTTAAAACTTTAATGGCAGCCAACAATTTATAACACAGCTTTCTAACTTATTCTATCACAGCAAAAACTAAGCATACACAGCAAATATCATTCACAGCACAGCAGACAGAGTGGTTTATAGTGGTTCCCCAAGATATGGGTACATCCACTTTACCCCTTCGTCTATCTAGCAGTGTACTAGATTCGGCCAAACTCCTCCACTGTCTCAGAACCCAAATTGGTTCCTACACCTCAGGCCCAAAGCCTTACAACTCAGCTTTATCCCAAAGCCTACACTCAGCCAATCAAGGCCTACACTCAGCCAACTAAGGCCTACACTCAGCCAACAAGGCCTACACTCAGAGATCTCAATCTCCTACACTCAGGCTAACAAGCCCTACCCTCAGCCTTTATAGTTATAGGCTTACAATTCACTCAGATCCAAAGGATCCTACAAGATAAAAATGTTTTACAAAAATTAACTCAACAACTCAGAAATAAAAGAGGGGAGTTGAGAGTTTCTTGATGAGTTCTTGGAAGAACTCAACTGGATTCACCCTGACTTAGCTTTCTTCAAAGCTTCTTGAGTAGAACTGAATAAGACTGAATCCTCCTGCAGTTGTTCCTTGACCTCTGCCACTTAAGATCCAGAATGAATCTGAATCCTTCTTCTCAGCCTAGTTCCAGAGGCTGATTTCTTGGATGGAGCCCTCTCTCTCCAACTTTTTAGATCTGCACTTGGACTGCAAGATCTTCTTGTGTTGATCCTTTGTGTACCACTTCAATGACTTGTTCAATAATAATTTGAACCAGTTAATCTTGAACAATAGTTTCTGTAAACTGTAGGTGCCTATTTATAGGCCTTCTTCATGGTAACCGGCTGATCCGGTTCATAACTGTCTTCTGACATCTCTGACAGGTGCTGTAGACCGGCTGGAATGGCAGCTGTCAAGTCATCCAATCATTTCTTGAAAATCTCTAACTGTCTGAAAGTGTCGAGACTTTCTGTCTTTAAGTGTCGACACTTATAGTCCAAGTGTCGACACATGCTGTGTAAGTGTCGACACAAGTCTACAAGGTGTCGACACAACTTCTTGTATGTCTCGACCCAGATTCTTCTTCATGTGTCGACACTGAAATTGAGTGTCGACACAAGTACTTCATCTTCTTTCTTTAGCTGTATTCTTCTAAGTGTCGACACATCACCTTTGTGCCGACACAACTTCTTGTGTTGTATCTGTTAAGTGTTGACACTGCTTCTTGGTGTCGACACATAGTCTTTTATGTTGATTCTTGCTGAGTGTCGACACAGCTCCTTGTGTCGACACTTGATTCTTCTATTGAGACTTCAGCTGAGTGTCGACACATTCCTTTAGTGTCGACACTTGTACTTAGAATATTTTGGAAATAATTCTGTTCTTTGCTAAGTGTCGACACAGCTCCTTGTGTCGACACTTTCTTCAAGTGTTGAGTCTTCAGCTGTGTGTCGACACATTGTTCTGGGTGTCGACACATACTTCAAATGCTGACTCTTCTGTTGAGTGTCGACACATTGTGCTGGGTGTCGACACTTACTTCAAGTGCTGACTCTTCTGCTTAGTGTTGACACATTGTGTTGAGTGTCGACACTTGTACTTAGTCTCTGCAGACTTTTGCTGAGTGTCGACACAGCTCCAAGTGTCGACACTTTTTGGTGTAGACACAGCTTCACTGAGTGTCGACACTTTCTGTCTGCACTTTTCTTCACTGAGTGTCGACACAGCTCCTTGTGTCGACACTTTCTGTCTGGTGTCGACTCTGCATCCCAGGTGTCGACACAATGACTCCAAGTGTCGACACTGCTTGTCTGGGTGTCGACACAAGCTTTCTTGAGTGTCGACACTTTCCCTCTGGGTGTCGACACATGGACTTAGAAACTTTTTGCTTCATTCCAGTGATTACTTAACCTGCACAAGTAAACTCAACATACATCAAATACATTATGATGTATATCATTGAGTTGGGTGAGGCTTCTTCAAATCAGGTACATTTGACCAATGTACCCAACAATCTCCCCCTATTTGGAGAAGTCATAACCCTTAGTCAATGATATACACCATTCATAATTAAAAATTACAAAATGATGTAAAGTAGGTTATATACAGCAGGGTAAACATAACATGTATTAAATCACACATGTATACACATTCATCAGCACAGAACAAATAAGAAATAGACACATTCACAGAACAAACATGAAATATATGAATCATATATTGTTCTAATATCTATCTTATACATTTTCAGAAGTTTACTAAATGTGTTACATCCAAAAGATTACAACATAAACTTCAAGAAAACTCTTAATCTATTTCTGCTCTGGCTCCTTAATTACTATGCCTTTGCCAGCTTGAACTTGAGCTTTGACAGGGGCTTCAACAGTTTCAGCATCAGCATGCCTCTTTCCTTTCAAGTCCTTCTTCTTAAGCTCTTCAGCTTTGATCTTCTGCCTCTCAAAATAGTGATATGGCTTAGGAAAGTACTTGCTAGGCTCCACTGCAGTAGGAGGTAGCTTTCTCATCTTTGCCTTCCTTCTGAATTGAACAATGGCTTCTTGTCTTATTTCATGTTTTTTCTATTCAGCTTCAGAGAACCACTTGTTCCTTTCATGAGTATTGTCCTTGGCAGCTTTCCAGGCAGTTAATATGATATTCCTAGAGGTAGGGCTCCACTGTTCAAAGTCTGGCCTTTGTTCTGCTTGTTCCCTAAACCTCTTCTTTGACAACCTTGTCTCTTCTTCTTTCTGTAATACCTCTTGCATGGCTTCAGACATAGGTTGAACAACCTTTTCTAGATGGACATTGTCCTTGCCCCCAGATGGGCTGTACATGGTCTGGACCTCAGCATGAATCATTTCAAAGTCTGGAGGTGGATAAATGACCTGAGCTACTTCTGGTTGCTCACCTCCAAAATAAGTAGGGTTAATGCCTGATTCAGCAACATATTGGTCATCACACAGAGGAGGGTATCCAAGTGTAGCCCTGATTGAATTTGATATCCATTTTGCATGCTCAGAACTTGCCTTGACTAACACTCTCTCCCCCTTTATGACTTCTCTAGCCATGTGATCTCTGACATCATCCTTTTGAAATCTGATCTGAATGTTCAAGTACCTGATCCCATCTGTAAAGTAAGATTTTAGCTTTTGAAGTTGTTTAGATATGACCTTCTGGGAGGCTTGGATAGCAGTCTTTACAGCAGTAATTTCCTCTTGAAAGACTTTATCAAATTTTGCTTTAGCAGCATCAGTAGATATAGAAGGTTCAGCAGCCTTATTCTTTAATTCAGTGACAATAGCATTGTGGGATTCAGTCAAATTGTCATTCATTCTTAATTGATTTTCAAGAACATATCCTTGTTTCAATGCTATATCATCCACCTGTGCCTTGATCTTCTCTTGGTGTGTTGCCAAATACACCACTGCATTTCCACCCTTGTGGAAGCAGTCTGTCATCTCCTTCTTGTTGAGATTCATCTCAAACCTTATATATTTTATATCTTGGGCAAGATCAAACTGTAATGATCTGTGCCCTGCATCAACATAAGCATCTATGGCTTTTCTTTGTTCATCCATTTTAATCTGCAGTGCAATCAGTAAAGCACTATAATCAACAGTTGGAGCTTGTTGAACTATAGGTTGTGGGGCTACAGTTTGAAGAGCCTTCTTGTAACTCTAGCTCCTTCTCTTGAATACATAGAGTTTCTTTTTTCTTGCCCTTGCAATCTCCTCATCTTCAGAGGCAGATGCGCTGGCAATATCAACCCTCTCCTTAGGGCTTGGAGGCTTGTCAGCTTGCACATCTTGTGCCTTCTCAGTTTCTTGCCTTATAGGCTCCTCCAGAACTTGCATTTGCTCCCCCTCAGCAGCAGCATTCTCTCCTTCAGCAGCATCAATTTCCTTGTCAAAATCTGCTTGATCCAAATTTAGGAACAAGTCTTCCATTGTGTATTCAGGGGGTGAAGAAGCTGGAGACATTCTTTGTTCTTCAACTACTGGAGCAGGAATCTCTTCTTGTACAGCAGATGTGTCCTCTCTAACAACATCTGGAACTTGACTAGGCAGCTATGTTTGCTGAGGAACATCAGACAAATCAGCATCTTCTATAAGATATTCTAAAGTTTTTAGATCAGTGAGTACCTCTTGAATGATGGTTGTGGCTTGCTCACTGTCCAGTGTAGATGCTGCTTCTACAACTGGATGCTCCCCCTGGCTTTGATCCCTGTGGATGGGGCTAGCTGGAGGCAGCTCCCCCTGGATCTCAGCATCAACTGGAGGAGCAGGAGACTTCACTGCTGGCACTTCCTCATGATCATCAGGAGTGAAAACAACCTGTTCTTCACTCCCAGAACTGCTGGAGGACTCTTGTGCCACAGGAGCTATCTTCCTTTTCTTCTTAGGAGGAGTGACTTTCTCAGTAACTGTCTTCTCTGGTGTTGGCATTTCCTTGGACAACACCCTGTCTCATCTTGAAAAGATCCTTAGATCCATCTTCCTCATATGATTTATCTTGCTGCCTGCAGCAGTATTCATTACCTCTGGTATGGTACCAGCTAGGTAGAGACTGATGATTCTGCCCAGATTGGGCTTCTTCAAGCTCTCCTTGATCTTGTCAAAAACCACTATTGACCAGTCTGTTTTCAGAGTGAATATGATCCTTGTCATGATTCCAAACATATAGGCAGACACTCTGTCATGCCCTCCAGGTTTGCTGAGTAAGACTTTTCCCACAATCTCAGACATGAACTTCCCTTGATTATTCATGCCTTTTCTGTTGAAAACAGATCCTATCTTCATCTTTGGATCTAGTCCACACCAGGTAAGAGCTTCCCTGGTCTTTGAAGCAGTCACCTCTTCTTCATCTTGAGTTCTTGGCAATTGAAGAATCTTCCTCAGACTTTTTGGGGTTACCTTAACCTCTTCTCCATGAACTCTGGATTTGATTTTGTATCCAGATTCATCTACTGTAGCTCCATTCAGAAATTCAAGCACCTCCTTCTTCCATATCTTAGTTGGTTCAGAAACTAAGTACTCTAACCCTGAATCGGCGACTAGGGTTACTACTGCCCTGATTTCTTGATCAGCATCGTCGAACGCGCCGCGCACAAGCTCATAGCCTTCGTTAACGTTCTCCTCAAGCTTAGGTGCCATTAGGGTTTGTAGAATTTGTCTTTAGAAAAGAGAGGTGTCGACACAGTAGTTTTGGTCTCGAAACTTTGAAAGCGTGTCGACAAACAAAGACAAAACCCTATTTATACCTTTCTGATTTTGAAGATGAACAGGCGGGACAGCTAACTTAAAATGTGTCGACACTGGCAACAAGTGTCGACACTGACTTATAATGTCTCGACACATATGTGTCGACACAAGTTTAGTCAACAGATTTTATGTGTCGACACTTGGTTATGTGTCGACACAACATAACTCGACACATTGTCGAGACTTTACTTAGAAAATTCTGAGTAAAACTTAAGTGTCGACACCATATTGGATGTGTCGACACCTACTTGACATGTGTCGACACTAACATTCTGAAGTGTCGACACCACATTCCTAGATGTGTCGACACCTTTTTCCTGAAGTGTCGACACCACTATTCTGTGTCGACATAGACTTGTCTATGTGTCGACACCTTTTTACTTAGTCATTTTCAAATCTGTAAACTTACTCTAAGTTTATCATTCCTAGTTCAATTTTGAATCTATTGAACTTAGCTTCTTCTAGTGGCTTAGTAAACATATCAGCTACTTGTTCATCTGTTTTAACATATTCTAATAAAATATCTTCTCTTTCTACATGCTCCCTAAGAAAATGATATTTAATCTCAATATATTTTGTCCTACTATGGGATACAGGGTTATTAGCTATTGAAATAGCACTTGTAGAATCACAGAAAAGTGGAGTTCTACTTACCTGAAATCCATAGTCCTCTAGCTGATGTTGAATCCACAGAAGTTGAGCACAGCAACTTCCTGCAGCCACATACTCTGACTCAGCTGTGGAGATAGCCACACTGGTTTGCTTCTTGCTACTCCATGAAATTAGTCTCCCACCTAGGAATTGACAGGTTCCAGTAGTGCTCTTTCTATCCTCTTTGCATCCTGCAAAGTCTGCATCTGAATAACCTGTTAGATCAAAATCTCCATTCCTAGGGTACCAGAGGCCTAGATAGGGAGTGCCCTTTAGATATCTCAATATTCTTTTGACTGCAGTCAAATGAGACTCTTTAGGGCAGGCTTGATACCTTGCACAAACACATGTAGCATACATGATGTCTGGTCTACTAGCAGTCAAGTATAATAGGGAGCCAACTATCCCTCTATACAAGGTTTTATCTACAGGTTTCCCTGCATCATCCTTGCTAAGAGACATACTTGACCCCATAGGAGTCTTCATGGTACTGGATGAATCCATACCATACTTCCTTATGAGTTCTAGGGTGAACTTTGACTGACAAATGGACAAACCACTCTCAGTCTGTTTAACTTGGAGACCCAAGAAAAACTTCAGCTCTCCCATACTACTCATCTCAAACTGACCTTGCATAAGTTTTGCAAACTTTTTGCAAAGGCTGCTTTCAGTAGACCCAAATATAATGTCATCTACATATATTTGGACTAGTATGACTTTGCCTCTAGATTCCCTAAGGAATAGAGTCTTATCTATTTTCCCCCTTGAGAACTTGTTCTCAATGAGAAAACTAGATAGGGTTTCATACCAAGCCCTAGGGGCTTGCTTTAACCCATATAAAGCTTTCCTAAGTCTATAGACATAATGAGGTAGAGTTGGATCAACAAAACCTGCAGGCTGTTCCACATAAACTTCTTCTTTAAGATTACCATTTAGGAATGCTGACTTGACATCCATTTGGTATACCTTGAATCCTTGATAGGTTGCATAGGCCAAGAACATCCTTATGGCTTCCAGTCTGGCTACTGGAGCAAAGGTTTGATCAAAGTCAATACCTTCTTCTTGCATATATCCTTTAGCAACCAGTCTAGCCTTATTCTTAATGATGACCCCTTGTTCATCCATCTTATTCCTGTAGATCCACTTAGTTCCTATTACATTGTGGTCTTTAGGTTTAGGAACCAATTCCCAGACCTTGCACCTCTTGAACTGATTAAGCTCTTCTTGCATTGCTTCAGTCCATTGTGGATCTTGTATTGCTTCTTCAAACTTCTTAGGTTCAACTTGTGACAGAAAGCTGGAATAGATTGCAGCATTCTGATTTCTGCTCCTTGTTTGAACTCCTTGTCTTGGATCTCCAATAATCAGCTCTACTGGATGATCTCTAAGATGCCTGTGGGCTGGAGGCATCCTCACTTCTGGTTGAACCACTTCAGCATCTGCATCATGCTGTATTCCTTGGATTTCTTCAGCAATTGGCACATGTAGTTCTCCCCCTGGACAGCAGCTACTCTCCTCTCCTTGCTGTCTTGCAGCAGGCACTTCTTCTATAGTAAGCTTGTCCATTTTCTTTGTCAAACCTGTGGGGCTGCATACACTGCTAGACAACTCATTATTAATAAGTTTAGTCTCATCAAAAACTACATGCACTGATTCTTCTACAACTTGTGTAGTCAAGTTGTAGACTCTATAAGCCTTACTATTATTTCTGTACCCAACAAAAATTCCCTCTTGGGACTTGGCAGCAAACTTAGTTAAGTAAGACTTCCCATTGTTAAGTATGAAGCATTTGCAACCAAAGATCCTGAAGTAGGATAGGTTTGGTTTCCTGCCTTTCACAACTTCATAGGGGGTCTTGTTTAGCCCTTTAGTGATGGTAGCCCTATTTATAACATGGCATGCAGTGTTAACTGCTTCAGCCCAGAAATACTCTGGCAGTGATGTATCACTTAGTAGGGTTCTACCAGCCTCTATCAAGGTCCTATTCTTCCTCTCAGCAATGTCCATTTTGCTGAGGTGTTCTAGGTGAAGAGAATTCTTGAAATATCCCAAAGTCTTCACATAGTTTTATCATGCTTTCAGACTGAAACTCAGTACCATGGTCACTTCTAATTTTGACCACAGTACTATTTAGTTCATTCTGAATTTGCTTGACAAAGTTGTAGAAGACACTAGGTGTTTCAGATTTCTGTCTTAAGAAGAACACCCAGGAAAACCTTGAGTAGTCATCTACAACTACAAGGGTATAGACCTTCCTACCTAAGCTGTGAACTGGCATTGGACCAAAAGATCCAAATGCAAGAGGTACAAACACCTCACAGCATCTTTGTTTTCTATGCTTTTAAAGGTGGATTTAGTCTGCTTGCCCTTTTGACAAGCTGAGCAAATACCATCTTTGACACACTTAACTTGAGGACCATTCCTCACTAACTCTTTGCTAAAGAGTTTGCTAATAGTCTTGTAGTTAAGATGGGCTAGCCTCTTGTGCCATTTGACACAATGAGAGACTGTCTCATCAGCTACAAGACAAACTGGAGAACCATTGTTCTCAATCATAATGTCTAGGCAGTAGACATTCCTCTTCCTATAACCTGTCAAAATGATCTCTTGATCACTTGACCTCTTGATATGACAACCATTTTTAACAAATGAGATGTCATACCCTACATCACTTAATTGACTTATACTTATTAGGTTGTGTTTCAACCCTTTAACATAAGCCACTTGAGTAATGGTAACTAAGTTTGTAGAAATGTTACCAAATCCTTTGATGATTCCTTTTTCAGAACCACCAAAGGTTACTTTTGGACCATCTTTTACTGGAATGTAGTCCTTTAGTAATCTTCTTGTTCCAGTCATATGTCTGGAACATCCACTGTCCAAGTACCATGTTGGGGTATGGCCACTTGGACTTACCTGCAAAACAGATTAATTGACCTTAGAACCCAAAGAATTCTTGGGTCCTTGGTATTTGTTAGTCTGCAATCTGACAAAGCTCCCTGCAGGCTTTCCAACAGGTAGCTTGCTACTCACCTTGGCACTGGAATTGTGCCAACAATCCACTGCAAAGTGGCCAATTTTGCCACAGCACCAACATTCAAACTTGTTGTATCTTTGCTTAGGTACAGCCTTTGTTGTATTATCTATAGCAGTCTTGTTGAATGCTGGGGCTTTGCCCTTGGACTTAGACTTGGACTGCTCAGTCCTTGCAGGTCTAATAAAGCCCAGTCCAGCCTTGCCTTTATGATGAACAAAATCATCAATTAAAGGTAACACTGACTTAGGTTTAGAAAACCTAGCAACTAAGTCCTTCTCCTTCTGAAGATTGATCTCCAGACTCTTAATTTGATCATTCTTAAATGATATAGTACCCATCTGAATCACTGTTATGTGTTTCAGCCTAGCTATCTCATTCAACTTTTGATCAAACTGCTTCTCAAAATCTGTTGCACCAGATTTAAGATCAACAATTTCCTTTGCCTGACTTTTGGCTAGGGATTTGCTTTTCTTGTAAGCTTGCAACAGCACCTTATATTCATCTATAAGCTGATGAATATCATCCTCAGACTCAGATACATTCTCATCACTTGATGAAGAAGAATCTGAATCTGAACTAGAACAAGAAACTGAACTTGAACATGAACCTTGTACCTGACTGGGTCCTGGCTGCTCCAGGATTTTGGCACTCTCTGTCAAAGCCATTAGCCCTTGGCATTGACTATCTTCTTGTTCATAAATAGACTCCATGATCTGCATGAATTCATCCTCTTCTTCTTCAGCAAACAGCCCTATGTAGGCTTCAGCCTCAGACTCAGTTTCTGAAGAGGAGATATCTGATAGAGTCTTCTCTTTCTTGGCTACAAAAGACTTCTCTTTCTTTCCTTTGAAGTGAGTCTTTTTCCTGTCACCAGATTCCTTTCTCTTCTCTGGACAATCTGCAATAACATGGCCCTGTCTATTGCAGCAGTAGCACACTATCTTAGATCCAGTTGCCTTGCTTGACTTTGTCCTCTTCCTGTCTTTCTTTGAAGGCTTTTTCTCCTGATAAAAGACTTCCTTTCCCTTTGAAGAAGAAGGTCTTGACCTCCACTGTTTCTTCTTCGAGAATTTCTGAAAGTGCCTAGTGAAGGCAGCAAAGTTTTCATCACTTTCACTGCTCTCACTCTTTGTGCTGACTGACTCATCAGACTCTGAATCAACTACCTTTGGAGGTGGAGTTGATGACTTATTCCTGCACTTTTTGGGAACTTCTGTCTTGAAAGCAACTGATCTTTCCTTGTGTTCAATCCTTGTTGATTTCTCCTCCTCTTTCCTCACTGTCAACTGCATCTCATATGACAATAACTTGCCAAACAGTGTAGGAGGAGGAATTTCCCCCAACTTAGCCATTTCTCTTATGGCACAGATCTTTGTGTCCCAATCTTTGCTTAGGGACCTTAAGAACTTATCATTTAGTTCATAGTTACTGAACTCTCTTCCATAAGACATGAGTTCATTAACTATTCTGTAGAACTTCTTGTAGCACTCAGTTATGCTATCACCTTTACCTTGTCTAAAGCTCTCATACTCCTGATTTAGCAAGGATTTTCTATCTTGCCTAACTTCTTCAGATCCTTCCATATACACTATAAGAGTGTCCCACATCTCCTTGGCTGTCTTACAGTGTATAAGATTCTGAAAAGTTGCATCATCTATGGCACTTACAATAATGTTTTGTGCCCTCTTGTCCATTGTAGCTAGGACAATCTCATCCTTAGTCATCTCAGAGAAATCCTTTGGAGTTCTCTGATTTGCATCCAAAACTGAAATCTTCATTGGCACATAAGGCCCTTCCTTTACTGTGATGTAGATTCTAGGGTCAGAGGCTTCCATAAATAGTCTTACCCTTTCTTTCCAGATCCCAAAGATCTCTTTCCTGCATATGGGTAATTTCATGAAACCCAATTCCTTGTGATTCTCAGAAGAACCCATGTTTCTTGATTTTCTTGAATTTCTTGAAACTGTGTTTTGTCTTACACTGAATCTGCCAAACAGGATCTCCTCAGACTGTTAGTCCTTTTTGAGGAACCTGGCTTTGATACCACTTGAAAGATATGGTACCTAAACACCTAGAGGGGGGGGGGTGAATAGGTGACCTAATCCTTTTTAAACTTTAATGGCAGCCAACAGTTTATAACACAGCTTTCTAACTTATTCTATCACAGCAAAAACTAAGCATACACAGCAAATATCATTCACAGCACAGCAGACACAGTGGTTTATAGTGGTTCCCCAAGATATGGGTACATCCACTTTCCCCCTTCGCCTATCTAGCAGTGTACTAGATTCGGCCAAACTCCTCCACTGTCTCAGAACCCAAATTGGTTCCTACACCTCAGGCCCAAAGCCTTACAACTCAGCTTTATCCCAAAGCCTACACTCAGCCAATCAAGGCCTACACTCAGCCAACCAAGGCCTACACTCAGCCAACCAAGGCCTACACTCAGAGATCTCAATCTCCTACACTCAGGCTAACAAGCCCTACCCTCAGCCTTTATAGTTATAGGCTTACAATTCACTCAGATCCAAAGGATCCTACAAGATAAAAATGTTTTACAAAAATTAACTCAACAACTCAGAAATGAAAGAGGGGAGTTGAGAGTTTCTTGATGAGTTCTTGGAAGAACTCAGCTGGATTCACCCTGACTTAGCTTTCTTCAAAGCTTCTTGAGTAGAACTGAATAAGACTGAATTCTCCTGCAGTTGTTCCTTGACCTCTGCCACTTAAGATCCAGAATGAATCTGAATCCTTCTTCTCAGCCTAGTTCCAGAGGCTGATTTCTTGGATGGAGCCCTCTCTCTCCAACTTCTTAGATCTTCACTTATACTACAAGATCTTCTTGTGTTGATCTTTTGTGTACCACTTCAATGACTTGTTCAATAATAATCTGAACCAGCTAATCTTGAACAACAGTTTCTGTAAACTGTAGGTGCCTATTTATAGGCCTTCTTCATGGTAACCAGCTGATCTGGTTCATAACTGTCTTCTGACATCTCTGACAGGTGCTGTAAACCGGCTGGAACGGCAGCTGTCAAGTCATCCAGTCATTTCTTGAAAATCTCTAACTGTCTGAAAGTGTCGAGACTTTCTGTCTTTAAGTGTCGACACTTATAGTCCAAGTGTCGACACATGCTGTGTAAGTGTCGACACAAGTCTACAAGGTGTCGACACAACTTCTTGTATGTCTCGACCCAGATTCTTCTTCATGTGTCGACACTGAAATTGAGTGTCGACACAAGTACTTCATCTTCTTTCTTTAGCTGTATTCTTCTAAGTGTCGACACATTACCTTTGTGTCGACACAACTTCTTGTGTTGTATTTGTTAAGTGTCGACACTGCTTCTTGGTGTCGACACATAGTCTTCTATGTTGATTCTTGCTGAGTGTCGACACAGCTCCTTGTGTCGACACTTGATTCTTCTGTTGAGACTTCAGCTGAGTGTCGACACATTACTTTAGTGTCGACACTTGTACTTAGAATATTTTAGAAATAATTCTGTTCTTTGCTAAGTGTCGACACAGCTCCTTGTGTCGACACTTTCTTCAAGTGTTGAGTCTTCAGCTGTGTGTCGACATATTGTTCTGGGTGTCGACACATACTTCAAATGCTGACTCTTCTGTTGAGTGTCGACACATTGTGCTGGGTGTCGACACTTACTTCAAGTGCTGACTCTTCTGCTTAGTGTTGACACATTGTGTTGAGTGTCGACACTTGTACTTAGTCTCTGCAGACTTTTGCTGAGTGTCGACACAGCTCCAAGTGTCGACACTTTCTGGTGTAGACACAGCTTCACTGAGTGTCGACACAGCTCCTTGTGTCGACACTTTCTGTCTGCACTTTTCTTCACTGAGTGTCGACACAGCTCCTTGTGTCGACACTTTCTGTCTGGTGTCGACTTTGCATCCCAGGTGTCGACACAATGACTCCAAGTGTCGACACTGCTTGTCTGGGTGTCGACACAAGCTTTCTTGAGTGTCGACACTTTCCCTCTGGGTGTCGACACATGGACTTAGAAACTTTTTGCTTCAGTCCAGTGATTACTTAACCTGCACAAGTAAACTCAACATACATCAAATACATTATGATGTATATCATTGAGTTGGGTGAGGCTTCTTCAAATCAGGTACATTTGACCAATGTACCCAACAAGCGTACAAATGGAAATAATGGACAAGATACAGTGGACTTTTAAATGTGATTTCCCTTATGGGCACACCACTGCTTCCGCTGCTTAGTTTGTCCCCAAACTAAACTCGTGCGGGGGTGACCCAGGGTTGTGGACTGCTACTTTTCGATCGAGGTATGCCTCTGATACCACTTGTAAGACCCCCTTTTTTTTCTTTCTCGACACCGGGGTCTTAGGCCGAGAATCGCCGTTTTGCGGTGACTCCTTCACGCCCTGAAGGGTCATCACCACAAAGCGCCGATTCTGCCGGCCAATTCGATCACAGAAAAGGTAGCACAATAATGAAGTAAATGGAAACTGCAGTCCACAGAGAATCACATGTCAAAATAAATATAACTCCACGAAGGGAGTGTCCACATAATACAACATCAGAGTAGCAAAAACGGGCTTATGCCCGGTACATCATAGCCTCACTACAAAATCACTCATGCGAAAGCGAAAGCAGAAAACTACTCAAGGTCGAGACTCACGGTCCCGGCAGTATGAACTTCGGAGCTAGACTGCCCCACCTCCAAGCGCACCGGTCTCTGGGGCTGCTCCTCCATGTTGGACTTCACGATCACCTAAATGATGCGGTTCGAAAACCGTTAGTCTAAAAGACTAAGTCCTATCATCCCCCACCCCTTCTCCCAAAATGCACAGCCTCAAAAGATCTTCCAGCGCCCGGTTGGTGCATTCTGTCTGCCCATCCGTCTGGGGATGGAATGCAGTGCTGAAGGTCAATCGCGTGCCTAAGTAAGCTTGCACGGATCTCCACTCCCTGGAAGTGAACCGTCCATCCCGATCCGACACGATCGTCTTGGGCACCCCATGATATCGAACGAACTGCTCCACAAATCTCTGTACTAATACTCCCACAGCGTCGTCCTTCCTGATCGCAATGAACCTGACTACTTTTGTCAACCGATCGACGATGACCCAAATCGAGTCATTTCATGTTCGTGATCGGGGAAGTCCGTGAATAAAGTCCATCGCGATGTCTTCGAACTGCCACTCTGGTACCGGGAGTGGTTGCAACAAACCCGCGGGGTTTTTGCACTCTGCCTTCACTAACTGGCAAGCTTCGCAGTGGGTCACAAACCGAGTGATATCCTTCTTCATGCCAGGCCAGTACATAGTCTTCTTCAAATCCGCAGTCATCTTCGTGATGCCCGGGTGCACCGAGTATGGTTTACGTCCATTTCATTATATTTATGACGCAAACTTTCCTAGATGAGATCTAAGGGAAACCCAAGTCAGTAACTAATTTGCCCAATAAACAAAAGACACGCCCCCAATAAACAAAAGATAAGCCTCTAACTGCCTTGGGCTGAGTATCTTTGATATTACCATGTTATATCTGTCCTAGCTGGGTGCACAATCCCTAGGGCATCAATCTTTGACATGGGGTTCCAACCTGAATCTGTTGATATACTCCATATTTTAAACCTTCTGAGTCCTATTTACGACAATCTTATCTGGGTCAAAATGTTCCCAATCCCCAACCAGGTCTCTTCCGAACTGAATTCCTATCCGACCTTCGGTGTTTGTCGTGATGGTGGTCTCCAGGTAATCTTGTTACTGGCATGAGGGTTGAGACTATATGTCTTCTACCATTCTGCTAATGGATTATTGGTCTCAATTCTCCTTAAAGTAGTCCTTCCGGTTTGAGTAATCCTTGATAGGGACTGTAGGGCTACCTGAGTTTATGGCTTAGGTAGCCATTCTCGTGCTATACTCCTCCTTTATTCTCTTTAGGTATCTCCTTAGCTTAACCAAGTTCATACCTAAAGTATATTTCAAACTAGGGCATATTATAAGTTATCATGGTTAGTCATGTCTCCTAGTGGGTTGAGTCTAACTCACTAACTAAAGAATTATAAGATGAGATCTTCGCAGCCTAAAGTGCTCCCTGCTAGGGGCAGGGTTTGCCGCAGGCTACAAAGAAGGATTCCAATTGTTAGATAGCGTACAAATGGAAATAATGGACAAGATACAGTGGACTTTTAAATGTGATTTTCCTTATGGGCACACCACTGCTTCCGCTGCTTAGTTTGTCCCCAAACTAAACTCGTGCGGGGTTGACCCAGGGTTGTGGACTGCTACTTTTCGATCGAGGTCTGCTCTGATACCACTTGTAAGACCCCTTCTTTTTCCTCTTTTTCGACACCGGGGTCTTAGGCCCAGAACTGCCGTTTTGCGGTGACTCCTTCACGCCCTGAAGAGTCATCACCACAAAGCGTCGATTCTGCCGGCCATTTCGATCACAGAAAAGTAGTATAAAGAAGTAAATGAAAACTAACTGTCCACAGAAAATCACATGTCATAATAAATATAACTCCACGAAGGGAGTGTCCACAGAATAAAACATCAGAGTAGCAAAAACGGGCTTATGCCCGGTACATCATATCCTCACTACAAAAAGATCACTCATGCGGAAGCAGAAAAACTACTCAAGGTCGAGACTCACGGTCTCGGCTGTATGAACTTCGGAGCTAGACTGCCCCACCTCCAAGCGCACCGGTCTCTGGGGCTGCTCCTCCATGCTGGTCTCCACGATCCCCTAAATGATGCGGTTCGAAAACCGTTAGTCTAAAAGACTAAGTCCTATCATCCCCCGCCCCTTCCCCCACGGCTCCTAGGCACCGAGCGGAGAGGAAGAAAGGGGAGGACTTGAAGGTGGAGAACATCAAAAGCAGATGACAGCGGTTATATACTAGCAAATTCTATAGCATGTAAAGACAATAAGCTGAATTATGAAAAGTAACCTTTACTAATGTGAAAACACATAAGCCAAGGGGTCTTCTGAATCCCATCGTATTCAATTTATACGTTGGGGTGTCTTTCAAACAGGAATATATATATATCAATTTACCTTAATTTATAAACTTGCCCACACAAGAGAGGCCCTTGATCTCCCTTCCACTTATACTTTAGGTGTCAGGGGTTAAATGAATCATGCTATGACATGCAATGGCCTCAACGCACACACCCGACTTTTCTCCCACTTTCTGGAGCCGTAACTCCCAGGATACCTCCGTAGTGGCAGACGGAAGCGGTGGGTTGGGCCTCGCCCACCTCTAAACCAGAAAGACTACCGGTCAGACCTATCGTACGCCTCAACGCTTGGTGCACGAAGCGGACTTCTCTCTCCGGCTGGCGCACCGGACTTCTGTTGGCGAAGTGCTACTCAATGTATTGGCGTCGGTGCATCGACCCTTTTGATCTCTCACATGCAAATTTAGCGTAATCAAGAACCGAGCCTAAGCTCCCCGGACCAACACGTCCATCTCAAACAATCGGCCGAGCCCCCGGACCCAAAGTCCGCCTTTTAACATCCGAGCCGAAGCTCCCAGCTAATCGGTGTTTGTGAAATGTGCAACCCTAAAATGAAAACAGGTTAGGACTGCCCCCGGTATTCCCTGGAAGGGCTCTCAAGGGGCACTGGGTTTACGCCCAGCATTCCCTTTCGCAAGGTACTTGGGTTAGCTTTCTCATGTTCTGATATGCCCTCTCCAACTCTCTCCTTGGGTAGGACGATCTTTCATCGGACCCGAACGCCTCTAAACCCTAGACAAAAACCACACTCTACTCACTCATCTTCCATAGATGCCACCCATTCTACATATCCTTCCAGCAATCCATCAAGACTCATCACACGTGCTCTAATTCATATCCAAAATGATTTCCTGCAGTTTTGCTATATGCAGACCACTTAAGCTACATGACCCGTAAAAAGGGAAGTACATGAAATACATCCAGACCTTGATAATTACTAGAGGGCTAAAATGATATTCGAAGCATAAATCCAGAAATGTCTGATAATTTATTTATTTATTCTAGTATCCAAAAAGCCCAAATTTGAACATGAAGTAGCAATTTCAGACAAGATAATATTCCAATAAATTTATGGTAATTACAAAATGCATACTCAACTCTAAGGCCTAAGTCTTCAAAGTTTTCAGCAATGTTTGGGCCCTTAAATTTAATTTCAAATTTACCTCATAAAAAGGATTTTACAGTAATAATACCTCCAAAACTTCAGAGAAAATTCAGGGATGATTGTGATGGCTACAAATGGTGGGCTATATTTGATTTTCCCATTGGAGCTAGAAACACTATGTAGCAAGTTTCATAATTTTTCAATAAGTAATGGGCTCTTGCAAGAATTATTTAGTATGTAACCAAAATAAAGACTTGTAAAGTAGATGTTCTAACTAGATATCCAAAACTTCTATCAAAATTCATACATGGTATAGCCTAAAACTACCTCTGCCAATGTTGCATGCCCTTTCAATGGGCAGTGAGACCACAATTTGGGCAATCCTATTGGTTACAAATGAAGTGCTACAAATATTGATCCCTCAAGTGGGCTCAAGGTTTCAAGATGTTTAGCTAACTTACAAGTTTTAGACTCCTACCCTTTTCAAAATTAGCTAATATTTTTAACAGGGCTAGGAACCTCCTTGCAAAATTTGGTGTTCATTCAAGGTTGGGCTCATGCCCTTCACAAGGCACAAAGGTCCTTCCTTAGGGTTTGGCCTGTGAACTTAGGGCAAATCAATTGGGGAGGTGCTAAGTGTCATACCAAGTCAGTGGACCAAATTTCAGGTTGAGGTGATTTGGTCACTCAAAATCAAAAGTGCACTTTTTGACCAAAATACCCTTATTAAGGCTACCTATTCAAAACACATCCAACTTAAGTGAAACTTTATACAGATATATAACATGAGCCCAGGGACCACTCACCAAAATTTGGGTTTAGAGATGTTTAGGACACCTATGTAATTTATTTATGGATTATTAAATTTTTATAAAAACTATAGAAATAGTTTCTTTCCCATTTTTGGACAGTTAAGAATGATCCTCTGTCCAAATTTCAGCCAATTTGGACAAGGATGAAGGGTGGACAAGTCTCAGGTCATCCCTAGGTACCCCACCAAAATTACCCTGGTCCAACCAGAATGCCAAATTGGTCCAAATCAATTTTGGATTACATTAGACCCATAGGGCTACAAATTTCATATTAAACGTTTTCCAACCAGGTGGTCTAAGTATTTTTAATAATTAATACAAAACAGAAAAAACAGGACAGAAAATTCAGAAATCAAAACTAAATAAAAGAAATGATGCTGCACGAATCTTAAAGCAAATCGTGGGGCTCCTGGTCATCTTCTTCCTCCAGGGGCCATGATTGGCCGAACCTGGAGCTTATTCCAAGAGCATTTCCCGGCCACACGGCCACCTCCCTAGTTCGTTGACTATCGCCGGGCGGCGGCACGGCCGCCGGAGGGGTACCCGACCACCATTCCATGAAAATGAAAACTTGGATCGGCTCAATTGAGTTTCTTGTCCTAGATTCCTAAGATCTACCCACGGAAGAACGAGTAGAGGAGGACCTTTAACCGAGCTAGTATGGTGGTGGTGCGCTGGCCGGTGGTGGAGCTTTCCGATGCTTGCAACTTCACTACCAAACCGCCCGGTTTCTTTAGGTGAAGGGTGGAAACGATTTCTCTTGTTTTAAAAGCATCAAATGGGTTGGGGGAGAGGGAGGGCCATGGCTTCAAATCCATTAATGATCATGAATTGGAATTTCGGTTTTGGAGAAAATCCATAAATTCACCTCCCCTTTGTCCCAATTCGTTTGGAAACTCCTCAAAACTGATAGGGGAGATGGATACTAATTAATTGGTGAAGAATGGAGGGGTGATTCCCTTCCCCACCATGAATGGCCTTCTCTTTCTTCTTTCTCTCTCTTCCCTATTGGAGGAATTAAATTCAGCCACCTTGGGTGGCTGGCCATGGCTATTAAACTCCTCAAAACTGATGAGGGGGAATGTATTCAGCCTTTGGAATCAATTGAGAGGCCCTTGATCTCCCTTGGCCATGAATGGCCTCTTTTCTCACTTTCTCTCTCCTCCATTAAAGAGAAAAATGGAGCACTCACCATGGCCGAATTTTGATCTCTCCTCCAGCCTATTGGTCATATTAATAATAAAATGAGGTTAGCCCAAGTGGGGGAAATGGGTTTGAGCTTGGGTTAGCCCATTTAGGCTAATTTGGAATAGTTGACCTTGGTCAACATTTTGAGTTGACCCCAATGGGTCCTTGGTGACCCATTGGACTAAGGTCTAGGAAGACTTGAATAGGGTTGGTTGGGCATCCACATGTCCCTTGGTAAGGGCACTTTGACCATTTTAGGGCTAGAGTTGTTGGGTCAACATGATCATTTGGGTTGACCCAATGGGTCTTGGTGACCCATTGGCTTCCCCTAAGGTCTAGGAAGGGTTATGTAGAGTTACCTTGCACTTTGGAGATCACATACCCTTAAAGGGTACATTGACCAGATTAGGGGCTTGAGTTGACAACCTGGCCTCTAGGGCTGACCCCAAAGTGTCTAGTGACTACTTCACTGAGTTAGGGGGGCATAGGTGGGGTCCTCTAGGCTAGGAGTAGGTCAATTGACCCTAAGTATTTTGACCCATTTATGGCTAGGGTTGACCTTGTCAACTGAACCTCTTTGGTTGACCCCAATGGGTCTTATGGCTCTAATGGGCCTCCCAAGGTATTAGGGGTGTTGTGGTAGGGTCTTGGGGTCAAGGTGTAGCCCATGGTCATCCTAAACCACTGTTCAAAGTTCTACTATTTGCAGACCATGATGATTTTCCACATTTTGTCTCCTATCTCTTGGCCCATTCCTGACTTCCTAGGGTTTGTCATGACCTAGTCATGGGCAAAACCACTCCTAGGGGTCTAGTTGGAAATGAGATATTACACACTACGGGTGTCTCCACATGAGGACAGATCACCCTTGCAGTGACCACAATTATTTCTGTGGTCATACCTGAAGGCATGATGAGTTGTCTTCCTGCTTGGAGTGGGGGGTCGGAATACGTTTCCCCATTTCTCCACGAATTGATAATCCGGGAGATCTACCCATTTTCTTGCTTTCTATTTATAGCATCAACCTTGGAAAAGTTTGATACTATTCTTTTCTCATTCTCTAGACTACTCTCTAGAGCTGAGATTTTAGAGTCCTTGACCTTGTTGGATGCCAATTGGAGAACCAACAAGATCTTCAGTCGAGCAATCTCTTGAGCTTGCTCCTCAGCAAGTAGGTTGCTTGTCTGAAGGGCTCTCTTCAGAGAATCAGAATTTTCTGAAGGAAGGCAGTTCCTGACTTCAGAAACTTCAAGAGAGACGGGGCAGGATGAAGAAGTTACCTGCTCTTCATTGTTATTGTCATTAGAGCCCGTGACCGTTGTGTCATCCTCATCAGTGCTGCTTTCCTCACTGGCCTCTTCAGTCTCTGACATGGACACTGGAGCTCTGATGCTGTCAGATAGATCATTGCCTTCATCTTCAGAGGCGAGGACCCCCATATAGGCTTCATCCTCTGATTGACAGCAGATTCCAGCTTTCTCTGACCCCCCCATCAGCTCTGAGATCATCAACCACATAGATTTAGCCGACCCACATTTTTCCAATCTAGAGCGAGAAGCTCCAGACTAGATATCCATGATAATTTGACGAATCCTCTTGTCCAAATTAAATAATGAAAGTTCCGTCTCCGACATCTCAGCAATGCACTTGAGCACTTGGATTCCAGAGTCGGAGGTCTTCATAGGAATAAAAGGACCCTCTTCCAGGATGAAAGATGCTCGAGGATCGATAGCATCCAAGTGATACGACACTCTCATCCTCAAGACGGGGTAAAACTCCTTTGTGCATGTGGGGAGTCTTAGTGGCGATATCTCATGATCCAGCTCCATGCTACTGACACTGGTGGCAGGATTCAACTCAAGGTGTAAACCTTTTTGATGAGTAACCTCCCTCTGATACCACTTGAAAGTCCACATAGTGTCAACAATCTTCACCTATGGGGGGGGGGGGGAATAGGTGACGTGCAGCGTTTTTACGGAATTTAAGATTGTACCTGCACAATAAAAATAAACAGCACAGCACATAGAATACACAAGCTATTTATAGTGGTTCCCCGATTTGGGTATATCCACTTTCCCCCTTCGACCTATCTCCCAACAAGGGACGACTCGGTCTCTTCACCAACAGGATTGAAATCCAATCCTTGCACTATCGGAAGGAACCCTTCCTCACGTAGGAGTCAACACTCCCACAACACTGGTTGCACCCAACCCTTACAACTAGGAACCTACGTTCCTTTACAACAAAAGTAAAACTAGAATGTACAAAAGATACAAACTACATTTGGAGACAAAGGTGTCCCTCTTTGTTGACGACGTGTTCTTGAAGTCCACAAAAAGTCCACAACCCTAGATCTCTCTTGGAGAGGATCTCCCCGGAACCGGCGGCGGCAAGATGGGCGGCGGCTAGGTTCACGGGATCGGCGGCGACGACGATGTGCGGGTGTTGTACTTGGAGATCCAAACTTCGTAGCAAAGCTAGCTAGGTCTACCAACGGTCACACTAGGATCAGTCGTCTCGATCGATTCGGACGGGGAAGTGTTGGGTATTGTATCCACAATCACCTGGATTTGAGGAAGCCACCTGTCAAGCTAAGATGAATTCACAATGTATTTGATGAAACTTCTTAAGTTGTGCTTGCAGTTCTTCCACGCTAAGTGCACACCAATGTCAGGGTGCGGTAGGTCAATATACACGGGTCTGCACGACGTAATCCCTCGTTGAGCAGATCAGTGTGTTGGCCTACGTGTACTCTCTCTATTGGAGTGCACTTACTTTCAAGTACAGGGCCATGTTTATGCAAGAGAAGACAAGGAGCAAGGATGGGTCAAGGAGCAGCACGTGGGTGGAAAGACGAAAATTCGTCCAAGTAAAAGTCGACGAGAATCACTAGTGATTCTCGCCGAATCTCCATTCTCGCCGACTCCTTCCGGCTACCTTAAAATGGTGCCAAGTAAGATTCGGCGAGAATCACTAATGATTCTCACCGAACCCGTCGCTAAGCAGGTCGTGAATACCAAGTGAAAATCGTTGAGAATCAACAAGGGAATCGTCGAGAATCATTAGTGATTCTCGACGAATCGTCGAGAATCGTTAACTAATTCTCGCCGATTCGTCGAGAATCACCAATGATTCTCGACGAATTTTACTTGTCGTTTTCTCTGGATGCTGCTGGACCGGTTTCTGCCGCTGGACTAGTTTGAACCGGATTTCGGGGGTCTACGTGTGGGACCCACAACGGTCATATTGTATGGGTCTACAGTGTATAAATACATGGGTATTTTTGAACAGTATGTAGGGAAAAAATAAGAAATACGTGAGCACGGGAAAAACCTAAATCGTCGTTTCCGCTCCGCCGTCGCCACCGCCGCTCGCGATAAGTTGGTCGCCGCTGTTGATCGCTTCTCTTCCCGATCTCCGGTGACAGAAGCTTAGCAAAGCTTTGAGTCTCACGTGTCTATCCAGAGATCTCTTGTCTCTCAATTTGTTGATCGGGAATAACTTCCCCGTCTGAATCGATCGAGACGACCGATCCTCGTGTGACCGCTGGAAGACCAAGCTAGCTTCGCTACGAAGATTGGATCTCTAAGTTCAGCAACCGCTCATCATCATAGCCGCCGATCCCGAAGCAAGCCGCCGCTCTTCTTGCCGCCGCCAGTTCCGGGGAGATCCTTTCCAAGAGAGACCAAGGTTGTAGACTCTTCGTTGACTTCACGAACACGTCGTCTAACGAAGAGGAACACCGTAGTCTCCAAACGAAGTTTGTATCTCGTGTACATTCTATTTTACATTTGTTGTAAAGGAACGATTGTTCCGTGTTGTAAGGGTTGGGTGCAACCCGATTTGTGGGAGTGTTGACTCCTACGTGTGGAAGGGTTCCTTCCGTTAGTGCAGGGATTAGATTTCAATCCTGTTGGAGAAGAGACCGAGTCGTCCCTTGTTGGGAGATAGGTCGAAGGGGGAAAGTGGATGTACCCAAGTTGGGGAACCACTATAAATTGCCTGTGTATTCTGTGTGCTGTGCTTTTTATTTTTATTGTGCAGGTACATTCGTAAATTCCGCAAAAGCGTTGCTCGTCACCTATTCCCCCCCCCCCCCATAGGTGAACTTTGTTGACACTAGGTGGACTTTCAAGTGGTATCAGAGGGAGGTTACTCATCAAAAAGGTTAACACCTTGAGTAGTATCCTGCCACCGGTGTCAGAAGCATGGAGCTGGATTATGAGATATCGCCTCTAAGACTTCCCGCATGTACAACGGAGTATTATCCCGTCTGGAGGATGAGGGTGTCATGTCACTTGGAGGCCATTGATCCTCGAGCATCTCTCATCCTGGAAGAGGGTCCCTTTGTTCCTATGAAGACCTCCTGCTCTGGAAAGAATATCGAAGTGCCCAAATGCATTACAGAGATGTCAGAGACAGAACTGCCACTATTTAACTTGGACGAGAGGATTCGTCAAATTATCTTGGATATCTGGTCTGGAGCCTCTCGCTCTAGATTGGAAAAATGCTGGACTGCTAAATCTATGTGGGTGATGATATCAGAGTTGATGGGGGGGGGGTCAGAGAAAGCCGAAATCTGCAGTCAACCAGAGGATGAAGCCTATGTGGGGGTCCTCACCTCTGAAGATGAAGGCATGGATCACTCGGACAACATCAGAGCTCCAGTGTCCGTGTCAGAGACTGACGAGGCCAGTGAGTAAAGCTGCTCTGATGAGGATGAAACATTGGTCACTGGCTCTAATGACAATAATACAGAAGAGCAGGTAACTTCTTCATCCTGCCCCAAATCTTTTGAACTTTCTGAAGACAGGAACTGCTTTCCTCCAGAAGATTCTGATTCTCTGAAGAAAGCCCTTCAGTCAAGCAACCTACTTGCTGAGGAGCAAGCTCAAGAGATTGCTCGACTGAAGATCTTGTTGGTTCTCCAATTGGCGTCCAACAAGGTCAAGGACTCTAAGATCTCAGCTCTAGAGAGTAGTCTAGAGAATGAGAAACGAATAGTATCAAACTTTTCCAAAGTTGATGCTATAAAGAGAAAGCAAGAAAACGGGTGGATCTCCCGGATTATCAATGCGTGGAGAAATGGGGAAATGGTATTCCGACCCCCCACTCCAAGCAGGAAGGCCACTCATCATGCCTTCAGGTATGACCACAGGAATAGTCGTGGTCACTGCAAGGGTGATCTGTCCCCATGTGGAGACACCCGTAGTGCAAGGGCCGTCGTGGCCACCCATGAGAGAATACCTAAGGCTCATTCTGAGCCCTTTGTATTCACTGACACTGCACCAACTCGGTGCGAATCTGCATGTCCCCGCTCACAGATGACTTCTCACCACCTGAGGACACAGGATAGGCAGGTTAGAAGTCATGGTGTAAGTTTTCATGAGGCCTCAGGAAGGAGGATGCCTGAAAGAATGGCACCACCTTCCCGGCCTCATGACGCTCACAACATGCATTCCTTCCACCCTTCCACGTGTCACGATGGAAGAGAAAATTTTGTGAGGCGATCATGCTCTATCCCGGTTAGACCTAGGACCGTGACTACCTCAGTCACTAGATCAGGTCGGAAATGACGATACAACATTCACCCATGTTGGTGCTGTGGCAAAGTGGGGCACTTTGCCATCGAGTGTTGGCACAACCCCTCTGTGCCAACGGCAAGGGCTTATCCACATTCACGGGACAGAGTTCGTCTTCCTGACAGGTTTTCTGAAGGGAAGCAGTTGCGTGCTTCTGCTAACAGGAACCTAGGACCCAATATGATTTGGGTTCCTAAGGTAAAGTAATTCTTTCTTGCAGGATAGTCTAAGTTCCCGTGAATATGATGGGAACTAGACAGTAGGTGGCTCAAGACTTAATTGGAACAAGCGTCTGCTATAACAGATGTGATATCAACTTGAGCATACTCACATTGAGCTCCTAATATGTTCTACCTGTGGGACTAAACGATGACTCTCAAAATCCCAGGTACTCATGATCAGTTCCAAGACTTGAGTCGTTTTCCACTGACAGTTATATATATATATATCTTTATATACAGATACATCTTTGTATATACGTGTTTGTATGCACATCCAAGGATAGGGTAACACGATGAATATAAACCTTAGATACATCATTAAAGAGTTATCGGAACTTCCACTGGTAGATTCGAGAACTAACATTCGTAGGCGTAAATTAACCCACTGAAAACTAACAAAGATATGTCGTTGGAAGACTTTCAAATTAACTTACGTCGTTAAATTAATTCCACTGGCTCAATGTGTGTATGGAAAAGCCAGCTCAAACCCTAATAGCTTGACTTTCAAGAGTATCTATATAGTTAGAAGACTTTCAAATTAACCTAGACAAACGAAAACCGTAAGAATCCCATTTAACTTGTCGAGCTTGGCATTTAAGGAGAATCCTATTCTCGCCGAAGGATCAAGAAGAATCACATTTGAGGAAGAATTCCCGCCGACCCTTCATCCTTCCATAAGAATCCCAGGAGACACTGTACGCATCCCGCCGAACTTCGCAGGAGACACTAGATTTCTACCGCCGACTCTTCTCATTCCCACCGACTCGTGGAAGCACGCCGAATCTCGTCGACTCTCTCCGCAGGGAACTCTCTCCTTCTCCGACGGAAACTCGCCGAGGGGCAACTCACCGACTCCCACACAACTCACCGCCACAAGGGAAACTTACCAGAAGGGCAACTCGCCGACTCCTGCAGGAAAGCTCGCCGAATCGGTCTCCATCGAAGGTCTCCCGCAAGAATCCCGCCGAAGCTCTCACCGACGATCTCTCCCAGCTTCGATTCTTCTCCGCTCGAACTAACTCACCGTCTACACCGCTAGGTATCCCCTCACCCTCACTTGGACTTGATCACTAGTATCGCTTCCTTTTTGATTTTTGATTAAGCGTAGAATAGGGCTTCTCTCCCTAGATTAAATGGCTCCAAGGACAACTGCTGGGTTGGTCTCTGGTTGCGAGCTTGTTCGAACTGGGTTCTCTCACGCCTCTGACGAATTCCGCAACATCATTCTGATGCTGGAAGAGGCTGGGCTAACATTCGTCCTGGAGCACCCTTGCAAAATCTTGGACAAAGAGGTGCTGGAGTTCTTCGCTACCACAAGACTCCGAAATGGAGACTCACTAATCAAAAGCAAGGTAGCTGGGGCAAAGGTCAAGATGTCTGCCAGCAAGCTGACCCGCTTCCTGCAGCTGTCTAGCTCGGAGCATGAGGACTTTCTGGAGGACGATGACAAAACCAGAACTCTCTTATTCTGCGGTCTCCCACGAGGAACTCGGTCAATAAAGAGAAAGGATATGAATGAAGAAGGGAAGCTCCTGTCTGACATAATTGGAAAGGTGCTCATGTGCAAGCCAGACTCTCATGACCATATCTCAGCGGATATGTTCAAGATCCTGATAGCTATTGTCTGCCGTAAAAGGTTCAACTGGGGGGAGTTGCTGTTCGAGAAGATAAAGGACACCTTGGGCTCTCCGAGTTTTGGCCGTATCATAAGTCTGTATCTAAATCAGCTAAATGGAGACAGGTTTGACATGAGCAAAGGTGTTCCTCTACACTACTTGAAGAAGATGGACTCAAGTGTGTTTGACCGATGGGAGAGGCGTATTGGGCAGACTGTCGTGGAAGAACAACAAGGAGTATCTCCAGCAGTCACCCCCAGTGAAATTCCTGATACTTTGACTGCAGGAATCGAGGGGGAGCCTCTACCCCCTCATACTGATGTAGTATATGACATCTCCCAGCTGGCCAGAGATGCTGTGGCAGATCTACATGAAGAAAGTGAACCTGAGCTGGAGCATGAGGAGGCCCCGAACCGAAACGATCAAGGAGCCAAAGCTACTGTGCTGGAGACTGCTGACAAAGAGTCGGAAGAGGCTGCTGATGAAGATGACTTCATGGATGATGACGGAGAGGAAGACGAGACTGAGGGACATGAAGCATTGGAGGCTCCGGATCTCAGTGAACCACCATCTGACAAGCACGCACCTGAAATCGTTCCTGGAAACATTGGTGCATCAGTGGAGGGGGAGTCAGAAAAATCTACAGAGGCCGCCAGCATTCCCCCATTAGAGACTGTGCTTGTATCCAGCTCTACAGATGCGTCTGCTGAAGGGCAAGGCCCACAAGTGCCTCCGTCTCTTCCATTACGAGATGAGCTAGCCACTCACACTGTAAATGTCATTCAGGGTATTGTGAATGAACTCAAAGCCTCCTTTGATAAAGCTCAGAATAAACTGCTGCACAGAATTAAGAAGTCTGAAAATCTCATGCTCAAGAATATGGTGGAGATCAACCATAAACTTGACGTGATGGACAAGAAATTTGAAGAGAAGTATACCGCGGCCGGCGAAGCTGTCACACTTCTTATGGCCGGATTGAAGAAGACCACCGACACTCTTGCTGTAGTAAATCAGAACGCTCATGTTGTAGCAAACAACATTCAAAAGTTTGACGGTAATATGGTCACTCTCAACGCAAATCAGCAGACCTTGGTCACTGAATTCTCCCGGACCTTAAAGCATATTGATGACTCGCTGCACTCATATGCCAATTCCATCGCGGTCGAAGCCAAAAAGGGGGAGAAAGAGTATCTAGCTAAGATGGCCGAGCTTCAAGAAATCATGATCACAAACTTCGAACAGTCAAACAAATATGTCCATGAGAGCTGCTGGTGGATGCTCCAACAGGCATTAGGCGCGTTAGGCATCGTTTTGCCTGACAACCCTGCAGGTATTCATGCTCCTGAGACTTCTATGGCTGCTGCGGGAGTAAGTGCTGCTGAGGGAATAGGTGCAAGTGCTGCAGATGTTCCTATAAGTGAAGCTGATGCTAGGGCTATTTCCAAAGCTAAACTGATGAGCATGTTTGACCAAGAGGCCCTAGCAAAAGCCAGGGGCAAGCGAAAAGCTCAAGAAGGGACCTCCAAGGAGACACAGACTGAAAAGAGAACTCGATTGAGTGAGGAGAAAGTAAGAAATGAAAAGTGGAGTCCAGTTTCAAAGAATATCATCTTGAACACCTTCTGGCTATAGGAACATGGGGAAATCAATCGAAAGGAGGTATACAGCCAGTATGAATGGGAGATGCATAAGACGTATGAAGCGAAACGAAACATCTTCTTCAGAAACAACACGGATGCAGATAAAGTTCCTCCTCCCAGATATTACCCGAAGCCTAAAGAGTACATGGAGAGACAAAGGAAGAAGTTTTTGGCGCAAAAACTCAAGGATGACTTAGCTAAGGAAAGATAGTCAACAACTTGTAGCTTGTCATTCTCTCCTAAGAACAGTTAATGTTTGTTGTTATGATATGAACAATTCTGAGATTATATATATATATATATATACATTTGTATTTGAATATGTGAATGACTCAAGTCCTGATCTGGTTGTTTATATTCTCTTGTGCTGCATGTTTAACTTCTGAATGCTGTTTTTTATTATTTGATTAGTGTTATTCATCTTAGCTAGTAGGGTTTTGGCTTCGTCAAATAGGGGGAGATTGTTGGGTATTGTATCCACAATCACCTGGATTTGAGGAAGCCACCTGTCAAGCTAAGATGAATTCACAATGTATTTGATGAAACTTCTTAAGTTGTGCTTGCAGTTCTTCCATGCTAAGTGCACACCAATGTCAGGGTGCAGTAGGTCAATATACACGGGTCTGCACGACGTAATCCCTCGTTGAGCAGATCAGTGTGTTGGCCTACGTGTACTCTCTCTATTGGAGTGCACTTACTTTCAAGTACATGGCCATGTTTATGCAAGAGAAGACAAGGAGCAAGGATGGGTCAAGGAGCAGCACGTGGGTGGAAAGACGAAAATTCGTCCAAGTAAAAGTCGACGAGAATCACCAAGTATTCTCGCCGATGGCGAGAATCACTAGTGATTCTCGCCGAATCGTCGAGAATCATTAGTGATTCTCGCCGACTCCTTCCGGCTACCTTAAAATGGTGCCAAGTAAGATTCGGCGAGAATCACTAATGATTCTCGCCGAACCCGTCGCTAAGCAGGTCGTGAATACCAAGTGAAAATCATTGAGAATCAACAAGGGAATCGTCGAGAATCATTAGTGATTCTCGACGAATCGTCGAGAATCGTTAACTGATTCTCGCCGATTCGTCGAGAATCACCAATGATTCTCGACGAATTTTACTTGTCGTTTTCTCTGGATGCTGCTGGACCGGTTTCTGCCGCTGGACTAGTTTGAACCGGATTTCGGGGGTCTACGTGTGGGACCCACAACGGTCATATTATATGGGTCTACAGTGTATAAATACATGGGTATTTTTGAACAGTATGTAGGGAAAAAAATAAGAAATACGCCAGCACGAGAAAACCCTAAATCGTCGCTTCCGCTCCGCCGTCGCCACCTCCGCTCGCGATAAGTTGGTCGCCGCTGTTGATCGCTTCTCTTCCCGATCTCCGGTGACAGAAGCTTAACAAAGCTTTGAGTCTCACGTGTCTATCCAGAGATCTCTTGTCTCTCGATTTGTTGATCGGGAATAACTTCCCCGTCCGAATCGATCGAGACGACCGATCCTCGTGTGACCGTTGGAAGACCAAGCTAGCTTTGCTACGAAGATTGGATCTCTAAGTTCAGTAGCCGCTCATCATCATAGCCGCCGATCCCGAAGCAAACCGCCGCTCTTCTTGCCGCCGCCAGTTCCAGGGAGATCCTTTACCAAGAGAGACCAAGGTTGTAGACTATTCGTTGACTTCACGAACACGTCGTCTAACGAAGAGGAACACCGTAGTCTCCAAACGAAGTTTGTATCTCGTGTATATTCTATTTTACATTTGTTGTAAAGGAACGATTGTTCCGTGTTGTAAGGGTTGGGTGCAACCCGATTTGTGGGAGTGTTGACTCCTACGTGTGGAAGGGTTCCTTTCGTTAGTGCAGGGATTGGATTTCAATCCTGTTGGAGAAGAGACCGAGTCGTCCCTTGTTGGGAGATAGGTCGAAGGGGGAAAGTGGATGTACCCAAGTCGGGGAACTACTATAAATTGCCTGTGTATTCTGTGTGCTGTGCTTTTTATTTTTATTGTGCAGTTACATTCGTAAATTCCGCAAAAGCGTTGCTCGTCACCTATTCCCCCCCCATAGGTGAACTTTGTTGACACTAGGTGGACTTTCAGGAAGGTTTTCCCGATCACAAATCAAGAGACAAGAGATCTCCGGTTAGACACGTGAGACGCTAAGCTTGGCTAAGCTTCTATCGACCGGAGATCGGGAAGAAACCTCGATCAAGACCAGCGATCAACTCTCTCCAGCGGCGACGACGGCGGCGGCGGAAATCGCGATCTAGGTCACGTCGCGGCTCAGTTTCGTATATCTTTTTCGTCCTCTTTACTGGTTCAAACATACCCCTGTATTTATACTGTAGACAACTTTAATATGACCGTTGTGGGTCCCACCTGAAGGAAACCCTAGTTCCGGTTCAACACAGTGCCAGCGGGAGAATCCGGTTCAGGGAGTTCCAGAAAAATTGCCAAGTCAAAATCGGCGAGAATCGAAGGTGATTCTCGACGAATCGGCGAGAGTCAGTTAGTGATTCTCGACGATTCGTCGAGAATCACTAGTGATTCTCGCCGAATCACTTGATGATTCTCGACGAATATTACTTGGCCATGCTCTGCTCAACGATGGGTTCGGCGAGAATCACTAGTGATTCTCGCCGAATCTTACTTGGCACCGTTTTGAGGTAGCCGGATAAAGTCGGCGAGAATCACTAATGATTCTCGACGATTCGGCGAGAATCACGAGTGATTCTCGCCGAATCGGCGAGAATCACTTGGTGATTCTCGTCGAATTATACTTAGACGAATTTTCGTCTTTTCACCCAAGAGCTGCTCCTTGACCCAACCTTGCTCCTTGTCTGCTCTTGCATAAACACGACCCTGTACTTGAAAGTAAGTGCACTCCAATAGAGAGAGTACACGTAGGCCAACACACTGATCTGCCCAACGAGGGATTACGTCGTGCAAACCCGTGTATATTGACCTACTGCACCCTGACATTGGTGTGCACTTAGCGTGGAATAACTGCAAGCACAACTTGAGAGGTTTCATCAAATACATTGTGAATTCATCTTAGCTTGACAGGTGGCTTCCTCAAATCCAGGTAATTGTGGATACAATACCCAACAACCTGATCAGTGGTGATTGTTATGAACAAACGATCGTTGCTATTTAGATTATTGATTCATGTGCGTACAAATGATTGAACTTGATTAAAGCATGGTAATCGGTTATGTTAGAGTTATGTGAACATAGATTGTGGATAGTCTTATAGACCGCATTGACTTGGGTAATGTTGAGACGCAACATAGACAAACGGTTGGGCTTGGTCCTCAGTGTTCATTTCCCGGGGCTCCTTCCGTACCGAGTGGACAGTTGGGCTTGGTCCTCGTGCTTTCTCCGAGGCTCCTTCCGTGCCACGGTGATGTGGAATTGCATGCGGTGTGAGTCGACACGCGGTGTCATAATCCTGGGTTAAGGATAGTGTGACAAGTCTACGGGCTCGCCAGTCGTCACACCGACGGGAGTTGACAGATAGACTTTGGGCGGTTGGGCTTGGTCCTCGGTGTTTATGTCCCGGGGCTCCTTCCGTGCCAATTGAACGGTTGGGCTTGGTCCTCGTGCTTTTTCTGAGGATCCTTCTAGGTCACACAAGGCCAGTTCAGGGCTTGGTTCTCGGTGCACATCTACCCGAGACTCCCGCTGGGCCGAAGTACGCATGGGGCTCCGCTGTTGTGTTCTTAGCGTTGAGGCGTACGGAGGCCTAAGCGAAGTAGTGTGGATACCCGCTTAGTAGTAGAGAAGCCCGCTCTACTGTCACCGCCTGACCACAACGGTTGACGCCTGAGAGGTTAGCTACCTGCTCGAAAAGTGGGAACTACAAGTCTGTGTCGACATAACGGTTGCATGTGTGTGATCATGGGTGAGTCATTGCATATCATACATACCATTACATTACATTGCATAAACAAGACCCTCATCGTATAAGTTTGTATGAGCACTCCTATATGATGAGTCACTTTATGTTAAACCGATCCTTAACTTATAAGTTTGTATGAGCATTCTTATAAGTTAAGTTACTTTCATGTTGTAGAACTCTATACTAGATGAATTTGTATAACTTTTGTAGAATTGCTAGTGTATACTGCTATTAATCATGTTACACATTTCCTATATTACTGCTCACATTATATGTACTTATTCCACCTGTTTGTACCTGCTTATATTACTTACTATATATTGTACCTTGATTCCTTTACCCGCCCGGTGCCGAGGAGTCGTCGGGGGAGCGGATGTGAAGCCACTTAGTCTTTTTGACTAACGGTTGCTACGTCTTCATTTTTAGGAGGAAACCCCGCAGGTAGAGCAGCCGCAGACTATGCAGCAGGACAGCCAGACCAGGACGACAGGGCCTGAAGGGACGGTGTCGTCGCTACCGTCAGTTACCGATGTGAGTTTGAGAGTTTTGATGTAGCCCTTTTGGGCATGTTTAGCTGTACTCTGATACTTTAGAAGCTCGTTGTAGCTTCTTGTCTTGATGTACTTTGGACTTATTATGCTTATGTGTGAATTGGTTTCTTGATTATATTTTGGTTGGGTTGACATTTATTGATATTGGTTATAGCCGGCAGAATAGGCATCTTGTGGTACAGGTTAGCCCTTGTGCTAATGCTATCGCAATGCGGCTGTTCTGGGCATAAGACCCCCTTCGTGCCGTGTTTTGTGTTCCGGGAGGTGCAAATGGCATCAGCTTGCCACGATCCTAAACTAAAGAAGTCATTCAACAATGGTACCACCCCCGTTCGATTAGTTAGTTTGGGGATAAACTGACTTAGCGGAAGCATTGGTGTCTCCATATGTAATTCACACTAAGTATGTCCAACTTTGACCTTAAGATTAGCCAACCTGACCATAGGTTTGTACTCTACGTGTAGAATCCAGTGCACGTTGAGCCAATGAGGGGCACTCCTGCCCCTTCCGTACCTACTCAGTTATAACAATCTAAATTGGGAAGCTTCAAAAATAGCTTGGGCATGCTCTTGTGAGTGTAAAATATCTTCTATGTCCAACGATAAATTCTTAGTTGCGCTTTAGGAGATGCGGGAGAGTGAAGGGTCGTGTGCTCTAGGAACCAAATTCGTTAACACAAAATATTACAAGTTGGTGGCAAAATAATAATAGTTTATAACAACCAACATATGTAATTAAATAAAAAAATCACCATCATAGATGTGTCCATGAGTGTTTCGTTTGGCCTCTTTGGATGATAAAGAGTTCTAAACACGCAACTGCATCTTTTTCAAGGGATAGACATTGAAAACTATCCATCTGAAACTTATGTGTTGTTTGGGCCCATTTATATTTTTTTAACTCTTGGGACTTGCTTGTGTATTATTGTATTGGGACATGGAAAGAGGAATCCGCAAATATATGTAAAATACTAGTACTTATATGAGTGATGGTCACCTTATAATCGTCTAAAGTCATCAGACCATCTTTTTCTTTAATTTAGTTCTTGTTATTTTGACACTAGCTTTAGCCTTGATTATTAACTCTTCACCATTATTTGGCAAATCCATAATTATCGCCACTTCATCTGTAGTAAATGAAATAACTGTACCTTCAATGTTCATAAGCTCAATAGGTGTGGTCGACTCACCACAGTATTTCTCTTCATTTTAGACAAAGAACGTTAAAGTTATCAACTAAACAATGAACAATTATAGTTCCTATATGGCTATGGCCTCAGACTTGTCTTAGCTTAAAAAAGCTTGATCGATAAACAAATGTGATCACTGTGCAAACATATTTGGCCGTAGGGCGATCACAGTTGTTCGCTCGGTGAGCATATTTGATCGCCCAATGAACCATAATTGTTCGCAGGGCAGCAATATTGTTCGTCCAACCAACAAGTTCGTCGAGCCAGCAAATATTGTTGTTAGGCGTACAAAAACAAATTTGCTCCTTCGCCTGCCCAACCAGCAAATGTGTTCATATGACGAACAATTGTGCTCGTTCAATGAACAATTGTGCCAGCTCGTTGAACAAATTTGCCCGTAGGTCCACATTTGCTCGTTCGGCAAATTCAGTCGCAACTCCCAAGATACAAAATATTTGTCAGACAACCTTTCTATTTGATGAGAACATGTTTTTTTAAATGACAGATCTGCTAAAATAAGGTTGAACTTTATCTAAGATTTAGGTTCATAGAAAGAATTACAATGAAGCCCGGTATAAGAACAAAACATCACGGAAAGTTTGTCGGCAACAGCTTTGAATCAGATGAAGACAAAACACCCGAAATAGCTCTCCACACTAGGGCTGATATCGAGTCGAGTTCAAACGATTTTGGCTCGGCTCGAAATCGAAATTTTCGACTCGAACTCAGCTCGAAATCGACTCGAAATCGAAATTGATTTCGAGTCGAGTCGGCTCGACTCGAAATGACTTGATTCCGAGTCGGCTCGAAATCGAATCGAGTCGGCTCGAAATCGAATTAGATCGGTTCGAAACCGAATCAAATCGGCTCGAAATTGATCAATTTTTCGTTTTATTCCTAATTTGCTCAAAATTAAATTGGGAAACCTATAAATTTAGCAAATGAAACACTTAAAACCTTCATTTTTTTATTTAGATTTAAATTTTGTTATTTTTAATCTTAAAATAGGAATATATTAATAAATACATAAATTTTTTTAATTAATTCGAGTTGATTCGAATCATATTTCGAGAGATTCAGGGATGGCTCGAAATCGACTCGAAATCAGATTCGAGTCAAATTGAATTGACTTAAATTGAATCGAATCAATTTTAGTCGATTCCGATTCGGCTCAATTTTCGAAGCTTAGATCTTAGTGATTTATTATTATTATTATTATTATTGTTAAAAAATGGGAACATGTTTCGTTTTATTTATAAAGTAAAACGCGCACAATCGACCGAAAAATGAGGATCGGACCAACTCTACATGGGGATGCCCTCCGGCCTAATTTCTCCTCAGATGATCGAAGAAGGAATAAGGAGTAAACGAGGAAGATAAGCACTTCGGTCTCCCTCTCCCCCGATTTGAGATCTTCGGATTGCTAATGGAAGTTGTCGAACCCGTGCCGGATCGAATTGGTACGAGAAGACTCGAATTTTCCTTCTTTCGATAAATTGCTTCAAATTTTTTTTTTCTGTTATCGCTTTAGATTTCGTTTGGACGCCTAGGGTTGAGAGCACTGTTACTACTGCCGTTCTTTTGTTATGGAATTTGTTTCTGCTGGTTTGGGGCTCTTGCAGAAAGGAAGGGCCTTTACATTCGTTTTTGCTGCTTCGGTACCTGGGCTCGACTGGGCTTGGGGTTGCCATACCTCAGTTTCGTTAGCGTTAGTTCTACACTCTCCAGAAGACAATTTATTGAGGTTGGCCTGCTTTATTGGTTGTGCTCTGCTAGATTATTTACTTGGATCTCCTATTGCTGGGTACCTGTTCTCGACATTTTATTGAGGCAAATTTTTTTTTTTGGTTCAGTACACTATAATTTTGATTTTATTGCTTAGATCCAGAAAATCTGTAAGCTGTTGATGTATTGTGTTAGAAAGAAATAGAAAACGTCTCTGAACTTCTTTTGGTTACTCCAGGAAGGATAATTTTAGTTGGCAATGAGTTTATCTTTGAGCTGAAGTAGGTCGACTTAATATTTTCAATTTTTATTATGGCCATCAGTTGATTTGGAGTTTATTATTGGTCAAATAACAAAAAGTACCCCTAATTGTTTATGATGTATTTGACTTTAGACTAGTTTTTCTCGTCCACCTTGATCCCTCAACTTATTTAATATGTCAAATATTTTGAACTATGGGTTAAATATGCATTTACTTCATGAAACTCATTTCTGTGATTGACACGTGCATCACATGATTCTTTTCCATTGATTTTTATTTATTGTAACGACAAATGAACAATAATGATCACCATTTGTGTTGAAACCAGAAACCTGGTCTCTCGTGGAGTTCGTCCCTCGGGGAAGGGGTGACCTCACACCTACTACACTCGAGAGAACGTCACGGACCAAAGGATCAAGAAACTAGGAATAGACCCTTGGCTCTAGCGCGGAGGTCCCACCTCACACCCGGAAGGCTACCTGAGCTCTTCCCCTCCCTAGCCAATGCTCGAGCTAGGGTGCCTTGGAGGGGCTCTCTCAACTCTACCAAGAAGAAACCAAGGGAGGAGAAAGCAAGAAGAAGGAGAAGAAGATGAAGATGAAGGTCCCTCTCCAAGGCACCCAAGGGGGTCTATTTATAGTTTTCCAAAACCCCTTGGACCAAAATGACCGAGATACCCTCACGCCCAAAAAGCCTTGGGCCAATAAAAAACAGCCACGCCGGGGGGTAAAGGGGGAATTTCCCCCGAGGGCAAGAAGGTAAAACTGCAAGTAGAGGCCCTGGCCCCCCGGCCGGTCTCGCCCTACTAGGCCGTCGAGCAAGAAGAGGCGGGGGCGAGACCCTGGCCCCAGGCCGGTCTCGCCCCGCTAAGTCGCCGAGCCAGAAGAGGCGGGGGCGAGACCCTGGCCCCAGGCCGGTCTCGCCCCGCTAAGCCGCCGAGCAAGAAGAGGCGGGGGCGAGACCCTGCCCCCAGGCCGGTCTCGCCCCGCTAAGCCGCCGAGCAAGAAGAGGCGGGGGCGAGACCCTGGCCCCAGGCCGGTCTCGCCCCGCTAAGTCGCCGAGCCAGAAGAGGCGGGGGCGAGACCCTGGCCCCAGGCCGGTCTCGCCCCGCTAAGTCGCCGAGCCAGAAGAGGCGGGGGCGAGACCCTGGCCCCAGGCCGGTCTCGCCCCGCTAAGTCGCCGAGCCAGAAGAGGCGGGGGCGAGACCCTGGCCCCAGGCCGGTCTCGCCCCGCTAAGTCGCCGAGCCAGAAGAGGCGGGGGCGAGACCCTGGCCCCAGGCCGGTCTCGCCCCGCTAAGTCGCCGAGCCAGGAAGAGGCGGGGGCGAGACCCTGGCCCCAGGCCGGTCTCGCCCCGCTAAGTCGCCGAGCCAGAAGAGGCGGGGGCGAGACCCTGGCCCCAGGCCGGTCTCGCCCCGCTAAGCCGCCGAGCAAGAAGAGGCGGGGGCGAGACCCTGGCCCCCGGCCGGTCTCGCCCCGCTAGGCCGCCAAGAGTTCGAAATACTGGCGGCCAGCGACCTGGCGGCCTGAGGCGGCTTGCGGCGGCTTGCCAAGAGCGCCTTGGGGGGAGAAATATTTTCTCCCCCTACTAGTATGTCTTTCAAGTTCACCAAAAATTGGCCCCTAGGAGTGCAAAACTCCCAAAAAGCTTAAAAACTTGCTTACCTTGTTTCGGGCCCACTCTTCGCGAATACGGGGTTGTACACAATCCCCGCTCTTTTCGAGGTTGGCACAAGCTCGGAAAGAAACATCCAACCCAACGTATTCGCGGAGTGTAACTTCCCCTCGGGGTCAACCTGCCATGCCAGCTATGGGAGCCTGGGTGGCGAGACCTCCTCTGGGTGAAAACACTTAGCCTCCCCCGAGGGGTCAACCTGTCATGTCAGCTAGTGGGAGTCTGACAGCGGGACCGCCTCGGAGCAAGGGGACTTATCCTCCACGAGAGGTATCACCGACTCTACCAGCTAGTGGGAGCCTGGCAGCGGGATCCATCTCGGAGATAAGGGACTTACTCTCTACGAGAGGTACCACCGACCCTGCCAGCTAGTGGGAGCCTGACAGCGGGACCACCTCGGAGAAAAAGGGACTTGGGCTACCACGAGAGATCAACCTGCCCTGCCAGCTGGTGAGAGCCTGACAGCGGAATCCATCTCGGAGCTAAGGGGCTTAGCCTCCACGAGAGATCAACCTGCCCTGCCAGCTGGTGAGAGCCTGGCAGCGGAATCCATCTCGGAGCTAAGGGGCTTAGCCTCCACGAGAGATCAACCTGCCCTGCCAGCTAGTGAGAGCCTGACAGCGGAATCTATCTCGGAGCTAAGGGGCTTAGCCTCCACGAGAGATCAACCTGCCCTGCCAGCTAGTGAGAGCCTGACAGCGGAATCTATCTCGGAGCTAAGGGGCTTAGCCTCCACGAGAGATCAACCTGCCCTGCCAGCTAGTGAGAGCCTGGAAGCGGAATCTATCTCGGAGCTAAGGGGCTTAGCCTCCACGAGAGATCAACCTGCCCTGCCAGCTAGTGAGAGCCTGGCAGCGGAATCTATCTCGGAGCTAAGGGGCTTAGCCTCCACGAGAGATCAACCTGCCCTGCCAGCTAGTGAGAGCCTGGCAGCGGAATCTATCTCGGAGCTAAGGGGCTTAGCCTCCACGAGAGATCAACCTGCCCTGCCAGCTAGTGAGAGCCTGGCAGCGGAATCCATCTCGGAGCTAAGGGGCTTAGCCTCCACGAGAGATCAACCTGCCCTGCCAGCTAGTGAGAGCCTGACAGCGGAATCCATCTCGGAGCTAAGGGGCTTAGCCTCCACGAGAGATCAACCTGCCCTGCCAGCTAGTGAGAGCCTGACAGCGGAATCCATCTCGGAGCTAAGGGGCTTAGCCTCCACGAGAGATCAACCTGCCCTGCCAGCTAGTGAGAGCCTGGCAGCGGAATCTATCTCGGAGCTAAGGGGCTTTGCCTCCACGAGAGATCAACCTGCCCTGCCAGCTTGGTGAGAGCCTGGCAGCGGAATCCATCTCGGAGCTAAGGGGCTTAGCCTCCACGAGAGATCAACCTGCCCTGCCAGCTAGTGAGAGCCTGGCAGCGGAATCTATCTCGGAGCTAAGGGGCTTAGCCTCCACGAGAGATCAACCTGCCCTGCCAGCTAGTGAGAGCCTGGCAGCGGAATCTATCTCGGAGCTAAGGGGCTTAGCCTCCACGAGAGATCAACCTGCCCTGCCAGCTAGTGAGAGCCTGAAAGCGGAATCTATCTCGGAGCTAAGGGGCTTAGCCTCCACGAGAGATCAACCTGCCCTGCCAGCTAGTGAGAGCCTGACAGCGGAATCTATCTCGGAGCTAAGGGGCTTAGCCTCCACGAGAGATCAACCTGCCCTGCCAGCTAGTGAGAGCCTGGCAGCGGAATCTATCTCGAAGCTAAGGGGCTTAGCCTCCACGAGAGATCAACCTGCCCTGCCAGCTAGTGAGAGCCTGACAGCGGAATCTATCTCGGAGCTAAGGGGCTTAGCCTCCACGAGAGATCAACCTGCCCTGCCAGCTAGTGAGAGCCTGACAGCGGAATCCATCTCGGAGCTAAGGGGCTTAGCCTCCACGAGAGATCAACCTGCCCTACCAGCTAGTGAGAGCCTGACAGCGGAATCCATCTCGGAGCTAAGGGGCTTTCCATGGACCACAAATATTTTTCGGTGGTTTCTACCATTAATCATAGCTAATACAATGCAAGCTAAGTTCATTATAAAAAAAATGATTCACTTCTCTCTTACCTCCCTCTTCCCTCGTGAATCATCCGATCCTTCCCCGGGTGCCCACATCAACCCTGTCCTCACATCTCTCCTCTGCTGCCCCAGGTCGGACTTCTTCAATCCGCACCGGGTCTTGCGCTCGTTGAGGCTGATGAGGTTGCGGGGCTGGGGCTCTTGTCCTTCTCAACTCCAGAAATTCGGGGCAAGTAGATGTCGCGTGGCCTTCCTCCTGGTGGAGCTCACAGAAGGGTAACTCTACTCTGACTCTTTTCCTTCCCGTGCGGTTCCTCCTCCCCCTTCGACCAATTTCCATCGCTTGCTGTGGTGGGGGTAGGAGTTGCCTAGGGGCTTGCCTCTGGAAGTTGAACCTTCCTTGGCCCCCATGAAAGTTTCCCCCATCATGGGCGTAACCCCTTCCCGGGCCCTGAATGGGTCCTCCCTGCTGCCTCCAACCTGGCTCTGGACCCTCCTGAGCTCTCCGCTCTTCTCTCCTTCTCCCCTCCTGGGGCCTCAAGCCACCTTGCTCCTTTTCCTTTGTCTCTGTCAGCTTTGCCAATTTCTTGACAAACGCCGGGTTGGCCGCCTCCATGGCTATCTCCTCTGCCGCCCTTTCCATCAGCTCCTCGAAGGAAAGGGGGGCCTTCCTGGTCAAGCTCATCTTGAAGAAGCCCTCCTTCAGCCCAACGGTGAAGGACATCTGGAGAGCATACCCTGGCATCTCCTGGACCTCCAGGATCTCCTCTTGGAACCTGTCAACATAGCGGGCCAGCGACTCCTCGGCCCCCTGCCTTATCAAGAAAATGGACTCAGGACTCCTCTTCCGCTTCTTGGAGGTGGAGAAGCGGAGCTGGAAGCTTCGGCTCAAGTCCTCGAACCCGTAGATCGACCTCGGAGGGAGTTGATGGAACCAGTCCCTTGCCTTCTCCTTCAACGTGATCGCAAAGAGGCGACACTTGAAGGCGTCCGTCATCGGCCTGATGGAGACGACATCCTCGAACCACTGCAGATGCTGAACAGGGTCGTCCTTCCCGGAATAGTAAGCCATGTCTGGCTCTCTGAACCCCTCGGGAACGGGAGCTGAGATGATTAGCTCGCTGAAGGGTGACCCCCTAAGGGGTGGTCTCGCCACCTCCACTCGCGCGACCTGCTCGCCTTGAAGGTTGGCACTCGCCGGGCTGGAGAACAGCTCCCGGCCGGTGAGGTCTCGCTCGACCCCATCGCCCATCCTCTCCTTCCCGGGCCTTCTTCCTGGGACACTTCCTTCTCCCCCCGCTGGGGTCATCTCGCCTAGATCCCTGGGAGTCGACTCGTCGAGGGGGGGAGTTAGCTCCTGGGGGGTCGGGGTGGAGCTGCCACCCTGAGGAGCAATGCTTCGCAGCATCTCCATGATGCCCTGGATGGAGGCCATGAACTCTTGCCTCCCCACAAAGGGTCCAGGGGTGGGGAGCTCGCCGAGGTCATCACTACCTCCTTGACCTCCTGTCATGACACACTCTCGAGATCTTCTGTGCTGGTCACTCTCCACGCTCACCGCACCAAAATGTTGAAACCAGAAACCTGGTCTCTCGTGGAGTTCGTCCCTCGGGGAAGGGGTGACCTCACACCTACTACACTCGAGAGAACGTCACGGACCAAAGGATCAAGAAACTAGGAATAGACCCTTGGCTCTAGCGCGGAGGTCCCACCTCACACCCGGAAGGCTACCTGAGCTCTTCCCCTCCCTAGCCAATGCTCGAGCTAGGGTGCCTTGGAGGGGCTCTCTCAACTCTACCAAGAAGAAACCAAGGGAGGAGAAAGCAAGAAGAAGGAGAAGAAGATGAAGATGAAGGTCCCTCTCCAAGGCACCCAAGGGGGTCTATTTATAGTTTTCCAAAACCCCTTGGACCAAAATGACCGAGATACCCTCACGCCCAAAAAGCCTTGGGCCAATAAAAAACAGCCACGCCGGGGGGTAAAGGAGGAATTTCCCCCGAGGGCAAGAAGGTAAAACTGCAAGTAGAGGCCCTGGCCCCCCGGCCGGTCTCGCCCCACTAGGCCGCCGAGCAAGAAGAGGCGGGGGCGAGACCCTGGCCCCAGGCCGGTCTCGCCCCGCTAAGTCGCCGAGCCAGAAGAGGCGGGGGCGAGACCCTGGCCCCAGGCCGGTCTCGCCCCGCTAAGCCGCCGAGCAAGAAGAGGCGGGGGCGAGACCCTGCCCCCAGGCCGGTCTCGCCCCGCTAAGCCGCCGAGCAAGAAGAGGCGGGGGCGAGACCCTGGCCCCAGGCCGGTCTCGCCCCGCTAAGTCGCCGAGCTAGAAGAGGCGGGGGCGAGACCCTGGCCCCAGGCCGGTCTCGCCCCGCTAAGTCGCCGAGCCAGAAGAGGCGGGGGCGAGACCCTGGCCCCAGGCCGGTCTCGCCCCGCTAAGTCGCCGAGCCAGAAGAGGCGGGGGCGAGACCCTGGCCCCAGGCCGGTCTCGCCCCGCTAAGTCGCCGAGCCAGAAGAGGCGGGGGCGAGACCCTGGCCCCAGGCCGGTCTCGCCCCGCTAAGTCGCCGAGCCAGAAGAGGCGGGGGCGAGACCCTGGCCCCAGGCCGGTCTCGCCCCGCTAAGTCGCCGAGCCAGAAGAGGCGGGGGCGAGACCCTGGCCCCAGGCCGGTCTCGCCCCGCTAAGCCGCCGAGCAAGAAGAGGCGGGGGCGAGACCCTGGCCCCCGGCCGGTCTCGCCCCGCTAGGCCGCCAAGAGTTCGAAATACTGGCGGCCAGCGACCTGGCGGCCTGAGGCGGCTTGCGGCGGCTTGCCAAGAGCGCCTTGGAGGGAGAAATATTTTCTCCCCCTACTAGTATGTCTTTCAAGTTCACCAAAAATTGGCCCCTAGGAGTGCAAAACTCCCAAAAAGCTTAAAAACTTGCTTACCTTGTTTCGGGCCCACTCTTCGCGAATACGGGGTTGTACAATTTGGAAGTTCTAGGTACCACATTGGAGAAAAAATAGTTGATGTTAAAAAGAAATACAACACATCTTATGTAGTCATTGGATCATTTTAGTCATTTTCTTTATGCAATTATGTGCATTCGTTTTGTACTATTGATTTATTTAGGTTATGCTTGCTTGAATTACATTTAATTGCTAATTACAAAAGTATTTGGAGCAAAGGTGATATAACTGTAACTGTCGCTCGAAGCATCCGAGTGGTGATCAAAGTGGAATCCCCTACCCGTTGCCCCTAGGTGGATATAAATAGGCAAACCCAAAGAGTTTCTACGGGTATTGGATTTCCTTGTATCCGACACGTCCCGTTATGCCTCCGAACCCGTTAATTGTCCAAATATACACTAACAATCTCCTCCTATATTTGTGACAAATAACGTATACGTTTCAGAGTGTAGAAAGTGAAGAATATCAAAACAAGTTTCCGACTTTACACATTTTCATAAGAGTTAACATAGTTTAAAATAAAAAACAAACATGAGTTTTAAACAATAACAAAAAACCATCCAAAAAAACATAAAGATGCTACTATATAATAAATAAGTATGGAAAAATAAAAATGACAATGGATAAACGTGTAACATTTCTACTCAGATAGTAGATCATCATCATCCAAGTCAAAGCCCACTTTCTCTTCTCCATCTTCACCAGTGCCTGCAAGGAATTTCATGAGTCAGAGTCTATGAATTCATAAACATATGCAGTGACGTATCAAATTAAACTAGCTCTACCTAAATGAGCTTAGTACTTGTAGCAGTAGTGAAGTAATACTGTCAGCATCTCTATCCAGTCTAGCTAGGAGCAGTCAACTTTTGTTTTTAATAAATCAAACGTTGTTATTTTACTCATTAGTGTCCACTATGTAGCTCATCATATGACTTGACACACCGTCATTTGCAACATTATCAAATGTGGAATAATGTGCTATGATCACTTATGTTAGATTAACTCATACACATTCTTGTCATGGCGTCGCCTAGGCGTCACAGCGCCCAATTGTAAACAAGACGTTTGACGCCTTTTTTTTATAAAAATATGGGAATAGACTGCGGTTTATATATAAACCACAGTCTATTCCATGAACCCGAACATGTACTGTGGTTATTTTAAAACCGCAGTTTATTCCTTGAACCAGAGAATAGACTGCGGTTTATATATAAACCGCAGTCTATTCTAGGGGTCAGTGTAGAATAGACTGTGGTTTATATATAAACCGCAGTCTATTCTCAAATAGACTGCGGTGTATGAAACAACCGCAGTTTATTCCATGAACCCGAACATATACTGCGGTTATTTTAAAACCGCAGTTTATTCCTTGAACCAGTGAATAAACTGCGGTTGTTACGAGAACCGCAGTCTATGCTAGGGTTCATTGTAGAATAGACTGCGGTTCATAGATAAACCACAGTCTATATACGAATATAGACTGCGGTTATTCTAATAACCGCAGTCTATAGTCTTAAGGATATAAGCTGCGGTTATTCTATTAACCGCAGTATATAGCTTGCAGAGCATATACTGCGGTTATTATAAAACCACAGTCTATAACATGTATTCTATAAACTGCGGTTATTATAAAACCACAGTCTATATTATGTGTACTATAAACTGCGGTGTTTATAATAACCGCAGTCTATCTCCTTCAGACTATAGACTGCGGTTATTATAATAACCACAGTCTATATACTGTCTTTTTTTTTAAAAAAATGGCGCCTTGCAACTTGCTCGCCTTAGTGTCGCCTAGGCGTCCGCCTTGTCGCCTAAACGTCAAGGCGCCCAGCGCTCGCCTTGGATTGCCTTGACGCCGAGACAAGAATGCTCATATAACGATTTTCTATTCCCAGTTGAATAATTCTCAAATCGGCTTACAACGAGAAAGATGTTTAGTCATCAGGTGTGGAATGACTAACATCTAACCATCTTGAGCTTTTATCAAGAAATTATTTGAGGTTTCAGTCTGTTATTAGATACTTAAATGTTGCGACTATAAGTTCTTGCTATCAAAACATAAAAACAGGAGGAAGTTTCATATTTCTATGAACTTTAATCCCATCTCCCCCGATATTTTGATTGCGAGAACTCTGTTTAAGCCTTTGTCTAGGCGTCTGCAACATTATCTTTCGATCTCACATCCATAAGAGTTATAATCCCTTGACTCGTGAGAGAGGTCAACCAGACTTGTTTCATCCGGAGTTGCCTTCTTTTGCTATTGAATAATGTGTTCGTAGCAATCGTTTTCGTAGCCTGATTATCGCAGTAAACTGCAACAGAACTTAACTTCAGGCTCGACAGTGGAATGTTCATTACCAAATATCTTATCTACTCTACTTCTTCTCCCGCCGAAACTAGAGCGTAGAGTTTTGATTGCATAGAAGATAGTGCAATACATGATTGACTCTTGGACTTTCAAGTTACAGCTGCTCCTCCTAGTGTGAATATAAATTTACTAGTGGACTTGCTGTCGTTTAATTCTGAGCAACATGATGCATCAGAATATCCTTCCAAAACTGGAGGATGACCATGATAACATAAAACATACGTTTGAGTGTGCTTTAAGTATCGCATCATCCTATCAAGGGCATCCTAATGGTCTTGGCTAGGATTACTAGTGAATCTGCTTAACATGCCGACCGTAAATGCTATGTCAGGTCTAGTGCAGACCATAACATACACAAGACTACCAATCAGTTTAACATAATCTAACTGTCTAATCGCAGTTCCATCATTGGGTTTCATGCGATTATTATATCCCCACGTATCCGACATGGACTTTATGTAGTGGGCTTTGACTTAGAGAAATATCATTTTTCCCAAAACTCAATTGCATGTCTAATATAGTCTCAGCTACACCTAGATCTTTAATGCTAAACTCCTTCATTAGTTCTAACTTAACGTCATCCACTACGGATTGATCAGAACTAAGAATCAACATATCATCCACATATAAACATATTATAGCGACTTTGTTCGATCTATTACGTATGTAAAGATATTTATCCGAAAGACTCGACATGAATCTCATGTTTCTTACACTATAGTCAAACTTCTCGCACCATAATTTTGGTGTTTGTTTGAGTCCGTATAACGACTTGTTTAACTTACAGACCTTACTTTCGTGACCGTCTACTATGAAACCTTCAGGTTGACTCATGTATATTTTTTCGGTCAAATCTCCGTTCAAGAACGCAGTCTTAACATCTATTTGATGAACAATAAAGTTCTCAATAGAAGCAATAGTAAGTAGGATCCTAATGGTTGTTAAATGACACACTGACGAATATACATCAAAGTAATTCACCCCACTAACTTGTGTGAAATCTTTAGCCAGCAGGTGTGCTTTATACTTAACTACGCTAACATCAGGATTGAATTTAATTTTCAGAACCCACTTACACCCTATAGTTTTAGCCCATTTTGACTTATCAACCAGCGTCTAGATGTTGTTCTGAAGCAAAGAGTTCATGTCTTCATCAATGACTTCTTTTCAGAGTATTGAATCCCTTGATCTCATCGCATCCTTATAGGTGGATGGATCAGCCTCAACGTGGTAAGTGACGAAATCACTACCAAAGGATCTGAGAGTTCTCTCTCTCATCGAAGTCCTTCTAGACTCTAGGACACTATTGTCTACCAGAACTGAATAGGAGGTGCTCGGTACTGATTCAAGTTCTTCCTCAGTAATAGTTGCTTGCAGACTTGGGATTGTCAAGTTCTTATCCTTAAGGAACTTATCCTCAAAGAACACAGCATCCCTATATTCAATAATTATATTATTAGACAGGTCTAAGAATCTATCTGCAGCACTATCTTCAGCACAACCTAAGTAGACACACGTGTTGGTCCTAGGTCCAAGTTTAGACCGTCTAGGGTCAGAGACCCTGACATAGGCTATGCAGCCCAGGTCTTAAATCTAGTTATAGACGAGGGTCTCTTAAAGTAAAGCTCGTAGGACGTGACGTCTAACTTAACATGAAGGACTTTGTTTAGAATGTTGTTTGCAGTTAAAACTGCTTCTCCCCAATAGGCAGTAGGCATGCCAGCAGTGAGGAGCATAAAATTCAACATCTCTGTTGACGTTTTATTTCTTCTTTCGCCTATACCATTCGATTGAGGTGAGTAAGGAGCAGTGATTTTTGCTATGATGCCTTGAGAGGCAAGGAAACATCTGAACTCACTGGACACGCACGCCTCCTCTGTCACTTCTAAAACTCTTTATTCTCATGTCTAGTTGGTTTTCTACCCTGATTTTAAAAAGACAGAACTTTTCAAATGCTTTATCTTTAGTTTTAAGAAGGTAAATGCCACAGAACCTAAAGCAATCATCTGTGAATATGATCATATACTTCCGTCCTCCTCTGGTGACAAAACTTTTAAAGTAACATATATCAGAATGTATAAACTCTAATGGTGTTGTGCTCATAGTAACCACACTGAAAGGTTTCCTAGTGATCTTAGTCTGAGCACACACTTCACATTTCTCAGGCGGTGATTTTGTGTCTAATGTGATCTGGTGAGTTCTAGCTATTTGGAATATTTTCCTATTGTTTACGTGTCCCAGTCTCTCATGTAGTGTCTCCGGGCTAACTAAGTTTGTTTGAACTTGTTGAACTAATTCGTTTGCTAGACTTAGTCGGTACATCCTATTTTGCACGTATGCACATCCAAAATAGTGTGAGTTAACTGAAAATGTTACTCTACCACTATAAAAGATAAACGACATACCAGTATCACATAATAGACTTATAGACACTAAGTTAGCACCCAATGAAGCAATGAATTTGACGTTCTTTAAAATTAAAGACTTACCTAAGGATAGCAGCAAGATTGCGTTCCCCACCTTCAACACGTCAGCTGTTTCGCCATTTTCCACCGTCACAGACTCTCTTGCATCAGTGAGCCCTGCCATCAGAGTAGCATTGTTGCAAACGTGACACGTCGCCCCCGAATCCAAGTACCACTTCGTGCTGACCTTAGCATTTCCGACTATCGCAACAAAGTCGGAAGACTCAGCTTGGCTAACCATATTGGCTTGGTTATCATCTTGTGGTGTTTTGGTTCTTTCCCTTTTAGGGAGTCTGCAATCAGATGCGCTGTGCCTCACTTATTGCAGTTAAAACACTTGTCCTTGAACTTTTTAGTGCATTTGTTAGGGCCTGCAACTTGAGAGCTACTATGAGAGGGCTTGGTCCTTTTAGGGTTCGACACACGTTTAGAACTGAGGACCATGTTAGCCGCATCCTTCTGCTTGCTAACAGTTTCTAATGCGTGTCGAGTCCTATTTTCATTCTGAATGCGAATAAATCGCTTGAGGTCATTCAGATCAACCTGCATTTTCTTGCGGTACATTTAAATTTTGAAACTGTACCACGTGGAAGACAACTTATACACAATTGTGGCTGCAACAAAACTATCGGGCAAAGAGATATTCTCACTGTGCAAAAAATCGACTAAATTTTCAAAGGAAGATACCTGAGGGAGAATGACTTTCTCCTCGTCAAACGTGAAAGAATGAAACTTGTCCACCAGGTGTGCTTTTGACACGTCCTCCTCCTGCCTGAAGTGTTCCTCCAGAGCCTCCCATATCTCCTTAGCAGATCCCATCTTGATGTATGTTTTGGCCAGACTAAAAGATAAACAGTTCAGCCGGTAATCCCTGCAGAAGTCTTCATCAGCAACCCATTGAGCTTCGTCATCGGTCCCCATAATATCATCACGAGCAGACTGAATGGTGTAACACATTCAGATATTTCATACCAAACTGGCTATTCAGTTTCCAATCATTGAACTCGGTTGCAGTGAACTTTTCCAACTTGAGCATCGACACCGGAGACGAAAGATTTCCCCCTTTCATCATTTTGATGATAGCAGACACATGAAATCAAAATTGGTCCACTCAGCGCCAAACAGCAGCACTCGACGCCAAACAACAACCCTCAATACCTGGACGTGGACTCAACGCCTGGAGGTCTACACACAACACTTTGCGGCAAGATTCGTCTAGCAGCGGGGTTCGTCTAGCAGCGGGGTTCGTCGAGCAGCAGGATTCGTCGAGCAGCGTGCGATTCGTCGAGCGGCTTGCGATTCGTCGAGCGGCTAGGGTTTCGTCGAGCGGCTTGCGATTTGTCGAGCAGCTTGCGATTTGTCGAGCGGCTAGGAATTCGTCGAGCGGCTTGCGATTCGTCGAGCGGATGAAGATTCGTCGACCGGCTAGTGATTCATCGAACGGGAGCACGAGAGAGGATTCGTCGAACGACTGGGAATTCGTCGAATACAGAACGACGACGACGAGATTTCTGATCTCTTCGCCTGGGAAAATCTTTCCTTCTTGGCGGCGGACACAGAACGGCGGCGGCAGATCTGCTACAGGAGACGTTTCCTCCTTCCCGATCGATCACCAACGCCGAGGACCCGATTTCTCCGTCTTTCCCGATCGAAAACAACCGCTATAAACCTTTCTTCCTCCCCGATTTTGGCAAGCAGCGGCTTCGGATTTTCAGAAACAACACCTGCGGCGGTTCCTTCCGCCACCTTTTCCAGCGACGACGGGAAAAACTTCCCGATCCCGACTGCAGCGACGACGTGACCTTCCGCCTCCTTTTTTTCCTTTTTCCCTCGATTCCGATTACAGTGGTGGCTATCCCGATCGACGACGAGACGATTCCTGCAGTCGGCTTTGATTTCTCTCGCGTGAAACTGCGGCATAGACGGTTACGAGAGAGAAAAACGGGAGCGTGATGCGTGAGCGATGAGGGGCGTTAACTTCGAGAAATGTAACTGTCGCTCGAAGCATCGAGTGGTGATCAAAGTGGAATCTCCTACCCGTTGCCCCTTGGTGGGTATAACTATGCAAACCCAAGGAGTTTCTACGGGTATTGGATATCCTTGTATCCGACACGACCCGTTATGCCTCCGAACCTGTTAATTGTCCAAATATACACTAACAATAACGAGTATGTGGAGATCTGTTCTGCCTAATTTCAAATGGATGACTGCTTATTTGGGTGTGGGTTGGTTCCCAAAATTTGAGAAACAACACAACTTGTTTTCACATGGGTTTAGTCCCATATTTGCTAAATTTTGTAATCATTTCGGCTTCTCTATATTTAAAGACCACCATGAAGAAGAAAAGCCGGAAACAGACAGAGCAGAGAAACAATATCTCGTTTCCCTGCAATCATTGTTTTAAATGTCCTCCGACATGTCTCCCGACATGTCATTTTTTAGAGGAAAACGATATGTTTTTCTCAAAATAATAGATTATGTCCTTTTGTAAAATATAGGCCGACATGTCCGATCTTTTCCGATATATCAGCCGACACGACTTTTAAATATATCACCCGATATTTTATTTTATGTTATACTTGCAGACAAATATCATATATTTAAATCACATATGGATATTATATTATGTATGTTTAAATCGATTAAACTTATTATTTCAATTTTTTAACGTTTTATTCTTACAATCAATTTTGTATAATTATTTCACAAATTTTTAATTTCATATTATAAAAAATAGAAAAATATTTAATACATTTATTAGGTGATTATTTCATATTTTTAATATAAATTTATAAGTTTGAAAAAACTTATAGTAAATCAAGTATTTTTAACTTTTAAATTTTTTTATTTGTAATAAACTTATTGTTATCAAAATAAAATTAGTGTATAGTATTAAATATATTTTACAATGTATCATTTTGTATTTGTTAATAATATTTTTTCTTAAATACTATTTAAATTTATTTCATAATATAAATAACTCATTTTTTATCTATTTGTTATATTATTTTTCTATTTTTATAACATATAATTATAGTTATTATACATTAAATAAAAATTTTATTTATAATATATGGAAATCCGATATTTTAAAATATCCCCGACATGTCTCCGACTTCCGATATCCGACATTTTAAAACACAATCCGATATTTGTCCGACATCCGATATTTAAAACATTGCCTGCAATTGCCGATCGCCACCTCCCGTTCTAGCTCGCTGACGCCTTCCGACCTCCTTTCCATCCGGTCGATGACAACTTGAGAAGGAACTCGTAAACCTCATGCCGTTGCCCCAGTTTCAAATTTCTGTCAGCAAGCCATTCGACGAACTTGCATGCCAACGTCACTCCATTAGGGCACCTTCTTCTATTAGTCAATCGCGGCCGACGACATCGATTCCTCACTCCGACGCCTCTTCTAGAAAAATTTCGGGACGTAAGTTGTTGTTGACTGCGACGATGAACTCCGAAAACATGTCAAAGGTCATTCCGCCTTTGCACAATGAGAACGGATCGGACTGACGGCTCCTCTACTGTATCCTTTCTCCAATCGTTTAGCATAACGTATGCAATCCACTTAAATAATTTTAAGCTTTCCTCGAACATTCTTGCTGCTCTTGTTTTCGTTATTCATAAATTATTGTTGCGAATTTTCCTTGTGGATGCATTGATCTCGCAAGGATTCATCTCGGAAATACGCTCGGGAAGACGTTCTCAATTAACAATTAACGGTTTAATGAAGTTCAACGTTTAAAAATAGTTTTTGCACACAAAAACTTCAATTTGGCCCTCTCGGCCTACATCAGTGAGAACATCTTTCGTCTATGAGAACGTCATGCTACCTTCAACTTCTTGTAGTATTTCGGATAACATGTTTTTGGATTGTTGATTGCCCTTACTCCTCCACAGGGTGGCTTCTCTGACATCTTTGGCGAGGACTGTGGAGAAAGGATCTCCAAGGCGGCGGCGATTCTTGGATCAGAGGAAGTGCTGAGGTTAGCGGGAATTGAGGAAGCATTATGGGGCGTGATCTCGCTGGACGAGCTGGTCCGAATGTAGGAAGGCGCATAGCGAGACAGCTTTAGAAAAAAGAAGAGCCACGGTGCGAAGTCGCTCCAGAGGTCCAGTGAGACCCCCGAGCCAACATAAGAGTAAGTATGAAAGCAGTTAGAGGAGGTAGTGTAGAAGCGAGTGGAGGAACTGATGGTAGCTGCTCGTCCTACCAAAGAGAAAGCCACGTTGGAGGATTAGGCCATGGCCGATCTCGCAAACTTTAGAAGGAGAAGCCCCGAGACGCCGAGGTCACCATTGCAAAGATGTTGGCGGCGGAGGAGGCGATGAAGGGTCGCATCGCGGTTGCTGAGAAGGTGGCGGCGAGCAAGGAGAAAAAGCAGAAAAAAGATGAAGAAAATGCCAAAACGGTGGTGTTTGAGAAGGAGGTGGTGGCGGTGAGAACGATTGTGGACGAAGAAGGCAGCGAAGAAAAAGGCTGCAGACGAGGAGAAGGCAACAGTGAAAAGCTTGTAGATGAAAAGAAAACAACAATGAAAAAGGTTGTGGACGAGAATAAAACAACGATGAGGGTGCGATGGAGGAGGAGAAAAAAAGGCGAAGGCAAAGACACGAAGCTGGCAAAGGAGAAGGCAACGACAAAGAAGATTGCAGATAAGGAAAAACGACAAAAGTGGCAGAGAAGGACGTAGCAAGAAAGGATGCAGAGAAGAAAGCAGAACCTGAGGCGGCGGTGAGGAAGGCTGCTGAGGAAAAGGAACAACGACGAGAAAGGCTGCTAATGCTGCTAAGGTGGAGACCAAGGCGGCGTCGAGTAAGGATGCAGAAGGTTAGGGGTATCTTGTAGGGGAAATTGTGTTGGGCGGCGATCATGGTCGCAGGGAAAAAGGTGGAGACGGATCTCGTCGTCGCTTTATTTGCTGCTACAAAACGGATGCAGGTGCATGCATCAGAGAAGTTCACTTCAGCCAAATACCTATCACATCTAATCCAGATCGAGCTTATCAGGAAGGAATATTACGGGGAGGTGAGGCGGGTAAGCAAGATAACGGTGCGCCAACACATGTGAAAATGAAAATGGACCGAAAATGAGCCATAGCCTTCTTATTATGAGACCACTTGTAATTAACCTGAACCGGATAACTTCAAAAACAAACCGGAAATACCCAGGTGCGCCTGGATTGCCCGCAAAGCGCGCGCCTGGGGCGCTTCTGAGGCACTTCGCCCGCCTCGACCATGTTAAGGAGCCATGGGGTGCGCCCGGTGCGCCCGACGCCTCAGGCGCGCCTAGGCGCGCGCCTTGACAACATAGATACCACTTATGCAAGTCGCAAACCATTTCAGCAAGATCAATCGTAATGGATCTTGCAACAACCAATCTAGGGTGTGAAAGATATTGACAGAGAGATCTGGAAACACAAAGACCTTCGCAAGAAGATTGGATCGTGCCACCATTGTACAACCACAATTTAATTCTTGCCAAGTTGTGGTCTTGGTGGGTGTCACTGCCCAGCGATCTCAATTCGAGGAGGTTCATGTAAGTTCCGGCGACGATCCTATGGAAAGAATGGAATCACTTGAAGATCTCAAGATTGGATCTGGAGATCTCAATCAATAGAAAAGTGGGGGGAGGTACGAGTGAGCGTTGTAGGAAACACTACATGTATTTGAGTAATGAGAAAAAATACAAGGGAATTTTAAGTACAAAGGATATATTTTGGGGCTTAAGAGAAGAATATCTTTGTCGTCTCCGCTCTAGGCGTTTGGGATATCATCGTCGTCATAAGTCTGCAACCGGTAATCTTTGTTCTTCAGCAATTCCTTAACGATAAAAGGTCATGCCCAGTTGGGATTGAGCTTTCCAACCGAGGCCATTCTTTCTGCCGCATCTACCTTTTTTACTATCATGTCTCCGACGACGAATTGTTTTACCCGGATGTTCTTGTTGAAGTAGTTAGTCCTTCTCCTTTTGACCTCCTCTTATAAAGTGAACGCCAGATATCTCAATTCCTCACTGAGGTCTAAATTGCATCTCATATCATCTTCATTTTTCCTCATCCAGTCTTCGCCTCCCCACTTTGACATGGAACCCTTGGGCTCATCACTTCGAATTCCATCAGGATGAGTACCTCGATTCCATGTGAGAGTTTGAAAAGTATTTCCCCTATAGCGGAAGTAGGAGTGGTCTGGAGAGCCTAGAGTACGAAGACGAGTTCAACCAAATTACTTTGAACATTTTCTATTTTCTGTTTTATGAGATTTGTGATTAACTTGTTTGTCGCTTCGACTTGTCCGTTACTCCTGGGTTGCTGGACTGAGGAGTATCAGAGCTCGATTCTGATATATGTATATACATGTTCATGTGTCAATATTATACATATGTATATGTTTATATATACGATTTTTTTAAAGAGAATATAAAACATAGAAAAATTCGTGTTGAACAAGTAGAAACACCATTGATTTTGTAGAAAGGAGAAATGAAATAGAAAGTGCAAGTTTTATTCATCCACATAGGGGCAATATATAGGATTACAACATGACACCCAACACCGATAGGCGGTGTGGGACTAAACTCAATAACATTAAAATATTAACTCTAACACTCCCCCTCAAGCTGAAGGGGAACCCTACAGCTTGAACACAACATAAAAAGGAAGGTAAAAGAAGGATGACAACGTGAGACAAAACAACAGTCACCGAGGCCCAACCGCGTGTCACCGGGGATACTTCAACCGGGCAAAGGCCACACGACGTTGGTCCGCAAAACCGACCATGACCACGCTGGATACACTCGGAGCGGAAACTAGGTCAACCACGCAAGACCAAGCCAACCCTACCAAATCCAGAGAAAACGCCGAGGAGACACAAACAACATATGAAATCAACCTAGGGGCCATGTGTGACTAAGGCAGGAGTCGGGAAAGAAGTATCCAAGTCGCCGTGATCATAAACACTCCCCCTCACGTGGATCATGTGCAAGAAGACATAGGTTATACCTAGGGGCCGGGTGTGACTAAGGAAGGAGTCGGGAAAGAAGCATTCGAGTCGCCGATATCACAAACACTCCCCCTCACGTGGAATACGCGCATGAAGGTATAGACTACGCCTAGAGGCCGTGACGTACACTCCCCCTCACGTAGATCACGTGCAAGAAAGCGGAAATCATAGAGACGCAACACAAAAAACCACAAACAACAACTTAAAAAAAATTAAATTTTAAACCCTACGGGCCGGGCTGGATCTGAAGAAGAAGGAAGCATCCGTCGGCACGAAGGAGCAGCACGGCAGCAGCGGAGGAGAAGCACGGCTCGCAGAGCAGTCAGAGAAGAAGCAGCTGCGGCAGCAGCCGGCCGGAGAAGCAGCGGCAGAGCAGCATCCAACAGCGGAGAAGAAGAGAGCTGCACGGGCAAAGGGCAGAAGCCGGAAGAAGAAGAAGCGGCTGTAGCAGCAGGCCGGAGAAGAAGAAGCGGCAGGGCAACATCCATGCCGGAGGAGGCGTCGGTGTCGATGAAGGAAGCCGGAGGAGGCGTCGGTGTCGATGAAGGAAGCCGGAGGAGGCGTCGGTGTCGATGAAGGAAGCCGGAGGAGGCGTCGGTGTCGATGAAGGAAGCCGGAGGAGGCGTCGGCGTAGGCGATGCAGATGGGAGCCGACGGGATCGTCGATGTCGTTCACGAAAGCCGCACAGGGCAGCGGCGGCGAAATCTGTCATCGACACGACGAGAAAAGGTCCCGCTCCCGTCTCGGAATCAAGCGACGATTCCGTCGACGGAAGCACGGGCCGGGTGCGGGATTTAGGTCGGGACGGGAGCGGGGGGGGGGGGGGGAAGAGTAGCTGATCCGGAAAAAAAAATTTCATGTCTCAGATCTTTGGCTCTGATACCATGTAGAAAGGAGAAATGAAATAGAAGGTGCAAGTTTTATTCATCCACATAGGAGCAATATATATGATTACAACATGACACCAAACACCGATAGGCGGTGTGAGACTAAACTCAATAACATTAAAATATTAACTCTAACAGATTTGCAATATCTAATTCTTAAATATATAGTAAAAAAAATAAAATTTAAATCAAATTCTGTATAGTTTTAGCAAAAAGATACTTAAATTTGAAACACACTTTGTTAATATAATAAACAAATACCGCTAATTGTACTTATGAGTCATAAATTTTTTTTTTCTAAAGATATGCAAGAGTCTTTTGTTTACTTAAAAAAACATACTTCTATCACAATATGCAGAATGATCTTCCAAGTCCAAGTGTATTTACACACTAGATTAATAAATGTATCTGCTGAGTACCGGGTACGTACCGGTACCAGGTACGTATCCGGTACGGGTGCGTGGCCCTCAAGGAAGTATTAGTGCTTCATAGTCCAGGAGTAACCTTGCCTAATAATCCTTTTCTCCAGAGTATGTTCAGTTGAGTGGCCCCCGCATTCCTCATAATGGATTTCTTACAATATTATGGGTATTTCTTCCTCCGAGACGCAGCTTGCCAAGAGTGAGAGGAACGCTCTCCGATATAGGGTTCCTGTGAGAAAAGAATAATGCATTGCTTTGAATTGGAGTCTTCTTTTGTTGGTGACACTTAGATGATACTCCCTGGTGGATAAAAAATGGATAAATGAGCCCATCCATGACGAGCGTTGATTGATCTTCATGAGCTCTCCTTCAACCGTTGGATGGAAAAGTTTTGTAATGGTTCTCCCTGATGAGTGTCCATATTTTATTATCCCGTTAGCCTCTTTATTCTCCATCCGAGGTATATTCTGAATGTCGAAGGTTCTGAAGTTCCCAATGTCTTTCTTCACCACCATCAAAAAAATTTTCAGAACCGAATCCCGCATCTTGGTACGTTTTACCTGGGAGCTATTACCAGAGAATATATTCGTACTTCAATGTCTTTTATCCCCAACACTTTTGCAAGTTTCAACCCTGCGATGAGTGTTTCATACTCTGTTTGGTTGTTCACTGGAAAAAAAACAACTTAATGGCCTACTCGATTCGATGCCATTCAGATTGAACAAGACGACTCTAGCTCCAAAAGTGTTTTTACCAAAAGCTCCATATACGAACATTATCCAGACCAGAGAGGTTGTAACCTCCCCTATCATATTCTTCTTTTCTGCGAAGTCTATCATAAAGTCTGCGAGGATATGGGCTTGATTGCCATCCTTGTCGTGTATGAGATGTCGAACTCTTCAAGTTCACTTGCCCATTTGGCCAATCTCCCTAAGTGCTCAGGTTTTTCCATAATATTCTTCACGGGATGGTTTGTCACCAACTGCATTGAATGACCTTGGAAATAGGGAAAAAGTCTCCGTGCTGAAATGAGTAAGGCTAGAGCTAGTTTCTCCAAGATTGGGTATTGTGTCTCAACGTCTTTTAGTACCCCGCCGATATAATGCATCGAAAACTATTTCTTCCGCTCTTCTCGTACCAGTGCATAATTGATGACTTCAGATTTAACTCCCAAATACAGTAAAAGATTCTCCCCTTTTCGGGGACTTTGGAGAAGAGGATTTGATGTTAATTGTTTCTTAAATTCTTCAAAGACTTTGTTACATTCTTCGGTTCACTCATACTTGGAAGCCTCATGGAGGGTTTTGAAGAAACGTGCACACTTATCCCCGGATCAGGAGATGAAATGACTCAATTCGGATATTCCCCCTGCCAGTTGTTGAAATTCTTTCGGGGTTCAAGGGGGTAACATACTTAAGATCGCCTTAAACTTATCTGGATTAGGTTCAAGGTTGTGGGTAGTTAAGAGATGTTCGAAGAATTTTCCCTTACCCCAGAGAAACTTTGTGAGATTGAGTTTTATTTTAAATTTCCTCAGGGTTGAGAATCTATCCTCGAGGTCGTGGATGTGTTCCTTGAACTCACGATTTTGTTGAGAAGATCGTCCATGCACACTTCCAATTTATGCCCCTTTTTGGTTTTTAAATGCGTGATCCATCACACTCATATGTGGCCTCGGTGTTCTTAATCCCCAAAGGCATAACCCTGTAACAATAATACCCTTCATTTGTGATGAATGACGTATGCAAGATGTCGGAAGCATGTATTCAGATTTGATGGTACCTCGAAAAAGCATCTAATAAGCTCATGACAGAAACCCCACTGCAGAGGCAACTAGAGAATCTATCGAGCCAAGGGATAACATTTTTTAGGACATGCTTTATTTAATTTTGTAATGTCTACATGCATACGCCATTTATCATTGGACTTTTTAACCACTACAACATTCAAGACCCATTATGATACTGAATCTCCTTGATGAAATTAGTCTTGAGGAGCTTTGAGACCTATTTCCGTATAGGTCCCTCTACCGCCCCCGCTCGCTTCTTTTGCTTGGCCGGTCTGAAGGTGGGATCGATGTTCAGACGGTGGCAAGCGACGCCGGGGTCTAGTCTACCCCGGGCATGTTAGCATTTGATCAAGCGAAGATGTCCAAGTTGGTAAGGATACAATTGATCAACATATCTTTGTCCTCCTCCAACTCGGTGTTGACCGATAAAGTTCTTTCCCTATCTCCCTCGTCCACCGGGTGCTTTGGATAGCTGGAGCAACCTACAGATGCGCGTTGTCTCTTGCATTCTTCTCTATGGGAATTTTCTCCCTGACGTGTTCTTCTGGATTCCTGACAGCTTGGAAACATTCTCTTACTTCTTTCATGGTCGTGATGGAAGGAGCACAAGTCTCGATCATATTGATCGAGCTTATGTAGTACTCCCGAGTAACTCGAGGGCCATTCTGAACCCTGATCTGCTTTCCTCCTATGACGAACTTTGCCACCTGGTGGAACGTCGTTCCAATGTCTTGGTATTTGTTAAGTAATGGCTAGCCGAAGACGATATTGTAGGTGTTCTGAGCATCAACCACAACAAATGTTGCTTGATGGGTTATTCTGCACGTGGTGATGGAGAGGATGACATTCCCCTCAATTTCTTCTCTCCCTGACGAGCTCATAGAGAGGTATGACGACAGCTTGAAGCTTCCTTCCCATGTTCATCTCCTCGAACGCGAGTTTGGAAATAACATTAACGGAACTACCAGTGTGTAAGACCCCCCCTCCCGGAACACAACACACGGCAGAGGGGAGTCTTATGACCAGAACAGCCGCCTTGCGGTAGCGTCAACACACGGGTTGACCGGTACTACAAGACACCTATTCTGCCAGCTCTCACAATATCATCAATGCCAACACAACATAAAGACAAAAAACAGAAGTCAAAGCATCACACTAAGTAAATGTCCATACGCATTACATGAATAATAAGGAACTACATCAGTTCCTTTAATATCAGAGCACAACAAAATTGCCCAAACGCTACAACAAAGTCTCTCAAAATCTCACACCTCAGTAATCGACGACAGCGAGGGTATTGTCGTGTCAGGCTCTGTCTCCCTGGCCTGGCTGCCCTCCTGTATGACCTGCTGCTGCTGCTCTATCCGCTGGGTGTCCTCCTAAAAAGGTCGTCGTAGCAACCGTTAGTCATAAAGAATAAGTGGCTATCTCATCCTCTCACCCCGGCGGCTCTTAGGCACCGGGCGGGAGAAAGAAAGAAAGGTACTATATATATATATATATATATATATAGTAAGTACAAGCAGGTGGTATATCTCTACATATCAGAGTAGTAATAACAACAATGTATAACAATTGATAGCATTATTGTACACTAGCAATTCAGTAAAGGTAAGAGCAATCGACTACAACATATAATTTAACAACAGAATATAACTTATCTTATAAAAAATGCTTATACAGATTTATAAGTTAAGGGTTGGCTTAACAGAAAGTAAATCATCATATAAAAGTGCTCATACAATTTTATATGATAAGGATCCTATGCAGTGCAATGCAATGCAATGATGATTTATGATGCACCCGTGCAACTCACGCACTCTGTATTGCTATGTCGACATAGTCCTTAGTCCCCATTTTTCGAGCAGCTAGCTAACCTCTCAGGCGTCATCCGTTGTGGCCAAACGATGACATTAGAGCGGGTGTCTCCACTACTAGGCGGGTATCCACACTACCAGGCCTAGGTCTCCATACGCTTCAACGCTAAGAACACAACAATGGAGCCTCTGCGTACTACGACTCAGAGGGGTCTCGGGTAGATGTGCACCAAGAACACAACCCAAACTGGCCTATCGTCGTGTCAGGGAAGGAGCCTCTGAGAGCGTATCACTAATGGACCAGGCCCAACCGTCCACTGGCACGGAAGGAGCCTCGGGAATGAGCACCGAGGACCAAGCCCAACCGCCCAAGGTCTATCTGCCAACTCCCGTCGGTGTGATGACTGGCGAGCCTGTAGACCCGCCACACTATCCTTAACCCAGGATTATGACACCGCGTGTCAACACACACCGCATGCAATTTCACTTGGCCATGCCATCACACATCCAAGGGCTCCAACCGAGTCCCTTCTCATCATTGCCAATCCAGTGCTCAAAAGCACTCAAGGGCTCCACACTGAGTCCCTTATTATCATACCAGTTTGGTGCTCAAAAGCACGCAGGGCCTACCTTAGCATGAGAGACTAATCCTCTTCTTGTCAATCCCGTCATATCTTCATTACCTGAGATAGGTTACTAACACATCACTTGACCATGAGCATTTCCTCATCTAGTCCTTTTACAATTTAGGTTGCACCTGCATATCAAATCATACATCTTTCCCCAAACTATATTTCATTAAATTTAACATGTCCAACATAACCTTGCAAGGAATACATCACACGTTCTCCCAATAATTGTAAATCACAACATAGCTATAGGTTACACATTCACGCATCATGCATCACAAATTATTCCAAAACTTATAACGTTCATCGCATTGATATCAAGTGCATCTTCACTGGATTTCATGAATACATTATTTGTACAACCAAGGTTCATCCAAAACCATTAGCTTATCATGGTTACATATAATAAATTCACCAAATCCAATATATAATTTGGCTACGATCTTTCTAGTGAACCAAACCATCCGGATGCACGGCTAACACATAACTTACTTAGACAGAAAGTCTATCCCGACCTTATGTTAATTTAGACAAATCACGACCTGCACATAATTCATTACAGGACAGCGACTTCGACTGATACATTCCCGGAGTTACAAGATTTCCCCAACAACGGGCAACCATCCGTTGGAAAGGACTTTCCGAGGGCTACAACTTTCGTGTTCAGGCCAAGACCTAGAAGTGCTTGGGTCATGGCTTAAATCGAGCATAGAGTTTGCTGCGTCCAGAAAATAGATTTCTGCACGCATCTTAAAGTCAAACAAACGACAATGGTTCCTCTTCTTCCTCTAGCCATTCATACAAAGTTACATTCAGCTCTTCCTCCTCCCTTATTCACCCTTAATAGACCACCATTTTTCACGAAACCAAGTCCATCGTCTTCATAATGAAGAGAGGAAAGGTCGAAGACAACAAAACCCTAGGACAAAGGTCCTAGCGCGGTCTCTTCCCTGGAGATCTTCATTTCACACCAAAGTCAAGCTCTCTTGAGCTGACATCTCTCCTATTTCATAACTGAAGATCTAACACCAAGCGAGAGGGTAGGAAGCTCACCTCATTTCCGGCCATAGATCTCGTTATTCTCCCTGGCGGCATGTTTGGTTTCCTCGTCGGTATCGTTCTCCTTCGAGAGAAATTTTGCCCTCAACCTTGTCTCCAGCGATGAAGTTCGGCACCGAGAGAAGAAGACTGGCGGCCAAGACTTGGACAACGTATATAAAGGAGCGGGCAAATAGACCTAAGGTTTTTCTGAATCAAGGGCTACCGCCGCGCGGTACCTCCATAAAATGACTTCTTCCACAAGCCACCGTCCAAACCGATCACCCAGGAGCCGCTACCTGTACTGCTATCACTGCGCGGTATTCTTCCACCGCCACGAGGTATCTCACCAAGTAACATACTAAACAATTCAGCGGGCTATTGCCAACAGTATCACTAACGCCGTGCGGTTGCTCTCAGAGCGATACGCCGATAACTCAGTAGGCTACCGCCGCGTGGTATCTCGCTACAGCCGTGCGGTAGTACTCGACGATCGTTGAGTCCACTCGATGCTCTCTACTCCTTTCTACCGCCGCGCGGTATTACGCTACCGCCGCGCGGTATTACGCTACCGCCGCACAGTATTACGCTACCGCCGCGCGGTAATACTCGACGATCGTTGAGTCTACTCAACGCTCTCGACTCCTCTTGACATTCGCCGTATATACTCGACGATCACTACCGCCGCGCGGTATCCCGCTACCGCCGCGCGGTATCCCGCTACCGCCGCGCGGTAGCGTCCAGACACTCAGTGTCGAGTCGGCACTTTCCCCGGCTCAGGTGCATGCCTGTCCACCAATGCACTCTGAGCCCAAGTCAACTCACTTGACTTGAAAATGCACACGGGGGTCTAGAACGAATCGGGACGTTACAAATTCTATAAACAAAATAAAAGATTTCGTCCCCAAAATCAGGCTAAGTCTGTGTGGGGGGGGGGGAATACGAAGTTTGAAGAATACAAGGTATGCATTTAAGTTTACCTCGGGGAAACAGCTCCGGGTAGTGCTTCAGCATCAAGTCCACCGACTCCCAAGTATACTCCTCTTTCTCATGATTAGACCATGGGACCTTCACCAATGGAACACTCTTCCGCCGCAAGCTTCTTGTCTCGGTGTCCACTATCCGCACCGGTTCTAGTCGGACAGACCTATCTGTTGCTACTGTTCCATTTATAGCGGGAACATGCTGATCAGGCCGTAGTAATGCTTTCCGAAGCGACGACACGTGGAAGACGTGCAAATTTTCTAGCTCTGGTGGTAGCTCCAGCCGATAGGCCAAAAGGCCAATCCTTTCCAATATAACATAAAGCCCTACATATCTCAGGCTGAGCTTCTTCCTACCACGCACCCGTGACACTGCATGCATCGGCCTGATCTTCAAGAACACCTTGTCACCCACCTGAAACTCCACCACTTTGTGCTTCACATTATAGTACTTTGCCTGTCGACTCCGAGCCTCCAGTATGCGGTCTCGTATCAACCTAACCATAGCATTGGTGTCATCTATATACTCCACTCCTAAAATCCTTGGATCTTCATCCTGCACCCATGATAAAGGTGTTCTACACCTCCTATAAAGCGCTTCATAGGGTGCCATCCCAATGCTAGCTTTATAACTGTTATTGTATAAAAATACCACCAATGGTAAAAGCCTTTCCCACGACTTTCCTCTATCCAATACGCATAATCTCAACAAATCCTCCATGGTTCTAATGGTCCTCTCAGACGGACCGTCCGTCTGAGGATGAAAAGACATACTAAAGGTAAGACGAGAGCCCATATATGCTTGAACTGCCCTCCATTCCTTGGAGGTGAAATGACCATCACGGTCTGAGTCTATCGTCTTAGGCACCCCATGGTACCGTACGAACTGTTCCACGAAGTGACGTACCAACACATCAACATGCGTCTCCTTCATTGGAATAAACCTGGCGACCTTGGTCAAGCGATTCACAATCACCCAAACTGAATCGTTCCCAGAGCGTGAGCGAGGCAACCCGTGGACAAAATCCATGGAGATATCCTCGAACTTCCACTCGGGGATGGGTAATGACTGTAATAATTCTCCCGGGCTCTTACACTCCACCTTCACTCTTTGACAAGCCTCACAGTGCGTAATGTAATACTTAATAGTTCTCTTCATTCCTGGCCAGAACATGGTCTTCTGCAAGTCATTCTATATCTTGGCGATCCCGAGATGCACTGAATACGCGGTGCAATGAGCCTCTCTCAAGATGTCCTCCCGGATTCCACCGCCCTCGGGAATATAGTCTTCCACGGAAATGAATGAGGCCTTCCTTTAGAGTATACTCTTCAGCAGATCCACTCTCAATTGCCTTAAACACAGGGGCCAGAGCAGTATCCTTCCCTTGCTCTGCCCGGATTCGCTCACGGACGTCACATACTATACTCAAGGCAGCCAAGTATTCCGTATACGTCTCGGAATGATTCTTACATACCAGCGTAGTCTCCATCTCCTTGAGCACTCGAGTCAATTCTATACCCATCATTCGAGACTCGGGGCTCGACGCTGGTATCTTTCTACTTAAGGCATCTGCTACGGAGTTCGCTTTCCCGGGGTGGTAGTTCAACGTAAACTCATAATCACACAAGAATTCTAACCATCGCCGCTGCCTCAAATTCAACTCCTTCTGACTTCTGAGTATGAACATCAAATTCTTATGGTCCGAAAAGATCTCGCAGTGGATGCCATATAAATAGTATCTCTAAACCTTTGAGGCGAACACCACTGTTCCCAACTCCAAATCATGTACCGGATAATTATCATCGTGCTTCTTCAGCTGTCTTGAAGCGTAAGCAATCACATGCCCATGCTGCTTCAACACCACTCCCATATCTTGATAGGACGCATTAGTGTAAACCTGAAATCCTTCCTTCCTGGATGGAAGAGCTAGGATTGGTGCAGAGGTAAGTCGATCCTTCAGCTCTTGGAATGCAGTCTCACACTGGGCTGTCCACTCATATGACACACCTTTCTTTGTCAGGGTAGTAAGAAGGAGGGCGATCTTTGAAAATCCCTCAACAAACTTGCGGTAATACCCTGTAAGTCCAAGAAAACTTCGCACGTCGGCCGCCGACCTCAAAGGTGACTATTCCTTCACAACACGCACCTTGGTCGGGTCTACTACTAATCCAGCACCACTAATAACATGACCCAAAAAGGCAACTTCTCGGAGACAGAACTCGCACTTGCCGAACTTATCAAACAACGAGTGCTCTCTCAGTTTCTTCAGAACTAAGGCCAAGTGTTCAACATGCTCTTCTTCTGTCTTCGAGTAGACCAAATTGTCATCGATGAAGATGATGACGAAGACGTCCAAATCCGGCTCAAACATCTTGTTCATCAAACTCATGAAGGCAGAATGATCGTTCGTGAGCCCAGATGGCATCACCGTGAACTTGTATAAGCCGTATCTCGAGCTAAACGCTGTTTTCTGAATATCTTCTTCTTGTATTATCAACTGATAGTACCCCGAACACAAATCCAATTCGGAAAACCAGTGCGCTCCCATCAACTGATCGAATAGCTCGTCGATCCGGGGTAAAAGATAGGTGTTCCACACCGTCAATCGGTTGAGTTCTCGGTAGTCTATGCACAATCGTAGTTATCCATCCTTCTTCTTAACAAACAGAACAGGGGCTCCCTAGGGTGATGAGCTGGGGCGAATGAACCCTGATTCTACGAACTCCTGCATCTGAATTCTAAATTCAGCGCGTTCCTTTGGAGCCATTCTGTAAGGTGTCTGAGAGATGGGCCTGACACCCAGTACTAGTTTAATTTGAAAGTCCACTTCTCTATGTGGGGGTAATCCTGACAGCTTCTTGGGAAATACCTCAGGGAAATCCCACACTACCAACACATCCTTCATGCTCTTCGCCATCTCTTTTAGTTCAAAACATATCATATACACCTCCTCCCCTTTCATATAGGCTTTAAGGGCCTGAATTGAAGACAACAACATTCGGGGTGCAAATCTAATACCTTGGAAGACGATCTCCGAGTCTCCATGCCTCAAAGTGATTTGCTTCGCCGCACAATCAATTCTGGCATGATATCAATCCAACCATGTCATGCACCGAATCAGATCGAATTCTGGCATCCCCAACACTGTTGCAGGGGTTTCAAAATTTTTTCCTCCAATATATACTTCCAAGTCGCACTTGGCGGACGAAGTCATCTCGGAGCCGTCTGGGAGGGGTATTCTCCGAGTGATACAGGTGAAATATTGCACGCCATTTAAATCTTTCACAAAATTCGCCTAGACAAACGAATGAGTGACACCGGTATCAAATAGAGTGTGGGCCGGTCTCCCACTAACAATCACGGTGCCTAAATATCAAGTCATAACAATCTCAATGCTAGATTCCTATCATAAACCCAGACAAGCTAAGGACGAATGCTCATAACGTATTAAACAAATTACGACATACCTGCAATCACGTCCTGAGAATTCCGCTCTTGAGTCATATCCAGAGCAAACTTCTGCTCTCTAGCAGGTCCAAGATTCCTTCCTCGTGGTCCTCGTTCTCGACCACGAACTTGCCCTCGTCCTCGCGGAGCTGCCAGAGGAGAAACAGGGGGAACATCCTCGCCTAGCTGTGGGTAATAACGTTGGATGTGGCCCGGTTGGTTACACTGATAACAGACTTTCCTGAATGGTCCTCTTGGTTGTTGGTGAGGTTGGAACTGCGGGGGTGGAGGTAGTGTTAGCTGCGGGGCCGGACGTTCTATCCTAAAATTCTGGTGGAAGCGTCCGCCACCTCTTTGGTTTCCTCTTCCACATCTAATATTTTGTCTCCTCCTAAGATGGGACCTGCTTCCATCATACCCTCGGCGGGTCTCTTACTACTAGCCTGGACTCCCAAATGGTCCGCTTGCAATCTCTTTGCCATATCTATTATCTCCGCCAGGCTCGAGTCCGCTATAAACAAAAGTGCTTGTCTTAGAGGATCTCACAGATCTTTGTAAAACCGTTTTGCGTACCCGCGATCATCCAAACTATTTCACGCATCATGCATCGCAAATTTTTCCAAAACTTATAACGTTCATTGCATTGATATCAAGGGCTTCTTCACCGGATTTCATGAATACATTATTTGTAAAATCAAGGTTCATCCAAAACCATTAGCATATTATCATGGTTACATATAATAAATTCATCAAATCCAAAATATCATTTGGCTACGATCTTCATATTGAATCCAACCATCCGGATGCACGACTAACACATAACTTACTTAGACAGAAAGTCTATCCCGACCTTATGTTAATTTAGACAAATCACGACCTGCACATAATTCATTACAGGACAACCACTTCGACTGAACATTCCTGGGGATATAGGATTCCCCCAACAACGGACAACCATCCGTTGAAAAGGTCTTTCCGAGAGCTACAATTTTCGTGTTCAGCCCAAGACCTAGAAGTGTTCGGATCATTGCTTAAATCGAGCCCGAAGTCTGTTGCGTACAAAAAACAGATTTCTGCACGCATTTTAAAGTCAAACGAATGACATCGGTTCGTCTTCTTCCTCTAGCCATTCCTACAAAGTTACATTTAGCTTTTCCTCCTCCCTTATTCACCCTCAATAGACCACTATTCTTCACGAAACCAAGTCCATTGTGATGGGGGACCATCTGGCGCGACACGGCGCAGGGCGGACCCCACGTTCGTGTATTCTCGCAGGAGGGTGTGACCGGATCGCCGATCCGCCACCGTGGTTGCGTCCGGCTCGTCGTTCTGATGAATTTTCATATATAGCATGTTGTATTTCGGATATTATTTCGTGTTGTTTTGGCGCCAAAATCGACGACCAATCATAGCCGTCCATCTTGGTTGCCCTAATTTTATTTCATTATAAATATAACCTAGGGCTGCAGTTTTGGGCATTGCTGAAATTTGGAGAATAGTTCCTCCTCATTTCCGGTTATCATTCTGCGGTGCCGACGCCGTGGAACCCCGTGGTGACGACTCCTTGGGTAAGTATCCTTTCCCCTCTTTGTTTTCCCCTCCCCCCTACCATCAGCCAGCCCTCCACCCCGTTCAGATTCTTGCCGCCGCCCCTTTACCCCGTCCAGGCGCTGCTCCCCTACAACCGCCCACCGCCGCCTATTTCTGCCTCCCTACAGCCGCCCGCCCCCGCCCTTTTTCCCCCCATACGGCCGTACGCCGCCGCCCCAGCTCCCTCTACAGCCGCACGCCAACAACCCCAGCACAACCCTCCTTCCCCCTGCCCCACCGTAGGTACCAGATCAGTCCAGATCTGGACATATTTCTCCAGATCCAGCCCGGCCCCCCACTCAGAGCTAGCCCTCCCTCACCTATACCTACAACCACCATCCCTTCCCCTTCCGTGGAACCACTTCCCCTTACCCGATCTAGTCTCTCACCATCCGGAAACCCCATATCACCTCCACAATTTCAGATTTATTACGATCATTGCAGCCCTAGTTTTATTTCAGATTTTATATTGCTTCGTTATTTGCGGTGCTAGTTGTTGTTTGGTTGTGAAAGCATTGCGCGCTTTGTGGAACTCTTGTTTTAAAGGAATTATAGGTTGTTGTTATTTGCCTGTGAATCTCTTAACTTGCAGGACGCCTTAATTCGCCGCGCGCCCTCCGTGCGGAGGAAAGCTATCGCCAAAGCGCCTAAAGAAAATTGTTTATTTTATCATGACTGAATGCATTGTTTTATTGTGATGTTTCGTTGCGTTTATTAATTAATTCGCCTGATTACAATTTGTCATGACATATAGTCGTTAGGTTTGAGCGAGTCCACCCCTCCACGTCAATAGCTTGCATTCTAGGAGTCCACTGCACAGCCCACCCTACATCAGTTGGTATCAGAGCCAGGTTGGGCCATTTGCATGCTCCGTAGTGGTAGGGCATTTAGAAGCATGGTAGATCCACAAGTCACTAACGAATGGGTGGCCGACTCGAATTCGAGCGCCGCCACCCGGATTTTCAGTGTCTAATCCTAGACCGCTTTGATGCCCTAGACACCTAGTTCGAAAACGTGCGTCACGATATCGCCGCGGTGAATCGTCGTCTAGATCAGTTAGAAAACGCTGGGGATACTCCCTCACTACATGACGATGTGATCGCGGATGACCCGGATGACTCTCCCCATCGCGGTCAAAGGGTCAGAGATGATCCGCCACCGGCAGACCGCTACCGTCGTCCCCTGTGAGAGTCCCCACTCCGCCAGCAAGGCGAAACCCAGGGCCAGCACGTGGCCGACCCCCGCCTCAGCGGGAAGAATACCGCTTGCCACGTCAGCCTGACCCTAGGAACCGTGTACCTCCACACGATCGCCATGACCAGCGTCGAGATGAGTATTATCCGCCGGGTCGACGTGAGCACGGGCCCCCACCCGCTTGGCACGATTACGACCGTGACGACTATCCTGATGATTATCCTGATCCGCGGAGAGATGACCGCGCCTTTGACATCACTCGTCGGATTCACCTTGACGCCCCGACATTCGATGGCCGCCTGGATCCAAAGGCCTTTAGTGATTGGCTCCTTGACATGGATCATTACTTTGATTGGTATGATATGGGTGATGAGCGTTGTGTCCGGTTTGCTAAAATGAAGTTAGTCGGGCAGGCCAAGGTGTTCTGGATTAGTGTAGAGAGAGCTGTTGAGAGAGACGGCTACTACCCCATCACCCGTTGGGAGGACATGAAGGAGAAACTCAAGGATAAGTATCTCCATGCCTCTTACCGTGACCAGCTACTAGATCAGCTGCAGAGCTTACGTCAGGGGACGCTTACGGTAGCCGAGTATATGGCTCGATTCGACGAGCTGGTTGTTAGGAGCGATATTTCGGAGGAGCCCATTGCCACTGCCTCTCGATTCAAGGCTGACCTCCGTTCGGAGCTCCGGAGAGAGATGATCCCCCATCGCATGGAGACTGTAGACCAGATATTCCAGCTCGCCCTAGAGTACGAGCAGTACCTTCGTACATCTGGTACGAAGCAGTTCCCCTCCCGGACGGAGTCGTCGACGTTTAGGTAGCCCGCTCCAGCCCAGACTGCTACAACCGCCCCACCCCCACGAGTCACTCCTGACATGAAGGGGAAGGCTGTCGCTACTGAGTGCCAGAGGCCTGGGGGTATGCAGTGTTTTAGATGCTCTGGCAGAGGACACGTGGCGGCACACTGCCCCACGCGGAATCTGTTTATTGAAGATGAGGAGCAAGGACTAGAGGGCGATGAAGAGGCTACTGAGGAGATTACTGCCACCGTTGATGAGGGTTGGGAGAGCGACGCTGAGCGTTCATTAGAGGTGGGAGTGGTCCGACGCCTCCTACATACCCCACGTGCCGATGAGGATTGGCGTCGCACCACCATTTTCTACACGTACTTCCCGAGTGCAGACGGACCCTGCAAATTGGCCATCGGTAGTGAGAGTTGCGTGAATATCGTGGCCCAGAAGGGTCTAGACCGTATGCAGGTGAAGGCGGAGCCTCACCCACACCCCTATCGTGTCATCTGGGTAGACAAGACAGCGATACAGGTTACCCAGCGCTGTCTCGTACCGATCAACATCGCTTCCTTTGAGGACCGGGTCTGGTGCGACGTCATCCCCATGGATGTCGCTCACGTTCTATTGGGCCGCCCTTGGCTCTTCGATCGCGACGTCACGTGCTTCGGTCGTTCGAACACGTGTGTATTTTATGACAAAGGGCGGAAGATCACTTTATCTCCTACCCAGCCCAGAGAGAGACCTAAGAGTCGGATTGAGCCTTCCACCAGCACAATTGCCTCGAGACCCGTGCATATCCTGAGGCGTGGTGAGTTTATGAGAGACAACACTGATGCTGGTATCATGTATGTAGTGGCAGCCACTATGGTATCTGATTGCCCTACACCTGAGATCCACCCTGCCGTTCGACCCTTATTAGGTGCGTTTGCGGATATTATGCCAGAGGAGCTCCCTAACGAGTTACCCCCTCTGCGGGACGTCCAACACGCTATAGATTTAGTCCCGGGGGCCTCGCTCCCAAATCTACCACACTATCGCATGAATCCTGTTGAGCACGCTGAGCTCAAGAGGCAGGTTGATGAGCTTCTCCGGAAGCAGTTTATCCGCGAGAGCCTGAGTCCGTGTGCCGTCCCCGCCCTTCTTACCCCTAAGAAGGACGACAGTTGGCGTATGTGTATTGATAGTAGAGCTATCAACAAGATTACAGTGAAGTATCATTTCCCGATCCCTCGTCTGGATGACCTATTAGACACGATGTCCGGAGCCCAGATCTTCTCGAAGATCGATCTCCGAAGAGGGTACCACCAAATCAGAGTTCGAGAGGGAGACGAGTGGAAAACGGCCTTTAAGACGAAAGACGGCCTGTACGAGTAGCTGGTCATGCCATTTGTGCTCTCGAACGCCCCGAGCACGTTCATGCGAGTCATGACCCAGATCCTGCGGCCCTATATGGGCAAATTCCTAGTCGTTTACTTTGAGGACATTCTGATTTATAACCATACCGAGCTGGATCACCTCGAGCACTTGAGACTCCTATTTGACATTCTCCGAAAGGAGAAATTGTTTATCACTATGAAGAAGTGCTCCTTCTTATCCGAGTCGGTCCACTTTCTGGGATTCATTATCTCCTCCTCAGGCGTGTCTGTTGACCCTGAGAAGGTCCAGTCCATCTGCGAGTGGCCCACACCATTGACCATTCATGAGGCCCATAGTTTTCATGGACTTGCGACCTTTTATAGGAGATTCATTAGGGGGTTTAGCTCGATCATGACCCCGTTTACTAGTTGTTTGCGTAAGGGAGAGTTTCAGTGGACCGCCGCGGCCACTCGTGCATTTGAAGAAATTAAGGACAAACTGACGTTCGCTCCCGTTCTCCGACTCCCCGATTTTAGCAGAGCTTTCGAGGTCGCTTGTGACGCGTCGGGTGTGGGTATTGGGGGAGTGTTGAGTCAAGAGGGACACCCAGTTTCTTACTTTAGTGAGAAACTGAACGAAGCCAAGCAAAAATACTCGAACTACGATCGAGAATTTTATGCTATCGTCCAGTCATTACGTTATTGGAGACACTATCTCCTCCCCAGGGAGTTTGTACTGTATTCTGACCACCAGGCCCTACGCTACCTCGACTCTCAGAGGAAGCTGAGTCACCGCCACGCGAAGTGGGTAGAGTATCTGCAGGATTTCCACTATGTTCTCAAACATCACACTGGTGTTGAGAACAAACCCGCCGACGCACCCAGTCATCGAGTCTCTCTACTACACACACTGCGGGCCCAGGTTGATGGTTTCGAGAGAATGATTATGGACTACCCCACTTGTCCTGATTTTGCTGAGTTATACACTGCGCTATCGAGGGACCCTCCTGATCCTATTGAGGGGTTTCAGATCATTGATAGGTACTTATTCCGGGGCTCCCGTTTGTGCGTGCCCAACACCTCGTATCGTGATTATTTAGTATGAGAATTACACGCCGGGGGTGCTTCCGGTCATTTTGGGCGGGATAAGTCGATTGCTATGGTAGAGGATCGTTTCTATTGACCGAGTCTAAAGAAAGATGTGGCTCGTATCGTCCGACATTGTCGTGTATGCCAAACGGCCAAGGGAACGAAGCAGAACACGGGATTATACACCCCTTTACCCGTTCCCCATCGTCCTTGGGAGGACATTAGTATGGACTTTGTGCTTGGGCTTCCGCGCACCCAGCGGAAGCACGATTCTATCTTTGTTGTGGTCGACCGGTTCTCTAAGATGGCGCATTTTATCGCGTGTAGTAAGACCGCTGATGCCCCCCGCATCGCGGCCTTATTTATGAGTGAGCTCTCTAGATTACACGGTCTCCTAAAGTCTATCGTGTCCGATCGAGATGTGCGGTTCGTTAGCTACTTTTGGAAGACGTTATGGCGTAAAACCGGGACTACTCTTAAATTCTCATCCACATACCACCCTCAGACGGACGATTAGACTGAGGTGGTGAATAGAAGTTTAGGTAATCTGCTGAGGTGTTTAGTTGGTGAGCATGCGTCTAGTTGGGACTCGGTGCTCCCTATAACTGAGTTTGCATACAACAGTTCCATCAATAGGTCGACTGGTCTGAGCCCGTTTCAGGTAGTATCCGGTTATGACCCTAGGAAGCCTATTGATCTTATACCCGTCTCGAGTGAGTCACGCCCTAGGAGTCTGCTGAATCCTTCACACGTCACTTGCATGAGTTGCATGAGTCCATCAGGCGTAAAATTAATTTAAGCAATGAGCATTATAAAGAACAGGCAGACAAGCATAGACAAGAAAAACATTTTCTGGTTGGCGAACAGGTGATGGTACGAGTTCGTGCGGAGCGGCTCCCTCAGGGGCCTGCTAAGAAACTAAGCGCCAGGCGATTTGGGCCCTACTCAGTTTTGAGACGAATCGGCTTGAATGCCTACGAGCTGGACATTCCTGCGAGCATGAGTATCCACCCTGTGTTCAATGTCGAGGACCTGACACCCTACTTTGCACCTCACGAGTACCCCGATCCCTACCTTGGCGGCCCTTCCGAGCCTACACCACCGCCCCTTTCTCCCGCCACCCAGCCTCCACTTGATTACCACTTCCCCAGGAGCTCAGCACCATTGGCTTCACCTGAAGCACCACCACCATCACCGGATCGCTTTCCCCGAGTGATGAGGGCCGAGCAGATTACTGAGATCATTGCGCATGAGTTCGTCCCCTCTACGGATGGGCTCGTGTGCCGTTACTTGGTTCGTTGGCTTGGACGACCCTACACTGACGACACCTGGATTGCTGCTGCAGAGTTGGATCAACTCGCCCCGGGACTTCGACTTCAGTACGAGCGTCTCCATTCATTGGAGATGAAGGCTTTTCAGTCCGGGGGAGTTGATGGGGGACCATCTGGCGCGACACGGCGCAGGACGGACCCCACGTTCGTGTATTCTCACAGGAGGGCGTGACCGGATCGCCGATCCGCCACCGTGGTTGCGTCCGGCTCGTCGTTCTGATGAATTTTCATATATAGCATGTTGTATTTAGGATATTATTTCATGTTGTTTTGGCGCCAAGATCGACGGCCAATCATAGCCGTCCATCTTGGTTGCCATAATTTTATTTCATTATAAATAGAACCTATGGCTGCAGTTTTGGGCATTGCTGAAATTTGGAGAAGAGTTCCTGCTCATTTCCGGTGATCATTCCGCGGTGCCGACGCCGTGGAACCCCTTGGTGACGACTCCTTGGGTAAGTATCATTTCCCCTCTTTGTTTTCCCCTCCCCCCTACCATCAGCCAGCCCTCCACCCCGTTCAGATTTCTGCCGCCGCCCCTTTACCCTGTCCAGGCGCTGCTCCCCTACAACCGCCCACCGCCGCCTATTTCTGCCTCCCTACAGCCGCCCGCCCCTGCCCTACTTCCCCACATATGGCCGCACGCCGCCGCCCTAGCTCCCCTTACAGCCGCACGCCAACAACCCCAGTACAGCCCTCCTTCCCCCTGCCCCACCGTAGGTACCAGATCAGTCCACATATGGACATATTTGTCCAGATCCAGCCCTGCCCCCCCTCAGATCTAGCCCTCCCTCACCTATACCTACAGCCACCATCCCTTCCCCTTCCGTGGAACCACTTCCCCTTACCCGATCTAGTCTCTCACCATCCGGAAACCCCATATCACCTCCACAATTTCATATTTATTACGATCATTGCAGCCCTAGTTTTATTTCAGATTTTATATTGCTTCGTTATTTGCGGTGCTAGTTGTTGTTTGGTTGTGAAAGCATTGCGCGCTTTGTGGAACTCTTGTTTTAAAGGAATTATAGGTTGTTGTTATTTGCCTGTGAATCTCTTAACTTGCAGGACGCCTTAATTCGCCACGCGTCTAGTCTAGCCCTCCGTGCGGAGGAAAGCTATCGCCAAAGCGCCTAAAGAAAATTGTTTATTTTATCATGATTGAATGCATTGTTTTATTGTGATGTTTCGTTGCATTTATTAATTAATTCGCCTGATTATAATTTGTCATGACATATAGTCGTTAGGTTTGAGCGTGTCCACCCCTCCACGTCACTGACTTGCATTCTAAGAGTCCACTGCACAACCCACCCTACATCACATTGTCTTCATAATGAAGAAAGGAAAGGTCGAAGACAACAAAACCCTAGGACAAAGGTCCCAGCGTGGTCTCTTCCTAGGAGATCTTCATTTCGCACCAAAGTCAAGCTCTCTTGAGCCGACATCTCTCCTATTTCATTACTAAAGATCTAGCACAAAGGGAGAGGGTAGGAAGCTCACGTCATTTCCGTCCATGGATCTCGTTATTCTCCTTTGCGGCATGTTTGGTTTCCTCGTCGGTATCGTTCTCCTCTTCCAAGAGAAAGTTCGCCCTCAATCTTGGCTCCAACGATGAAGTTCGGCACCGAGATAAGACTGGTGGCCAAGACTTGGACAACATATATAAAGGAGCGGCCAAATAGACCTAGGGTTTTTCTGAATCAAGGGCTACCGCCACGCGGTACCTCCATAAAATGACTTCTTCCACAAGCCACCGTCCAAACCGACCACCCAAGCGTCGCTACTTGTACTGCTACTGCCGCGCGGTATCTTCCACCGCCACGCGGTATCTCACCGAGCAACATGCCAAATAATTCTGCGGGCTATCGCCTGCGGTATCACTAACGTCGGGTGGTTGCTCATAGAGTGATATGCCGATAACTCAGTTGGCTACCGCCGCGCGGTATCCCGCTACCGCCGTGCGGTAGTACTCGGCGATCGCTGAGTCCACTCGAGGCTCTCGACTCTTTGCTACCGCCGCGTGGTATTATGCTACCGCCGCGCGGTAGTACTCGACGATCGTGGAGTCCACTCGACGCTCTCGACTCCTATTGACATTCGCCGTATACACTCGACGATCACTACCGCCACGCGATATCCCGCTACCGTCGCGCGGTATCATCCAGACACTCAGTGTCGAGTCGGCACTTCCCACGGCTCAGGTGCAAGCCTGTCCTCCAGTGCACCCGGAGCCCAAGTCAACTCACATGACTTGAAAATGCGCACGAGGGGTCTAGAATGAATCAGGATGTTACACAGTGTCCAATGTTTTAAATATCGGATGTCAGACACATATCAGAATGTGTTTTTAAATGTCGGATGTCGGAAGTCTAAGACATGTCGGAGATATTTTAAAATATCGGATTTCCATATATTATAAATAAAATTTTTATTTAATGTATACTAACTATAATTATATGTTATAAAAATAAAAAAATAATATAACAAATAGATAAAAAATAAGTCATTTATATTATGAAATAAATTTAAATAGTATCTAAGAAAAAATATTATTAATAAATACAAAATGATAAATTGTAAAATATATTTAATACTATACACTAATTTTATTTTGATAACAATAAGTTTTTTGCAAATTTAAAAGTTTTAAAAGTTAAAAATACTTAATTTATTATAAGTTTTTTCAAACTTATAAATTTATATTAAAAATATGAAACAATCACCTAATAAATGTATTAAATATTTTCCTATTTTTTATAATATGAAATTTAAAATTTGTGAAACAATTATACAAAATTGATTGTAAGAAGAAAACGTTAAAAAATTGAAATAATAAGTTTAATCGATTTAAACATACATAATATAGTATCCATAGGTGATTTAAATATATGATATTTGTCTGCAAATATAACATAAAATAAAATATCGGGTGATATATTTAAAAGTCGTGTCGGCTGATATATCGGAAAAGATCGGACATGTCGGCCGATATTTTACAAAAGGACAATCTATTATTTTGATAAAAATATATCGTTTTCCTCTAAAAAATGACATGTCGGGAGACATGTCGGACATGTCGGAGGACATTTAAAACAATGACAGTGTCTATCAGGATCCTTGACATCAAATAGTTATCCAGGATCGCTTTCAAGACTACTACATTGTTGAAAGGGTTGGCGGTCCTTAGAAGGCCGTCTTCTTTAAAGGTGACCTCGCCTCTCAAGGGAAAGGATTTTGAGGTAGAGGCGACCTCCTGCGAGCAGACCCTCTTTAAACTTGATTTTTTTGCAGGGTTCTAGACCAACCCCTCTCTGAATGCAATTGATTTGGCTGAAGAGACCCGTGTCATCAATGTCCACATCTTCATGGGCAGTTGATACTCCCGAGGGAGCCGATATCTTCTTCCTCCACACACTCCCATTGTTGAGGGAAGTGTACCTCTGCTACTTCCTTTTCCTTGACAGTGACATGCTTCTCACTTGACTTGCAGACAACATACTCCTGAAGCTTTCCTACCTTTAGCCTTTTTTCTACTAAGCTATGGAGAGCTCTGCAACTCTTTGTGTGGTTCTCGGTGTCTCTGTGGAACTCACAGGAGTCACAACAGAGTTCCCTGTTCTCGTACTCAGCTTTTAAGGGTGGAGGTCTTCTGAAGACCAATTGCTTCTAGAGGACCTGAATGGCGTCCTCCTTGGGAAGGATCAGATCAGTGTATTCTTTCTATGAATTGTCATATTGATTCACCTGTGGAGGAACATAAGCCTTTGTCAGAAATGTTCATGACGACGTGGATGTCAAGGCTTGTTCAGATGGCACGGGCCTGTTCCACGGAGGAGAACGGGGCCATGGGGGTCTCATCTGCTAGAAGTGTCGTGGTGGGTGCGGTTGTTGCGGGTAGAAGATCTTTCCATGTTGCAGAGGAGGTGGAGGGATCTGGATCCCCTGGATTTCCTCCGGGAACTCCAGGGGGTGGAGTTCCACATTTGCGACTCGCTCGAGCGGAATCAGAAAAAATGGTTAACACGAAAGTTGTAGATATCCACGAGACGAACAACTTTCATGTTGAACATTTTTTGATTTGAAGTCGTTTAGACCCCCGATTTGGGCTCCGAAAAAAATCAGTCCGAAAAACATTTTTTTAAATGTTTTTCGGACTGAGTTTTTTTGGAGCCCAAATCGGGGGTCTAAACGACTTCAAATCAAAAAAATGTTCAACATGAAAGTTGTTCGTCTCGGGGATATCTACAACTTTCGTGTTAACCATTTTTTCTGATTCCGCTCGAGCGAGTCGCAAATGTGGAACTCCACCCCCTGGAGTTCCCGGAGGAAATCCAGGGGATCTGGATCCGGAGGTGGAGAGAATCCTGGATGATGTCTCTGAGCGCGATGGGGTGCAACACGAGGTTGGGCGAGAGAATTCTCCCCCAGTTCCCTCTGGATTAGTTGGTTGAGGGAAGAGACGAAACTAGGATTGGTCGTCTCCCCCTAATGAAATGATTGTCTGTAGGTACTTGGTGGCCTCCACCTGACTTCAATTTGAATAGTCCTTCCTGGATCCACATGCCAGGGCCACTTGGTACATAGAGGGATCTACATCGTGGATCCCAAGTATCTCTTCTTCGAACCAGTTAATGTAGTAACGAGTGTCTCAAACACCCCCTGCTTGATCAGTAATAGTGCTTGGGGCACTCTTCCACTTCATGGAGTTCTTGTAGAACTAGTCTGTGGCATTCGCCTCCAGGTTCATGAACAACAATTTGCAGCGAATTCCGTTAGAGAGGTTTTGCTGCAAACTCAAAAGCCTGCAAGGGATAGATGTGATCTTATCTCCTAGTGAAATAGGAGAGATGGGGTTGCCCGAACCCAATTAGGACAGGTTCCTATCAAATCATATTTGAGAAAAGGGAAGAATCCTTTTCTTCCTCAGGAGAGTCGGAGAATACTTTGAAGTCGAGTACATGCGCGGTGTTGGTATTCGCCGCTGCCTTGAAGTGTTCTCGCCTTTTGTTGGCAAGATCTCCATCTCCGATCCTTACCCATGGAGCAGTTTGGAAGACCGGGAGGTGAGCGTTGAGGGTTTTTACTTTCCTAGTATGGTAAATTATTTGCTCCGACAATTGTGTGACTGCGAATACCAGGAGATTGAATTTTCTTTTGGTAGCAGTTTTCTCAGGGTTATTGTGAGCTATGAAGCACCGACACTTCAAAATGCTCAGCGTGTCAGTGTCGGACTCTCCGACACTCGTCCGACTCTCCGACACTCTCCGACATGCTGGCTCACGCGGGACTCGCGTGTCCCGCTCAATCGGACACGCGTGTCCCTCTCAATCGGACACGCGTGTCCCTCTCAATCGGACACGCGTGTCCCTAAGCTAGCTACTCACAGTGAGGCGGGAGGCAATTGTCTTGTAAGTGTATTTTTTGTGAAAAAAGTTTTATAAGTTCATATAAAAGAGTGAAAACACATTTGTTAATCATTTGTGGAAAATGAATTGAAAAATGTGTAAAAGTCTTAAGCAGTGATCTATTTGAGGTGAAAAAACTATAAGAAAAGGTAATGTGTTAATGTGTTAATGTTCTATCATTTTTTGACATTCGGTTAAGTTTTGCATTTGAATATTTGATTAGTAATATTTAAACATGTCTTGGTTTATTTGAATATTTGTTATTTGTTTATTTTTTATTTTTTGTTAAATGTCTTAGGATTTTCATCATTATAAAAAATAAATATTTAATATACGTGTCCCAGCGTGTCGAAATATGATATTTTTTGAGAATTTACGAGTCGCGAGTCGTGTCGTGTCGTATCGCGTGTCGCGTGTCAGTGTCGGTGCAACATAGATTGTGAGACCCCTCAGGCGACATCCTGGCTTGGTCTCCTCCCGCAATTATAGTTATTGTTCTTCGATCACTCAAATCTGAAGGTCACATGTTCGTTCTATTGGATTAGAAAGCATCTTAACTTCACGCTCATCACAAAAGCACAAAAAGTGTGTGTGTGTGTGTGGGGGGGGGGGGGGGTATGAGTGGGCGAGTTCTCTTACTGCGAGTTACTAGGGCGTGGTGTGGGGAGTGTTGTCGTGAATACCCCAGATGATCGAGACCTAAACACGAATGGAATTATATGCCGCGAGGCCAGATTTCGCACCGCTCGAATCCGCCGTGCATGATTTTATTGATTAATTGAAGTTGAATACATCCAGATTACATGTATACTTGAGTTCTCCAAAGGTACTCGCAGGTTCTTTTTTTGAACGTGCAAGTACAGGTGGTTTCTTGGCTTTAGTTTCAGATCCTTTTAATGCTATTGCTCTTGAACTATTTATAGGGGGAGGGGGCTGCCCTTAGGGCAACCTCCAAAAGTACGAGCTGCATGCTTAGTTAAGAAAATTCCCAAGTGCGAAAAGTAGAAGCCGCGACGAGTACTCGGAAATGGACGAGAAGTACCAATCTGTTGGTCGGCGAGTACACTTGGTTGTTGGCGAGTAGTGAGTAGATCCGCAAAACATTGTCTACTTTGGCGAGACTATTGCTTTTGTCTTGGAAGAACTGATTTATCTAGGCTATCGTCAACGTCAACGAGTATGATAAAATTTTGGCAGACATGCAAAATACTTCTTTTCGCGTCATTTGACATCCTCTTAGTATTCAACATTGCATTGAAAAAACTTGTCAACCAAAGAACTGCAAATCTCTCGCACATCTTAAACTCTCATTTTATTTCTCATTTAGATATACAGTCTTACTTTAATTTCCTATTGTATATGGTTGACACCATGTTTATAATTAATATATGATTATGATCATTCATGATTACATTTTAAAACATTTTGATTCAACTTTAAACTATGTGCAGTTGTTCATCTCATTTTTTTCATTAGTATTCTTTGGATTATCTAATAAGCATATGCCTTAACACACAAATAACACACTCTGAAAAAATCTCTCACTACACGAGAATTCTCTTGGGGATGCAATTATCTTTATGGATAATATTGCATTCGTAGTTAATTATGTGTTTGTATTTTGTAAGAAAGGAGAAGTAAAATGAAAGCTGCAATTTTATTCTTCCACATAGGGGCAATATACAGGACGTACATCAAGACACCCAACACCGATAAGTGGTGTGTGACTAAACTCAACAATATTAAACTATTGAATAATAATAACTCTTAACATATTTTAATATTCTTTCTTCTAGCGGTTCTCTATTTATATAAGGAGAACTTAATGTGAGAAGTTATCTTATCTTGGAGTTAGTTGTTCTGGGCTCTCTTAGGAGACTACTCTTACAGAGATCCCGCCCTCAAGAAAATGTGTTGATCTTGTTTTGATATCTAATGTTTTCCTTCGTATCAATCTACACATTAATATTGTTCTGCAATAACGTGAAGATATCAACAGGTCTGACTTGCCTCTCTCCATTTGTCATTCTTTCGGCTGTCAGGAATCATCCTTCTCACCACTTCATTTTCCTTTCTTGTCATGAAGCTCTCTTGCCACCGGATTCCCCCATTTAAAATGACTATGATCCATGCATAAATCCTCCAAATCTATATGCATATCTGTCGCTTTGCCATTAACATTGAAATCCACAAACTTTATGCAGAGCCGCCTCGCCGCTGCGATGTTCTATTGCCCCAACGTATTGATCCAGTGCTCACGAGATTTCCCACCTGCTCCAATTCTGGTTGCCTCATTGCTCACCTCGATCGAACCCGCCAATCAGCTGTTGGATCCCCCTCGTGTTCACAACCAACCTAGGGTCCTTTGTCGCTCTGCTTTTATAACTGAAGCAAGTATCTCCACAAATTCGGCTCAACACCTTGATCAACCCCTCTCTCCGCGATTAGTGCAGTTGATGAGCATGCCGAGCTCCCCGCGGGTGATCAAAAGCCTATGGACTAATCCTTGTCCGCAGATAATCACACAATTCAGCTTCTGTGTTAGCCTCTATCGCATTCTCGCGTGACTACCATCCACTTCCTTCCGACACTCACCCAATCGGAGTGGCACTACCGCCCTTTCGTTGTGTTTTCTAGCACCCTTCTCTTCTAGCAAAGCTCGTGCGTGGCCAGGTCGTGCCAATAGTGGAAGTCGTGGTTAACTGGTTGCACACCTCAACATCCCCCACCTTATCTTCCCCTTTTTTGCCGTTTGAGCCGTACATCACAAAACGCTCACAGAATCCCTTGCCAAGCTCTGGTTCACAACAATCACTCTGCATCTCGTCTTTGTATTTGATAAGATGCATCCCACAAAATGCGTTGGTTGATACTGCCCAATTATGACCGTTATTGATAGCTGTTACGGTTCTTGTTCAGTTTTATTAAAAAACTAAGAACTGGGCAATCAAGGTAATGTTTCTTTAAATTAGAACCAAACTTTTATTTGATTTGATCGGTCTTGGTTTTAGTTTTGGTTTCAACATATTTTCTTAAAACCATTGTGTTTACGGTTCTGTTTTTTGTTCAACAACCAAAACTAAATTATTCACTACAAGATCGTTTTGGTTCTATGCGTTTCCGGTTTAGTTCCTTTTCCTAAAGAATTAGCATTACTAAAGATTGATGGAGATCATTGTTCACAGGCGAGCCGACCCTTATCGGAGCCCGTCCTAATTTATACTCGTTAGTAAGAGTGATGCAGAGCAGAGATGAGCACGAGCGTTGGGCCCGTTCGGGGCTGATTTGACGACTTACCATATATGACGTGTCCGGATCGACGATCGGACTCCGCGGTTGCGTCCGACACGTCACCACGAGTCAAAAACATATATTAGTTTATTTTTTGAGTTTATTTTCATGTATTTAGTGGCCGATCCCACCGGTCAATCATAGCCGTTGATGGAGAAGCCCTAATTTGTTCTCTTCTTATAAATATTGGTCTAAGTGGCTGAACCAAGACATTGCAGATTTTGGAGACATTGAATCCCGGAATCCCGCGATCCCTCCCCTGTGCCGACGCCATGGAACCCTAGGTGACGACTCCTAGGCCTCCAAACTCCTCCCTAAGGTAATCCCTACCCTCACCTTCACTTTCCACGCCTCAAACCTTCGTTTCACCCGCTGCAGCCGCCATTCCAGCCCCCGGAAAACAGCCGGCCTGCTGCCCCTTTTCCGCCGCCCAACCCGCCTCCTCCCCTCAAACCTGTCGCCTATCCACTGCCGCTACAGGGCCGCCTCCACCTCTTGTCCCCTCCCCACTGCTGGCAGACCAACCCTCATCTCTTACCAAATCCGGCCACCTCAAGGGCCTCTTTGCCCTAGCCGACTACCCCCACATATCCCCTCCGTGGATCCACCATCCTAATAGCCCAATAATTCTAGATCAGTCCAGATCTAGGATTATAGCCACCCGATCCGTTATTTTCACCGCACAAACTTTCCATTTTTTCCCAGATCCGACCCTAAATAGGGGATCTACCCCCCCGGTCCGGATCTACTTATTCGTGGCCGCATCCACCATTTTATTGTCCGTTCACACCGTTCTCCGCTGAGGGAAGCCACCGTCATCGTCGCCTCGCCACCTGTTTCATCTCCGATCGCCGATCTACACATCCGGCCCCCAAATCTTTAGCGTCTCGGTTCAGCCCTCTACTTTGTGAGCGTTTGTATTATTGTACTATCTGATTCACATTTGCATTTGGTAATTTATCATATCTTGCTGCGATTTCTGTTCGTGGAAATTTGTTTTTGTGCACTAATAACTTGCAGGAGGGGGCATTCGCCGCGCGCTTTGCTTTGGCCCTCCGAGCGGAGGAAAGCCATTCCAATTGCCTAAATAAATAATTGCTTTTCTATTCAAATATCCGTGTGGTGCTAAAACTTAGATTCCTTTAATTTTTTCTCAAATACCGGTCATTGCATTACATGTAGAGTTGGATTAGCGTGTAACCCTGACACGATCACCTAGCGTTGTAGTCTCCGTGCACCACTAGCCTACCCCTACATCATTTTGGTATCAGAGGGCAATGTTAGGCCATTTGCATGCTTTGTAGTGGTAGGTCATATAGAGTTTTTAGGTTCATCCATGACTAATTATCGTTGTCGTTCCTCTCCTCTCTTCAGAGATTCTGAGTCCGCTTATACCCAATCTCATAGAGCGACTTCAGAGAAATCCTCACGTTATCATGATGATTATTATCGTTTGCGGTAGACAACTTCCCGAGATCGTGCCGACCCACCGACACAACCTCACTATGCCAGAGACGATCAATATGATGATTGTTGTCGTTCCTATCCTTGCACGCGAGCGGATCGTGTTGATCTTTCGCCTCGACCTGATTACCTTAGGTATGGCTATTATGAGGATCGTCAATTTGAGAGAGATCTTGAGAGTCAGTTTCGTACTGCTTCCCCTTCTTTTGACGGCTTATCGAGTCCCGAGTCTTTCAGCTATTGGCTTGTGGATATGAAGTATTATTTATATTATTTTGAGTTATTTGGTGAGCGCCGCATCAAGTTTGCGAAACTTAGACTTTTAGGTCAGGCGAGGGCTTATTAGGCTAGCGTTGAGGGGACCCGCGAGCGAGATCGTCTTCGTCGCATCACTAGTTGGGCGAACATAAGCGTATATTGTTTCAGAGATATCTGCCTTTGTCATATCGGAGTCGCTTGCTCGACCAATTATTTTCTCTCCAGCAAGAATTCATGTCTGTCGCTGAGTACAAGGATCGCTTTGATGAGTTAGTTGTGCGGAACGATCTTCGAGAGGACCCAACAATGGCCACTACCAGGTTTCGTTCTGGACTTCGATCTGGCGTTCGTATTAAGGTGGTTTATCATAGCTCGAATTCCCTCGAGTAGACGTATAAGCTTGCCCTTCATTACGAACAGTTTTTGAGATCCGCCAGAGCTGGTTTGTTGGACCATCACCTTGACCTCCGCAGTACGAGTCCTTCTCATACTGAGGTCACCATGATGTCTACCACTGTCCTACCACCCACGACGGAAGTGATACCTGATACAGATTGCTCTCACCCCAGCGAGATGCTTATCCCCGTGAGTGACCTATCTCTTGTTTCTGACCCGTCTCTTGTGACTCCGACGGAGGAAGAGCCTGAGCGACCTATTGAGTCTGTAGTGTTATGCCCCTCACCCACACCTCCACTTTTGGCATGTCCGGTGTTGATTAACACTCATACCCTAGACTCATGTCTTGACACCGCACCTGCAGACCCATTCTTGAGCGCAGGTCTATGTCGCTTTTCCCTTGGCATTACCCTGAGCCACGTTACGAGCGAGAGCTCAGAGTCTGGTGTTGATCTTGTAGTGGCTATGTCACCCATGCACGGGGACACTACCCCTTTCGATGGTCCTCATCGGGAGGACCTTGATCTTAGTGACGAGCCCTATAACGAGCCCCCTTTGAGCCTCCTGATGATCCACCCCATCTTGCTGAGGATGAAGAGACGAGGACGAGCTTTGGGCCCGTTCGGGGCTGATTTGGCGACTTACCATATATGACGTGCCTGGGTCGACGATCGGACTTCGCGGTTGCGTCCGGCACGTTGCCGCGAGTCAAAAAGATATATTAGTTTATTTTTTTGAGTTTATTTTCATGTATTTATTGGCCGATCCCACCGGTCAATCATAGCCGTTGATGGTGAAGCTCTAATTTGTTCTTTTCTTATAAATATTGGTCTAAGTGGCTGAACCAAGACATTGCAGATTTTGGAGACATTGAATCCCGGAATCCCGCGATCCCTCCCCGGTGCCGACGTCATGGAACCCTAGGTGACGCCTCCTAGGCCTCCAAACTCCTCCCCAAGGTAATCCCTACCCCACCTTCATTTTCCACGCCTCAAACCTTCGTTTCACCCGCTGCAGCCCGCCATTCCAGCTCCCGGAAAACAGCCGGCCTGCTGCCCCTCTTCCGCCACCAAACCCGCCTCCTACCCTCAAACCCGCCGCCTCTCCACCGCCGCTAAAGGGCCGCCTCCACCTCTTGTCCCCTCCCCACTGCTGGCCGACCAGCCCTCATCTCTTACCAAATCCGGCCACCCCAAGGGCCTCTTTGCCCTAGCCGACTACCCCCACATATCCCCTCCGTGGATCCACCATCCTAATAGCCCCAAAATTCTAGAACAATCCAGCTCTAGGATTATAGCCACCCGATCTGTTATTTTCACCGCACAAACTTCCCATTTTTGCCCGGATCCGACCCTAAATAGCGGATCTATCCACCCCCCGACCCGTATCTACTTATTCGTGGCCTCATCCACCATTTTATTGTCCGTTCGCACCGTTCTCCACTGAGGGCAGCCACCGGCACCGTCGCCTCGCCACCGGTTCCATCTCCGATCGCCGATCTACACATCCGGCCCCCCAAATCTTCCGCGCCTCGGTTCAGCCCTCTACTTTGTGAGCATTTGTATTATTGTATTATTTGATTCACATTTGCGTTTGGTAATTTATCATATCTTGCTGCGATTTCTGTTCGTGAAAATTTGTTTTTATCCATTAATAACTTGCAAGAGGGGGCATTCGCCGCGCGCTTTGCTTTGACCCTCCGAGCGGAGGAAAGCCATTCCAATTGCCTAAATAAATAATTGCTTTTCTATTCAAATATCGGTGTGGTGCTAAAACTTACATTGCTTAAATTATTTGTCAAATACCGGTTATTGCATTACATGTAGAGTTGGATTAGCGTGTCACCCTGACATGATCACCTAGAGTTGTAGGTTGTGTACCACTAGCCTACCCCTACATCAAAGAGAAGCTAGGATCATCGTATGAATGATCCAAGTTCATAGTCATGTTCAAAGCGACCACGAGACATTTCTATGTACTTTTTGTATTTTTGTACATTATGTTAACATATTTCATGTATGTTTTGTTTCGTCCAATCTCAACAATTCTGCCATCCTGCGCTCCAAATCAGTCCTTTACTGCCTCTTTGGACTCCAAATATTCTTGTTTATTCTAAATGGAGTATATATTGCTTTGCGTTGATTGTTTTGGTGAAATGACTTGCAATTTGTATCTAGATTTGAAAATACTTGCTCAGTTTTAATTCTACTTCTAAGTTTCATTTATCAAATGTTTATTTGAAGCGCTCTTCTTTAAAATTCATTTAGATCTTATATTTCTAACGTCTAATCTATAGCGTGAATGTTTACGGATACTGTGAATGTTTTTTTTACTTATGTTAGTATTAATTTCAGGATGTATTTTAGTTAAATGTGAGATGGTTGAAGTATTAAAGAGAAATAAAAAGTATTTTATTTTATTCATCCACAAAGGGACATTATATATGAAATACAATGACTCTTAAACTCGAACTGACAATGTGGGGCTAAACTTAAACTCTTAAAGGGCTTTAATAATGCGATAACTGCGATAACTTTAATACTCCCCTTTAAGATGGAGGGGAAACCTTTAGTTTGAAAATATCATAAGAAAGCAAGGTAATGATGGTAGGCAAGTGGGACAAATCAACAACGAGCCACCAAGGATATTCTGAACCATAGCGGTCCCACCAGCCATGGACTTGTCAAATAAAATCAACATACGAGCCATCAGGGATAATTTGATCCATGATATTCTGAACCATAGCGGTACCACCGACCATGGTATCGCTCGATAAAATCAAAAGTCGAGCCACTAGGGATGATTCGACAAGTGATATTCCAAACCATGGCGGTCCCACCGACCATTATTAGTCCTGATCATGGACTCGTTGGAATAAGGTCAACCAACAAAAACCCTACCACAACATGTACCACATCTGAGAAAAATGAGGAGACACAAATAACACAGGATAAAATCCGATAGGACCGTGTGAGACTAAGGCGAGAGTCAGAAAATATCATATGAGTTGTCTTCGTTACAAATACTCCCCCTCATGTAGAACACGTGCAAGACGACATAACAACAACATAATAAACAAACACTAACAATAACCAGACAATGACACTTAAGACACATCAAAATGACCAAAAAAATCCACAAGGCTTCTGCATCGACGGGAAATCAACACCTCGAAAGGGGTAGCAGTGGCTGGACGTTGATTGCCCATCGAGCACAAAAGATGCAGCGACTAGAATCGTCAAAACATGAGGGGAAGCTGTTGGAGGCCGGGGGATCAGGAGCAAAAAAGTGTTTCAAGCTGGAACAAACCAACTGAATGAGAAAACATCGAGGAAAGAAGCATTCGACAAGATTTCTGCCATGGAAGAAGCGACGTAATCGTACCAGAGTAGATGCGGGATCCTTATTGTCAGCGGGATCAAAAGTGGTAGCCATCGTTGACTCTAGGATCGACATATGAGAGCGTCAACAAGAACAATGATGTTTGGAGCAGAACAATGACGTCGATTGAAACGAAGACGATGAGAAGACAGGATCGGTGGGCGGGAATAGCGATAGGAAGAGCAACCAGGGATGATGACGAAAGCAGAAGCAGGCAGGAACGTCAAAAACCGTGGACAGAGAGGAAAAATACCGGCTGGACAGTCGACGATAGCGGAAGCAGACGGGAACGTCGACGAAGAAAGCGGCAGACCGGAACTGGCACAGGATCGTTGACGAAAGGAAGCGGCGGCTGGTTGAGCAAACAGGCTCGCCGAGGGTAGAGAAAGAGGAGATCCACATAGCGGGAGCAAGAGCGGAAACCATCTCTTTGATTGGCAGTAGTGGGCGAGCGAAAGAACATCCGCGGTAGCAACGATTCCCCCACAAAAATCCCTAAGGCTCACGCGAGCAGGGCAAACAAAGGAAACATAACCCACTTTGATACCATGTTGAAATATTATAAAGAAATAGAAAGTGCGTTATTTTTTTCATCCACAAAGGGATGTTTTATAGGAAATACAAGGATTCTTAAACTCGAAATGACAATGCGGGACTAAACTCAAACACTCCTAAAGGACTCTAATAATGCAATAACTTTAACAAAGACAATCACATGGGTATCACATTATTATAAAATTTCCTTCATTACTACACTTGCGTTCATCCATTAAAGTTCCACTAGGGTGCAATGCAAATATTTAATTAAACTTTCTTTTAATTTTGATTATAAATTGTGTAGTATACATATTTGCAGAGAAAGTTCCAAACCTTGTATATACTTCTTTAATACCGAAAAACAAGTAAGAATACAAATATATAGGAGAGGAGAGAGAAGATCTAGTTATACAAATAATGAAAGACTAAACACTAAAACCTACATGGGCCAAGTTAATGGGCCAATATAACATTTTTCCTAGTATTCTCTAACACTCCCCCGCAAGCTGGAGCGTACAAATCGTAGACACCAAGCTTGAACAGGAACTGATAGTAGAGATGTCGTGGTAAGGCCTTGGTGAGGATATCGATAACTTGCTGAGCAGCAGGAACATGTGTTAACTCTAGCTTCTTCAACTGAACCTTCTCCCAGATGAAATGACAGTCAACTTCAATATGTTTTTGTCCGTTCATGGAACACCGGATTCTTGGCAATATGTATAACAACTTGACTGTTGCAAAATAAAGTGGCAGGTAAGGAGAGCTTGACTGCTAGATCATCAAGGAGACCCTCAAGCTAGGTGAGCTCAGACACAACTGCTGTCATTGATCGGTACTCGGCCTCAGCAGATGAACAAGCGAGCAACCACTGACTGTTTCTTGCTACGCCATATAATAAAATGTCCTCCAAGGTAAGTCCAGTATCCACTTGTGGAACAACAGTCATCTACCAGCCAGCATAATCAGCATCAAAGTATGCAATCAGAGATAAGGGAGACGAAGAAGGCTTATATACAAGTCTTTGTCCAGGAGCAGTCTTCAAGTATCGAAGAATACGCTCGACTGCCTGAAGCTGAGAGATACGTGGCTCATGCATGAATCGACTGATAATTCCAACAACAAATGATATATCAGCCTATCAGGTTTCGTAACCGTAAGATATATCAGCTTTCCCACTAGACAACGATAATATTCTAGATTTGGAAGGCGCAAATCAGAGTCCGAGGCATGAACACAAAGCTTGTGATTGATATCCATGGGAGTATCAGCAGGCTTGCATCCAGAATAGCCTGCATCATGAAGTAAGTCAAGACAATACTTTCTCTGAGGTAGCACAAGCCCATCAGGTCTCTGAGCCACTTCGAGACCAAGAAAATGTCGCAGGCTTCCCAAGTCTTTTGTTTGAAACACAGTTGCTAGATGCTGTTTAATCATCTGTATTCCTGAAAGATCATCTCCTGTAATCAGAATATCATTCACATAAACCAAAAGAATTACTGTGCTCGTTGGACGATGACGAGTGAACAGAGAGAAGTCGGCCGAACTCCAAGTGAACCCAACAACACTCACGACCTTGCTAAATTTGTCAAACCATGTACGAGGAGACTATTTGAGACTATAAAGAGACTTCTTCAGACAACAGACAAGAGACTCCCCCGTGGTCTCAAACCTGGGAGGTTGCTGCATAAAAATGGTCTCCTGTAAATCGCCATTAAGAAAGACATTTTTGACATCCAGTTGGTGCAAGGGACAGTGGCGGTGAACAACGAGAGAGATCAATACACGAACGGTATTGAGTTTAGCGACTGGAGAGAAAGTCTCATCATAATCCAAGCCTTGCTGTTGAGTGAAGCCGCGAGCTACAATACGAGCTTTCAAGCGGTGAACCGTCCCATCCGGACCCTGTTTGACGCCAAACACCCACTTACATCCCCCACAAGATTGTCCAGGAGGAAGTGGGACCAAATTCCAAGTGTGGTTTGCCCAAAGCGCAGACATTTTCTCGTCCATAGCTGCCCGCCACCCGGAATGCTGGAGAGCCTTCGATACAGAAGAAGGGGTGGAGATAGAGGATAAAGAAATAGCACTCTGTCGGAGTTTCGAAGAGAGGCGGTGAAAAGAGACAGCTGGTTGAAAGTAATATGGTTGATCTTCGAGAAAGGTGACGTCAGTAGAAGTAACCACCGTGCGATCCGTGGGAGAAAAACAAACGTAGCACTTCTGATTCCGAGAATATCCCATAAACATATATTTAGTGGCACGAGGAACAAGTTTGTCAGTGGACGTGTCAAAATGATGAACAAAGCACACGCAAGCAAACACGCGATGGGTGATGAAGAAAGGAAGTTTGGAGGGAAAAAGAAGATTGAAGGGAACCACAAAATTGAGAATAGAGGACGACATACAGTTAATAAGAGTGCAGGCGGTAGAGACCGCAAAATTACAATACTGTTTGATAACATTCATCTGAATCATAAGAGAGCGGGTGACCTCAAGCAGGTGTCGATTCTTGCGTTCAACAACGTCATTTTGTTGGGGGGTATAGACACAGGAGGTTTGATGGATGATCCCAAACTCCACACAGAGGTGAGCAAAGGTATGACTAGTTTATTCACGGACATTATCGGTGCGAAGGATTTTAATGGTAATGGAAAACTGGTTGCGAGTTTCAATGAAAAAGGTACGGAATACACCAAGCAATTCAGAATGGTCACGAAGGAGATACAAGCAGGTCACCCGAGAGTAGTCATCGACAAATGTGACAAAGCACCGATATTCAAAAACACTCGCAATTTTGTAGTGTCCCCAAATATCGGAGTGAACAAGATCAGAGGAAGTAGGACTCCGAGTAAGTTGTGGTGAGAACGTAGACCGATGATGTTTCCCATAGATACAAGACTCACATGTGAACTCTTGGAGGGACACTTCTGGGAGATATTTTATGAGCATGTTTAGAGAAGCGTGACCCAGACGTCGATGCCAATCAACAGAGCTAATAGAAGACAACACTGTAGGGGGAGAGGGGTCAAGGATATAGAGACCATTCGATAGATGCCCTTTTCCATTGATGGTTTGCGTCTTGCGATCCTGCACAACACACATGTTAGAAGAAAAAATAACATCACAATCGAGGTCAGTAGTGAGTCGACCAACAGAGAGAAGGTTGAAAAGAGAGCTCGAAATATGAAGGGCAGAGCGAAGGGTAATGAAGGAAGTGAGGTGAATATCTGTCGTGCCAGAAACGGGAATTGTGTCCCTAGTAGCAACAATAATGAACTTGAGATGCACGGAGTTCAAATATTGTGGTGGTTTCCGTGAGGTAATGTGGTGAGAGGCCCAAAATCCAAAATCCAGGATGAGCTATGAGCAAGGCAGGTGGTACCACCATCTGAAATAGACACCACAAAGCCCGGAGGATAGCTGATCATTGTGCAAGGAACAACCCGCAACGGTCACGGTGACAACGCACCAGCGGCAAGAAACGTCCATGACCAGCGCAGTAAGAAAATAGCCCGCATCGGATAGAAACACGCCGCTGCGATTAGAAAAACCGAGCAGACAACGCGGTTAGGAGAAGACTGCAACAGGAGCACATGCCGACAAACAGGTACGAGACCGGGCGGATAAAAGCAGACCGCACCAAGGTCAAACACAGGTTTAGCCGCAGGAAGAGACTAGCCGCAGCGGGAAGACAGAAGGCAGCAACAGGCAGTCGCCGGAAGGAGAGAAGGCCTAGCCGCAGCGGATAGAGAAGGTAGGCCACCTGGAGAGAAAGACAAGGGAATCCGCACGGTCTCGGTATCAACAAACCAGCGAAAAGAAGCCACAACCAAGATGCGGAGCTCGCGGCGGGTAGAAGCCACAACAACTAAGGAGTCCGCAGCATAGAGGAGAAGCCGCCTTCGATGAGATAAGTCGTAGCGACTAAGCAGAGAACAAGCCGATCGAGAAGGCCACACGATCACGGTGCGCACACCAGCAGCAAGGGAAGATGCCACGACCAGCATGCGGAGGCCGCAGAGGAGAGGAGAGACCGCTAGCGACAAGACAGGTAGCAGCGACTAGTCGGTGAAGTGGTTAGAAGAGAAGTCCGTATGGTCAAGGTGAGTCCACCAGCTGCAAGGCGAGATGCCACGACCTAGATGCGGGCTTTGCTGAGAAAAGAAGAAACCACAGCGACAAGCGAGGTAAAGCGCAGCGAGAAGGTAAAAAGAACTCGCCGGATAGACTAGAAAACCGCAGCGAGCAAGAGGCGCAACTTACGGCTAGAATAGAGACCGTGGCGAGAAGAGAGACCGTGGCGAGAAGAGAGACCGCGACGACTTTAGAGAAGTCGCGACAAGCGGGAAGAGAAAGAAACGCGAGAGAAAGGCCGCGTGGATAGCAAGGGATACCGTGCGGGAAGAGAAAGAAACAAGACAGGTTGGACCCAACGTGTGAGAGAGGTTATAAAGAGAGGTAGGAGGAGGAGGAGACGTGGAAGCCACGAGAGATACAGAGTAAGGGAAGCAGTTAGAAGGACCTTGTCAGCGCGGGAAGCCGCGGTTACAGAGACAACGACTAGAAATAGACGGGCCGCACGACACTGCAGCTAAGCTGGAGAAGGGGAAGCCGCGCGGTCAGCCGGGAGAACAGGCGGTTTCCAAATAGACATGCCGGACCGTCTGCCTCTGATACCATGTAGAGAAAGTTCCAAACCTTGTATATATACTTCTTGAATACCGAAAAACAAGTAAGAATACAAATATATAAGAGATGAGAGAGTAAGATCCTAGCTATACAAATAATGTGGGACTAAACACTAAAACCTACATGGGTCAAGTTAATGGGCCAATATAACATTTTTCCTAGTATTCTCTAACAATATTAAATTAAAATAAGTTTCGGTTCCATGGCCTGATTCCGATTTGATCCGTTTTAGATCGGGTCTAAATTAAAAAAAAATCAAAATTTGTTCGTTGTTGTTCTAGTTCTAGTTCCGATACAGGTAATAATATTAAGGAACCATATCCGAACTTTTATTATTCACAGTTCCAAAAATCAAATATGACCAAAATAATTTACCAGTTTTTCAATCCGTATCTACGCGGTTCCAGTTCGGTTTCGGTTTGGTTTTTTGTTCTCGGTTCTAAGTGACAGCTATACCACTATTCCTTCAGATCCTTGATCTTTTCACCACTTTTGTTCCACAACTCTTTTTACCTATCCATCATATTCCCTCCCTTTAATACTCATCACATAGGCCATATTCGTTTTTTTCCACCTTAGGCTTCACATCAACAATTCTAAATTTTTTTCTTGTCCCCAAAAGCTCACTACTTCAATAAACATCATTTATTTATCATCTTTTCTCATGATCGATCCCAACTTTACACAAAAAAGCAAAAACACAAAGCAAAAACACGCTCTTCACCTACTAGAACCATCTAATCTTCCTTAATATGGATGATCCCGCCTTAGAACCCATATTTTCACCCGATGCAGCTACCCATTTAACTATTTGGGTGAAAATTATTTTTCGCGCAAAACTCACTAACGCTCCCGCTAAATTGGAACCATTCTTCCTCTCCTCACAACTCTGTCCAAACCCTTGGCCCAACTGGTATGCATCCACTGTTACAGAGACCTTCCATTTCACTTTCTATGGCTCGACCATGAGGACAAGATTGATTTTCAGGCCGGAAGTACTGATATGATATGCCTAGGCAGACAAGTAACACACTCAAATAATCGGCCTCACTATGCATGAGTTTTCTCGGAGATGCGGTTATTTTTATGTAATAATATTGCATTCGTATTTAATTACGTGTTTGTTCTTTTAATTTACATTCATCTTGTCGTGGCTCTCCATATATATAAGGAGCCCTTAGTGTGAGAAGTTATCTTATCTTGCAGTTAGTTGTCTTGGGCTCTCTTAGGAGAGTAGGCTTTTAGAGGTATCTTACCCTCAAGAGAATGGATTGAGTTTGTGTTTTATATCTTATATTTTCCTTCGAATCAATCTACATATATATATATTGTTTTGCGATGGCATGAGACTATCAATATTATGCTTAATAATGTTTCTCAATTTTTCTCATTCTCATATCTTCTTATCTTCCTGGACTTATGTACCCGTATGTTTATGAATCCGGGGTATTTTAATTTTTAGGAAAACATTTCTTATAATTGAAAATATTCTTAGGTAAGTTTGGAATGTGCTACTTTGGTGAATGCTTATACAAATCTATATTGCAACAAATAAAGTTTTATTTTCAGCAATTAAATGCTCTTTTGCAGTAAGTAATTTATTTCGTAGTAGTTACATATAAATTTTTGTAGCTCAGCAAAATTAACTCTTGGAATTTTTTGTGCTCCCTTTTTTCTGTGATGATGCTCTAAATTTCCGGATTAATCTTCTCTTTACTTAAATACTGTAGGAACCACTAGACGCCCCAGTAGATAATTCCAAGAAGTCCATTAGTAGAGAGAACTCAAAAGAACAGGTTAGTTTCGTTATAGAAGTTAATTTTGGTTTGTGAACTACTGTTATGTGCTAATTATATCTTCTATGACCTAGTTACCTCTTGGCAATGATGAGAAAACGTTACATAGTGATACAAATGCCATGAATCCATCACGAGATTCCCCTTTTGGATCCGTAGGTACAGGTAGAGATGTTGGTCTCGCTTATGCACCAGATATATATGCTCCACAGGCTCAAACATTTGTCTATGGAGGTTAGCGCATTCTATTATCTTTTCTGTTGTGAATGTTTTTTTCCTATTCAATACTTATGTTTTAAGTGAACTCAATCTTTCTTGTCCTTCAGGCTATGAGAGTACTAGAAATGAATGGGAAGATTATTCCAATCACTTTACGCATGCAGAAGGTGTTGATCCTCGGTCAACTGTGAGTATATCATTTATTAATGTCATTCTTACATAATATATTTCTTTAAGTTTTATGAATATTTTATGCTCAATGTTTCATTCAAGGGCATTTACACGGAGAACCAATCTGTCATGTTCCACCCTGGATATGGGTACAATCCCCAGATGCCTTACGGGCCATATTCTCCAGTTACAACACCTTTGCCTGCTTCTGGAAGAGACGGACAGCTTTACTCACCTCAACATTTTCCTTTTACGGGCCCATACTATCATCAACCAAGTACACCAAACATCTCATATTTGCATGCTCCAACGCCAATATCTCAACCTGATTTGATGATGCCACTTGACCAACAAGGTGCTTTTCCTCCCAACATGAGTTCCAGGAACATTCCAGGGGACCAACACCTATTTACCATGTTCCCTATATTTCTTTTGGTAGGGATAATTTGCTGGTATTAGGTTAACTGTGGTTTGTCTGATTTGTAGCAACATTTACTTTTGTTTGGACAGATTGGTTGAAATCCTTGGATGCAGCAGTGTCTCTGACGCCATTGCTTTCACCAGCGGCTTCACCTCAACCAATAGGTTCTGTGGGTTCATTTGGCCAAGGCTTGATGCCCTTATCTTCTGGAATGGTACATAGTCCTTCACCTGTGCACCTCCTCTAATGTAAATGTTTTTTACCTTGTATCTTTAGAGGCTATATAACTTGCATGGGTTTATGGAGCAATCCTCCTTGACTATGATATTGAATTTCTCTTAAGCATGGTGCGTGCTATTATAAATATAAATTGAGTTTCTAATGTATAAATTTGGGATAAATGACAGTAATGAGCATGGGAGGTTTGTTAAAGTGGGAGCAATCTTCTTAATACTTCATATTTTGGGGGGATTTATCATGTACACACCATTTAAGGAATGCAATTAATTATTCATAAGAATTTGTTCCAACCAATTATGAAGTGAATAAATGTGTCCTAAGAATTAATAGATGTGAAGGTATGTGCTTTTGAATTTCTAAGTGTTTTAGTTATATATTTATGTTGTATTGAAATTTTAATTACATCTCATTATAATTCATGATCCTAAGAGATTAGTTAGTAGAATTTCTGTAGATTAGTAACCGTCAGTTATATTGCACATGTGTTGCACAACCTCTTATAATCAGGGACGCCAATAAACTGTCAGCAATGAAACAAACTACTTACAATAATCTTTTTCTGTACATATTGTTTGTTGTGCTTAAACGAGACATTGATGGGAACAACATGAGTTTGGGTGGCCTATTTGGGGCTGATTTGTCACTTGTCATATTTGACATTGCCAGATAGACGATCGGAGATCATAGCCACGTCTGCAGCATTGTGTAGATTTTTCTTTGTATTTTAATTTATTTTTTCTATTTTTTATTTTGTAGGAATCAACAACCATTATGACTAAGAGATCTTGACCGCTCATAATGGTTTCCCTAAGTATGTTTGGCCATATAAACAAGTGAGGGGTTGGTTTTAGGCTTTATCGCGGATTTTGGAGAGCTTACTCCTGAAATCACTGGTCTTCTCATGGTGTCAACTCTATGAAACATTTAGGTATTATTTGTAAATGTTGAAGAACGCATCTTTAGGTTTTCCGCCGTTCTCCTTTTACGATTCTCCTTCTCCAAGAGAATTCATCCTCTGAATAATACACCAAAGTAGCCCCCCCCCCCCCTCAAGCTAATACCATAAGCATTCATCATTCCAAGTCTGAAAGAGAACGTGTAAAGGGTTTTACCAGAAACAACTTTCGTGAACATATCAACAAGTTGGTCTCCAGAAGACACAAGCATAGTAGTAATGGTTTGGTCCTTAATTTCCACTCGCACAAAATGACAATTGATCTCTATATGTTTAGTCCTTTCATAAAAACAGAGTTATTTGTATTGCGGATAACATCATGATTATCTGTTACGCCCCCGAACATGACACAGTTCTTTGGGCGCACTTACGCGCGTAGGCGGAAGAAGACGACAAGCGACAACGAGGTTGAACCATCCGGTTCAGCCCCCTCCATCTAAAAGGCGGCAGCGGGGGGCTGAACCGATCCGGTTCAGCCCCATTGGGGGGCCGGCCGGCCCCCTCTTGGGCCCGAGTATATTTATACCCGGGGCCCTCTCTCTTGGAGGCATGCATATCAATATCCAGGTACTTTTCTTTCTCCTCCTCTCTAACCCTAATTTCTCCTAAGTCTCTTCTTAGCTTTCTCTTTCCCCCTCTTCCTATCATTTGGTATCAGAGGGAGGTTCCTCTCATCATGGTGAACACACGCTCGCAAGAAGAAATCAATCGTTTGGAAACCCTAGAGGAAAACTACGTCGGATTGACGGATTCGGTGACCGCCATCGAAGAAGAGATGAGGGCGTCCACGCAACAGTTGGAAGAGCGGATCGATGCCCGTATGGATGAACTCAAAACCCTACTTAAAGGAAAGTCACCAGCGCATGAAGAAACCGACGGGGCACGACAATCGACCCCACCGGTCGCGGAAACGGCTGGATCGACCGATTCGTTCCGCGCGGGTTTTGGCGCGGGTCGCGCGTGCGCCGGATCTGCCGGATCAGGCGGCAGCGGAGTGGCGGCAGCTTGGGGAGGGTGCGAGGCTTCTCTAGCCGGGGTATCCGCCCCTTACGGGGCACCAGATGGCACCGGGGCACCACCGCCGTGGTGGCGGTTCAGCGGAGAGCAAGGCGGGGCAAAACAGCCACCGACTACGGTAGCTGGAGGGGCGAGGGGAATTTTACCCCCGCATAATGGCGTCAGACGCCCCCGGGGAATGGGAATCGGGGCTCCTTGGGGCGGCCAGCCTCGTCAGGCGTATCCGGGGCCACCACACCATGGCTTCTCGGGTGCTTACGTTGTCCCTATGAAACAGAGGCGACCGACATGGAATGGGCATGGGCAAGTCGCTCCACGGGCTTACATGCCTCCGAAGCTCACGAGCATGAATTTTCCAAAATTCAAAGGCGGGGACGCCTTGGAGTGGGTGCAAAGACTGAACTTTTTTTCAGTTACCAAGAAGTTCCGGAGGCCCAATGGGTGCAGCTGGCGTCTTTCCACTTGGAGGAAGACACCTTTCAGTGGACGCAGTGGTTTCTGAGGGGCCGAGACTATGTGCCCTGGGCTCATTTTGGGGACGGATTCACCGCACGATTCGGCCCACCAGAGTATGAGGACTTTGAAGCTCTTTTGCACAAGCTACATCAGACAGGAACAGTGACAGAGTACCGGACCGAGTTCGAGAAAATAGCCAATCAGTTGCTCTGGGAAGAGAAAACGCTGCTCAGCTATTTTGTCTCCGGGCTGAAGGAGCACCTACGGGATGAGGTCTGAGCCTACATGTCCCGCAGTCTGAACCATGCCATCAGTCTAGCCCGTATTCAGGAAGAGCGATTCAACCGGCAACGTCTCCGCACCACGGGAAGGATGGGTACTGCACTGACGACCGCTCCCAGGGAGCCACAGGCGGCCGACAAGCTGACCGTGACGCGTCTTTCGTGGGCCGAACTGCAAGCACGAAAAGAGAAGGGCCTATGTTTCAACTGTGATGACAAGTTTGTGCCCGAGCACAAATGCCAGAAGATACAGGTGTTCATGCTCCATGAGGATTGTCCTACCGAGATAGCCTCCGAGACTGAGTTGGAAGAGGATTTGTACTTGACCGAGCTAGGGGTGTCCTTACATGCCATGGAGGGATGCAATCCTCCCCTCACGATGCGGATTGCGGGTAAGGTTCGCTAGGAGAAGGTGATGGTACTGGTTGATTGCGGGAGCACCCACAACTTCATGCATCCCCAGGTGGCAAAAAAGGTGGGACACGCGATTGATAAGGGGTCCTCTCTCCACATCGCGGTGGCCGATGACAACAAGCTACAGTGTGAAGGCGTCATGAGAGGGGTTGAGCTGTGGTTACAAGGGTACACAGGACGCACAGATGTCTATCTTCTACCCATTCGGGGGTCCGACTTGGTGCTTGCGGTTCAGTGGTTGCAGCAGCTGCGGCGTGTTACTTTTGATTGGGACCAGATGATTATGGAGTTCCTTCAGCACGGGCGACAGTATTGTCTGGACAGCCTTAAATCATCTCCGATGAAGGAAATATCCCTTCAAAGCTTGGAACAACTGGAGGGGCAAGGAAGCCTGATGGCAGTAGTTTTTGGAGTCGTGCCGACACCTCCAGAACTCCTAGTTCCTCCCGCTCAGATACATGCACTGTTGGCTGAGTACTCTGATGTCTTTCAAGTACCCCACTCACTTCCCCCTCCGCGGTTCCGAGATCACCAGATAGAGCTAAAGCCAGGCGCCGAGCCTACCAACATCCGACCATACCGCTACCCGTATGTCCAGAAGGCGGAGATTGAGCGCAGTGTTCGGGAGATGCTTATCGCAGGGATTATCCGTCCCAGCACCAACTCCTCCTCCCCCATCATTTTAGTGAAAAAGGACGACACATAGCGTTTTTGCGTGGATTACCGCAGGCTGAACGCATCCACTATCAAAGACAAGTTCCCTATTCCGTTGATCGAAGAATTATTAGATGAGCTCCACGACGCTCGCCTCTTCACCAAGCTCGACCTCCGGTCGGGCTACCACCAGATTCGGATGCGCGAGGAGGATATTCACAAGACGGCCGTTCCGGACACAGGATGACCACTACGAGTTCTTGGTGATGCCCTTCGGGCTCAGCAATGCCCCGCCTACATTCCAAGCAGTCATGAACGAGATCTTTCGGCCTCTTCTTCGCAAGTCAGTGTTGATCTTCTTTGATGATATCCTCATCTACAGCACCAGTTGGGAGGAGCATCTGACCCATGTGGAGCACGTTGTCTCCCTCCTCCGCCAACACCAGCTATATGCTAAGCAGTCCAAATGTTCGTTCGGGCAAGACGAGGTGGAGTACTTGGGCCATGGGGTCTCTGTTGGCGGGGTCAAGGCAGACACCAACAAGATCGACAACATGTTATCCTGGCCTCGTCCTCAGACGGTCCGAGCATTACAGGGGTTCCTGGGCCTCACGGGGTACTACCGACGCTTTGTTAAGGATTATGGCAAGATCGCTCGGCCACTGACGCAACTGTTGCAAAAAGACGCCTTCCAGTGGTCGGCTGAGGCGGAAGCCGCATTCCAGGCTCTTAAGGGGGCCATGACGACTACCCGGTCCTCGCCCTCCCAGATTTCACTAAGGAATTCGTTTTGGAAACCGACGCGTCCGACGTTGGGATTGGCGCAGTGTTGATGCAAGAGGGCCAACCACTCGCCTTCTACAGCAAAGCATTAGCACCCCACACGTTGGGGAACTCTACATATGAGAAGGAGATGCTGACAATTATTCATGCAGTCGCTATGTGGTGGCCTTACTTGTTGGGACGACATTTCAAGATCCGCACCGATCATCAAAGCTTGAAGCACTTTCTGGATCAACGAGTCTCTTCTCCTCTACAACAAAAATGGGTAACGAAACTTTTGGGCTACGATTATGAGATTCTCTACAGACAGGGGAGGGAGAATGTGGTGGCTGACGCTCTATCCCGTCTACCGGAAGGCACCTACGACCTCATTTCCGGGCCTCTGCTCGACTCTCTGGATGATATTCAGGAGGAGGTCTTGCGGGATCCTGCACTCCGAGCCATAGCGGCGGCCCTCCATCAAGGCCAACCGACTACACCAGGCTACCAACTGTTAAACGACCGACTCTACTATCAAAACCTGGTGGTCATTCCGTCGCACTGCACTTGGAAGACAATTATGATGCATGAGTTTCACTCCTCCCCGTCCGACGGCCACGCCGTCATACTCCGGACTGTCCAGCATGCACGGGCGAATGTTTTTTGGCCAGGCTTACGACGTGACATCCAGCGGTTTGTGCCGCAGTGTGAGATATGCTAACGTCAGAAGCACGAGATGACCTCACCCGCCGGCCTCCTCACACCTTTGGAGGTTCCACAACATATTTAGGAGACCGTGTCTATGGATTTCATCGACGGGCTGCCCAAGTCCCGGGGCAAGACAGTCATCCTGGTGGTGGTTGACAAACTTTCCAAATATGGCCACTTCTTGGCTCTCAGCCATCCGTACACTGGCGAGTCCGTCGCCGATCTGTTCGCCCGGGAGATTGTCCGCTTTCACGGCGTCCCGAGGGCCATCATCTTCGACCGAGACCCGCTCTTTGCGGGAAACTTTTGGCGCGAGCTATTTCGTTTACAGGGCACTTGCCTCCGCTTCAGCACGGCGAATCACCCCCAGACGGACGGCCAGACAAAGGCTCTGAATCGAGGACTGGAAACATACCTCTGTTGTTTTGTGATGGACGAGCCGCGGACCTGGGCTAGCTGGCTCCATTGGGCAGAATACTGTTACAACACATCCCATCACTCCGCCTGCAAAATGACCCCATTTGAGGCTGTGTACGGTCGCCCTCCGCCTTCTTTAAGCAGCTATGAACCCGGCAGCACAGCCTTACCAGCTGTGGATCTGGCTCTCCACGATAGATACCGCACTCTCGTCCTTCTCCGGGCAAATCTCCGTACCGCACAGGATCGCATGAAGGCCCAGGCCGATAAGCATCGCAAGGATCAGGAGTTTGCTGTGGGCGATGACGTCTTCCTCAAGCTACGCCCCTACCGACAGGTGTCAGTGGCTGGCCGGTCGAACCAGAAACTGGCCCCTCGCTACTACGAGCCCTTTCAAATTCTCCGCCGGGTGGGGCCGGTGGCCTATACTTTGGCCCTTCCTCCGGGGTCACGTATTCACCCGACCTTCCATGTGTCCGTATTGAAGCAGAAGATCAACGACAATGTGACTGCGAGCACACTTCTTCCCGAGGCCACGGGTGCGGGCGAACTGCGGCCACTTCCCGAGGATATTTTGATGCTCAAGTGGAAACGGCGGGACGCCGAGTACCGCCCTGAACTCCTTGTCAAATGGAAGCACCTGTCCGAAGCACACAATTCTTGTGTTGATCTGTTGGAATTCCGGGAGCTCTACCCGGATTACCACCTTGGGGTCAAGTTGGTTCTTGATGGGGAGGAGAATGTTACGCCCCCGAACATGACACAGTTCTTTGGGCGCACTTACACGCGTAGGCGGAAGAAGACAACAAGCGACAACGGGGCTGAACCATCCGGTTCAGCCCCCTCCATCTAAATGGCGGCGGCGGGGGGCTGAACCGATCCGGTTCAGCCCTAATGGGGGGCCGGCCGACCCCCTCTTGGTCCCGGGTATATTTATACCCGGGGCCCTCTCTCTTGGAGGCATGCATATCAATATCTAGGTACTTTTTTTTCTCCTCCTCTCTAACCCTAATTTCTCCGAAGTCTCTTCTTAGCTTTCTCTTTCCCCCTCTTCTTTCTATCATTATCACAATGTAAGTTTATGGCCTCAAGGACAAAGAACCCTATATGACCCAAAATAGATTTAACACATATTAACGTACATGTTGCAATAACAATGACTCAATATTCTGCTTCAACAGAAGATCTGACAACAACATTCTGCTTCAATAAAAGATCTGACAACAACATTCTGCTTCAACAGAAGATCTGACATCAACATTCTGTTTCTTACTTCTCTAGGAAATAAGATTTTCATCCATGAAGATAGAATATCCACTTGTAGATCTTCTATCAAAGGAGAAACCTGCTTAATTAGCATCACAGTAACCGTGAATTTTAAGATAACCATGATTTTGATAAATGATACCTTTTCCAGGATTCTTTTTTAAATACTTCAGGATTCAAAAACCAGCATGATATTGATGGACTTTAGGATTGTGCATAAATTAGCTTATTAGCCCAACCACAAATGAGATCTTGGGTCGGGTGATAGTCAGGTAAATTAACCTTCTCACAAATCGTTGAAAGTCCAACTTTCTTTCAAGGTCAAGAGAATCATCTGTTGGTGTTACCATTGTGATCTGGAAGTGATCAAGCATGTAGCCTCACTGCCAACTCAGTATGAGTCCATCAGGGTCACACATAGATTGCAGAGAAATTGGGAGATTGAATCTATATGATATAGCTCATATGATGAATTGAAAAGAACTTAAAATTCTCTAAGGCAAAAACGTCGAGTGTGTCGAGATCACTCAACGCCTTCGTCGAGTTAAGGGTTGACTCGTCGAATGACGTCGTTGAGTGAGTTGAGTATATTCCCCGATTCGTCGAGTCAAGAAGTTGATTCGTCGAGTATGACACTTAAGCGTTGAGTGTATTGAGTATACTCGACGAGTCGTTGAGTCAAGGAGTTGATTCCCCGAGTCTGAGTCTCAGACGTTGAGTGTGTCGAGTCCACTTAACGCCTTCGTCGAGTAAAGCGTTACTAGGCAAGTCTGGCACTTAGGCGTTGAGTGCTGAGTTCACTCCACGCCATTCGACGAATTTGGTCTTAGGCATTGAGTGCTGAGTTCACTCAATGCCATTCGACGAATCTGGCCTTAGACGTTGAGTGCGCTGAATGCACTCAACGCCATGATGCAGGTAGCGTTGACAGCGTTGAGTCCACTCAACGCCTTCGTCGGGTCAAGTGTTGATTCGGCTGAAGGTAGGCGTTGAGTTCGTCGTGTATCTTATGGATACTCGACGATTCGTCGAGTATAATATGATACTCGACAATTCGTCGTATATGTCACGGATACGAATCGTCGAGACAAGGGTTGTCTGGCCATTTCCGGATTCTAAGGGCTGGGTCTACGATTAGCGGGGGCGGGCTGTTCTATTTATCTCTTGGAGTATAAATAGATATATTTTAGGGTTTCTATATACGCGATTATTCTTTCTGTCTAAGAAGTTACTGTGCTAAAGACGAAAACCCTAGAAGCCCGACGGAAGCGTTCCGCCAATTCCGCCACTGTCGCAGATCCTGATCCCGGCGAGTGTCGTCGCCTCTCCTCTAACAGATCTAGCAATCTGTGGAGACGCTGTGTGTTCTCTTCCGACCGAGCGCTTGTACGACAAGTTGCTGTGGGTTCTCTCGATCGTGTGGATATCCTATAGAGGCGCAGACACAATTCCGTGCTCAAGACTCAAGCCGTCAGTGCCCGACTGGAATTTTCTGTAGCATCTTAGTTGAGTATAAACTCAATCACTCAAAGGTAATTTTAATTACAACATGCTTTCTTCTTGATTCATGAATATTGTCATATCCGAACTTCTTTTGGCTTTCTTGTTATTTTTTTCCGCTGCGTGCACAAGTGTTGTGCCACCCTAGTAAAACCCAACAGTGGTATCAGAGGCAGGCTGCCGACAATGTTCATCGTTTCAAAAGTTGCTAAATCCATGACGTGTATATTTGGAGATTTTAGAAATGTTCTAAAAGGCCAAAATCTATTCTTGAAATCTCACCTAGAACGCTTGTGATTTCTTTGTTGCTACTCATTAACAGTAACCGTCACTTTTGTTGGCTTGTGAAGCCAAGGATGTGGTAGATTTTGAATCTGACACATAAAGTGACGAGCTTGTCTAATATGTAAGTGAAGTTTGTGTTGCTCATGTCGTATGCATGTAAATCTGAAGATTTAGAAGTGTTTTAGATGTTCAGATTTTGCCCGGCTCATCAAGTGTTGATGATGTTCTTGTGCACATCTGTGATGCTTTTGAATTATGTTTGGTGTTGAATTTATTTTGTTTGATGTGCACAATGGTTAAGTGTTAACCATGATTAAATAGTTAATCAAGTATCTAAAAATCTCTTATGTAATATTAAGTATTCAGATGCCTTCCGATAAATGACACTCTTGCTGCCTCGATCGATGAAATATGAGCTTGCCAAAGCAAGATGCATTAATCTATTTTGGTGAGTGTGCGAGCGGATAATTGTGATATCACACTATCGACATCGGGTCAGATTTAACTGGGTGACCTCAAAGGTTGAGTGCCCAAAGACATAGGGTTGACATGCACCATATGATGGATGCGAATAAAGAGTTATTCACCAGCCATACAGGAATTGCATTGTGATGCAATTGATAAGCGTTGGCTACCTAAATAGCTGCATTGTGAGAGAAAAGCTAAAAACGGACTCATAGTGTTAGTGAAATATGAATCTTGTCCACTAAGAGGTTTACTCGCATAAACTCTTCGAATTGATATCGAAGGTTATCAGCTTGATAAAAATAGTGCGAGCTATTTTAATAAAGTCTTTATCGAAAGAATAAATTATATTTTGGAAATGCAGTATTAATTTACTTTGCTTGATCTTTGTAAAATTTTCACGGCAAGTGCTTCACATTTCACCTTGTCCCTCCGATCCATCCTTGAGAAGGAAAAGTTGAGCGAGACGAATTATTTGGACTAGTACAGAAGCTTGAGAATTGTTCTCACGCAAGAGCGCAAGCTATATGTTTTGGAAGAGGAATCCCCTGGTGATCCTGCCGGGAATGCACCCCGTGCTGATAAAGATGCTTACAATAAGTATCTCGACGACTCAGACGTCGAATGTCTCATTCTTGCGACCATGAACTCTGAGCTCCAAAAGCAATACTAGAACATGGGTTGCAAGAAAATTGACGAGCATCTCAAGAAAATATTTCAAGGGCAAGCTCGTCAAGAGAGATTCGATGTGACTAAGACGTTGTTCCAGTGTAAGATGAGAGCTCGGGACCTAGTAGAGACTCACGTACTCAAGATGATTGTGTATATCGAGAACCTTGAAAAACTATGGTTCCCTCTGGGCCAAGAGTTGGCCACAGACCTGATCCTGCAATCATTGTCGGACAGTTATGAGCAGTTTGTCTTAAACTATAACATGAATAAAATAGACAAGACACTGCCCGAGCTCATAGGTATGTTGCGAACTGCCGAAATCAACATGAAGAAGGCCAAGCCTGCTAGCCCCATACTGATGGTGCATAAATGCAAGGGTAAGGTCAAGGGTTTCAAGAAGACGAAGGTAGTACCTAAGTTTGCTTTGGAGCCCAAGTCTTTTGCACTGAAAAAGAAAGGTTCAGGGAAAGATGGAAAGTGCCACCACTGTGGCATGGCTGGTCATTGGAGAAGAAATTGTACTTCATACATCGAGGGTCTGCAAAAGATGAGGGGAGGTATGACTTTCACTTAAGGTATATATCTTATAGAGATAAACCTTTCTGCTCTTTCATCCTGGGTATTGGATACCTGACGTGGTTCTCACATTTATATAAATGTGCAGGAACTGGGAAGGAGAAAAATGCTGAGTAAATGAGAGGTGAACCTGCGTGTTGGCAATGGAGCAAAAGTTGTTGCTGTCGCCATAGGAGTTTACCGTCTTTTTTTGCCCAGTGAGCTTGTAATTGAATTGGATAATTGTTATTTCGTTTATTCCATAACTAGAAACGTTATATCCATTTAATTTTTGGACATGGTGAGTTTTTCTTTTATTATTAAGAACAATTGTTGTTCAATTTTTAAGAATGATGTTTGTTATGTTGTAGCCCAAATGTTTAATGGTTTATATGTTTTGAACTTAGACAATTAGATATATAACATAAAAAATACTAAAAGACTAAAAACGAATGACTCGAACCCAACATATCTTTGACATTATCGTTTGAGTCTATAAATGAGAAACGTATATCCAAGCTCCATAGAGACGATATATTGGACTCATTTGATTATGAATCATTTGAGAGATGCGAATCTTGTTTGTTAGGCAAGATGACTAAGGTTCCTTTCACTGGAAACAATGAGAGGGCTGATGATCTCTTGGGTATAGTACATAATGATGTATGTGGACCCATGAGTTTTATGGCTAGAGGTGAGTTTCTCTACTTTGTTACATTTACTGATAATTTCAGTAGATACGGATACATGTATCTTATGAAATACAAATCCAAAACTTTTGAAAATTTCAAGTAGTTTAAGAACGAAGTGGAGAATCAGCTGGGTAAAAGGGTTAAAGCACTCCGATCTGATCGAGGTGACGAATACCTAAGTTATGAGTTCTGTGATCATCTGAAAGAGTGTGATATTGTATCACAGCTCAATTCACATAGAACACCACAACATAATGGTGTGCTTGAGAGGAAGAATCGTACTCTGTTAGACATGGTACGATCAATGATGAGTCATGCAAATTTGCCTGTTTCCTTTTGAGATTTTGCTCTAGAAACTGCTGCTTTAACATTAAATCGTGCTCCAACGAAAGCGGTTCTAAAGACATCATATGTGATATGAACTGAGAAGCGTCCTAGTATGACGTTCATTAAGCTTTGAGGCTGTGAGACATACATGCGACGCCAAATGCCTGACAAGATGGAACCCAAATCAGATAAGTGTTATCTTATGAGGTATCCTAAGGAAACTAAACTGTATTATTTCTACCTAACGTCCGAGGGCAAAGTGTTTGTCTCGAGAACTGATGTCTTTCTTGAGAAAGAGTTCTTAAGTAGAAAGACTGACATGGTATAACTTGAAGAAGTTCAAAAATCACAAACTGTGAATGAACTGGAATTGGAACCTGAGTCAGGACTACAAATTGTTGTAGCTGGAGAACCTGCTCAGGAAACACAAGTTCCACGTTGATCTGGTAGACCACGGTTTGAACCTGAGAGATATGGATTTCTCGTATCTCAAATATGTAATGTGTTGGTTATGGATCATAGTGATGAGCATGCAACCTACCAAGAGATTATGAGTGGAATGGACTCCGAGAAGTGGCTTGAGGCCATGGAATCTGAAATGGACTCCATGTATGAAAACCAAGTTTGGACCTTGGTGGAACCACCTGAAGGGGTACGACCCATATGGTGCAAGTGAGTCTTCAAGAAGAAGACCGACATGCATGAGAATGTACAGACATTCAAAGCGCGACTGGTGGCTAAGGCTTTCAAGCAAATTCATTATATTGACTATGATGAGACATTTTCTCCTATTGTCATGGTTAAGTCAATCAGAATTCTGCATGTTATTGCTGCGTATTATGACTACGAGATCTGATAGATAAATGTCAAAATGACTTTCCTAAATTAAAACCCTTCTTAAGAAAGTATATACGACACAACCCGAGGGTTCTGAATCTCCAGGTGAAGTCACTAAAATATTCAAGCTGTAGAGATCCATTTATGGATTGAAACAGACTTCTCGAAGTTGGAATCTTCGTTTGATGAGAAGATCAAAGAGTTTGGTTTTATCAAAAACGAGCATGAACCGTGTGTTTACAAACGGATTAGTGGGAGCATAATTGTCTTTATGATATTATATGTAGATGACATACTGGTTATCAGGAATGACAAACAAGTTGTTAAGAACATCCTAGGGGACTGCTTTTCAATGAAGGACTTGAGTGAAGCGACTTATATACTTGGTGTTAAGATCTATAGAAATAGATCAAAGAAGTTGCTGGGTTTGACCCAAAGTACGTACATTGACAAGTTGTTGAAGCGGTTCAACATGCTTGAGTCCAAGAAAGGATTCTTACCAATGTCTCATGGTGTGAGTCTCTCTAAGTTCCAGTGTCCTAAGTCTTGTGAAGATAAGGACCGCATGAAGTTGATTGCATATGCTTCGACAATTGGGTCAATCATGTATGCAATGATATTTACTAGACCCGATGTCTCTAATGCTTTGAGTATGACTAGCAGATATCAGTCTTATCCCGGTGAAAGTCACTGGATTGTCGTTAAGAATATCCTGAAGTACTTGCGAAGGACTAGGGATACGTTCTTGGTATTTGGTGGAGAGGAAGAACTCGTTGTAAGAGGTTACACGGATGCTAGCTTCCAGACTGATAGAGACGACTCAAAGTCTTAGCTGGAAAAGTTCCAAGCAGGAGACAGTTGTCGATTCTACAACTGAGGCCGAGTATATCGCCGCTGCAAATGCAGCGAAGGAGGCTGTATAAATTAGGAAATTTATCAGCGAGTTAGATGTAGTTCCAAGTATTGTTCGTTCCATAGATCTCTACTGTGACAACAACGGTGCAATTGCACTTGTTTCGGAACCTAGATCTCATCAGCGCTCCAAGCACATACTTCAGCGGTTTCATCTAATTCGAGAGATTGTCAATCGAAAAGATGTGAGCATTAGCAGAGTGCCGACTGAGGAGAACATTGCAGATCCACTGACAAAGCCTCTCACACAGAAAAAACATGATGGTAATGTTAGATTTATGAGTATACGATACCTGAATGATCAACTCTAGTTAGTGTCTTGTGGATTATATGTTTTTTGGCTGTAATTTTTCATTTGATGAATAATGTATTGTATGCATTTCATTTTATATATTTTGGCAAATTCTTTTATTGTGTTATTATTTCTATTGTGATAAGAGTCGTTAACTAAATAAATACCCTTAGAATGTTTGCTTTCATAGATCAAGTAGTGACTTGAATGTGAGAACCTATAATCCCATAAGCTTCATTCTTAAAGGTCTCTGGTCATTGTATCATCTTAGAAGCTAAGGGTGATGATGATACCTTTAAGACTAGCATGTGCGTTGACTGATGACCCGTTCTCACAGGTCATGATATTATGATATCAAATCATCATATGGGTACTTGTTATGAATAAGTTGTACTGGACAGACCCACCATAAGAATACTTTGTGGATTGTTATATGAACGTGTCACAAGTATGACTCAAGTAGCAATGACGTTTGTGGTCCTTTGACCTGAAGTCACAACATTCATCGAGTGAGGAAGAGCGTGATTTGATGCCATCAAAAGTGCAGTCTTGAGAAAGTTGGATGATAAATGTGATTGTTGGGTATGTTACGAGTCATTTGGGTGTTTGCGTGTTAGCAGAGATGAGATTTATCCTCCTTTATGACATGAGTTGCATCCATGGGCCCCTTTATGGAATGGAACTGAGAAATGCATGATCATGCTTGGTTTAGTCAATATATGATATTGAGCTTACCAATTTCTGTAAGTTCATTTTAGATCAGGAAACTGGGATTAAATAATTATGAAGGTGACACAGTTTATACCTCTAGTTCTATCTGGATGTAAGAGACGAAGTGACATGACAACACTGTAACATTGGTCACAATGGCTTTTGAGTCTATTAACTCTTGTTGTTTGGGGAGCAATGATGCATTGCTAGATGCCGCTCATTATTTGTGAATCTTTTGTGTGATACTTTCAAAATCAAGTGGGAGACTGTTTGTGTTACCATTGTGATCTGAAAGTGATCAAACATGTAGTCTCACTGCCAACTCAGTATAAGTCTAATAGGGTCGCACATGAGATTGTGGAGAAATTGAGAGATTGAATTTATATGGTATAGCTCATATGATGAGTTGAAAAAGACTTAAAATTCTATAAGGCAAAAGCGTCGAGTGTGCCGAGACCACTCAACGCCTTCGTTGAGTTAAGGGTTGACTCGTCGAATGACGACGTTGAGTGAGTTGAGTATATTCCCCGATTCGTCGAGTCAAGGAGTTGATTCGTCGAGTATGTCACTTAAGCGTGGAGTGTATTGAGTATACTCGACGATTTGTTGAGTCGAGTTGATTCGCCGGGTCCGAGTCTCAGGAGTTGAGTGTGTCGAGTCCACTCAATGCCTTCGTCGAGTAAAGCGTTACTAGGCGAGTCTGACACTTAGGCGTTGAGTGCTGAGTTCACTCAACGCCATTCGACGAATTTGGCCTAAGGCGTTGAGTGCTGAGTTCACTCAACGCCATTCGACGAATCTGGCCTTAGGCGTTGAGTGCATTGAATGCACTCAACGCCATGGCGCAGGAAGCGTTGGCAGCGTTGAGTCCACTCAACGCCTTCGTCAGGTCAAGTGTTGATTCGGCTGAAGGTAGGCGTTGAGTTCGTCATGTATCTTATGGATACTCGACGATTTGTCGAGTATAAGATGATACTCGACGATTCGTCGTATATGTCATGGATACTCGACGAATCGTCGAGATAAGGGTTGTCTGGACATATCTGGATTCTAAGTGCTGGGTATGCGATTAGCGTAGGCGAACTGTTCTATTTATCTCTTGAAGTATAAATAGATAGATTTAAAGGTTTCTATACACGCGATTATTCTTTCTGTCTAAGTTACTGTGCGAAAGACAGAAACCCTAGAAGCACGACGGAAGCGTTCCGCCGATTCCGCCACTGTCGCAGATCTTGATCCCGACGAGTGTCGCCGCCGCCTCTCCTCTAACAGATCTAGCGATCTTTGGAGACGTTGTGTGTCCTCTCCCGACCGAGCGCTTGTACGACAAGTTGCTGTGGGTTCTCCTGATCGTGTGGATATCCTGTAGAGGCGTGGACACAATTCCGTGCTCAAGACTCAAGCCGCCAGTGCCCGACTGGAATTTTCTGGAGCATCTTGGTTGAGTATAGACTCAAGCCCTCAAAGGTAATTTTAATTACAACATGATTTCTTCTTGATTCATGAATATTGCCAGATCCGAACTTTTTTTGAGTTTTCTTGTTCTTTTTTTCCGCTGCGTGCACAAGTGTTGTGCCACCCTAGTAAAACCCAACATCATCCTTTTGGATATTATAATTAACATGCACGAGATTATCCACGAATTTTACTCCTAAATATCCAGTGTCACAACAACAACACTCAAGCCTTTATCCCACTATAGTGGGGTCAGCTGTATGGATCCTTTGTCGTCATTGTGTTATATCTTTAGTCAAATCTCATTAATTCCAAAGTACATCATGTCTTTCATTATAGTTTCATTCTCAGTCTTTATTAGTATACTCCTCCCCGTTTAAGATGCCTAGTGACTAAACTCTCACAACGCCTAATATGTGTCTTTAATGGTCTCCTTTTTATGTGTCCAAATCAGCTTAGTCAAGCTTCTCGCATCTTCTCTGCAATTGTTGTCACTCCTGTTTTATCTCAGATACATTCATTCCTAATTTTATCCAGTCTCGTGTGTCCACACATCTACCTACGCATTCTCATCTCCGCAACTCCTATTTTTTGCTCATGTACACAATTCACTGCCCAACACTCAGAACCATAGAGCATTGCTGGTCTAAGTGCAGTACAGTAAAACTTGCCTTTAAGTTTTAATGGTATTTTACGACCATTTAAGATCTCGGACGCGCCTCTCACTTCAACCAACCTGTTTGGATTCTATGTATCACATCTTTATGAACACCTCCATCTTGTTGAACTATCAATTCAAGATATTTAAAACACTCACTGCGGGAAATATCTTGATCACCCAACTTAATAACGAAGTCATATGTCATTCTTGCACTACTAAATTTAAGCTCCATATACTCCATCTTTGCCTTGACCAGCGTTGCTCTATGGTTCTGAGTGTTGGGCAAGGAATTGTGAATATGAGAAAAAAATGGGCGTTGCGGAGATGAGAATGCTTTGGTGAATGTGTGGACACATGAGATTGGATAAAATTCGGAATAAATGTATCAGAGATAAGGAAGGAGTAGCACCAATTGTAGAGAAGATGCGAGAAGCTCGACTAAGATGTTTTGAACACGTACAAAGGATACCATTAGAGACACTTGTTAGACGTTGTGAGAGTCTAGTCACTAGACATGTTAAACGAGGGATGGGTAGACCAATAAAGACCTGAAATGAAACAATATGAAAAGACATGATGTATTTAGGCATTAGTGAGATTATGAAAAAATATGGCATAATGGCGACAAAAGATCCATATAGTCGACCCCACTATAGTGGAATAAAGGCTTAAGTGTCGTCGTCGTTGTTCTTTATACTCCGTCTTTGCCATGCTCAACCTAAGACCCTTCTTTTACAAGTGTCTTGCCAAAATTCAAGTTTTGCGTTGGCACTCTCCTGCATTTCATCGACCAAAATTTTATCATCTGCAGGCAATAAACACCAAGGTATTGCTTGTTGGATATGTTTGGTGAGCTCATCTAAAAAAGGGTAAAGAGAAGGGTTTAAAGTTGAACCTTGATGTAAGCCAGCAGTGATAGGAAATTCCCGTGCTAATTCTCTAGATGTCCTCATTCTCATCACTGAATTTGTATGCATATCTTTGATTATATCAATGTATGATATATTTACACCTTTCTTTTCTAAAACTCTCAAGATCTCTCTTGGAATCCATCGCATGCCTTCTCAAGATCGATAAACAACATTTGTAAATCTTGTTTTCTTTCTCGATAGTTTTCAGTAAGTCTCCTCAAGATATGTATAGCTTCTATGGTCGACCGCCCTGACATTAATCCAAATTGATTCTTCAAGATGTTATAACTTACTCTTCTTTCTATTACTCGTTCTCATAGTTTCATGATATGACTCATTAAGTTAATTCCTCTGTAATTAGTATAATTTTGTGTATCTCCTTTATTCTTATACAAAGTGTTGGAGCCAAAATATGTCACCAACTCTCCCCGTGCTATCCCTAAGCAGGGTGATCGGTAGAGGTAAATGTGGTTCGCAAGCAATTGGTTACTAGCCTACTGCGGATGGTAGAACACTGTAAAGGGAGTGTCGCTGGCAGCGGCGAACACCAGATTGGATCCGCCGCGGCGAATGCCTCTCTTGTGACGGGTCTGTCTTTATTATCTTGAGAAAGATTACAAGGCGAGCTGCGGCCACCTGAGGGTATGTGTTCGTACAATGACTGTATGAAGAAAAGGATGATGCTTAGTGTCCGCACCTACAACGTGCCAGGTTCTGGGCTAAGTCCGCGTGTCCCCTCCAAACACCCATGACCCCCCTTTTATACTAGAGAATAAGCTACGTGGACCGTTCACGAACCGACAAACATTTAATGCCTTATTAACAATGACATTAAATACGTAGCCGCCCGAGGTACATGAAAAGTCAGACGACGAACACTAAAAGAAGTGGCTGCATGAAACCCTGCAACGCTACTCGAGCTGGATCAAAAAAGGGGAGTTTGCGCGACCATGGTTGTGGTGCGCGTGCGTACTTCAGATTGGAGCTTCCGGACTGCATCTTGAAAAGCCACCTGAAGGTTGCCTGCTGACTGCCCGCATCGGACTCTGTCACGCCCCCGACGGGGGGGGGGGGGGGGGGGGGGGCAGTACTCCAGATTGTCTGCCCCAGAGCTCGACGGACACCGAGAACTTCTTGACAAGTAATCTCTGCTTCCTCCAAATGCTCTCATTCGCCGCAGGATGTGGGTTAACATAATCCCTGCACTTTTTTGGCAGACCGCGCAAGCTCCGAAAAAGTTGACTGATAACTGCAAAGACTGCGACCAAAAGCTCGTGGCGCAGGCCTATAAATAGGACAGGCTGGCCCACCTCTTCTTCACCCTTTATTTGCAAACTCGGACCTTGCTGTGAATGACCGACATGGACCAGGACATTCTGGAAAAAAATGATGTTAAGTGCCAGTGAGCTAGCCAGAGCTCTTGCTTCGGGCCGTTTGTCGAGAGCCCGCCAGCCGGAACAGGTTCGCTGGAACATTTGAGGAAGGTGGTCGTCAAGAAGGTCCGCACTGTCAGGAGGTGGGTGACCGTCGTGAGTTCCACATTGAAGACTATTGTACCCGAAGGAAACCTCCGAGCGATGATTGACCCATTGAGTGGGCCTATTATCCTAATGTATCGGTGGAAGAGGTGTTGACAAAGGCACCGTCCTCCCTACGGATGTCCACACGTGTGGCCCCTTCCAAAGGATGTATCGACTGTCGGTAAATCAGCAAAAATCCTGGAGTTTGATGCCTCTGAGGGCATTATTTCTTGCAGGATCTTCGTGGAGACTGTGAAGAACCCAGGGGAGGTCGCGGCGAAAGCCCAGCTCTGGATGGCGCAGCTGGAGGAAGAGGTTGTGCGGGTACCTGTACAGGAACAAAAGGTGCCAGAGAGCTTATCTAGAGGCGGGTCGTCGCCCAAGCAGGACAAGTTTGTGGGCACCCTTTGGCCTCAACGATGCATCCGAGGTTCGATCATCATTCCCCCTACGGTGGGCACAAACTCCGACAAGCAGCCGCAATCCCATGTACAACTACAAGCCGCTCGTAGGCATGGGGAATTAGCCCAGCAGGCCTACTTGAAGCATGTTTCCTGAGATGGCCGCCCTTTCTTTGGATCCGCGCGGTCATCGGTCCCGTCACAGATTGACTTGCAAGCCTTCAGATCTCCAAAGGGTTGCGGCCGCGTAGTGAGACCGTCATCAATCGCGACCATCCTGACCAATGTCCTTGGTGAAGAGGACGCAAGTACCGAAGACTGTTGCTTCCGACAAAAGTTATATCCATGCAAAGTACGTCGAGATTATCTGAAAAGAGACTAATTTTCCCCTTATCTGCAGCGTCTCCTTGCGAAGGGGAGTTACTGGCGTCGATCCTGCGCACTATGCGGGATACCTTGTCACAGATCAGAGCACGGCTCACCAAGTTGGAGATGGAGTTCACCAAATTGGAGGCGGAGCTTAGTCGTCCCGGCAGATAGCTGAGGTCGCACGACCTTTCTTTGTTTCCTTCTTATGAAATGTGATTGCATCATTAATAATAATATTTTTTATTTTTTCGATTACTCGTCATTTATTCTATTATCGATAATGCCCACGTCCTACCTCGGGACGGTATCTGTCCGCGCGGTTGACAACTTGCAAGGGAATTGAGCATGCACAATTACTTGCTCAAGGGCGCCTTTTGGCGCCGCTTCTTATCTTTCGCTGAGACTATAAATAGAGCACCCCACCACTCTTTGTTTATTCTAAAGACGTTCGTACCCTCTCAAAAAATGGTGCGAGTTTCTCCCCCGCCTAAATCTCATTGCATGGTCGCCTTCCTTAACGACAAACCGCCACGCCTAACGATTGACCATGTGGACTTGTCAGTCCTCTTGTCTAAGCATCCGCTAGGAGGGACTCGATCTGCACGTCCACCGACTAGAAAGGAGAGGGTGAACTCAGTATATAAGGGCGAACTTGTCGTCCCCCTTGAACACTTTGGGGCAGGCTGGGCTTTTCCCATTTTCCCAGAGGTCGTGAAGATTCTGAGCCATTACAGGATTTTGCCCGCTCAACTGCCGCCCAACTCTGTGGAGACCATTATGTGCTTTGTGACATACCTGAGGTTGGAGAGGATAATCTTTTCCTTGGAGGTATTCCGCTTTCTCTTCCAGACAGCTGCAATTTCGATCATCAGGAGTGGGAAAAATCCCGTGAACGTTGTGGGCGCTCCGGTGGGCTGTCGATCTCGATTTGCGTTCTGTAAAGGTGATCGGGGAGACATCAACACTCTTCCTGCCCTCCGCGCGGAGGTATTCTACCCTCCATCTTTGTCCGCAGTTGGATGGAGGATCATTCGCTACTTGGAGATGACGTATTTGGATATGTGGTTTTATGTTCACTGGGTAAAGAAAGTGGTCGACGCCCCTGTCGAAGAGTGTAAGTCTTTTCGAAAGGTTTTTAAGTATATTCGGGTACCTGTTATAAGGTTTTTTGCGATCTGTAGTTGTCTTGATGGTGACAGACTCTAGAATGTGAACCCCGTCCACGGTCAAGAGGCTAGTTACTGAAGAACCACCCGCTCGACCACAATCTGGCGCCAACACATCTACCGCCCTGCCTCCAGAGCGGAGTCTGTACGTTGACTCGATTGTACCGCCGATCATCAGGGGACCTGACTCTGTAAAGATACCTACCAAGCTGCCCTCCTTGAGAGAGACCGCGCGGGTTCACCATCATACATTGACGATTGCTAATGCAGTCTGTGTCTCGGTAGATCTTGGAGACATAGAGGTGATCCCCGCGACGGACTTGACCGCAAGAGCCTCTGCGATGAATTTGCAGGTTCTCTCCTACAATAGTGCGACCTGGAGTTTCCTTGACAATGCGTTGACCGTGAATGCCCGCCTGCGAGAGAGATTGAAGGTAAGACCTAAACATATCCACAACTTTTCGCTCTTACCTGCGCGGAGAAGGACTTGGTTTTGGCTATTGCTTTTATTCCATTCGCAGTATGTTATGCTTATGAATATGAATAGCGTGCGACCTTAGTCTGAGAGTGAAATAGGAGTTCAGTTGTTATATTTTTTAGAGTTCTCTCTAGAGGGGGGTGGGGAAGGGTGAATAGAGATTTAAATTATTTTCAAATACTTTTATTAATTCACAGAATTTGCATAAATTATAAAACAGAATCAGATGCAGTTAATTAAAATCACAGCACAACAACACAAAATAAGAAATAAAAGTAAAATCACAGAAGACATAAGTATTATAGTGGTTACCCTTCAATCTGGGTACATCCACTCTTCTACTCTCTTGGTAGAAATTCACTATCACAGTGTCTGAGTCTTTTGATCAGGAGACTCTTAGAACTACGCAAGATCTTTTGATAAAGAGATCTTCAATCAATTACAATTTGAGTCTTTTCTCAAGTAAACTATTTGAAGCTCTCACTGAATCCTTTGCAGAGAGATTCTTAAAACTCTTTTTCTCAAATGCAAAAAAAAATAAGAGAAAATTTGAGTTAAAATGATTTTTCTTTTGGTGTCCTCTCTTTAGATTTTTGAGGGCAATTGATAATGATCTCTGGAACTTTTGATGAATCTCTGAATATCAAAATAATAAAAATTATGAGTCCAATCTCCAGATGATCTTTCAAATTTTTTCTCCGAATCTGTTGCAACTTTCTTTTGAGAAAAAAGTATAAATTCTCTTATCAGATTCAGCAACTATCAAACCAATCGACTGATACTGGAAGAGATTCAATTGAAGATGATAATCTTTCAAGCTTTCTCTGTCGAATTCAATCTTCTTACGATCTGATATGATTTTCTTGATTGTTTGCTGTTAATAATTGATAATCTGCGATAGTCCTCTTCTATTTTTCTTAATTATTTTGTATCTCATTATATATATATACATCGACATATTCAAAAATCTGTTATTTAAACCCCTTCTTGATTTAATTCAAACTGAAGCCACAATATAAATTCGGTTAGGAAATCCAATCGACGTAACGTCGCGTTCTTGTCGAAGCAACTTCGATTTCTGACCGTCTGTATAAAAATCTCTGTTGTCGACGTTTCGTCGATATCATGTCAAAGCTTACGTTGATTTAACCCTTAAGTTCCGTCGACTTATCCAAATCAAGTTGCTCTGATTTCAATTCAAAGTATCGTCGAATTCCAGTCGACGTTGCGTCATGCTCTAATCGACGCATGTTGACAATTCATGATTTTTCTCTTCAATTCAGTATGCCTTGTACTTACGTCTTTTATATCACTGACACTCTAGGACTTCTAAGACCAAAATACCCTCACTATATAACATGAGTAATAGACCTATGATGTAAAATCACTAAATATAATTTGTTAAGCTAAATCATAAAGGTTTTTTCCCAAAAATCTCCGCCCTATTTTACTTAACAAATGTTACAAAACTTTAAAAGTGATTTTACAAATGTACAACAATAAATTATACAAAATTTTGACTGACCATGTACTCGTAATAGATAAAAATGATAAAGGACAGACATAAGACAACTGAATATATGAGATTTCCATAAAATTTTTAAAGATACCAGCATAGTCCACAAAAATTTGTACCTTCAGAATATTTGTTCTAAGAAGGATTTTTCCTTTTTTCTGGTAAAAACTTGTACATCTTTACTGAACTTTTTAACAGATGAATCTTGACATTACTCTTGAGTTGTCACAACATCATCCACAGCTTCTCTAGCAATCAGAAGAATATCAGCTAAATTTTCTTTCATTGACTCCCCTTAGACTAATGCATCAGAACAATGAATAACTTTATCATTTTTCTGTTCTATTTCCATCTGAATCGATTTATTTCAGCTGCTTGTTCTTATGCTTCTCTAGATAAAGGAATTGTATGAGTTTTTTTAAGGACAGCCTCATATTCTTTTAAAGGTTCCATGTACTGGTCTTCCTCAGATATTTCCCCCTTCCGAACCTTATGAGCTAAGGAGGTTAAGAAAGATCTTTTTACTTCTGTGGAGACCAGTTTATTCTGAATATTTTTATAGAAATTTAGACTTCAGAAATCTGATTAAGAATATTTTCAACAGTGGATTTGCAATTTGAAGCATGCCATCTATAAGAGATGTCAATGAAGCAGTTGTTTGTTGTATGACTTGAAGAACTATTTTGTTGATGTCCAACATCTCCGATGTTGATGCTGCAGCATGACTGTGTTCAAGAGAAACTTGATCATTATGGTGTTGCATATTTGTATCTGTATTTGGAAGTTTAATGTTGATATTTTCATCTAAATTTAATTCTGGAACAATGTTTTATGATGGAAGCTCTGTTGTAATTGTGAGAATTACTAATTCAGGAGGAACATCAGGTAGAGTTGTTTATGTTGTTGGAACTCTCATCTATTAATGGTGAGGATGAGGGAGAAACTTCTTTCTTTGAATCAGGTTTTAGTATTTATCTTATTTTCTTTGAGAACAAAGCAATAGTGTCTCTTTACAAGTGGTATATTTACTTCTTTTGATTTGCACAGAGTAGGATAGTGCAGTTTTAATATTTGACTCATAAATGTCATATATGCATTATCCTTATTACTATACTTATGACTTATAAGATGCATAATACACTTACTCCAATGAATTTTCTTTCTCAAAATCAAAATTCCCATCAAATGAATTGGTTTATCAGTATCTTTCCCACTATATCAGTAAAAAAACTCATATTTTTCTAAAAAAATCTTTCTTTTTCAAATGAATTGATTTATCCTTAGATAAATTCATCTTTATCAGAGCTTCATTAATTTCTTCTTCAGTTAGTTCATCATCTCATCCTGATGGTAGATCAAATGTTGTCTATATAAGTTCCACAGTTACACCGACCTCTGATCCATTTATCTGCCCTATCTTTGAGCCATCCTCATCTATTGTAACTGAACTAATGAACTCAGCTAATTCTGCAGAATATAATAAGCATCTTGTAGTGATTAGCTTATTTAAACCAACGTCTGTAAATAATTGCAAAATCCCTTTGAATGAATCTCCTATAGCTACAAATGATTCAAGATCAATACTGAATCTTGAATTTGTCTTAATTGCCATTGAAATTCCTTCTAAAGTATAAGAGAGAGCGATGAAAAATAGTAGAAAGAAAATAGAGCCGGGAAGATGAAGAGTTTGGAGAGAAATAGACGATGCGTTGAGAAATTATGGCATAAATAATTTTGTTAGTCGATGTAGCGTCGATTTCTTCTCGACGTATACATAAATATGGTAATCGATGCAATGTTGAATGAAATCAACATTGCGTAGGATGAATCTAATATTCTTCATAAGCACCGTCTCTTAGACGTTACGTTGAATATAATTTGACGTCCCGTCGATTTCTATTCGATGTTATGTCGAGTGCAGACTTAAAAATTTAAGTCTTATGCAGGTTTTTTCACCAATATTTGTAGCTAAAATTAAGACATTTAAGATTACTGAGTTTTATCAAGCATACCAAAAATATTGATGAAGTGGTTGTGATTTGTTTCATCAAGAGACTTACTGAAAATATCTAATTTCTGATTTTCAAAAGTCACATATTCTAGGAAAATTTTTCTTTTTTCAACATTGTCTCTCAGAATGTGATGTCTTATCTCTATATGTTTAACCCTGCTGTGCAAGACAGGTTTTGATGCAATTGAGATAACACTTGAACTATCACAGAGTATTGTGGAATTGGAAAAATTTAAGTTATAATCAAGTCATTGATTTTGCATCCATAATATCTGTGAACAACAGTTTCCAGCAACAATGTATTCTGCTTTAGTTGTAGAAGTAAAGACTGATGTCTGCTTTTTATTGAACCAAAGTATCAGTTTATCACCTAGGAATTGACAAGTTCATAAGGTACTTTTTCTATCAAATCTACATCCTGCGTAATCAGCATCTTGATAATCATATAATTCAAATTTTGATTCTACTGGATACCACAATCGTATTTCAGGTGTTCCCTTTTGATATCTTAAGATTATTTTTACAGAACTAATATGTGATTCTTTAGGATCAACTTGAAATCTTGCACAGACATCTGTAACAAACATTATATTAGGTTTGTTTGCTGTTCGATATAAAAGTGAGCTAATGATTGCTTTATATGTTTTATGGCCTACACATTTACCAGGTATATCCTTATCTAAAACAACATTAATAGCGAAGAGAGTTTTCATAATAGTGGCTGTTTTCATATCAAATTTCTTAATCAATTCCATGGTGTACTTAGATTGAGAAATGGAGATATCTTTATCAATTTGTTTTGCTTTGAAAGTGAGCAGTTTGATCTTAACTTTCTTCTAAACTAGAGTTAATGTAAAAAGTCACAGCACAAAGATAAAGAAGGAAAAGCAAGCACACAGACGACACAAGAATTTATAGTGGTTCCCCTAAACTTGGGTATATCCACTCTTCTACCACCCTGATAGGAATCCACTTTGATTTTTGATCAGGTGCCCTATCACCACAAGATCTGCTTCAGGTAGATCTAGAAACCCTTCAGGCTTTTGATCAGGTGCCTAAAAACCAATAGGTTTTTGATCAGGTGTCCTATCACCAAGGAGTTCACTTTTGAAGGTAGTAATAACCCTTTACAGAGGTGGGGATGAGAGAGTGATGAAAGTCTTCTTTTCTCAATCACAATGAGAAGACTATGTGTATTCAGTGATGTTGTCAAAGCTCCCCCTGAGATGTAGAATAGTTCAGGAGTGGAAGCTTTGCTTCATGGTGTAGGCCTTCAAGTTGATGTTGATCTCCAACAAGCTTTTAGACTGATATGAATTGATTGTCTCTTGAAAGCCTGGAGCAGATGAAGAAGATGATGTTGATTTGTTGTAAGAAAACTTGTAGCTGAGTTCCTCTTTGCTGAGAGAAAAAGCCTTCTTAAATATTCTCTCTCTATCTCTTCTATTCTGTCGAGTGCTGTATTCCTCTTCTTATATTCTCTATAAGATATAATATCTGTATATTTAATGCCTGAAGAATTCAAGCATTTGAATTCTTTTTATCTTGGAATGACTAAATCAATTCCCGAGAATGGAATCTGTCTTGAGAAATCAATTAGCATTTAATCTCTGTAATAAGCCATATTTTATACTGTCATTCAAACGGCTATATTTGATAGCATTAAATCTGAGAGCTATAAATGCCTGCAGTTAAGCCTTAATTAAATCTGCCAGCTGTAAATAAGAAGATCTGAAAAACGGCACAGAAAATCGCCAAACTAAATCTTAAAGCTTCTTCAAACTGAGTTCAGAGATCGTTGAACTCAGCTCGGAGATCGTTGAGCTGAGTTCAGAGATTTTCTTCCAGCAATTTTCTGAACTTCAAATCTGAACTTCTCTGGAATTTTTTCTGAATGACCAAATCTGGAAATAATCCTATGACCCATGACTATACATTTTGGGTCAATCTAATATTCCTAATAGTGATCCTGACCCAAATCAGAACTAAGATTTCAACAATCTCCCCCTATTTGGGTGAGGACACTATTCACATAAAAATACAAAGCTAGTTTAAAATGAGTTCTTAAAAAAATGCAACAATGGTTTGAAATAAAAATGAGAACAAAAATTTCTAAAGGGCTATGCAGCTGTTCTGTTGCTTGTCTTTAAGTGAGTTCATTTCAGCATATCTGAAACATGGTTCCAAAAAAATCCTTGATATCATCCCCCAGATTTTTGAATAATTGAGACTGCTGCTGCTGTAACCTCTAAAATAGTCTCCCCCTATACAGCTACCCCTGCTCTGAAGGGTCTCTTCCTGAAATAAGAGGTTAGAAGTTCTGGACCCAGATTACTTTGGGTCCGGGTTCTTTTTCATAATAATCAGAAATAAAAGAATATTCAGGTTGATCTTTGTGATCTAATGGATGAAATTTCCTAGGAGAGATGAACCATTGGGTAAAAGGATTGACAAAATTTTGAGTTTGATTATAATTTTCAAAAGGATACAAATTTCTGTTTTGAAATTCTGAGTTCGATGATTTATGTTAAGATCGTCGATCTGCGTTCGACGACCAGTATTGATCTCGTTGATCTCGGTTCACAGAGTAATAATGACTATTATCTGTGTTCCACGATCGTCGATCTCTGCTTGACGAAAAGTGATGATATCGTCGATCCCCTTTTGCTGAGTAGTTAAACCCAACCTCTGGGTTCAGAGATCGTCGATCGCCGTTCGACGAGTAATACTGAGATCGTCGATCTTGGTTCGACGACTTATTTTGAACAAAAAATTACTAAATATTTTTAGTTCGTTTTGGTAAAAATTCAGTTATTTTATCTAAATCTATTGTCTTTTTTTTGCCTTTAACTGATTCTAATGAAGCTAATTTTTTTGAAGTAATTGTTAAGTATTTTTTGAGTTGAATGTTTTCAGAAGATAAATTAATTACTTTTTCTCTGGAAAGTTTTATCTCCTTCTCAGATAGAATCAAATCATTGCATAAAATTTTAAAATCTTCTTTAAAATGTTCTGAAGAGAAATCAAAGGAGGAAATAACCTGATCCTCTTCTGATTCTGTTATTGATTCTTCATCATATTCAGATTTTTCATCATAGCTGCTGCAAGATGCATTGATTGTCATCAAACATAATTCTCTTGCTCTTATTTCTTCTTCATCCTCAGTTGTACAAGATGAAGCTTCAGAGTCACTCCAAGATTCAGCTTTAAATGTTCTTTCTTTTGGTGATCCAGCAGCCATTGCTGTGAGGGAGTCCCAGATTTCTTTTGCTGAAGTACATTCAGCCACTTCTTGAAAAATGTCATCAGACATTGATTGAGCAAGAATGTCCATTGCTCTTGCATCAACAATTTTTAGCAATTTTTGGGCTTCTGAGGCTGCAGATAGTGTAATGGGACCTGACAAAATAAAGTTGTAAATGACTTCATCAATAGAATTCATAAACAGCCTAATCCTTGCCTTCCATAGTGCAAGCTTATCCAGATTGCACTTAGGAGGTCCAGTGCTTGAACGTTCTTCATTTTGTGCCATGAGAAACTCTTATGAAATATAAGATCTATCAGATCGTTTTGGTTCAGGTGTTAGTCTGTACAACCAAAGAAACCTGCTCTGATAACAATTGAAAGTGAGCAGTTAGATCTTAACTTTCTTCTAAACTAGAGTTAATGTAAAAAGTCACAGCACAAAGATAAAGAAGGAAAAGCAAACACACAGACGACACAAGAATTTATAGTGGTTCCCCTAAACTTGGGTACATCCACTCTTCTACCACCCTGTTAGGAATCCACTTAGGTTTTTGATCAGGTGCCCTATCACCACAAGATCTGCTTCAGGTAGATCTAGAAACCCTTCAGGCTTTTGATCAGGTGCCTAAAAACCAATAAGTTTTTGATCAGGTGCCCTATCACCAAGGAGTTCACTTTTGAAGGTAGTAATAACCCTTTACAGAGGTGAGGATGAGAGAGTGATGAAAGTCTTCTTTTCTCAATCACAATGTGAAGACTATGTGGATTCAATGATGTTGTCAAAACTCCCTCTGAGATGTAGAATAGTTCAGGAGTGGAAGCTTTGCTTCAGGGTGTAGGCCTTCAAGTTGATGTTGATCTCCAACAAGCTTTTATACTGATATGAATTGATTGTCTCTTGAAAGCCTGGAGCAGATGAAGAAGATGATGTTGATTTGCTGTAAGAAAACTTGTAGCTGAGTTCCTCTTTGCTGAGAGAAAAAGCCTTCTTGAATATTCTCTCTCTATCTCTTCTATTATGTCGAGTGCTGTATTATTCTTCTTATATTCTCTGTAAGATATAATATATGTATATTTAATGCCTGAAGAATTCAAACATTTGAATTCTTTCTATCTTGGAATGGCTAAATCAATTCCAAGAATGAAATCTGTCTTGAAAAATCAATTAGCATTTAATCTCTGTAATAAGTCATATTTTATACTGTCATTCAAACGACTATATTTGATAGCATTAAATCTGAGAGCTATAAATGCCTGCAGTTAAGCCTTAATTAAATCTGCCAGCTGTAAATAAGAAGGTCTGAAAAACGGCACAGGAAATCGCCAAACTAAATCTTAAAGCTTCTTCAAACTGGGTTCGGAGATCGTTGAACTCAGCTCGGAGATCGTTGAGCTGAGTTCAGAGATTTTCTTTCAGCAATTTTCTGAACTTCAAATCTGAACTTCTCTGGAATTTTTCTGAATGACCAAACCTGGAAATAATCCTATGACTCATGACTATACATTTTGGGTCAATCTAATATTCCTAATAGTGATCCTGACCCAAATCAGAACAAGGTTCCAACATACTTGTAAATCAAGAAAGAATGATAACTCTTACAACTCATTTCAAACTTGGATTGCATTAAGTCAACATTTTTTTTGCATAATTCAGAGTCTGTTGACTCAAATATAATATCATCCACATAAATCTAGACAATAAATAGTTTTTCCTTATGTGTTTTAGTGAAAAATGTTTTATCCACATTTACTCTTGGTAATGAGTGATCTAAGAGAAATGTGGATAAGGTCTCATATCAGTCTCTTGGAGCTTGCTTTAGATCATATAATACTTTATTTAATTTATAAACATAAGAGGAAAAGATTGGATTGACAAAAGCTGAAGGTTGTTTTATATAAACTTCTTTTTGTATGAATCCATTAAGAAAGACACTCTTGACGTCCATTTAGTAAACTTTAATCCTTTTATATGCTGCATAGGCTAGAAATTGTTTGATTACTTCTAGTCTTGCTACTGGTGTAAATTCTGATTGCAGTCAATTCTTTCCTCTTGTCTATACTATTGAACAATCAGTCTAGCTTTATTTCTCATAATCACTCTATTTGTATCTAATTTGTTCCTGAAAACTCATTTAGTTCATCTAACTAGATAATTCTTTGGTCTTTCCGCTAATTCTTATATTTTATTTCTTTCACATTGTGCAAGTTCTTCTTGCCTAGCTATAATCCAGTATGTATCAGTATCAGCTTCCTCAAATTTCTTGGGTTCAAATTGAGATAAGAAGTACCGTAACATTTCTCCAGTTGATAGTTGTCTTCTTGTTTTTACCCCTTGCTTTACATTGTTAATGACTTGAGAAGAGGGATGATCCCTCAGGATTGACCTATTTTGATCAATTCTTGTTTGATCAATTAGATCGTGGTTAATTTGTTCTCTTGTTCTTTCTTCATGATGTAATCTGATTTCCTGAGCATCCACTTGTTTCATGACTGCTGGGTTAATATGTCCTTCTGTGAGAACTTCATCTTCTGAGCTCACATTAACATCTTTTTTTTTTGATGATTATTCTTTACAGAAGTGCTTTCTAAATACTCCACAATCTTTAATTCGTTGAAGTTTTTTTCCATAATAACCTGTTCCTGCAATAATTTTCTGGTGGAAGTTTCCTCTCCCTGGGAACAAGCATGAGTTTCATGAAATACTACTTATATGGATTCTTCAATTTTGAGTGTCCTTTTATTATAACACTTATAGGTTTTGCTAGATAAGGAATATCCCAAAAATATTTCAACATCAGCTTTCTTATCAAATTTGGCTACGTAATTTTTTCCATTGTTAAGAATATAATAGACAGAGCTAAATATTCTGAAGTAAGAAACCTTAGGTAACTTACCTTTCAAAAGTTCATAAGGTGTCTTTAGTTTGGTCTTGTGAATAAGACTTCTATTAATAATATAATTAGCAGTGTTCACTGCTTCAGTCCAAAAGAACCTAGGCAACTTAGACTCTATTTCTAATGTTCTTCCAGCTTTAATGAGTGTTTTATTTTTTTTTAGCAACTTTATTTTGTTGAGGAGTTCTAGGAGTTGAAAACCTTTGCCTTATCCCCTCATTTTCACAGAATCTACGAATCAACTGATTTTCAAACTCTGTGTCATGATCACTTTTAATCAATGACACTTGATATCAAATTCAGATTAAATTTGTTTAATGAATCTTGTGAAGGTTGAAAATGTTTTAAACTTTGCTTTTAAAATGAAAACTCAGCTAAACCTTGAGAAATCATCCACAATAACAAATGTATAAGACTTATCTCCTAAACTTTGAGTGGTAAGATGACCAAATAAATTCATATGTAGTTGGTATAAAATTCTTGGGGAATCATTGTTATCAATTGGTTTGAATGAAGATTTCACCGGTTTACCTAGCTGACAAACTCTACATGAATTGACTTTTCTATACTTACCTTTTGATAAGCCTTTTATGCCACAACTCATTCATGTCTATTTCAGTATTGAATAAACATATTTCATTGTTAGTGGAGTCAAAGTCAACAACATATAATACACATTATAAGTTCAATCTTCAGATGATCTTTTAAATTTTTTCTCTGAATCCGTTGCAACTTTCTATTGAGAAAAAGAAATACAAATTCTCTTATCAGATTCATCAATTATCAAACCAATCAACTGATACTGAAAGAAATTCAATTGAATATGATAATCTTTCATGTTCTTTCTATCGAATTCAATCTTCTTACGATTTGATATGATTTTCTTGATTGTCTGCTGTTAATGATTTATAATCTGTGATAGTTCTCTTCTATTCTTCTTAATTATTCTGTATCACATTATATATATATAGATCGACATCCACTAACGTCTCCAAGAATCTGTTATTTAAACTCATTCTTGATTTAATTCAGATTGAAGCCACAAAATAAATTCTGTTAGAAAATCCAATCGACGTAACGTCGAGTTCTTTTCGAAGCAACATCGATTTCTGATAGTTTGTATGAAAATCTCTGTAGTCGACGTTTCGTCGATATCATGTCGAAGCTTCCGTTGATTTAACCCTTAAGTTCCGTCGACTTATCCAAATCATGTTGCTCTGATTTCAATTCAAAGTAGCGTCGAATTCCAGTCGACGTTGCATCAAAATCTAATCGACGCATGTTGACAATTCATGATTTTTCTTTTCAATTCAGTATGCCTTGTACTTACATATTTTATATCACTGACATTTTAGGACTTCTAAGACCAAATTACCCTCACTATATAACATGAGTAATAGACCTATGATGTAAAATCACTAAATATAATTTGTTAAGTTAAATCATAAGGGTTTTCCCCAACAATCTTCTCCCTATTTAACTTAACAAATTTTACAAAACTTCAAAAGTGATTTTAAAAATGTACAACAATAAATTATACAAAATTTTGACTGACCGTGTACTTATAATAGATAAAAATAATAAAGGACATAGACATAAGACAACTGAATATATGAGATTTCCATAATATTTTTAAAGTTACCAGCATAGTCCACAAAAATTTGTACCTTCAGAATATATTTGTTCTAAGAAGGATTTTTCCTTTTTTCTGGTGAAAACTTGTACATCCTTACTGAACTTTTTAACAGATTAATCTTGACATTGCTCTTGAGTTGTCAACATCATCCACAGCTTCTCTAGCAATCAGAAGAATATCAGCTAAATTTTCTTTCATTGAATCCCCTTAGACCAATGCATCAGAACAATGAATAACTTCATCATGTTTCTGTTATATTTCCATCTGAATCGATTTATTTCAGCTGTTTGTTCTTCTGCTTCTCTGGATAAAAGAACTGTGTGAGTTTTCCTAAGGAGAGCCTCATATTCTTCTAAAAGTTCCATGTACCGGTCTTCCTCAGATATCTCCCCCTTCTAAACCTTATGAGCTAAGGACGTTAAGAAATATCTTGTTACTTCTGTAGAGACCAGTTTATTCTGAATATTTTTTATAGAAATTTAGACCTCAGAAATCTGATTAAGCATATTTTCAGCAGAGGATTTGTAATTTGAAGCATGCTCATCTATAAGAGATGTCAATGAAGCAGTTGTTTGTTGTATGCCTTGAAGAACTATTTTGTTGATGTCCAATATCTCTGATGTTGATGCTGCAGCATGACTGTGTTCAAGAGAAACTTGATCATTATGGTGTTGCATATCTGTATCTGTATTTGGAAGTTCAATGTTGATATTTTGATCTAAATTTAATTTTGAAACAATGTTTTGTGATGGAAGCTCTATTGTAATTGTGAGAATTACTAATTTAGGAGGAACATCAGGTCGAGTTGTTTCTGTTGTTGGAACTCTCATCTATTAATGATGGGGATGAGGGAGAAACTTCTTTTTTTGAACCAAATTTTAGTATTTGTCTTGTTTTCTTTGAGAACAAAGTAATAACGAGTCTCTTTTCAAGTGACATTTATTTCTTTTGATTTGCACAGATTAGGATAGTTCAGTTTTAATATCTGACTCAAAAAAGTTATATATGTATTATCCTTATGACCGTACTTATGACCTATAAGATGCATAATACACTTACTCCAATTAATCTTATTTCTCAAAATCAAAATTCTCATCAAATGCAGTTGAGCTTTGGGAACAACATCATGTGCTGATATCTTGCACATCAGCACCTTTCCCACTATATCAGTATGAAACTCATATTTTTCTGAAAAATCTTTCTTTTTCAAATGAATTGGTTTATCCTTAGAGAAATTTATCTTTACCAGAGCTTCCTTAATTTTTTCTTCAGTTAGTTCATCATCTCCTTCTCCTGATGGTAGATCAAATGTTGTTTATATAAGTTCCACAGTTATACTGACCTCTGATCCATTTATCTGCCCTATCTTTGAGTTATCTTTATTTATTCTAATTGAACTAATGAATTCAGCTAATTCCACAGAATATAATAAGCATCTTGTAGTGATTAGCTTATTTAAACCAGCGTCTACAAATAATTGCAAAATCTCTTTGAATGAATCTTCTATAACTAAAAATGATTCAAGATCAATACTGAATCTTGAATTTATCTTTTAGTTGCCATTGAAATTCCTGCCAAAGTACAAGAGAGAACAATGAGAAATAGTAGAAAGAAAATAGAGCGGGGAAGATGAAGAGTTTGGGAAATAAACGATGCGTCGAGAAATTAGGGCATAAATAATTTTGTTAGTCGACGTAGAGTTGATTTCTTTTCGACGTATACATAAGTATGGTAATCGACGCAATGTTTAATGAAATCAACGTTGCGTAGAATGGATCCAATATTCTTCATAAGTACCGTCTCTTAGACGTTACGTCGAATATAATTTGACGTCCTGTCGATTTCTATTCGATGTTATGTCGAGTGCAAACTTAAAAATTTAAGTCTTATGCAGGTTTTTTCCAGCAATATTTGTAGTTAAAATTAAGACATTTAAGATTGCTGAGCTTTATGCATTCCAAAAACATTGATAGAGTAGTTGTGATTTTTTTCATCATGAGACTTAGTAAAAATATCTATCTTCTGATTTTTAGAAGACACATATTTTAGGGAAATTTTTCTTTTTTCAACATTGTTTCTGAGAAAGTGATGTCTTATCTATATGCTTTATCCTGCTGTGCAAGACATGATTTGATGCAATTGAGATAACACTTGAACTATCACAGAGTATTGTGAAATTGAAAAAATTTAAGTTATAATCAAGTAATTGATTCTGCATCCATAATATCTGTGAACAATAGCTTCCAACAACAATGTATTCTGCTTCAGATGTAAAAGTGGAGATTGATGTTGGCTTTTTATTGAACCAAGATATCAGTCTATCACCTAGGAATTGACAAGTTCCTAAGATATTTTTTCTATGCAATCTACATCCTGCATAATTTGTATCTGAATAATCGTATAATTCAAATTCTGATTCTGCTGGATACTACAATCTCATTTCAGGTGTACCCTTTGATATCTTAATATTCTTTTTACAGAACTATGATGTGATTCTTTAGGATCAACCTGAAACCTTGCATAAACACCTGTAACAAACATTATATCAGGTCTGTTTGTTGTTAGATAAAGAAGTGAACCAATGATTGTTTTATATGTTTTCTGGTCTGCAGATTTATCAGGTATATCCTTATCTAAAACAGCATAAGTAGCCACGAGGGTTTTCATAATATTGATTGTTTTCATACCAAATTTCTTAATCAATTCTTTGGTGTACTTAGATTGAGAAATGAAGATATCTTCATCATCTTGTTTTACTTGTAAACCAAGAAAGAAAGTTAACTCTTACATGTTACTCATTTCAAACTTGGATTGTATTAAGTCAGCAATTCTTTTGCATATTATAGAGTCTGTTGACTCAAATATAATATCATCCACATAAATTTAGACAATAAACAACTTTTCCTTATGTGTTTTAGTGAAAAGTATTTTATCTATCTTTACTTTTGGGAATGAGTGATCTAAGAGAAATATGTATAAAGTCTTATATCAGGCTCTTGGAGCTTGCTTTAGATCATAAAATACTTTATTTAATTTATAAACATAAGAGAAAAAAGTTGGGTTGATAAAATCTGGAGGTTGTTTTATATAAACTTTTTCTTGTAGGAATCCATTAAGAAAGACACTTTTGATGTCCATTTGGTAAATTTTAATCCTCTTATATGCTGCATAGGGTAGAAATAGTCTGATTGCTTCTAGTTTTGCTGCTGATATAAATGTCTGATTGTAGTCAATTCTTTCTTCTTGCCTATACTCTTGAACAATCAATCTGGCTTTATTTCTCGCAATCACTCCATTTGTATCTAATTTATTCCTGAAAACCCATTTAGTTCCTATAACTGGATAATTCTTTGGTCTTTCCACTAATTCTTACATTTTATTTATTTTAAATTACTCCACAATCTTTAATTTGTTGAAGTTTTCATCCATAACAACCTGCAATAATTTTCTGGTGAAAGTTTTCTCTCCTTGGGAACAAGCATAAGTTTCATGAAATACTACATATATGTGTAAAGAGTGGTCTCAAACCTTGTGCATACTTATTGAATGATAAATTACAAGTATGAATACATTTATATAGGAAGAGAGGAAGAAGATAAATCCCAATCCAAGATGTGGGACAAATACAAAGAGAAAGAAAAGAGAGAAAAATGAGCCCTTACTAAGGCTTTTCTAACATTCCCCTGCAAGCTGGAGCATACAAGTCGTAGGCACCAAGCTTGGATAAAAATTAGTGGTATAGCGGCCGGGAGAGAGCTTTAGTCAGGATGTCAGCAACTTTATTTGTAGCAGAGACATGCTCCAAATCTATCTTCTTTGACTACTTTTTCCTGAATAAAGTGACAGTCAACTTCAATATGTTTTGTGCGTTCGTGAAAGACCGGGTTCTTGGCAATATGTATTGCTGCTTGACTATCACAAAATAGGGTCGTCGGTAATGAGAGACGAACACCCATGTCTCCCAGAAGGCTCTCAAGCCAAGTTAACTCGGAAACAACAGCAGTCATGGCCCGGTACTCGGCTTCAACAGAAGAGCGAGCAACCACAGTCTGTTTCTTGCTACGCCAGGTTATGAGATGTCTACCGAAGTAAGTACAAAAACTAGTTGTAGAACGCCTATCATTAATGGATCCTGCATAGTCAGCGTCAGAGTATGCAACAAGAGATAAAGATGTGGATGACGTGTACACAAGCCCTTATCCTGGAGCGTTCTTGAGATTTCGAAGAATGCGCTCGACAACTTGAAGATGAGATGTTCGAGGAGCATGCATAAATCGACTCACAACTCCCACGACAAAAGAGATATCTGGTCGAGTAACCGTAAGATAGATCAGTTTCCCAACCAACCGTCTATAGTATTCCGGATTCGTAAGCAGCTTATCGGAGTCAGAGCTGTGCGCCAAAAGCTTGTGATTAGCATCCATAGGAGTATCCGTAGGTTTGCATCCAGAATAGTCGGCATCATGAAGGAGGTCCATACAATACTTCCTTTGGGATAACACAAGACCATCAGGGCGTTGTGCAACCTCAAGCCCAAGAAAATATCGAAAGTTACCAAGATCTTTGGTCTGAAAGGCGGAGTTCAACTGTTGCTTGGTATGTTGTATCCCTGTAGTATCGTCGCCAGTAATGAGGATATCGTCAACATAGACCAGTAGGATCACAGTTCCAGTTCACCGGTGTCGGGTGAAAAGAGAAATCCGCCGAGCTTCGAATGAAACCAATATCGCAGACTACCTTGCTAAATTTTTCAAACCAAGCGCGCGGGGACTGTTTGAGACCATAAATAGATTTTCAAAGATGACAAACCCGAGACTCCCCCGCGGTCTCAAACTCAGGAGGTTGGTGCATATAAACAGTCTCCTGCATATCGCCGTTGAGAAAGATGTTCTTAACATACAGCTGATAAAGAGGCCAATGACGATGAACAGCTAAGGAGAGAAGAACGCGAAGCGTGTTCAATTTGGCCACCGGAGAGAAGGTTTCTCATAATCAAGGCCATGTTGCTGAGTAAAACCTCGGGTCACGAGGCGGGCCTTTAGACGCTCAACGGTGCCATCCGCTGCATGTTTAACAACAAAGACCCACTTGCAGCTAACATAGTGTTCACCTGCAGGAAGAGGAACCAGATCCCAAGTCCGGTTAGCATATAGAACCCTTATTTCATCGTCCATGGCCGCCCGCCACCCCGGATGTTGAAGCGCCTCCTGCACAGTGTTAGGAATAGAAATAGAGGAAAGCGAAGTGGCAAATGCGTAGAGAGGTGGAGTGAGCCGATGGAGAGAGACGTAGTTGACCAGGGGATGAGCTGTAGAAGCAGGAGCCTGATCCGCCGTTGCTGGGGTGTCACTGGGAGCAGGGAGCTGGGGAAGGGAACCATCCTTGGAGCCGCGACGAGTATAAACACGGATAACAGGCGGAGGAACCTTAGGGGGGGCAGGGATAAAGGAGGAAGGAGATGGCAGAAAGGAGGGCGTGATAGGTACGACAAGCCAGGGAAGAGAGGGAGAGGAAGACGGGGTGGTGGAAGGTAAGTGCAAGGGCTGGTCTTCGCAGAAGGTGACATCCGCGGAGACGACCAACTTGCCATCCGAAGGAGAGTAACAAACATACCCTTTTTGAGTACGAGAGTAGCCAACAAACATATATTTGACCGCTCGAGGAAAAAAATTTGTCGGAGTGAGGTCCAAGAAGATGAACATAACAAACACACCAAAAGACCCGCGGGGTGAGAGAGGTTGAGTTGGTAGTAGGATAGAGGAGTTGGATAAGAACGACAAAGTCAAGGACAAAAGAAGGTAGACGGTTGATGAGATGACAGACTGTGGAGACGTCAAAGTTCCAATATTCGATCAGAACCTTCATTTGAAACATGAGGGACCGAGCAACATCGAGTAAATGACGATTCTTCCGTCCGGCCACCCCGTTTTGCTGAGGGGTATACGCACACGATGTTTGATGGATTACCCCAAATTCGGTGCAAAGATTGGAGAAGGTGCGCCCCGTATACTTGCGAGCATTATCAGTGCGAATGATTTTGAGGGGGGGTGACGAACTGCGTACGCATCTCAGTTAAAAAAGCACGAAACACAGATGTAAGTTCTGTACGATCATGCATTAAATATAACCATGTAGTGCGCGAGTAGTCATCAATAAAGGTTACAAAATAGCAAAAGCCAAAGATACTAGGGACTTTATAAGGGTCCCATACATCAGAATGAACTAAGGATAAAAGATTACTACTCCTGGTACATGCATGGGGGGAGGTAGAACGATATTGTTTGCCGTAGATACTAGATTCACAAGAGAACTCTCGTAAATGAACATCAGGAAGAGCCCGCTTGAGAATCGGAAGAGGAGCATGCCCAAGGCGGCGATGCCAATCAACAATGGAGACGGCGAAGAGAAGAGTGGGGGGGATATCCAAGATGTAGAGCCCATTCAACAGCTGCCCCCTACCAATGATACTCCGAGTGCGACGATCCTGCATAAGAGAGGAAGAATAAGAAAAAGTTATGCAACAATCAAGGTCGTGCGTCAGGCGACTAACAGAAAGTAAACTGAAAGAATATCCCGGAACGTGAAAAACCGAGGAAAGAGAAAGGGCCGGGGTAAGCTTGAGAGCAGCGACGCCAGAGACCGGTAGGGTGTCACCAATGGCCACAGTGATACACGGGGGATGAGCCGTCTGGAGATACTGGGAGGGCTTCTTGGAGGTAATATGGTGAGTAACACCGGAATCGACGAACCAGTGGGGGCTAGGAGAGAGACAGGTTATACCTTCCGCAGAAAAAGTCGCAACCGAGCCGGAGGAGCGGCCGAGGGCACCATGTAGCTGGTGGAGTTGGGTGCGGAGCTCATCGATATCTTGGCGGGTAATGGACGCCGGATCCTGGGCAGACGCCCCAGTGGGAGCAGAGGCAGCAAAGGAAGTAGCAGCGAGGTGGGGAGGGAACCCATTGAAAGTCTTTAAGTCAAGGATAGTTAAATCACCTAGAGGGGGGGGGGTGAATAGGTTATTAGTCTCTTTTCTGATTTCTTTTAAATATCTTCTTTAAGAGCTATAACTTTTAGTTGTTGTATGCTTTCAAGATATACACAACCTGCACAATGAAAACAACACAGAAAAGCACACAGTGATTTATAGTCGTTCCCCAATTGGGTACATCCACTTTCCCTCCCACCTATCCAACTATCTTTTTGGACTAGGCACAAACTCCTCCAAACTGCTTCTAAGAGCTTACACCTCAGATCCCGTAGGATCTCACCGGTCACACAGACCTACCACTTAGGCACTAAGCCAAACCACAGGTCACAAAGACCTTTTACTCGGCAATAAGCCAAACCACAGGTCATAAAGACCTTTTACTCGGCATTAAGCCAAACCACATGTCACAAAGACCTTTCACTAGGCACTAAGACAAGCCACAGGTCACAAAGACCTTTCACTTGGCACTAAGCCAATCCACAAGTCACAAAGACCTTTTACTCAGGCACTAAGCCAAATCACAGGTCACAAAGACCTTTCACTCGATACTAAGCCAAGTCACAGGTCACAAAGACCTTTCACTCGACACTAAGCCTAGCCACAGGTCTCAAAGACCTTTTACGTAGATCCACACTTGGATCTTACAGGATGAAAGTGGGTTGAAGTGATGATTGACCACAAGTAAATTTCACTGTGCTAATCTACCTGGACTGAGATAAACTCAGCTCAACCTTGACTCTAGGAAATATATTTCCTGAGTCTACTTATCTGGACTAAGAAAATACTTGGACCTAACTTCCTTTTCTCAGCACCAGGGATTTTATCCAGCTGGAATTAGAGAAGTAACTGCAGCAGATCTTGCTGCCACCTGAGCTGGAGGAATCCCAGCCTTGCTCCTTTCTTCACAGCAACAAGGATGAAGATCTTGCTTTGTCTGTGCTGGAAGTAACTTGCAGATTAGCTTCTGTGCCCCTTTATGAACTAAGTCAACTGCTCAGCCCTATCTCGTTCTTCACAGCTCCCCAAGAGAATGTTCTTTAGGTTTGTTGGCTGAGATTGTGAAGCACCTGCAGCAAGAGTTGACCAAAGCTGCTACCTTTTTCTCAAAGAATCTGTTACGCTCGGGGCCGAGTCGCGGCGGTTTGGAAGACAATACAAGCGTCGGGGACGACAGGAAGGTGATAACAACGGGGCTGAACCATCCGGTTCAGCACCCACTCTCTGAAGACCGCCGAATTGGGGCTGAACCGGTTTGGTTCAGCCCCTATTGGGTCCGGCCAGCCCTTTAGGCCGGCCCCTCCTGGGTTCCGGGTATATATAACCCGGAACCCCTCTTTGGATTGCAAGCAAGATATTTACAAGGTATTTTCTTCCCTCCTTCTAACCCTAGTTGTCTTCTTCTCTAGATCTCCCTTCTCTCTAGTAGTTGCTTAACATTTGGTATCAGAGGCACTTCCTTCCACCATGGTGAACACGCGTACGCAAGAGGAGGCTAGCCGATTGGAAGCCCTAGAAGAAAACTTCGTAGGGTTGACGGATTCGGTGACCGCACTGGAGGGGAACATGAAAACGTCAACGCAGCGGCTGGAGGAGCGGATCGACGCCCGAATGGAGGAAATCAAGGCACTGTTAAAAGGAAAAGGGCCGGTCAGCGAGGAGAACGGCGGATCGGGTTCGGATGCGGCGGAATCGCGCCATTCGCTCCCGTCCGATATGCGGGAAGCGGGATTTGGCGGAGTCGGAGGCAGCAGTGGCGGCGCGGCTTGGCCTGGCGCAACCGACGATCGCTGGCGGCAGCCGCTGATGGGAGCGGGGTCGACGGGGCCTCCCGCACCGTCTGCGGGTAACAGCGACCCACGCGCGGGCCGCACCCCCTAGCGGCGGAGCGGGGAAGAATTGCTGGCTTTCCAGCGGCCGGCTGCAGCGACGGGGCACGCCCCAGGCATCCTGGGAGGGATTCTTCCCTTTCCACGGGCTGGTGGACCACCGGGAGGCTTTGCCCACGACAATCCTTGGGCCGGCCAGCCACCACCTCCGTCGTGGGGAGCACGACAATATCAAGGGCATGCTTTCCCGGAACCAGTTGAACAAGGAAGGCGAGAGGGCTACGACTATGGCCAAGGGTGGCCGGGGCAAGGTGCACAGCGGCCCCACTTGGCTCCAAAATTGACCCGCATGAATTTTCCAAAATACAATGGCGGGGATGCTCTGGAATGGGTCCAAAAGGCAGAATTGTTCTTCCGTTACCAGGATGTACCCGAAGGCCAGTGGGTACAGTTGGCTTCTTTCCATCTAGAGGATGATGCGTTTCAGTGGACGCAGTGGTTCCTGCGCGGGCGGGAGCACGTTCTGTGGGGAGAATTTGTGGAGTGATTTACGGCCCGGTTTGGGCCACTAGAGTATGAGGATTTCGAGGCTCTTTTGCAGAAGCTGAGACAGAAAGGCTCCGTGATGGAGTATCACACTGAATTTGAGAAACTGGCAAACCGAGTTCATTGGGAAGAGAGGACGCTCTTGAGTTGCTTTGTTTCAGGACTCAAGGAGCACATTCGGGACGAGGTACAGGCGCACATGCCCCGGTCCTTAAATCACGCCATCACATTGGCTCGTATTCAGGAAGAACGCGTCAACAGGCAAAAGGCTAGAGCCACGGGTAAGCCACCTGCGGCCTCAGCACAACAGCCAGCAGCCGGTAGCAAGTTGACAGTGACACGGTTATCATGGAGCGAGCTTGCAGCCAGGAAGGAGAAGGGTCTGTGTTTCAATTGTGATGAGAAGTTTACACCGGGCCACAAGTGTCAGAAAATACAAGTCTTCATGTTGCAGGAGGAAGAGGTAGAGGAAGTGGTGCACGAGGAGGAGTCGGACGGGGGGTTGGATTTGAGCGAACTTGGGGTGTCTCTACATGCTTTGGAGGGGTGCAGTCCCCCGCTCACCATGAGGCTGACGGGTTGGCTGAATCAGGAGAAGGTCACCATTTTGGTGGATAGTGGGAGCACCCACAACTTCATTCATCCGGTGGTGGCACGACGAGTGAGACACAAGGTGGATACGGGGTCGGCCTTCCAGGTTATGGTGGCGGATGGCAGCAAGCTGCAGTGTGAAGGGGTACTCAAGGGTGTGGCACTTCGGATGCAAGGATATACGGGTTACACCGACATATATCTGTTGCCTATCCGAGGCTTGGACATGGTCTTGGGGGTGCAGTGGCTACGGCAGTTGCGTCAGGTAACGTTTGATTGGGAGCACATGACTATGGAATTTCACCAGGGTGAGACACAGTTCTGCTTGCGGGGCCTCAAATCGTCGCCTGTCAAGGAAATCTCTCTGCGTAGCATGCAGCGGTTAGGGGAGGAAGGCAGTATGATGGCAATCCTTAGGGAGGTTCAGGCATCGGCTACGGGTGAGCCGGAGGTACCGGTACAGTTACGAACTCTTCTGGAGCAATATGCTGACGTTTTTCAGGGAACCTTGCACACTACCTCCTTCGCGGTTTCGGGATCATCGGATTCAGCTTAAGGCAGGGACAGAGCCAATCAACGTTCGACCTTATCGTTATCCCCATGTTCAGAAGGCAGAGATCGAGCGTAGTGTCCGGGAGATGTTGGATGCGGGAATTATTCGTCCCAGTACTAGTTCATTTTCAGCGCCGATCATTCTAGTGAAAAAGAAAGATGGTTCGTGGCGGTTCTGTGTTGACTACCGAGCTCTGAATGGCGCCACGGTGAAAGATAATTTTCCAATTCCGGTAGTGGATGAGTTGCTGGATGAATTGCATGGGGCATTCGTTTTCACTAAGTTGGACCTGCGTTCCGGTTATTATCAGATTTTGATGAAGGAGGAGGATATCCACAAGACCGCATTTCGGACACATGATGGCCACTACGAGTTTCTCGTCATGGCCAATGGGTTGACCGGCGGCCCATCTACCTTTCAGGCTAACATGAATGAGATCTTCCGAGCACTTCTCCGTCAGTTTGTGCTGATTTTCTTTGACGATATCCTTATCTACAGCGCCAGTTGGGAGGACCACGTAGGCCATGTCGAGGGAGTCCTTAGCATTCTTCGTCAACACAAACTTTACGCCAAGCGTTCCAAGTGCTCCTTTGGTCAGCTTGAGGTGGAATATTTGGGACATTTGGTTTCCGGTCACGGCGTCAGAGCCGGCCCCCAAAAGATTCAGAGTATGTCCTGGCCACGCCCCCTTACGGTGCGGGCGCTTCGCGGATTCCTCGGGTTGACGGGGTATTACCGGCGGTTTGTGAAAGACTATGGGAAGATAGCTCGGCCGTTGACTCAGTTGCTGCAGAAGGATGCCTTCTCTTGGACGGGGGAGGCTGAGGAGGCATTTCAGGCACTCAAGCAGGCCATGACCACTACACCAGTTCTCGCTTTGCCTGATTTCTCGAAGGAATTTGTGCTAGAGACCGATGCCTCCGGTGTGGGCATCGGGGCGGTTTTGATGCAGGAAGGGCGACCGTTGGCTTTTTACAGCAAGGCTCTTGCCCCACGGACCCTGGGGCTGTCTGCATACGAGAAGGAAATGTTGGCTGTTATCCATGCCGTGACGATGTGGCGGCCGTACCTACTGGGCCGACACTTCAAGATTCGCACTGACCACCAGAGTTTAAAGCATTTCCTAGACCAGTGGGTGTCTTCGCCTCTTCAACAGAAATGGGTCACTAAGCTCTTGGGTTATGATTATGAGATTACATATCGGCAAGGCAAGGGGAATGTGGTTGCGGACGCTCTCTCGTGCCTCCCTGAATCTACTGTGGCCCACATCATCGGGCCACTTGTTGACTCTTTGGACGAGATACAGGAGGAGGTGATGCGTACTCCCACGCTCCGTGCCCTAGTGGAGGCCTTGCAGCGGGGCGAGGTCGTGGCAGCCGGCTACCATCTTCAAAATGGTCGCCTTTACCACCATGGCAAGGTGGTTATTCCTTCCGCTTCAGCATGGAAGACTGTTATGATACATGAGTTCCACTCTTCACCTGTTGGCGGCCATGCGGGTGTGCTTCGTACCCTCCAGCGAGCCCGAGCCAATGTCTTCTGGACCGGGATGCGGCGAGACATACAGCAGTTTGTGCGCCAGTGTGAGATTTGCCAACGGCAGAAGTACGAGACGACCTCTCCGGCTGGATTGCTTGTTCCCTTAGAAATTCCGCAGCAGATTTGGGACACCGTTTCCATGGATTTTATTGACGGGTTGCCAAAGTCCCAAGGCAAATCAGTGATTTTGGTGGTGGTGGACAAGCTCTCCAAGTATGGACATTTCCTTGCTTTGCCTCACCCTTATACCGGCGAGTCTGTAGCTGCACTTTTTTCTCGGGAGATTATCCGCTTGCACAGTCTTCCTCGTGCTGTCATTTCTGATCGGGACCCTACTTTTCTGAGTAAATTTTGGCAGGAACTGTTTCGTCTGCAGGGGACATGTTTACGTTTCAGTACGTCTCATCATCCCCAGACCGATGGGCAAACAGAGGTTTTGAACCGGGGCCTCGAGACCTACCTGCGTTGCTTTGTGATGGACGAGCCTCGCACTTGGCCGGATTGGTTGCACTGGGCGGAGTACTGTTACAACACGTCTTATCATTCTGCCAGCCAAATGCCCCCCTTTGAGGTTGTCTACGGCCGTCCTCCGCCGACCTTGAGCAGCTACGAGCCGGGGAGCACGGCTTTGCCCGCCGTTGATAGAGCTCTGCGCGATCGGGACCGCATGCTGGTCACACTGCGCGACAACCTCCGTATGGCCCAGGACCGTATGAAGCTCCACGCCGATAAGCATCGCAAGGAGCGGGAATTTGCAGTTGGTGATGAAGTTTTCCTCAAGCTCCAGCCGTACCGTCAATTGTCTGTCGCTCGTCGCTTCAACCAGAAATTATCTCCTCGATATTACGGCCCCTTTCGGGTACTCAGCAGGGTGGGGCCGGTCGCTTACAAGCTAGATCTTCCTACGGGTTCCCGCATCCACCCGACGTTTCATGTGTCCTTGCTTAAACGAAAGGTGGGTGCCACTGTGCAACCAAGTGCTCTTTTACCTGACGTCACCGGTGCGGGCGAGCTTCGCCCCCTTCCGGAGGCCGTGCTGTTGCTCAAGTGGAAACAACGGGGTGCAGAGTACCGACCAGAGCTGTTGGTCAAGTGGAAGAACTTCTCCGAGGCACACAATTCTTGGGTTGATCTGCTGGATTTCAAGGAGCTTTATCCCGACTACCACCTTGGGGACAAGCTGGTTGTTGATGGGGAAGGGAATGTTACGCTCGGGGCCGAGTCGCGGCGGTTTGGAAGACAATACAGGCGTCGGGGACGACAGGAAGATGATAACAACGGGGCTGAACCATCCGGTTCAGCCCCCACTCTCTGAAGACCGCCGAATTGGGGCTGAACCGGTTTGGTTCAGCCCCTATTGGGGCCGGCCAGCCCTTTAGGCCGGCCCCTCCTGGGTTCCGGGTATATATAACCCGGAACCCCTCTTTGGATGGCAAGCAAGATATTTACAAGGTATTTTCTTCCCTCCTTCTAACCCTAGTTGTCTTCTTCTCTAGATCTCCCTTCTCTCTAGTAGTTGCTTAACAGAATCCTTCTGAGCTAACTTGCTGGTGCAGATGAAGATCACACCAGCTATCTTGCTGTTGAAGATGTTTTTCCAACAACTAACTTGCTTTCTGTCTTGTAGACTTGAGCTTCCTGCTCTTTTGCTCCACAACAATGACGGAGAAGAACTTCCTGATTGCTTTATCTCGAAGATTGTCTTCCTCAGTACGTTTTTTTTTCTGTTATTTATTTTGACCCAACGGCTCTTGAGCAGTGGGTCCCATCACCAGGATTGATGGCCGATATTTAGCCATTTAGCACATACTTTCCATTAATTCTTGATTCAACGGTTCTTTGCTATGTGTGGGCCCCAACACTTAATGTTGAAAATATTCCTCGGAAATTGCATAAGATGCTAACAGCTGACCGCCAATGTTTCTGGCAGCATTTCCGCAACATTTGAATTTTGGTTGACTTTGACTTTGCTGACGTCAGCATGACTCAGCATCTCTGGACTTAGACAAAAATCAAACAGCATTAGCATAGGCATTGAGTGAGTAAGCATCATTCAACGCAAAAAATACTTAGACATATTTTCTGTCTCATGACGTTGAGTGAGTAACCTTCACTCAACGCCAAACTACTTAGAATTGAAATCTGTTTCTAGGTGTTGAGTGATTCAGCTTCACTCAACACCAACTTGCTTTATCAGCTATCGGGCGCTTAACGTTGATTGTGTGAGCATCACTCAACGCCAAACTCCTTAGACAAAATTCTGTCTTCACTAGACGTTGACATCGTTGAGTGAGCAACCTCCACTCAACACTTTTTGCCTTAATCATTTTTCTGCTTAACTGTCTCAGTGATTTCTGGTTCTCAGCTGAGACAAACACTTGTCTCAGCGGTTGTGCTGAGACCAACACTTGTCTCAGCGGTTGTGCTGAGACCAACACTTGTCTCAACGGTTGTGCTGAGACCAACATTTCTCTCAGCGCTTTTGCATTGAGCTTTTCAGCTGTCTTAGCTGTCTCGACGCTTTTGCCTTAGGCAAAATCTTCCTGCTTCTCTGACGTTGAGATCATTGAGCGTGTCTTCATCACTCAACATTTTTTGCCTTAGAAAAGTTTTTTTGCAACTTAGGCGTTGAGAGCGTTGAGTGAGCACGCTTCACTCAACGTTTTTTTGGCTTAGCCAATTTTCTGTGTTTGAAAACACTGGCTTAATTGTCTCAGCGTTTTCTTGTTCTCTGCTAAGACAAACACTTGTCTCAGCGGTTATGCTGATTCAAACACTTGTCTCAGCGGTTATGCTGAGACTAAATCTTCCTCTTAACTTTAGGTATTGACTGACTCAGCCTGTCATATTCTGAACTGAGTTCGACGAATGGTGAACTGAACTCGACGAACTCTGAACTCAGTTCGACGAATTCTTAACTGAGCTCGACGAACTCAGAATCTCAAAATGTGATCTTAGCTCGACGAATGGTGAGCTCAGCTCGACGAACTCTGAACTTAGTTTGACGAATTTTGAAGTTCGACTAAGTTCAACTCACAGACTTTTTGCTGTGATCTTAGCTCGACGAATGGCTAGCTCAGCTCGACGAACTCTGAACTTGGTTCGACGAATTTTGAAGTTCGACTAAGTTCAACTCACAGCCTTTTTGCTGTGATCTTAGCTCGACGAATGACGAGCTCAGCTCGACGAACTCTGAACTTAGTTCGACGAATTTTGAACTAAGTTCGACTCACAAACCTTTTGCTGTGTGACGTTGAGTGTGCCTTCATCACTCAACGCCTGTGAACTTAGACAGATTTCTGTCAGCCCACAACATTGGTAAGAGTTTACCTGACTTGGCCACTTAGGCTACTTCCTGCCTTTTCAGCATCTTCACTTTGTGACCACCTGTCACATCACTTAGACAGCCTGTCTAGACTTGTTACATGGAACATCCTGCACATGATGAGCTTAAACAACATCAAATACAACTATGCTCTTAGTCTTGATGATGATGTCTCTTCAAATCAACTCTAGAGAACATTGTGGACAATGGACCAAACAATCTCCCCATATTTGAAGAAGGCAGAACACCCAACAATACTAAGAGACATTATCATGATATGCAGAATAATTTCATGCAGCTGTAGACTTTTCTACGCACCTGCTAGCTTATGCTATATTTTTTTAATGTGCTCCATTAAATTGTATTCACTCAAAAAGTTAAGTCATTGCATCCTCATACTACTTGAGCAATTGTTCAAGTAATATGCACTCTTCTTTCTTCCACTTAATATTTAAATGGAGCATCACTAGATGCACTTACCTCAAAATGTGCACTGACACAGTTATTGCTTAACCTGTAGTTAGTTATTGCATTTCTCATTTCTCATACTACTTGAAAAGATTCAAGTAATATGCACTGGCTCAAAATGACATAGTCATATCAAGTAATGCTTCTATATCTCCACCTTATGTATTGCTATACTTCTTCCCCTTTCTGTCTTCTTCAATAGGAATATCTATTGAAGGAAGAGAAATGATCATGTGAGAGATTATCTCTTGATTCTAGACAAAGTCCTATGTTGATAACACTAAGAAAATTATCATAGTGATCAATCTACAAGATTAGGAGTCATACTTTTTGTGTTGATACATTGAAACAACACAACACTGCAACATTAGAGCTTGCTGCGCACATAGTTCCACTTGCTGATGTTGTATCTACAAAATCAGCATCCACCTGTGGTGATATCATTGATACACTACATCACTGCAGCCCCTTGGCACTTGAGTGAACCATGGATCCACTAGAGCTGGCTGCAAGTTATTCCTCTTCTCATAATCTCCGCCTTGGTTTGTGCATTGTCCTTAAGAGAAATTGATCAGCAATTCTGACAGCTGATCTACTACAGCAGCTGGCTGCTCCCCCTCAACCGAGGCATCCTTTGTCAGATTCTTGGTAGACATTTTAGTCTGTGCCAGTCTGGATACCACATGATGGTCTTCATAGTCTTGATGTCACATCAAGAACTTATCTATCTGCAAGAAAAGCAAATCCTGCAACACAAATTAGAGTTTGGAGCTACTGAAGCTATCCTAAGTTCCACATACCCAACTCAACCAAGAGGGTGTTGAACTTGACTTCATCTAGTGGCATGATAATCATGACAGCCACTTGTCAGTCAGGGCAAACTCAGGATTGAGTTCTTCCTTATGCTTCCAAACTTATTGATACTTAATCTACATATGCATAGTCCTGTTATGACAGTCAGGATTCCTAGCAACTTAGATTACACTAGTAGAATATCAATATAAAAGAAATTCTACTTATCTGGAGGTTATGTTATGATGCCATAAAATTTCTGTTTGACAATCTCGAGTTCGACGAATTATTCAGATTTCGTCGAGCTCCGTTCGACGAATTTTTCTGATTTCGTCGAGCTCCGTTCGACGAATGAAGGTTATTTCGTCGAGCTTCATCCATGTTGATGCTTAGCAACTCCCTTGCACCTTGCACAGTCTCTTTTTTCTGAGCCAGATCTTCTCCCCTTCTTTAGCATCAGACTTTCCTTTGGCTTCAGCTTTCTGATTAGCAGTACAAGAGTGATCAGCCCACTTAGTACTAACTTGAGCATTACATTGATCTCCACACTTGATCACCACTTGATCAATCCCTTCTTGGTTTCTGAATAGACAGGGAGGAGCTGGTCTATTTTGATTTTTTCTCCCCCTAGCTGTCAGCTTTCACTTCTCATGAGGCTGAATGTTCTCCTGCAGCTACTGGACTTTAATACCATTTGATCCTTGAATGATCTTTCCATGAATCATCCATAAACCCATCCATAGACCCCACTGACTTGGATATACCTTACTGCAAGTTCAGATGATATTGAATCTTGAGTATACATTTCTCTTCAAGTTTCCTCTGAAGAGTCTAACAGCTGATGATATCACTCGAGAAACTTTTCTGCTGAGCATTATGTACCTCTTCCTTGCTGCTCACAGAGGAGCTACTTGTGCTTCCCTCAGAGATGAGTACAGCCTAATTGTCCTTTCCAGATTTGCTGGTGTGGCAGCAAGATTTTGTTCAACCAGACATTCCTGCTGGCTGGATCCAGCTGGCCTTCATCTATGATCATGGCCAGTTACTTACTCCCGTAGTGATTGTACCATTTGACTAGAGAGCATATCTCTAGAGTAGACACAACTGACCCAGCTCTCCCATGCCACTTGATACCACTTGTACCCTTCTTCAGGAATGTACACAACATCCTTATCCTTGGAGAATGATCCATATGATAACTTCCTTGTTCCAGTCCAAGTTCTGGAACATCTTCTGTCCGAGTACCACATGAGGGATGAACACTTAGACTAACCTGCAAAACAAAATTATCTTACCTTAGGACCCCAATAGGTATTGGGTCCTAGGTTCTGATTAGTCTGAAATCTGACTTGCCAACCTGCAACATTTCTGACAGGTAGGCTAACTCTTGCTCTAAACACAGAAGGATTGTGCCAGCAATATAGGGTAAAATGCCCCACCTTATCATAACACTAACACTCATGAATTTATATCTTCTTTTCTGAGCAGGTCTTGCAGTGTGGTTAATTGCTGTCTGAGCAGAAGGTAGATGAGCAATAACTTTCTTCAGGTTCCTTTCAGCAAGGATCTGACTGAAGGTTATTCTTTCAGCAGACTTTCTTTGCTTGCCCTGAATGGTATTTGCAGCTGTCTTCTTTGCAGAAGACAAGCTTTTTATATCATCAGAACTAGCCAAGTTAGGCTTACTGGTAGAATGACCCTTGGTCTGAGTCCTTGCTGGATCGGCTTGAGTGAAAGGCACTGCCTTTCCCTTGTGAGTTGGGGCTGAGACACCAAATATAAATGGTCCAGAATGGGCCATTTGTACTTGTTCATGGCGAGCCTTAAAGACACTTATTCCCTTGTCCTTTCTTCTTCCATTGTAAGAGACATTTGTAGTCTTACAAGGAGATTCTGATTCCTCCAGTGACCATCCCTGGGGTCTTGGCTATATCTGTTGGAAGGAAGGATTACCTTATGAAAGGTTGACTGTGGCACAACAGGAGCTTAGCTTCTCCTCTGAGACTGGATAACTTTTGTAATCCACTCAGATTTAGATTTTCTCTTTATAGCATCTATCTTAGAGAAATTGGTCACTACCCTCTTCTCCCTTTCAAGTTTCTCTTCAAGAACCTTGATTCTAGAGTCCTTGTATTTGATGGACTCAACATTGATATCTATCATGATCTTCAGATGAACAACTTCCCTCTCTTTCTGAGATAGCAAGGATGGAGTCTCATCTTGCTGGGAAGCAGCTAGCTGGAGGGAGGCAATTTCCTCTGCTTTTTTTCTTAACAAGCAGCCTGCTTTCCTTGAAAGCTTTTAGAAGGACAACAGATTGTCAACCAACTGATTGATATCATCCTCTGTCAAAGGACCCTCATCATCACTTGATGAGGAGACATCAGAGTCTGTGCAATAATCATATCTAGACTCTGAGGATGAGCTAGATGAGGAATATATCTTATGTTGACCAGGCTGATCCTGACAAGATTCTTCTTCTGGTGTAGCTATTGGTCCAAAGCATCTACTTTCACCTTCACCAAGAGCAACTAACAGCCCAATGTTGTTCTTGTCCTCTCTGCAAATTTGATGCTCCATAGAGTTCCACACTTTATGGTTCAACTTTGAACGCACAAGTTTAACCTTTTAGCTATCCTTGGAGGTCAACTCAGACTGTTAGGTCCTTTTTGAGCAACCTCCCTCTGATACCACTTGAAAGTGTTTAAGTCAAGGATAGCTAAATCACCTAGAGAGGAGTGGGGTGAATAGGTTATTGGCCTGTTTTCTGATTTCTTTTAAATATCTTCTTTAAGAGTTATAACTTTTAGTTGTTGTATGCTTTCAAGATATACACAACCTGCACAATGAAAAAAACACAGAAAAGCACACAGTGATTTATAGTGGTTCCCCAATTGGGTACATCCACTTTCCTTCCCACCTATTCAACTATCTTGTTGGACTAGCCACAAACTCCTCCAAACTGCTCCTAAGAGCTTACACCTCAGATCCCGCAGGATCTCACCGGTCACACAGACCTACCACTTAGGCACTAAGCCAAACCACAGGTCACAAAGACCTTTTACTCGGCACTAAGCCAAACCACAGGTCACAAAGATCTTTTACTCGGCACTAAGCCAAAACACAAGGTCACAAAAACCTTTCACTTGGCACTAAGCCAAGCCACAGGTCACAAAGACCTTTTACTCAGGCACTAAGCTAAACCACAAGTCACAAAGACCTTTCACTCGGCACTAAGCCAAGCCACATATCACAAAGACCTTTCACTTGGCACTAAGCCAAGCCACGGGTCATAAAGTCCTTTTACTTAGATCCACACTTGGATCCTACAAGATGAAAGTGGGTTGAAGTGATGATTGACCACAAGTGAAATTTCACTGTGTTAATCTACCTGGACTGAGATAAACTCAGCTTAACCTTGACTCCAGGAAATATATTTCCTGAGTCTACTTATCTGGACTAAGAAAATACTTAGACCTAACTTCCTCTTCTCAACACCAGGGATTTTATCCAGTTGGAACTAGAGAAGTAACTGCATCAGATCTTGCTGCAACCTGAGTTGGAGGAATCCCAGCCTTTCTGCTTTCTTCACAACAACAAGAATGGAGATCTTGCTTTGGCCTATGCTGAAAGTATCTTGCAGATTAGCTTCTCTGCCCCTTTCTGAACGGAGTCAACTACTCAGCCCTATCTCCTTCTTCACAGCTCCCCAAGATAATGTTCTTTAGGTTTGTTGGCTGAGACTGTGAAGCACCTGCAGCAAGAGTTGGCCCAAGCTGATACCTTTTTCTCAGAGAATCCTTCTGAGCTAACTTGCTGGTGCAGATGAAGATCACACCAGCTATCTTACTGTTGAAGATGTTTTTCCAACAGCTAACTTTCTCTTTGTCTTGTAGACTTGAGCTTCCTGTTCTTTTGCTCCACAACAATGACGGAGAAGAAGAACTGTCTGATTGTTTTTTCTCGAAGATTGTCTTCCTCAGTACGCTTTTTTTTCTTTTATTGATTTTGACCCAACGACTCTTAAGCAGTGAGTCCCATCACCAGGATTGATGACTGAGATTTAGCCATTCAGCACATGTTTTCCATTAATTTTTAATTCAACGGTTCTTTGCTGTGTGTGGGCCCCATCACTTAATGTTGAAAATATTCCTCGGAAATTGCAGAAGATGCTAACAGCTGGTCGCCAACGTTTCTGACAGCATTTCCGCAACATTTGAATTTTTGTTGACTTTGACTTTGCTGACGTCAGCATGACTCAGCATCTCTGGATTTAGACAAAAATCAAACAGCATTAACATAGACGTTGAGTGAGTAAGCATCACTCAACGCCAAAACACTTAGATTTTCTGTCTCATGGCGTTGAGTGAGTAACCTTCACTCAACGACAAATTACTTGGTATTGAAATCTGTTTCTAGGCGTTGAGTGATTCAGCTTCACTCAACGCCAACTTACTTTATCAGCTATCTGCCTCTTAACGTTGAGTGTGTGAGCATCACTCAACGCCAAACTCCTTAGACAAAATTCTGTCTTCACTAGGCGTTGACAGCGTTGAGTGAGCAACCTCCACTCAACCCTTCTTGCCTTAATCATTTTTCTGCTTAACTGTCTCAACGCTTTCTTATTCTCAGCTGAGACAAACACTTGTCTCAGCGGTTGTGCTGAGACCAACACTTGTCTCAGCGGTTGTGCTGAGACCAACAGTTGTCTCAGCGGTTATGCTAAGGCAACTGTCTCAGCGGTTTAGCTGAGACCAACATTTCTCTCACCGCTTTTGCATTGAGCTTTTCAACTGTCTCAGCTGTTTCGACGCTTTTGCCTTAGGTAAAATCTTCCTGCTTCTCTGGCGTTGAGAGCATTGAGTGTGTCTTCATCACTCAACGTTTTTTGACTTAGAAAAGTTTTCTACAACTTAGGCGTTGAGAGCGTTGAGTGAGCACGTTTCACTCAACGCTTTTTGCCTTAGCCAATTTTCTGTGTTTGAAAACACTGGCTTAATTGTCTCAGCGTTTTCTTGTTCTCTGCTGAGACAAACACTTGTCTCAGCGGTTATGCTGAGACTACATCTTCCTCTTAACTTTAGGCATTGACTGACTCAGCCTGTCATATTCTGAACTGAGTTCAACGAATGGTGAACTGAGCTCGACGAACTCTGAACTCAGTTTGACGAATTCTTAACTGAGCTCGACGAACTCAGAATCTCAAACTGTGATCTTAGCTCGACGAATGGTGAGCTCAGCTCGTCGAACTCTGAACTTAGTTCGACGAATTTTGAAGTTCTACTAAGTTCAACTCACAGACTTTTTGCTATGATCTTAACTCGACGAATGGTGAGCTTAGCTCGACGAACTCTGAACTTGGTTCCACGAATTTTGAAGTTTGACTAAGTTCAGCTCCTAGCCTTTTTGTTGTGATCTTAGCTCGACGAATGACGAGCTCAGCTCGACGAACTCTGAACTTAGTTCAATGAATTTTGAAATAAGTTCGACTCACAGACTTTTTGCTGTGTGGCGTTGAGTGTGTCTTCATCACTTAACGTCTGTGGACTTAGACAGATTTCTGTCAGCACACAACATAGGTAAGAGTTTACCTGACTTGGCCACTTAGGTTACTTCCTGCCTTTCCAGCATCTTCACTTTGTGACCACCTGTCACATCACTTAGACAGCCTGTCTAGACTTGTTCCATGGAACATCCTGCACATTATGAGCTTAAACAATATCAAATACAACTATACTCTTAGTCTTGATGGTGATGTCTCTTCAAATCCACTATAGGGAACATTGTGGGCAATGGACCCAACACCCATGCTTGCTGTAATAGATAGCCTCAAGATGGCCACCCCGGCCACAATATGTGCATTTTATAGACGAACGTCCACCACGTCCGCGTCCCCGAGACGGAGGTTGGCCCCCTCGAGTGGAAGATCCACGAGCAGGAGGGGGGGGGGTCGGAAGGAGAGGCTGTTGAAGAAGAGCAGGTGCAAAGCTGGGAGGCGCCTCAGTAGGAGTCGTAACCCGAAGCATCATGAAGCAGACATCAGACAGTGAAGGAGTCGTCGTATAAGAAAGGATTTGGCCCCGAACACTGTGCAGGTGGGGCGGAACATGGGACATCATCATCGCAATGGTGACAACCTATTTCTTGGCCTGTTGAGTAGCTAGATCCATAGTGGAAGGCTGATGTTGAATCCAAACCTCGGCCAGTGTCTTTGCATGGGCAACAAAAGAGATCATATCGCCGGGAGCACCAGGTGCAAGGTTCTGAAGATCGGAGAGAATATCAAATAAGTGTTGAAGACTGTTGTGCCCAGGGTAAAATGAGTGGAGCTCCTCCCACATTGCCTTAGCCGTGTCATGATACATGGCCATCCTGTAGGGCTCGGTGTCCATAGAGTTGAGGAGCCAAGACTGGACCCGACTATCATCGCGAAGCCAGTCATCAGAGGGAGCAGCGGGGTTAGAACGAGTCAAGTGGTGAAGAAGACCCTTCGTCTGCAGAACACGACGAACAGAGTGAACCCATTCGACGAAATTGTGTTTCCCAGTCAGAGAGATGGTAGTAATCCGTAGCTCATCACGGAGTTCGGAAGCCGTAGTTGCCGCACGAGCTGGCGGAGCAGTAGTAGCAACGGATGCATCGGAAGTCATGCGGCTAACAGAGGAGGCCGGGCTTCTAGAAGAGAAACCGGGCGGCTAGCAGGAGAGATTGAGCGGTCAGCAGGGTTTGGACCGGGCGGCAAGCAGGAGAAGCCGGGCGGCTTGGCAAAGAAGGCCGAACGGCTTGGTAGAGAAGTTGGCAAAGGGAGTAGTCGCACGGTCACGACAGACACACCAGCGACAGGGAAAGTCACGACCAGGATGCGGCTAAGAGAAGAGGAGAGGCCGCTCACGACAAGACAGGTCGCAGCGACTAGCAGGAAGCGGGTAGAGGAGAAGTCCGCACGGTCAAGGTAAATCTACCAGCGACAAGGAAAGTCGCAACCAAGATGCGGCTAAGGGAAGAGAAGAGACCACTAGCGACAATACAGGTCGCAGCGACTAGTGGTGAAGAGGGTAGAAGAGGAGTCTGCACGGTCAAGGTGAGTCCACCAGCGACAAGGAGAGATGTCGCGACCGAGATGCAGACTGAAACGGGAAAGAGAGAAGAGGAGGTAACCGCAGCGACTTGAGAGAGGTCACGACAAGCGGGAAGGGAGAGGCCGCGCGGATAGCAAGGGATAGAGGCCGCGCGGATAGTAAGGGAGTCCGGACGGTTAGAGAAGAAGCAAGAGAAGGTGGACCCCACGTGTAAGAAAGGTTTATAAAAGAGAGGGTGGAGGAGGGGGAGGAGGAGGAGTCAAGGAGGCCACAACAGAAGTAGAGATAAGTGGACAATGGTTAGAGAAAGACAGGCCGCTCGATACTGCGGCTAAGCAAGAGTAGGGACATGCCACGTGGTCAGCTGGGAGACCAGACGGTTTGCAAAAAGACAGGCCGACTAACCGATCTCGGGCGGTTAGGAAAGATGAGATCGCGAGTAGCCGCAAACAGAAGACCGAACAGCCAAGGAAGAGACCGGTCCCTTTGAGACCATGTAAAGAGTGGTCTCAAAACTTGTATATACTTCTTGAATTATAAATTACAGTATGAATACATTTATATAGGAAGAGAGGAAGAAGAGAAATCCCAATCCAAGATGTGGGACAAATACAAAGAGAAAGAAAAGCGATAAAAGTGGGCCCTTACTAAGGCTTTTCTAACAATATGGATTCTTCAATTTTCAGTGTCCTTTTATTATATCACTTATAAGTTTTGCTAGATAAGGAATATCCCAAAAATATTCCAACATCAGCTTTCTTATCAAATTTGAGTAGGTAATTTTTTCCATTGTTAAGAATATAACATACAAAGCCAAATATTCTGAAGTAAGAAATCGTAGGTGACTTACCTTTCAAAAGTTCATAAGGTGTCTTTAGTTTGGTCTTGTGAATAAGACTTCTATTAAGAATATAATTAGTAGTGTTCACTGCTTCAGCCCGAAAGAACCTAGACAACTTAGACTCTTTTAATAATATTCTTCCAGCTTCAATTAGTGTTCTATTTTCCTTTCAGCAACTCTATTTTGTTGAGAAGTTTTAGAAGCTGAAAACCTTTGTCTTATCCCCACATCGTCACAGAATCTACGGATCAATTGATTTTCAAACTCTATGTCATGATCACTTATAATCAATGACACTTTGATATCAAATTCAAATTAAATTTGTTTAATAAATTTTGTGAAGGTTGAAAAGATTTCAGACTTTGCGTATAAAAAGAACACTCAGCTAAACCTTCAGAAATCATCCACAGTAACAAATGTATAAGACTTATCTCCTAAACTTTGAGTGGTAAAATGACCAAATAAATCCATATGTAGTTGGTATAAGATTCTTAGGGAATCATTCTTACTAATTGGTTTGAATGAAGATTTCACCTGTTTACCTAGCTGACAAGCTCTACATGAATTGACTTTTCTATACTTACCTTTTGGTAAGTCTTCTATGCTACAACTCATTCCTGTCTATTTCAGTATTGAATAGACATAATTCATTGTTAGTGGAGTCAAAGTAAACAACATATATATTGCCTTTTCTAGATTCAGTTAGCACAATGTCATCTGTTCTATAATTTACTATTTGACAATGATTATTAGTGAAAATAACTTTGTATTCACCGTCACAAAATTGACTAATGTTATTCAGATTATGTTTAAGTCCTTCAACAAAACTAATTTAGCAAAGGTGATATCCCTAATTTTGATCACCAAATACTACCTTGGGACCATTTTTGGCCTCAAAATTTACCAGTATATCTCTTTGTCCAGTCATATGCCTGGAGCATCCGCTGTACAGATACCACTGTTGATTTGTGGAAGGACAAACTTTTTCATACACATGAATTTAAACTTTAGTTGGGATCCAGGTTACCTTGTACCCATTACTTTTTCTCCATTATAGAGAGTAATAAAAGTATATGAAGGCCTTTCATAATATTCCTTATGATAAAAGAATGTTGATCTATTTAACCAGCATCTTTCAGTTATATGACTTTTGATAAAACAATCATGACAAACATCATCTTCAAAAAATTTCTGATATAAATAATTGCTCTCAAGGGATATGTGTCGAGTTGAAGTCGACACAACATTTGGAAAGCGCCAATTTGATGTCGACGTTTCACAAGAGTTGCATCGATATGAAATCGACGCATGTTTTTGATTCATTGAAACTATTGATTTCTGTTTCTTATTCATCATTGATTGTTTATTTACAACACTTTTTTTAAACTTGTTCTTATCATTGAAATGTGAATAGTTATTATGTACTATTGTAGATGGTATTTCCTTTGCTTTAATGAATGTTATAGAATTTTTTTAGACAGGTTTATTATCTATTGTTACTATTCTGTTAGGGTTTGCTCCTAAGCCCAAATGATCAAACTTTTTCTGAAGATTTTCAGTAATATTCTTAAGCTGATTACTCTTTCCATTCAAAGAGTCTTCAAAAACTTTTGGTTTTGATAGTTCTTCTTTCAATGAAGAGTTTTCTTCTGTTAACTTTCCAATCTGTTCATTCAAATTATTTATCTTAACTTCTAAATGCTTGTCTTGTTCTATTTGTTTAATATCATTAGGACAGTTTTCATATATTTTCATTTTTTGCCTTAATGATTTGATTTGTTTTTCAAGTTATATTTGATATGTATAATTCTCTAAAACATATCTTAAAATCATCAAAAGTAAAGTCTATCATGAAAGTAATCTGGTACCTCAATTGAGTCGTGATCAGATTCCATCTCTAGAGCCATGAGACAACCTTATTCTACAACTTTTTCCTCTTCATTATCTGATGAAGAACTGGATTCTGAGCTTGTGTCACTCCAGGTTTCAGCAATAAAATCTTTTTCCTTTCTCTTATTCTTCTTCTGATATTTATTCTTTTGATCCTTTGAGCTAAATCTTTCTTTTTGTTGTTCTGGACATTCTGTTGAAATATGTCCAGATTTTCTGCAAGTAAAACAAATTATCTCCTCATTGGAAGTTTTGTCAAATTTTGGTTTTTTCATACTTCTGTCTCTTCTTTTTGAAACTTCTGATTTAATCCATTTTCTAAATCTTCTTGCCAGAAGATTGAACATTTTATTTTCTGTAACAGATGGTTCATCTTCAGTAACTTTTTAATGCAACTGATTTTTCTCTAAATGATAAATTATTATTTTTAGCTTCAGTTTTTGCTGTACTTTTCACTAATTGTTCATAAGATTTCAATTTCCCAAGCAAAGCATTTGTAATGATTTTCGTGTGACACCCTGCTTCTCTAATAACCTAAATTCTGGAATCTCATGTACTAGGAAAGCGCAAGAGTAACTTATCATTAATTTTTGTGAGAGATATGTCCTTGTTTGATCTTTTTAACTCATTAATTATCATACTAAATCTATCGTACATCTCTGCTACAAATTCATCAGCTTTCTTCTGAAAATTTTCATAGTGAGGGATTAGAAGTGATCTTCTATCATTTCTCTCATCTGCATTTCCGTCAACAGTACTTGAGAGTGATTCACATATCTCTTTTGCTGAGAGACATTCTGCAAACTTTTGAAATACTTCATCTGACTTGATAGTGACCAAAATATTTATAGCTTTTGCTTCACATTCTTTAACTCTCTTCTCCACATCAGTCTATTCATTTTTTGGTACATGTTTTGTAATTATATTGTCATCTGCATCTTTTTTATATTTCATTGGTGGTCCTGTCAAGATTGGTTCAAAAATATTCTTATCAATAGAGTTCATATACAATCTAATTCTGTTTTTCCAGAGTGTAAACTTATCAAGATTACAGATTAGTAGATGCAAATCTTTTGAAATATTTGAAGCCATTTTTGTAAATATATAAAAAATTTGAATTTATTACTGCAACTGAAATGATCTCTTGATCAAAGTGTTAACCTTTTATCGATTAATCTTCTATAGATTAGCCTATTGATGATTAACCTCCCTCTGATACCAATTGAAATAAAAGTTCATTTGTTATATTTCTCAGATTTTTCTCTACAAGTGGGGGGGGGGGGGTGAATCGAGATTTAAATTATTTTCAAATACTTTGATTAATTCAGAGAATTTGCATAAACTATAAACTATAAATTAGAATCAATTGTGGTTAATTAAATTCACAACACAACAACAACACAAAATAAGAAATAAAAGCAAAATCACAGAAGACACAAGAATTATAGCGGTTCCTCTTCAATCTTGATACATCCACTCTTCTACCCCTTTGATAAGAATTCACTATCACAGTGTCTGAGTCTTTTGATCAGGAGATTCTTAGAACCACACCAGATCTTTTGATAAGAAGATCTTGAACCAATTACAATCCTAGTCTTTTCTCAGGAGACTCTTAGAAGCTCTCCTTGAATCCTTTACAGAGGGATTTTAAAACTCTTTTTCTCAAATGCGAAAAAATGAAGATAAGATTTGAGTTAAGATGATTTTTCTCTTGGTGTATTCTCTTCAGATTTCTGAGTACAATTGATGATCTCTGGAACTTCTGATGAATATTTGAATATCAAAATAATAAAGATTATATGCTCAATCTCCAGATGATCTTTCAAACTTTTTCTCTAAATCTGTTGCAACTTTCTCTTGAGAAGTAGTAATTTTCTTATCAAATTCAGCAACTATCAAATCAATCGTCTGATACTAGAAGAGATTCAATTGAAGATGATAAGCTTCCAAGTTATCTCTTTCAAATTCAATCTTTTCACGATCTGATATGATTTTCTTGATTGTCTGCTGTTGATAATTGATAATCTGTGATAGCCTCTTCTATTCTTCTTAATTATTCTGTATCTCATCATATATATAGATCGACATCCTCTAACGTCTCCAAGAATCTGTTATGTAAATCTCTTCTTGATTTAATTCAAATTGAACCCACAAAACAAATTCTGTTAGAAAATCCAATCGACATAATGTCGAGTTCTTGCCGAAGCAACATCGATTTCTAACTGCCTGTATGAAAATCTCTGTAGTCGACGTTCCGTTGATATCATGTCAATGCTTACGTTGATTTAACCCTTAAGTTTCATCGACTTATCCAAATCAAGCTGCTATGATTTCAATTCAAACGTCGAATTCCAGTCGACGCTACGTCGAGATCTAGTCGACTCATGGTGGCAATTCATGATTTTTCTCTTCAATTCAGTATGTCATGTATATACATCCTTTATATCACTGACACCCTAGGACTTCTAAGGCCAAATTACCGTCACTATACAACATAGGTAATGAACCTATAATGAAAAATCACTAAACATAATTTGTTAAGATAAATTATAAGGGTTTTTCCCAATAGAGAGCTTGCACATTCGAATTAGAGAAACTTAGACTGCCCCAATCCAAGTGTCCATTTATTTTGATAAGGAGAAAACCTAGGACACCTCAGACCGAGTGTCCGACTTTTTAGATAGGAAACATTCCAGACGACCTCTTGCTGAGCGTATGCCTATTTAGATAAGAAGAATTCCAGGAGACCTCATGTCGAGTGTTCGCCTATTTAGATAGGAAGAATTCCAGGTGACCTCATGTTGAGTGTCTGCTTATTTATATAAAAAGAATTCTAGGCGACCTCGTGCCGAGTGTCCGCTTAAACCGATGTTCTGAACTGCTACTTAAAGTGTCGCGAATTGTCGAGCGGACGGATCTTGGCGAAGTGTTGCGAGTCATCGAGCAAGCGCCTGCCAGACAGATCTTCACAAAGTGACACGACTCGTTGGTCGGACACTCGCCTCGGGAAACAAAATGGACTACTTATACTTCTTTAGAGGAGTTGCCTGCTACTCTATGTGGTCTGCTTGCCAGAGGTTAAGGATTCCAACCGGACCCAAGACATCCACAAGCCTCTCGTCTGCGCGTAACACTGAAGAACATTGGGGGAGAATAAGTGCATGTTGCTCGAAGCTCGATCTCGGAAGGAAAACAATAATATTGATAATGCCTCGATCAATGCGCGGCTGGTACATACATCCGAATCTGCGACATATGCCACTCGAGAGTATCTCACGAGAGCAGTCATCGCGGTATTATGGTGGGGGAAGTGACTCACACCGACAGGAGGGTCGGGGGCCTAAGGGCCTAGGTTCTACGACGTCCGGATACGTCCGAAGGGGTCCCAGCAGGCGTCGGTAACCATACACGGGCGTTAATCCCCGATCTGTTTTAGTTTGTTTCGAATGCCGAAAATTTCAGGGGAGTGTTTCTCGCATGACCTGAAACTTTCCTAAAGAGAGGACGTTGGATCTTTTGTTAAGAAAAAACATGCAAGGCTCTTAGATTGATGATAAGGGTTATATGGAGACTAAGGAGTAGCCAGAGGGCACAAAATCGCAGATGTCGGGCCATTTGTACTTACTAGCCGATCGGGCTGCTCTGGCGCGCTATCCCTAAGCGGGGTGGTCGGCAGGGGTAAATTTGGTTTACAAGCGATTGGTTACTAGTCCATTGAGAATGGTAGAACACTGAAAAGAGTGTCACTGGCAGCGACGAACACCAGATTGGACTCGCCGCGACGAATGCCTCTCTTGCGATGAGACTCTCTTTATTATCTTGAGAAAGATTACAAGGCGAGGTGTGGCTACTCGTGGGGTATGCATGCGTACAATGACTGAAAGAAGAAAAGGATGGAACTTAGTGTCCGCACCTACAACATTGCAGGTCCTAGGTTAAGTCCTCGTGTCCCCTCCAAATACCCCTCGTTCTCCTTTTATACTAGAGGATATGCTGCGTGAACGATTCACGAACCGACATGCATTTAATGTCTTATTAACAGTGACATTAAATGTGCAGTCGCTCGAGATACATGAAGAGTCTGGCAGCGGAGACTAAAAGAAGTGGCCGCACGAAACCGCTCGGTGCTGCTCGAACTGGATCAAAATGGGAGTCCACGCGACCTTGGCTGTAGTGTCTGTGCGTACTTCAGACTGGAGCTTCCAGACTGCATCTTGAAAAGCCACTTGAAGGTCTCCTGTCGACTGTCTGCACCGGACTCTGCCACGCCCCCACGGGGGTCTGCGAATACTCCGGAGTGTCCGTCCGAGAGGTCGGCGGACACCGAGAACAATTGCTTGGCAAGTTATCTCTGTTTCTTCTGGATGCTCTCCTTCGTCGTCGCAGGATTTGAGTTAACACAAAGGTACCAAGATATTATCTCTCTGTTGGTCTGACATCCTCTTTGATTTTAGTATCTTATTGAAAAAAATATGTAAGTCACAAAATTCCTTTTTTCCCTGGACATTTCCATATGTCAATGAGTATATCATCTGACTCAACCGTCTTTCTATTTTTCATCATCTTTAGAACATCATTTATCTCTGGTAATTAAATTTTACGATAAAACGTTATGTTCATATATTCTTCTAATTTACTTGACTCTTCCAAATTCTATTCATTGTCTTTTGTTTCATTAGAGTTTGTTGAAAAAGCCCACTTAACATTAGGCCCATTTGTATAGCATTTATTACTTCTCTCTCCTCTCTTTAGTCCCACATTGTGTATAGGACTTTTCTCTCTCTCTCTCTCAGCTATATATATGTACTCATTCTTTGTATTTGTATCAAGTGGACATATATACAAGGTTGGCTTTCTCCATTTCTACATGGTATCAGAGCCAGGTTCCTGACTCCTGCGGACTCCCCTTCTCTGTCCGCCCTTCGACCTGCGACCTCCTGCGGCCTCCCTTATCCAGTCCGCAGCCTCTCCGTGGAACCACCTCTCCTCTGCGGCCTGCGACAGTGTGTCCGCTTCACTCCTGCGGCCTCCCTTGTCCAGTCCGCAGACTCTTCTCCCGTGGAACCACCTCTCCTCTCGTCTTCTCCTTCCTCCTCTGGCCCCCTATTTATAGCCATCCTGTGGGGTCCACTGCTTCCCTTACTCGCTGCGGCCTCCTCTTGTCCGGCGCGACCTCGGCGACCTCAACCTCTTGGTTTCCTTCGTCCGCCAGAAGCTCAGCTTCATCCTCTGTCCGCAGTCCGCCTGCTTGCGGCTGCTCCCCTTCCTCTTCCGGCAGATTCTTTTTTGTCCGCCGCGGGTTAGCCCCTCTGCGATCTTTCAGTCTTGCAGACTGGTCCAGCCCGCCGTGACAGCTCTCTTGCTTCCCGACCTGTCCTCTCTTCTCAGCTCGCTCCTGTCCGCAGCGGTCTGATCCAGACCGCCGCGACCTGACCCAGCCCGCAACCTCTTCCAGCTCGCCGCGACCTCATCCAGGTCGCCGCGTCCTCACCCAGTCCGCTGCCTGTTTGCTTCCACCAGCTGCTGCCTCCAGCCCGCTGCGGTCTCCTCCAGCTCGCTGCGGCCTCCAGCCCGCCGCGGTCTCCTCCAGCTCGCTGCGGCCTCCAGCCCGCTGCGGTCTCCGTCAACTCGCTGCGGTCTCCTCCAGCTCGCTGCGGCCTCCATGTCTACTTCTGCAGACTCCGTCGGTACGGCAGTTCCTCCTGAACGCCCGGCCTCTATACAGGAAGTCCGCGACGAGCTCCGGATCACTACAATCTCGCTCACTGGCAAGAAGAACTTTGTGGAATGGGCACACTCAGTTCGCCGTGTCCTTCAGTCAAAGGGATTCCTTCATCATCTGACCCAGACCGTTATTGGTGTCCCTACTGAGGAGTGGTTACGCAATGATGGGCGTGTGCAGACTTGGCTCCTCAACTCTCTTGATGGCGAATCTTATCGCCTGGCCATGTATCATGAGACGGCCAAAGGCATGTGGGACGAGCTACACACCCTCTACTCTGGCAAAGATAGTCTCCACCATCTATATGATATCATCACCGCTCTCCAGGCCCTTGACAGCAGTGGCGCAACCGACTTGACGTCCTTTGTTGCTCAAGCCCGGTCTCTGGTTGAGGCTTGGATCCACCATCAGCCTCCCACTCTAGATCTCGCTGCTCAACGTACCCAGAAGGAAGCTGTGGGTATCGCCATGATGATGGCCCGGGTACCCCCTCATCTTCACAGTGTCCGGGCTCACATCCTCTCCTCTACTGTTACACCGTACTTTTCCGACGTGTGCTCAATGCTTCTCAAAGTCTCCCCGCCTCCGGATGTTCCCGGACTTCCTTCTCCGGCCCTTGTTCAATAGGCACCAGCTCCCTTATTGCCTCTTCCCCCCTCTGCCCGTGGTGGCCGCTCTGACTCTCGCGGCCGGGGTCGCGGTGGCCGGTTTAGGCCTAAATGCTCGTTCTGTGGTAAAGATGGTCATCTTGAGGCCACTTGCTTTCGCAAACATGGCCGACCTCCTCGTCCACATGCCTCTGCTGCTACTACCGACTCTGCCTCCTCTCGTACTGAGCTCGACGAGGTTCGTCTTCAGCTCCAACATCTTCATGGCTTGCTCAGCCGTCCGCCTGCCTCGGTTGCCTCTGCTGCCTCTATCTCCAATGAAGGTATCGCCTGCCTATCCTCTGGCACGCGCTGGATCCTTGATTCTGGTGCCACTCATCATATCACCTCTGTTAGGCCACCACAGTACTTGTCTTCACCTCACCCGAAGTACATTACTGTTGCTAATGGGGCGTCGGTTCCCGTCTCTGGATGTGCTGATATTTCTCTCACCTCCTCTCTCCTCCTGCGCTCGGCTCTACATGTTCCGGGCTCTCCTTTCAATTTACTCTCTGTCGGTCGCCTTACTACTGATTCTAATTACTCAGTGACATTTACTTCTTCTTCTTTTCTCATACAGCATCAGCAGACGCAGACTATCATTGGTAGAGGACGACTGCAGAATGAGCTCTATCTTCTTGACGACTCTCCTACTGTCCTCGCATCTATCTCCTCTTCGGATTGGCATCGCCGTCTGGGACATGCTCCTCTTCCCGTCCTCCGGAAGGCTCTTCCTGATGTCACTCTCCCTGCTTTTCGTTGCGACACATGTATTTTGGGCAAACAGCCCCGTTCTTCTTTCCCCCCTCATTGTACTCGGAGCTCCGCTCCTTTTATTTTAGTACACTCCGATATATGGGGTCCGTACAAATTTACTAGTATTTCTGGCTATCGCTATTTTCTTACTTTTATTGATGATTACTCTCGCATGACATGGTTATATCTCCTTCGGGATCGCTCTGAACTTCCCCGCGTATTCCGGGCTTTCATACTCGAGACTCGCACTCAGTTCTCTGCGCCTATTCGCACTATTCGTACTGACAATGCGCGGGAGTACACCAGCCATACGTTTGCCACTCTCTGCTCTGAATTCGGCATTCTTCACCAAACCTCATGTCCGTACACTCCACAACAGAATGGTGTCGCCGAGCGCAAGAATCGTCACCTTCTTGATATCGCTCGCTCGCTTATGCTTCAAATGCAGGTCCCCAAACCGTACTGGAACTACGCTCTCTCCACGGCTTGCTTCCTCATCAACCGCCTCCCGTCTTCCGTCCTCCAGTATGCTACTCCCTTCAGCCTTCTCTTTCCCACAACTCCGCCTTTTCCCCTTCCGCCACGGGTGTTTGGGTGTACCTGCTATGTTCACCACCTCGGTCCCTCCACGGACAAGTTGGACCCTCGTGCCACCAAGCAGATCTTTGTCGGGTACTCGCGCACTCAGAAAGGCTATGTATGTTATTCGCCTACTACCCGCAAGGTTACTGTCTCGCCTGACGTAACTTTCCGTGAAGATCTTCCATTCTTCCCTGCTCCGGATATCGCTCTGCATCCCGCTCCCGTCGTTCGTCCTGTCATTCCTGCTCCTCACTCCTCAGCCTCTCTCCCTTCCCCACCTCCGGTCCGTCCACCACCACCGGTTATCCGGGTCTATTCTCGTCGCTCTCCTCATCCTGTGGCTCCTCTGCAGTCGGCTTCGCCCTCTGGTGCTCTGCTCCCTGCTGCTCCGGCTCCCGTCTCCACCGATCATCCGATGGCGAACTACGTCTCGCTCCATCGCCTCTCCCCCTCTCTTCTCCACTTTGCCACCTCCTTATCTTCTGTTTCAGTCCCTAACTCTTTGCAGGAGGCGCTTCACCATCCTGGCTGGCGGGCTGCCATGGACGAAGAAATGACGGCCCTTTGGGCCAACCAGACCTGGGTCTTGGTTCCCTTACCTCCCGGTCAGCACCCTGTTGGATGTAAATGGGTCTTCGTCATCAAGCATGCTCCGGATGGCACTATTGCCCGACTGAAGGCCCGTCTTGTGGCCCGTGGCTTCACACAACAGGAGGGCCTCGACTATGAGGAAACATTCTCTCCGGTGGCTAAGCTTAACACTGTCCGCGTTCTTCTCTCCGTCGCGGTGCACCGCCGCTGGCCCCTTCATCAGCTTGATATCAAGAACGCCTTTTTGAATGGCGACCTTCAGGAAACTGTCTACATGCGCCAACCGCCCGGGTTTGAGACCACGGGGGAGTCTCGGGTCTGTCTTCTCAAAAAGTCAATTTATGGTCTCAAACAGTCCCCACGGGCGTGGTTTGACAAGTTTAGCAAGGTGGTTCGGGACATGGGGTTCACTCGGAGCTCTGCAGATTTCTCCCTTTTTACCCGACACCGGGCCACTGACACCATTCTTCTGTTGGTTTATGTTGACGACATCCTTCTCACTGGGGATGACTCAAAGGGGATTCAAGACGTCAAGCAACACATGAGCACTGTTTTTCAGACTAAAGATCTGGGGAACCTTCGCTACTTCCTTGGTCTCGAGATCGCCCGGCGGCCGGACGGGTTGGTACTCTCCCAACGAAAGTACTGTCTCGATCTTCTCAAAGATGCTGGTCAGTCTGGTTGCAAGCCAGCGTGTACCCCGATGGAGGCAAATCACAAATTATGCGCTCATGCTTCGGATGACGATTTGCTACTTCCGAACCCGGAATACTATCGACGCCTTGTGGGCAAGTTGATCTATCTAACAGTCACAAGGCCAGATATATCATTTGCAGTTGGGGTTGTCAGTAGGTTCATGCATGCCCCCCGGGCGTCTCATCTCCAAGCGGTTGAACGGATTCTTCGATACCTTAAGGGAGCTCCAGGCCAAGGACTGGTTTACAAAACCTCCGACTCTGCTCCCGCACTGGTTGCCTATTCTGATGCCGACTATGCGGGTTCCCTGGACGATCGACGGTCAACTAGTGGGTTCTGTACGTATTTTGGTGGGCATCTTATTACTTGGAAGAGTAAGAAACAAGCTGTGGTGACCCGTTTCTCTACAGAGGCTGAATACAGATCGATGACCTCAGTTGTTTCAGAACTCACATGGCTTGAAAGTCTCCTTACTGACCTGGGAGTAAAACTCCCCTCCTCTGCTGTTCTATTTTGTGATAGTCAAGCCGCCATACACATCGCAAAGAATCCGGTCTTTCATGAGCGCACAAAACATATCGAGGTTGACTGTCACTTTGTTCGTGAAAAGGTTCAATTGAAGAAACTTGAATTAAAGCATGTTCCAGGAACTGATCAAGTTGCCGACATCCTCACAAAGGCCTTATCAAGCACTCTGTTCTACCAATGTTTGTCCAAGCTGGGTGCATATGACCTATACGCTCCAGCTTGCGGGGGAGTGTTGAAAAAGCCCACTTAACATTAGGCCCATTTGTATAGCATTTATTACTTCTCTCTCCTCTCTTTAGTCCCACATTGTGTATAGGACTTTTCTCTCTCTCTCTCTCAGCTATATATATGTACTCATTCTTTGTATTTGTATCAAGTGGACATATATACAAGGTTGGCTTTCTCCATTTCTACAGAGTTGAATAAAGTATATTTTTCATCACTATTTAACAGTCACATCATCCGTCAAAACTATATATATTTCATCATTTATGCATTTAACTTGGCTTAAATATCTTATCGTCCTCTCTAGCTCGAGCAATTTTATATATGTCACGCTTTTCATCTTTGTTATCTAGTCATTTATAAAGTTTTTCGTAAGCTTGATTTCTTACTTTATTTACTGCATGTTTAGCTTCTTTTTATGTCTTTATACTTTACTAAGTTTTCATCATCCCAACAAGCGTAAAGTGTTTTAAAGTTGACACTCTTTGCCCTCATTTTGTCTTGCACTTTCTCTTTGCGCATCAATATTCTTTATTTGGGGGTGCACGATATTTTGATTTTTCAAGTACGTTACTTCCACTTTTTTAATTGTGAAGTCATAATTTCACATAAGACACTAGGATCAATATAAAAGTCATCAACTTGCTGTTCCATAATTGATGTCTTTAAGGCAACTTGTTTTTTTATCTTCAAGTTCCACTGCTAAAGTTTTGACCACACTTTTGTCTTTATCTTAAATTTATTACATTTAATTTGTACGTACAACACTATTAACATATTGTGTGTTGTCAATCTTTCTACTGATGTGACTTTGCAATCATTACAAATCATTTTATATATTTTGCGAGTCATAAAAAAATTAATTTGTGACTTATTTGATCCGTTTTTAAATGTAATTAAATGTTCTTCTCACTTTTTGAAAAATATATTTGTCATAATTAGCTAATGTGTTGTGTCAAAGTCTAAAATTGTTCGGCCTTCTTCATTTTTTCTCCATACTCAAATCCTTCATGAACGGTTGTATAATCTATATTTTCATTCTCTATATGTTCATTTAAGTCTCCTCCTATGATTTTTTTTCTTTGTGGGATTTCTCTTACTAAATCATCTAAGTTTTCCCAAAATTGCATTTTAATAGCTTCAATTAATCCAGCTTGTGGAGCGTAAGCACTTGCAAATTTCTTCCTTTAATTCACCATGGAGAAAGACATTTTTCACATCAAGTTGATACAAATGCCAAGACTTATGGGCAACAATTAATAGCAGGACCCTACCTGAGTTGAGTTTAACAACTGGAGCAACAAGTCTTGCCTTTTATCTATCAAGAGTGTCATCCTTATGGTATTTGATAGTATATATCCATTTACATTCGACTAAATGACGCCCATGAGGGATATGAACAATTTCTCAAGTATTTTGATGTTGGAGAGCATTCATCTCCACCTCCATGGCTTTCTTCCAATAAAGATTAGACATTGTATCTGAAACATTATTAGATATATAAATAGAAGAAACTGAAGCAAGATAAGATTTCAGTGATGGAGAGATAAAGTTATTCCCAACATATTTATCAATAGGATATCTGGTATTACCACTATGGATTTGTATTTGAGAAGATGTATCTCCGTAAGTGTTCTCAATTAGGGATTTGGCAGAGTGGTGGTAGTTAGTGTAACATGAGTATGACTCTCTTGCTCAGTTATTCTTACAGGTTTCTTTTGGTATACTTGAAGATTCTTCCTTCTGTTTTAGACACGTAAATCACTTGTAAACACTTCCCCTTCAACTGGGACCCTAGAACTACCAGGAGATAAGACATCTACGAGAGCTGGGAGAGGTGGTATCGTCCAACCTTCATTTTCATACTTCTCTTGATATGCAACATTTTCCCTTCTTCGGAATAATATTGAGTGTGGTCAAAGAAAATAACATCTTTAAATATAATCCTCTTATGTAATGAGGGAGAGTAACACTAATATCCCTTTTGGTTAGTAGCATGTCCAACAAAAATGCATTTAATTGCTTGAGAACCCAATTTATCCTTATGTGGTCCAACAATGTGCACAACTGCAGCACTTCCAAAAACTTTGGGAAGGCGATTAAATAACATAAGATTTGGACCAAAAAAATTGAATGATACTACCCTTTCAAGGTCGTGAAGGCCGTGTGGTTAATTAGGTTAGTGGCATGTCCAACAAAAATGCATTAATAGCTTAAGAACCCAATTTATCCTTATGTGGTCCAACACTGTGCACAACTGCAACACTTCCAAAAACTTTGGGAAGTCGATTAAATAACATAAGATTTGGACCAAAAAAATTGGATGATACTACCCTTTTAAGGTCGTGAAGGCCGTGTGATTAATTAGGTTGACTGGTTGATAGAGGAGAGAACTCATTCATCCCACGGTCCCTCCAGGATATGCATCTCTTGTAATAGACAAGTAGTTTCAATAATATGGCTGTTTTTTCTTTCTGGTACTCCATTCTGTTGAGTCTCGGGACATGGAGTATGAAAAATAATGGTATGATCACCTAGGAACCTCTGAAGATTCTCACCTATAAATTCACCTCTTATAATAATTTTAGTTTGAACACTAAATTGGTTTGCACATAGTGATAAAATAACCAAATTATATCACACACTTCATTTTTCTTTTTCATAAGAAAAAAATCAAGTAAAATGAGAGTAATCATCAGTGAAGGAAACAAATTTACGAAATCCATTCACATAGTAAATAGGTGAGGTCTAAACATCGGAATGTATCTAATCAAAATATTTAACACTCCCACTACTGTTAGGAGCATAATTGGTTCTATAATATTTTCTAAATTCACTAGACAGTCAATCCTGGTCCCAACCACATCAATGGAGTTAGGAAAAGCAGATTTCAAGGTCTTTAAACTGGCATGCGCAAATATTTTATGCCACATTATCAATCGATCAGTACTTAGGTTTTTGAGCACCAAAAGCAAGACCATAGTCGATAACATAAACACCCTTTGACTCATGTCCACTACCAATCGTCTTAACACTCGCCATATCTTGAAAAACACAATTAAAAGAAAAAAAGTTAATAACACAATGCAATTGTTTAGTTAAACTGTCGACAAAAAGCCGGTTGGTAGGAAATGAAGGAACAATAACTACATATTTGTGGGAGATATTATGTGAGATTTGAATAATTCCTTTACCATTCACTGATGCAGAGGACTCATAAACAATTTTAACACTTTCATATGGTCAGAAGCTCTTGAGTCAATGATTCAGGGAGGAGTCGGCTTCATAACAGATAAAAAGTTGTTTGAACATGAGCAGCGGTACCAGACATGTCTATACCAGAAGGTATACCTAACACTAGCCTTCAGGGCATTTAGCTTCCTAATTAAACATTCATTTTCCTCCATAAGGTGACCCGTATTCTCCAATGTGCCAAACATAGTTATTGGTTATCTCACATACTTTCCATTGGTTCCACGATTCCAACTCGGAGGGACCAAGTTGGGATGCAAATCCCAACACTTATCCTTCCGGTGTCCCTTCTTCCCATTGTGGGGACACTTCATCTTACTCTTATCATCATGTTTTATGTTTTTAGAATTCCACTTTCTTTGTTTAACTACCAGAGTAGATTTCCTGTATCCCACATATATATCAGTACGAAGAGAGATTATACGACTAGCTTCTCGTCGAATGTAATGAGCAACGATGTTCAAATCAGGGATAGAATCTCTTCCAAACATCTAAACTTTTTGGAATTTAAGTTCAGAAGTAAGACTAAAAAGCATTTCAAATATGTTAATCAAAATCCTGGGACGGGGAAAAGCATTAGATAGCGCCAGACATGAAGCAACTAGGCTGGAATTCTGGAGAACTTGCGCGCCCTATCCAAGAAGCCACAGGCTCTCTTCAGCAAAGGCGCACACCACAGTGTCCGACCTTGAGACTGCGCGTCTGCCCCGGAATCTCTTACATTGATCTACAGATCAGCCGCAGGGGGTACTCGCCATGAACCCATGCAAACTCCTTTTCCTCAGCAACAGCACATGCGGTTCCCGCTTGATCTCTTCTCTCACCCTCTGTAACCTGACTCTTCGTGTACCTCGAGTGGTTGTGGATTTAATACAACATTAAATGCCTCCGACCGTTCAGGAATCTTACCCTCATGTATAAATAAGGGGCCAGGGTTGCTCGAAAGAGGGGAGGACATATGCTAGAATCTACCCTGTTGTAGGTGCGGTTACCAAGTGATGCGATACAGGAGTCCACCTGCCCGCCACCTTGGCATCACCACCAAGGGTCCCACCTGGAGTCAGCACCAGACGGCTTTATCAGGCCCGCGGGCCGTACACCCCAACCAGCTCTCCGCCATGACATCACCACCATGCGGCAGGTTGTTGAGGCCAGGGCTCGATCCCCAGACCTCCTAGATAAGAGGCCTTCACCAGCGCTCTCATCACCAACTGAGCCGCGGATCAGTTGGTGATGAGAGCGCTGGTGAAGGCCTCTTATCTAGGAGGTCTGGGGATCGAGCCCCGGCCTCAACAACCTGCCGCATGGTGGTGATGCCATGGCGGAGAGCTGGTTGGGGTGTACGGCCCGCGGGCCTGATAAAGCCGCCTGGTGCTGACTCCAGGTGGGCCCCTTGGTGGTGATGCCAAGGTGGCGGGCAGGTGGACTCCTGTCCTGCATCACCAAGTCTATCTCTCGGTTGTTTTTTCTTCCGCTCTTTCTCTCTTGTACTCGACAGTACCCACTTGTACTCGGTTTCTCTGGAGCAATAACATTGCCCGCCGCAAGTGGTATTCGCCGCGGCGGGTAAATATGGTGTCCCCCGCTGCCAACGGCTCTCTCTCTTTTCTCTGCTCGTCAGGCATTCACAGGATTATTAACCGGTCGATTGCAGTCTTCGATCTCTCCGCCGTACTTCCCACGCGGTCGCTATTGTGAAAAGTAAGGTGACAATTTTTGCACCAACAAAATAACTTGCGTTGCATAAATTCTGTCTTGTAATCCTTAATAGTCCGAATGGCCGAGTATTGTTCAATTTCTTCCTACTTATGAGTCAGATTGCTATAATACTCCTCAAAGTCATTCATACCTGGCATGACGTCATATGTATCTGTTCAGTTTGAAGTTGATAGATACTTGTTAAGTCCTTTTTTATTAATTTCGTTCAATTAGTTCTCACATTTCCTTACAGTCTGACAAAATAGGAATTGACTAGCAATCTTGAGTTCCATAGAGTTATCAAGTCAATTGATCACTGTACACACGTGGTTCCCGCACGGTCTCTTCTCTCACCCTCTGCAACCCGACTCTTCGTGTATCTTAGGTGGCTTCTCATTTAATATGACATTAAATGCCTCCGACCGTTCGAGAAGCTTACCTTCAAGTATAAATAATGGGCCAGGGGTGCTCGAAAGAGGGGAGGACTTAGGCCAGAATCTACCATGGTGTAGGTGTGTGAAAGTCGTTAGTTTTAAGAATAGCTAAACACCTACAGGGGGTTGAATAAGTTTTCTAGTCTTTTATGACTGTCTTTAACTTAGTGTGTTGTGAGTTAACTTAGTTAGCTTGCTTTCAAGACAATCACACAACACACACAAGATTTATAGTGGTTTTACAGATTATGGGTACGTCAACTTCCCCTCCCACCTTTCTAACAACTTGTTAGACAAGACACTTCTCCAAATTTTGGCTCTTTAGAGCTTACAATACATATCCATCGGGATCTCTCAGTCTCCTCCAAGACTTATCTCAGGCACAAAGCCCTACCTCAGAGCAAGCTTGCTCTTACAACTTAGTGGTCAGCAGATCACCTACCTCAGGCACGCGAGATGCCCTACACTCAGGCTAGGAGGATAGCCCTACCTCAAAGTGAATGACTCTCTTACAACTTAGGCACAAAGGCTCTACCTCAGATCCAAAGCTGGATCCTACCTCAGACCCAAAGGTCCTAAACAATTTCTTCTGCACCGCCAGGCGTTGAGTGCGTTGAGTGAATAGCCTTCACTCAACGCGTTTGTCCTTGGACAATCTTTCTACTGATTTGCCGTTGAGTGCGTTGAGTGAGCCTTAATCACTCAACGCCAACTTGACTTAGCCAAATTCTGCCCTGCAAGGCGTTGAATGTGTTGAGTGAATCTTCATCACTCAACGCTTCTGGACTTGACCAATTTCTTCTGCGCTGCTAGATGTTGAGTGCGTTGAGTGAACTTCCATCACTCAACGCCTCTGACATTAGCTGCTTCTCTGAATGTCTGCCATCTTGCTGAGGCGTTGAGTGAAATGTCCTCATTGAGTTTAACAACTGGAGCAACAAGTCTTGCCTTTTATCTATCAAGAGTGTCATCCTTATGGTATTTGATAGTATATATCCATTTACATTCGACTAAATGACGCCCATGAGGGATATGAACAATTTCTCAAGTATTTTGATGTTGGAGAGCATTCATCTCCACCTCCATGGCTTTCTTCCAATAAAGATTAGACATTGTATCTGAAACATTATTAGATATATAAATAGAAGAAACTGAAGCAAAATAAGATTTCAGTGATGGAGAGATAAAGTTATTCCCAACATATTTATCAATAGGATATCTGGTATTACCACTATGGATTTGGATTGGAGAAGATGTATCTCCGTAAGTGTTCTCAATTAGGGATTTGGCAGAGTGGTGGTAGTTAGTGTAACATGAGTATGACTCTCTTGCTCAGTTATTCTTACAGGTTTCTTTTGGTATACTTGAAGATTCTTCCTTCTGTTTTAGACACGTAAATCACTTGTAAACACTTCCCCTTCAACTGGGACCCTAGAACTACCAGGAGATAAGACATCTACGAGAGCTGGGAGAGGTGGTATCGTCCAACCTTCATTTTCATACTTCTCTTGATATGCAACATTTTCCCTTCTTCGGAATAATATTGAGTGTGGTCAAAGAAAATAACATCTTTAAATATAATCCTCTTATGTAATGAGGGAGAGTAACACTAATATCCCTTTTGGTTAGTAGCATGTCCAACAAAAATGCATTTAATAGCTTGAGAACCCAATTTATCCTTATGTGGTCCAACAATGTGCACAATTGCAGCACTTCCAAAAACTTTGGGAAGGCGATTAAATAACATAAGATTTGGACCAAAAAAAATTGGATGATACTACCCTTTCAAGGTCGTGAAGGCCGTGTGATTAATTCGGTTAGTAGCATGTCCAACAAAAATGCATTTAATAGCTTGAGAACCCAATTTATCCTTATGTGGTCCAACAATGTGCACAACTGCAGCACTTCCAAAAACTTTGGGAAGGCGATTAAATAACATAAGATTTGGACCAAAAAAATTGGATGATAATACCCTTTCAAGGTCGTGAAGGCCGTGTGATTAATTAGGTTGATAGAGGAGAGAACTCATTCATCCCACAGTCCCTCCAGGATATGCATCTCTTGTAATAGACAAGTAGTTTCAATAATATGGCTCTTTTTTCTTTCTGGTACTCCATTCTGTTGAGTCTCGGGACATGGAGTATGAAAAAATAATGGTATGATCACCTAGGAACCTCTGAAGATTCTCACCTATAAATTCACCTCTTATAATAATTTTAATTTGAACACTAAACTGGTTTGCACAGCGATAAAATAACCAAAATATATCACACACATCATTTTTCTTTTTCATAAGAAAAAAATCAAGTAAAATGAGAGTAATCATCAGTGAAGGAAACAAATTTACGAAATCCATTCACATAGTAAATAGGTGAGGTCTAAACATCAGAATGTATCTAATCAAAATATTTAACACTCCCACTACTGTTAGGAGCATAATTGGTTCTATAATATTTTCTAAATTCACTAGACAGTCAATCCTGGTCCCAACCACATCAATGGAGTTAGGGAAAGCAGATTTCAAGGTCTTTAAACTGGCATGCCCAAATATTTTATGCCACAATATCAATCGATCAGTACTTAGGATTTTGAGCACCAAAAGCAACACCATAGTCGATAACAAAAGTAATCCTTCTGGAAGATCCTTTCATATGGTGAGAAGCTCTTGAGTCAATGATTCAGGGAGTAGTCGGCTTCATAACAGATAAAAAGTTGTTTGAACATGAGCAGCGGTACCACACATGTCTATAGTCTATACCAGAAGGTATACCTAACACTAGCCTTCAGGGCATTTAGCTTCCTAATTAAACATTCATTTTCCTCCATAAGGTGACCCGTATTCTCCAATGTGCCAAACATAGTTATTGGTGATCTCACATACTTTCCATTAGTTCCACGACTCCAACTCGGAGGGACCAAGTTGGGATGCAAATCCCAACACTTATCCTTCCAGTGTCCCTTCTTCCCATTGTGGGGACACTTCATCTTACTCTTATCATCATGTTTTCTGTTTTTAGAATTCCACTTTCTTTGTTTAACTACTAGAGTAGATTTCTTGTATCCCACATATATATATCAGTACGAAGAGAGATTATACGACTAACTTCTCCTCTAATGTAATGAGCAACGATGTTCAAATCAAGGATAGAATCTCTTCCAAACATCTAAACTTTTTGGAATTTAAGTTCAGAAGGAAAACTAAAAAGCATTTCAAATATGTTAATCTAAATCCTGCGACGTGGAAAAGCATTAGACAGCGCCAGACATGAAGCAGCTAGGCTGGAATTCTGGAGAACTTGCGCGCCCTATCCAAGAAGCCACAGGCTCTCTTCAGCAAAGGCGCACACCACAGTGTCCGACCTTGAGACTGCGCGTCTGCCCGGGAATCTCTTACTTTGATCTACAGATCAGCCGCGGGGGGTACTCGCCATGAACCCATGCAAACTCCTTTTCCTCAGCAACAGCACATGCGGTTCCCGCTTGATCTCTTCTCTCACTCTCTGCAACCCGACTCTTCGTGTACCTCGAGTGGTTGTGGATTTAATACAACATTAAATGCCTCCGACCGTTCAGGAATCTTACCCTCATGTATAAATAAGGGGCCAGGGGTGCTCGAAAGAGGGGAGGACATAGGCTAGAATCTACCTTGTTGTAGGTGCGGTTACCAAGTCTATCTCTCGGTTGTTTTTTTCTTCCGCTCTTTCTCTCTTGTACTCGACAGTACCCACTTGTACTCGGTTTCTCTGGAGCAATAACATTGCCCGCCGCAAGTGGTATTCGCCGCGGCGGGTAAATATGGTGTCCCCCGCTACCAACGGCTCTCTCTCTTTTCTCTGCTCGTCAGGCATTCACTCAACGCATTTGTCCTTGGACAATCTTTCTGCTGATTTGGCGTTGAGTGCGTTGAGTGAGCCTTCATCACTCAACGCCAACTTGACCTAGCCAAATTCTGCCCTGCAAGGCGTTGAATGCGTTGAGTGAATCTTCATCCCTCAACGCTTCTGGACTTGGCCAATTTCTTCTGCGCTGCCAGACGTTGAGTGCGTTGAGTGAGCTTCCATCACTCAACGCCTCTGACATTAGCTGCTTCTCTGAATGTCTACCATCTTGCTAAGGCGTTGAGTGAAATGTCCTCACTCAATGCTTCTGTGTTTAGCCGCAACTATTTATGTTGAGCTTGCGTTGAGTGAGCTAACCTCACTCAACGCATCTGGACTTATATAGATTTTTCTGTCTATCTCTTCATAAGCTTTGACTGATCATTGTTATGTCGGCGTCTTCTTTTTGGGTGTTGAGTGAGTTGTCCTTACTCAACGCTTCTGGAATTAGACAGAATTCTTGATAGATCTTCAACTGCTTTGACTGCTTGAGCTTGTCTCAACGCTTCTTGGTATATGGTGTTGAGTGAACTGCCTTCACTCAACGCCTGTGGATTTAGCCGCATTTTCTTCCTTGCCAATGCTGAAGCTTTGTCAGACTCAGCTATACTCGACGTCTTTTGTTATATGGCGTTGAGTGAACTGTCTTCACTTAACGCATGTGGACTTAGCCGCAGAACTGTTATGCAAACTGCTGGGTTTTGACTGTCCACACCTTACTCAGCGCTTTTTGGCATTTGACGTTGAGTGAACTGGCTTCACTCAATGCCTGTGAACTTAGACGATTTTCAGTCTCTCCACCTTTCTATCATATGACCACCTGTCACAATCACTTAGACAAACTGTTTAAACTTGTTTCAAGGAAAATCCAGTACAAATAGAGCTTGTAACAACTATTAGGTTACAGACATGTGTATACCATTATCAAGTAGACCTTCTTCAAATCTGGAATATTGAGGTCAGTGGACCCAACAATCTTCCCATATTTGAAGAAGTCAAAACATAAGACAATGATATACACCCACACACATATGCAACATAAATATAATGTAAACAACATGCATAACTCAGAAATAATGAACACCCATTTAATTAAAAAGATATTCATTAATAGAAGGATGAATTGTTTATGTGCATGAAACAAAACTACACATCCTTCAGCCCTAAAGATGAACAAGAAACACTTTTATGTTTCAGGTTCCCTTATAACTATTCCACTGCTCCTGGGCTTCTTTGCAGTACAGTCAACTTTAGCTTCTTTCTTCTTTTCTTTCTGCCTCAGGAAGTAGCTGAAGGGCTTTGGAATGTACTTTACAGGTTCCACAGCATCAGGCGGCAATGCACCTGCCTTTAAGTCTCTCCTGAATCTCCTTCTGCTGGCTTCACTCTTTTCCATCTTGTCGCACTCTTTGGAGCTGTAAAGTTTTCCCCTTTCAGTCTTATTGGACTTGATCTGATCCCAGGTTGACAAAATGATAGTCCTGGACTCAGGGCTCCATTGTTCAAAGTCAGGACTGACTTCCATCTGCTCTCTATACCTTTTCTTGCTTAATCTGACGGCTTCCTCATCTTCAACAACAGATTTTCCTTTTGATTTCAGAACTTGGTCAGCAGTGGGGCTGAATGTAAGAATGTCAGCAACTATAAATTGTTCAACCCACTGTGCACCAGCTTCAGTATACTGAGCATTGGTCTGTTCTGCACCTTGATCATCCTGGTACTGGCTACCATATTGAAATTGATCATCTTGCAAGGTGATCTGTCCCTGAAGTAGTGCCTCTTGAACTTGAATGAGGAACATGGGAATGTTGTCATAAGAGACTGGATCTATACCAAATGATCCCCTTATAACATTTTTTGCCCAGACGACATTTTCTGTGTTTGTTCTTGTTAGAATTAGGTAAAAAACAATCTATTACAATTATAACAAGCACCCCCTCTTATATAGTGAGGGGAGAATACAAGGCTAAAAGCACACCAAATAATAAAACTAAATATAAATTCTAACACTCCCCCTCAAGTTGGGCATGTTATATTTCTCATGCCCAACTTGTCAATCAAGCCATAGTGAAGATTTGCCCCAAGACTCTTTGTAAGAATATCTGCAAGCTGGCCCCTCTGAGGGAACAAAGAGAATACATATGATCTTCTTCTCAATGTGTTCCTTAATGAAATGTCTGTCCACCTCAATGTGTTTTGTGCGATCATGCTGAACAAGATTGCTGGCAAGGCTAATGACAGCCTTGTTGTCGCAGTACAACCGAATAGGAGCAGTTTCACTCAACCCCAGATCACTCATGAGGGAGCGCAGCCAGAGTCCTTCACAAATGCCATGTGCCATGACACGAAATTCTTCTTCAGCACTAGACCTGGAGACGACTTGTTGCTTCTTGCTTCTCCAAGTGACAAGATTCCCCCCAATAAACGAACAATACCCAGACGCGGATCGTCTATCTTCAACACTTCCTGCCCAGTCAGCATCAGTATAAACTTCGATCTTCAGGTCAGAATTGGAGGTGAAAAGGATTCCTCTTCCAGGTGAAGTTTTCAAGTATCTCAAGATCCGATGGGCAGCATCAAGATGTCTGGCCCTCGGAGAGTGCATGTATTGACTCACAACTCCAACAGCGTAAGCATTGTCGGGTCGAGTATGAGACAAGTAGATCAATCTCCCTACAAGTCTTTGATAACCTTTAACATCTTCTATAAGATCGCCATCATTTCTTCCAAGATTGTGGTTAACCTCCATGGGAGTGTCAGCAGGTCTACACCCACTCAGACCCGTTTGTTCTAAGAGATCAAGAATGTACTTCCGTTGAGAGATGAGTATGCCGTTCTTAGATCTGGCAACTTCAATACCCAGAAAATACTTCAGTTTGCCAAGATCTTTCACCTCAAATTCTTGTGCCAAGTGTTTCTTTAAGGCTTTTACTTCATCAATGTCATCCCCTGTAATAATGATGTCATTAACATAGACTATTAAAATTGTTACAATGTTGGCCCTCTTTTTGATAAACAGAGTATGATCAGCATGGCTTTGTTTGTACCCCAGGGAGACCATAGCGCTATGGAACCGTCCAAACCACGCCCTTGGGGATTGTTTCAGGCCGTAGAGAGCCTTCTTCAATTTGCAAACTTTTCCATCTGAACCCTGAGAGATAAAACCGGGTGGAAGGGACATATACACTTCTTCTTCCAAATTGCCATGAAGGAAGGCATTTTTAACATCCAATTGGATGAGATCCCAACCCTTGCATGTAGCACATGACAGCAGGACTCGAATAGAATTCATTTTTGCCACAGGAGCAAAGGTTTCTTGATAGTCAATGCCAAGAGTTTGAGTATACCCTCTCGCCACTAATCTTGGCTTGAAACGTTCCACTATGCCTTTGGAATTTTGTTTGACCGCAAAGACCCACTTGCAACCAACAGTTTTCTTCCCATGTGGAAGGGTGGTTAAATCCCAAGTATTATTTTTCTCCAAAGCTGTCATTTCTTCTACCATTGCCCTTTTCCAATCAGGATGTTCAAGTGCCTCCTGCCAGGTAGATGGAATAGAGACCGAAGCAAGGGACGACACAAACCCTTTATAAGAGGGAGTCAGCGTATCATAGGAAACATATTGAGATATATGGTGTTGAGTACACAATCGGATACCTTCATGGAGGGAGAGATCTTCTGACAGAGTTGGCATAGGGTCTGGGAGCATGGGATTAGCCATGGTTTTCTGACCTTTACGCCGTCGGGTGTAAACTTGTAAGGGACGAGTAGGCGGAGGAGAAGAGATAACGGGAGGAGCAACGGGAGAAACAGTGGGATGATCAACCGGAGAAATAACCGGTATGATATTCTCGCTAGAGGGAGGAATCGGAAGGGAGAAGGTAGGAGAACTCACTTCAACAGCAGGCTCCCCCTGAAGTGAGGTAGCATAATAAGGAGTAGAATCACGACAAGTAACGTCAGCAGATACAAGTGTCCGACGAGTAGGAGGGTGATAACATTTATACCCCTTTTGAGTAGGGGAATAACCAATGAAGACACACTTGAGGGCGCGGGGGTCGAGTTTAGACCTCCCAGGAGAGGGAATGTGGACAAAGCACGTACTCCCAAATATGCGAGGAGGAAGAGAGGATGTCAGAGAAACTCCTAAGGTGGTGAGAGGAGTTTGGTTACCAAAGATAGGAGAGGGCAAACGATTAATGAGATAAGCAGCGGTAAGGACAACATCCCCCCAATAGAACTTGGGGAGATGCATAGTAAGCAAGAGGCACCTGGTAACATCCAGCAAGTGACGGTTCTTTCGCTCGGCTACCCCATTCTGTGACGGGGAATGAGCACAGGAAGTTTGATGAATAATGCCATGAGTGGTAAGGTAGTGGTCAAAGGAAGAGTTGATATACTCTCTACCATTGTCACTGCGTAAAATTTTTATGGATGCAGAAAACTGAGTAGATACCATCTTATGGAAGCGTTGAAAAATAAAAAAAACTTCACCCTTATGTTTCATGAGATAAACCCATGTCGTTCGAGAAAAACAATCAATAAAAGAAATAAACCAGTGACATCCAGAAATAGAGCCAATAGAGCAAGACCCCCACACATCAGTATGAACAGTATGAAAAGGAATAGTACTAGGTAAAGAAACATGATTAACAGGGAGACGATGATGTTTTGCAACGTCACATACATCACACACAAAATTTTTAAAACAACTAGAGGGAAAAGTAGATAAAAGACGCTGCATAGTGGAAACAGAAGGATGACCAAGACGACGATGCCAGGTAAGCAGCTGGGATGACTGGGTGGCATGAAGAGCGTGCGGAGAGGTGGACCCATTGGAGGGGTCAAACACATACAAGCCGTCCTGCAAGCTACCAGACACAATCGCCTTCCCCGTCTTCAGATCCTGAAAAACACAATAAGTAGGAAAAAAGGTGACTGAGCATTGAAGGGAGGTAGTCAACTGACTAACAGAAAGTAAACTGCGGGTGAAATTTAGAACATGGAGGACATAAGATAAAAGTGAGAGATGAACAAGGTATGGACCCTTTCCCAGCAATGGAGGAAAAGGATCCATCAGCAATACTCACTTTATCTCGACCAGAGAGAGGGGAATAAGACACAAAACCTGAAGCCGATCCAGTCATATGATCAGTAGCTCCGGAGTCAATAATCCAATGGGGAGAGGAGCAAGTTGTAGCAGAGTGAGCACCTGAGATACCTGAATGGGCAAGGGCAGATGAGGAAGAAGCAGTAACCGGCTCAGTAAGAAGACCCTGCATCAAGCGGCGAAGAGTCTGCATCTCATCAGCAGAAAAGGAGGACATAGTTGCAGGAGGAGGTCCAAGAAGACACGGAGGGCTGCTCTCAGGAATCTCAGTCAGATGGGCAGAAGGATGTGAACGGCCAGAAGTGCGTCCACGACCTCGCCCCACACGGGAAGAAGACCCACCCCGAGAAGAAAATCCTGGAGGGAAGCCGTGCAGACTGTAACAGGTATCCCGGGTATGACGAGGCGTGCCACAATAATCGCACATGAGATGATCCTTATCCGTGGCACGAGGCTTGAAGTCCCGAGAGGCCCTGTTACCAGCGGTGGGAGGATGAGCAACCAAAGCGGAACCCCCAGGAGTGGTGGTCATGTTCCAGGACTGTCTACGATCAAACTCCTGCTGAATAATGCTAAAGACCTCAGGCAAGGAGGGAATGAGAACACAGCCCAAAACTTGCACAGTAATCTGATCGAAATTGCGGTGAAGCCCCTGGAGAAATTCGAACACCCTGTTGCGATCCTCACGAGCCCGTAATAGGAGGGCATCAGCATCACAGACCATTGCAAGAGACTCAAAATGGTCATACTCCTGGTAGAGTTGGGTAAACTCCAAATAGTAGGCAGAAGGAGGACGATCTCCCTGACGAAGATGGAACAGCTGTCGGCGAAGATGGTAGATTTGTGCCGCATTCCCTTTGCGGGAGTAAGTAGATTCAGCCCGTTTCCAGATGTCAGCAGCAGTGTCGAGGAAGAGGTAATTCCGGGCAATGGACTCCTGCATGGAATTGATGAGCCAAGACATGACCAGCGAGTTTTCAGAGTCCCAATGGGACCAGGGAGCAGAGGTGCGAGCAGGCGCAGGAGTGTCGCCACTAACATAGCCAAAGAGACGCCGACTCTTTAAGGCCAGAGTAATAGAACGAGACCAAGATAGGTAGTTGGTGTCATCCAGACGAATCGTAGTGAGCTGAGAGAAACTGTGATCGGAGCCAACCCGGGTAGATCCAGCGGGGGGCACAGAGGCACCGGAAGCACCGGAATCAACGTCTGACATGACACCAACGAAGAAGAACGGTCCAAAGGAAGAGGGGAAAACTTAGGGCATCATAGATCTGAACTTCCGGGAGTAGAAGAACGACGGTAAAAAAAACGGAGAGAAAAGGTAGATCTGAATCTCCGGAAAGACGAACCGGTAAAAACCACCAAGAATCAAGGATGATAATAAGGAGAGGAAAGCGAAACTATTCCCAGAATTTCGGCTCAATCGGACCCTTGGAAGGCCGCAGAAAAAAATCCCGCCGGTTAATCCATAGCAAGACCGGCGGGTGCAAGTTTGCAACCAGGAGAGAAAAGAGAGGAGGCGGGAGAGAGAGGAGAGGAGGTGGTAGAGAGAGGGGAGGACACAGCCGGGCGGCGGCGGACAGAAGCGGGCGCAGGCGGGCGAGCGGGCGAGCGGCGGACAGGCGCAGGCGAGGCGAGCAGGCGAGCGGGCGAGCGGGCTAGGTTAAACCTGGCTCTGATACCATGTTAGAATTAGGTAAAAAACAATCTATTACAATTATAACAAGCACCCCCTCTTATATAGTGAGGGGAGAATACAAGGCTAAAAGCACACCAAATAATAAAACTAAATATAAATTCTAACAGTTCTTATTGTCTCCTTCTCCCCTTTTATAACTTTTGCACAAATTGTCTTAGCCTAGGAGATGTTGGCTTTGTTTCTTTCAGATTCCAGATGGTTTACTCCTGTAGTAACTTGGTTCTTCACTTGTAGCACGTGAGCATCCAATAGCTTTGTGCAAGCATCCATCTTGGTAAAAATAGCAGTCTTTTGCATTTCCAACAATACCTTGTTTGCATTATGAACAACAATCATGTTGCCAGCATTAATGTTCTGATTTTCTATTACTGTATTCACAGTGTTGTCTAACTCATCCAGTTTGTTTAGAGTATAGTCAACAGCAGGTGCTGCTCGTGTGAAAAACTTGACTGTCTCAACCTTCAACAAGTTTACCTCAAATCTGATAGATTTGATCGCAGTTGACAACTCATTTCTGAGGTTCTTGATAGAATCATCAACAAAGTTTTCCAGAGATCTCCTTTGATCATCTAACAACCCTTTCAACTGGGCTAGAAAGACTCCTGACATCGGATTAGCTGGAGTGGATGTGTCTTCACAACAGCCTGTTGTTGAACTGGCCTCAGTTCATCTCTTTCTCTAGAATCAGCCATTGTGAACTCTGATGAATGGGCATTCTCATGTACCTCAACAACAGTGTTGTCCTTCTCAGATTCAAAAGTATCTATGGTATACACAGTCTCTTGAGTTGATAGTTCAGTGTGAAGCTCCCCCTCAATTTTTGCCATGTCCACAGTGACATGCAGATCTGCATTCTTGTTAAATTCTGTCTCTTTCTCCCCCTGCAACAAATGCATCTTGCATTACTTGTTCCTGGAGTTGCTCCCTCTCACTCTGAGGGCTGTATCCAACTTGATGATCTGGGATTGGAGCAGGTTCATCTTCAGCAGGAGCCGAAAACTTGGAGGCCTCCCCCTCCATCACAACAGATATCCTGGTTACTATATCCTCAGCTGCTTGTTCAGCTATCTCAGCTGAAGGCATCTCCTCAGCATCTTCTGGAGTTTCTTCTGACTGAGTCCGACTGATCTGAGTCCTTACTGCAGGATCAGAGGTGATGGACACTTGGGCACACATGTCCCTTCTGGTTTCATCTGAAGATTCAGTCAAATTTGGATCTTGAGGCTCTTCCTCTGGTTGTTCAGATGAACTGCTATCTGTACTTTTCTCTGCACTGGAACCCGATCCTTCTTCTTCTTCTTGGTGGAGGCTGTCTGACCATGGGGATGAAGGACTCCGTCCCATCTGTCTAACATCTTTACATCTATCCTCCTCATGTGATGGATTTTGGTTCCTAACCTGGTGTTCAGGATCCCTGAAACACTTCCAAGCAGAAATAAAGATAGTATTCTGCCCAGGTTGGGTTCAGCAATACACTCTACTATCCTTTCAAGCAGGACCCTCCCCCAGTCTGTCCTTTTGGAAAGGATTACTCTGGCCATTAGCTCAAACATCTTTTTAGAAATCTTATCATGGGAGTCTGTTTTGCACAGCAGGGCCTTTCCAATGATATCAGCAAGAAACTTACCTTTCAGATTTAGTTCCTTCCTTAGAATTGAGCCAGTGATGTGTTTAGATAATCCACACCACTTCAATGCTGACCTGACATCAGACTGATCTATTTCCCCTTGCTCATATGATTCTGTGAACTTGGGCAACAACAGCGCCTTGCTTAGTCTCCTTGGAGTTATCTTTAACTTGTTGCCACTGACAATAGAATTTATCTTGCCGGTAGAAGTGTCGACCTTAGCACTGGAGAATAACTCTAGAACTTCCCTCTTCCAGAGCAAGCAGGGTTCCTACAGAACAAAATCTAGGTCAGAGACTTGGAGCAAGTGTAGAACGAGCTGCACTTCTTCTGAAGCATCCTTGAAGCCATTATGAACTAGTTCGCAGCCTTCGAACAAGAAATCCTGACCTTTCGGAGCCATTTCTCTCAGAAATTTCTGAAGTTTCGCGAAGCAGTTCCGTCGATTTGGCAGAATCGGGCAGTGAGGGGCAAGGAACAATATAGTTTGTCTTATGCACCTATTCTTCTATTTATAGTGATTTTACTTTTAGGAGGTGGAGAGTCGCGTACCTGTTTGAGATTAAGACTTCGATCAACGGTTGGAATTAAATCCTGACTCTTAGCCGCATACAGACAATCTTTTATACTGAGTCTAATTTGACTATCCTGTTCTGCAGGGATTAGATTAAACTGCAACAAAATGAACAAAATATAGTATAGAGAGCTACTGAAGCTGGACCAAATTCAACATTCCCAATTCAAATTTGAAGGTGTTGAATTTAGCTTCATCTAGTGGCTTAGTAAAGATGTGAGCCACTTGTTTATCTGTTGAGACAAATTTAAGACTAATATCTTCCTTCTCCACCTGCTCTCTAATTAAATGATACCTTATCTCAATATGCTTAGTCCCACTGTAAGAGACAAGATTCCTAGCAATGAAGATTGTACTAGTTGACTGACAATACAAAGAGGGATTACTTATCTTTATATTGTAAACCTGGAGCTGATGTTGGATCCACAACAACTGTGCACAACAACTTCCTTGCATCCTGCAAAGTCTCTTTTTGCTGAGTCAGATCTTATCCTCTTCTTCAACAACAAATTTGTCTCTGGCTCTAGCTATCTGATCAGCAACAGTATTCTTCTGATCTATTTGGTGCTGGAGATTTCCTGACACCAATTCTCTAGGTGAGACTCAAGCTTATCCAACATACCAGACTGTACTAGCTCCCCCTCAACAAGAGCATCTAGCTTGTCAGTCTCCCCCTCATTATTTTGCACAAATCTTGGACATTCTTTGCTACAGGTTCAGATGATACTGATACCTGAGCATACATCTCTCTTCTTGTTTCTTCAGACGGCTGATACCACTTGAAAGTCATTTCAGCTGAGGATATCATTTGAAAGACTCATCAACTGAGGATCATGTGCCACTTTCTTACTGCTCTTAGAAGGGATGCATCCTGTGCTTTACTCTGTGATGGGTAAAGCCTGCTTGTTCTTCTCCTCACCATTCTGTCGAGGTGGCAGCAGCACTGTCCCACCAGTCAGACATCTTAGGGCTTCAATGGCTGGATTTTGCTGGTCTGATTATCCAGTCAGATCTCACTTGAAGGTCTTTACCAAGGACTTGTGTACTTTATCCTTCTTCAGGAATGCACACAACATCCTTTTCCTCCTGGGAAGTAGAATGTGTATCCTTGATGGTCTATATCCATCTGCAACTTCACAACTACAGATCTTGGATTCATTCCTCACTGGAGTATGATCCATAAGATAGCACATTGTTCCAGTCTTATGCCTGAAACAACTTCTGTTCAAGTACCACATGGGGGTAAGTGCACTTGGACTATCCTACAAAACAGATTAAAATACCTTAGAACCCCAATTTTTTTTGGGTCCTATGTTCTGGTTAGCCTGAAACAGAAATTGTCTTCCTGCGGATTTTCTGATAGGAAGACTAGCACTTGCCATGAGCACAGTTAGATTGTTCCAGCAATCTAAGGTATAAAGCCTCACTTTGCCACAAAATCAACACTCATTAATATTGTACCTTCTTTTCTGAGCAGGTCTGCTTTAATACCACATGTTAACAGCAGACTGTTCAGAAGTAAGAGCAGCTTCCTTTTTCTTATTTCTCTCAGCCATAATCTGACTAAAGGTGAGTCTGTCAGTAGAAGAGCTTGGTTTTTCTTGAGATCTACCAACAGTAGTCTTCTTTGTAGAAAACATACTATTGATGGCCTCAGAAGTACCCAAGTCTGGCTTGCTGACAGACTTGCCCTTGGTCTGAATGTGAGCTGGGAGACTTTAAGAAAAGACCACTGCCTTATTCTTGAGAGTAGGGGCTGGTGCACTAAATACAAATGGTTCTTGGTGGGCCATTTGAACTTCATCATGGGGAGCCTTCTGTGCACTCAAACTCATGCCATTTCTTCTTCCATTGTAAGATACACTTGTACTCTTACAAGCTCATTCTTTCAGTGACCATACATGCAGTCTTGGCCATACCTTTTGGAAGGGAGGATTACATTGTGAAGGGTCGTCTGAGGCACTACAGGAGCTTTGTCTTTCCCTTTGGAATGAGCAACTCTAAAATTTTACTTGAACTCTAAACCCCTCTTATCTTTTTGAGAGGTGAAGGAGTCAATCAGTGGTAACAATGTTTTAGGCTTTGAAAAACTAGCCACAACCTTTTTTCTCCTTTAGGAGTTTCTCTTCAAGATCCAAGATGATCATGCCCTTCTGGCTTATGGTCTCAATCTGGATGATTGAGATGCCCTGTAGTTGGCTGACTTCCCTCACTTTTTGATCCAGCAAGGATGCTGACTCTGACTGCTGGGAGGCAGCTAGCTGTAGGGAGATAATCTTCTCAGCCTGCTTCTTGGCCAACTTCTTGCTTCTTTTGAAAGCATCCAGAAGGGCATCATACTTGTCAATCAATCGATTTACAAATTCCTCAGATGGTGTGTCATCTTCATCACTGGATGAGGATGAATCAGAATCTGGAATTGTCTCATAGTCACTCACAGAGGAAGAACTAGATAGAGAATGTACCTTGTCTGGATCAGGCTGATCGTGACAGGATTCTTCATCTGACATGGCCATCAGCCCATAACAGCTGTTGACATCTTCATCCTCATCATCCTCCTCTAAGTCACTGTCTGAATGTGACAGAGGGGCCCTGATCCCTATCCTTGCATATGGATTGACATCATCATCATCACTATCACTGAACATAGAGGACAGTGGGGCTCTGATTCCTATCCAAGCAACTGAATAGTCTTCATCTGCTTCAGCAGCAGCAAACAGCCCAGACTACTTATGATTCACTCCTGAACCCTTAAGTACAAACCTTTTAGCTATCCTTGAGATCTACTTAGACGGTTGAGTCCTTTTTGAGCAACCTCCCCCTGATACCACTTGAAAGTCTTTAGTTTCAAGGATAGCTAAACGCCTAGAGGGGTGAATAAGTTTTCTAGTCTTTTATGAATGTTTTTAACTTAGTGTGTTGTGAATTAACTTAGTTAGCTTGCTTTCAAGACAATCATGTACACACACAAGATTTAGAGTGGTTCCCCAGATTATGGGTACGTCCACTATCCCTCACACCTTTCTAACAGTTTGTTAGACAAGGCACTTCTCCAAATCTCGGCTCCTTAGAGCTTACAAAACCGATCCCTTAGGATCTCTCAGTCTCCTCCAAGATTTACCTCAGGCACAAAGCCCTACCTCAGAGCAAGCTTGCTCCTACAACTCAGTGATCAGCAGATCACCTACCTTATGCACACAATATGCACTACAATCAGGCTAGGAGGATAGCCCTACCTCAGAGAGAATGACTTTCCTACAGCTCAGGCACAAAGGTCCTACCTCAGATCTAACGTTGGATCCTATCTCAGACTCAGATGTCCTACACTCAGAGAGAATGACTCTCCTAACAACTCAGACACAGAGGCCCTACCTCAGATCCAAACAGGATCCTACCTCAGGCCCAAAGGCTCTAAACTCATATCCAAAACTGGATCCTACCTTAGCCTTTATAAAATAGGCTTATAACTCAGATTTGTTAAGGTCCTATAGAAAAGAAAGTGGTTGTTGATGTTGATATGACTCCAGAGAGTTTCTCTGAGTGTACAGTTTCCTGAGCTGAGTTAACTCAGCCCTAACCTCTTCTCAGCAACAAGAAATTTGATCTTCAGTAAACTGCTGCTTGTTCTGGTAGTAACTCAGAAACTTAAGCTTCTGAGCTTGTTGTTGAAGACAGAAGTGTAGACAGTTCTTTTTATTCTTCAATCAGCCAACTGTCTATAAATCACAAACTAACTGTATAGTGAGTTTATCTCTGCAACTTCTTGGAGCTCAGAAACAAAGCTCTCTGATCTTGTTGTTCCAGGTGAGAAATGACAACAACTATCATGTATCAACAGATCTGCTGCAGCTAGGGTTAGCCTTGGCTGCTTCTTCTTTCTCAGAGAAATATCTCTGACCTTGTTATTGATGGTGTTGATCACAACAACTAGCTTGATGAACTTTTGGATCAGTAGATTTGAACTTCTTTCTTCAGAGCTCTGCAACAATGACGAGGAAGAAGACGAAGTTCTTTCTTTTCACAATAATCCGAAAAGTTGATTTACTCAAACTGATCTGAATTCTTTTATTAGCTTCCGCCGTCCAACGGCTCTTTGAGTCATTGGGGACCACCTGTAGTTGTTGGCTGCAACTTGCTTTAACAGTAAAAGACATACAGTAGGTCTGCGGAGCCATTTGTCGCGTATTGTAGCTTTCCTGTAACAAATTTCAATTCTGTTAATTTTTGCTGATGTCAGCATCTGTGGACTTAGCCAAATTCTCAGTTTCATTCCATGCGTTGAGTGAACTGACTTTACTCAACGAATCTGTACTTAGCCAATTTCTTCTGCACCGCCACGTATTGAGTGCGTTGAGTTAATAACCTTCACTCAACGCTTCTGTCCTTGAACAATCTTTCTGCTGATTTGGCGTTGAGTGCGTTGAGTGAGTATTCATCACTCAACGCCAACTTGACTTAGCCAAATTCTGCCCTGCTAGGCGTTGAATACGTTGAGTGAATCTTCATCACTTAACGCTTCTGGACTTGACCAATTTCTTCTGCGTTGTCGTGTGTTGAGTGCGTTGAGTGAGCTTTCATCGCTCAACACCCCTGACATTAGCCGCTTCTTTGAATGCCTGCCATCTTGCTGAGGCGTTGAGTGAAGTGTGCTCACTCAACGCTTCTGTACTTAGCCGCAAATCTTTATGATGAGCTTGCGCTGAGTGAGCTGACCTCACTCAACGCATCTGAACTTAGACAGATTTTTCTGTCTATCTCTTCATAATCTTTGACTGATCATTGCTCTGTAGACGCCTTCTTCTTTGCGCGTTGAGTGAGCTGTCCTCACTCTACGCTTCTGGTTTAGCCAGAATTCTTGACAGATCTTCAACTGCTTTGACTGCTTGAGCTTGTCTCAACGCTTCTTGGTATATGGTGTTGAGTGAACTGCATTCACTCAACGGCTGTAGACTTAGCCACATTTTCTTCCTTGTCAATGCTGAAGCTTTGACAGACTCAACTATGTTCGACGCCTTTTGTTATATGGCGTTGAGTGAACTGCATTCACTCAACGCTTGTGGACATAGCCGCAGAATTGCTATGCAAACTGCTGGGCTTTCACTGTCCACACCTTACTCAGCGCTTTTTGGCATCTGACGTTGAGTGAACTGGCTTTACTCAACGCCTGTGGACTAAGACGATTTTCAGTCTCTCCACCTTTCTACCTTGTGATCACCTGTCACAATCTCTTAGACAACCTGTCTAAACTTGTTTCAAGGAACATCCTGCACAAATAGAGCTTGTGACAACTGTTAAATTACACACATGTATATAACATTGTCAAGTAGGTTTTCTTCAAATCTGGAACATTGAGATCAATGGAACCAACAATATGGTTTCCAAGTCTATCTCTTGGTTGTTTTTTTCTCCTACCCTTTCTCTCTTGTACTCGCCTGTACCCATTTGTACTCGGTTTCTCTGGAGAAATAGCATTGCCCGCCACAAGTGGTATTCACCGCGGCGGGTAAATCTGGTGTCCGTTGTTGTCAGCGGATCTCTCCATTTTCTCTCTTTTTGTCTTTTTTCTCTACCCGTCGGGCATTCACAGGGTTAGTAACTGGTCGATTGCAGCCTTCGATCACTCCGTCGTACTCCCCACAGGGTCACTGTTGTGAAAAGTAAGGTGACAATTTTTGCACCAACAAAATACCTTGTGTTGCATAAGTTCTGTCCTGTAATCCTCAATAGCCCGAATGGCCGAATATTGTTCAATTTCTGCCCACTTATAAGTCAGCTTGCTATAATACTCCTCAAACTCTTTCATACCCGTTATGACGTCATATTATATGTTCAGTTTGAATTTGATAGATCCTTGCTAAGTAATTTTTTATTAATTTCGTTCAATTAGTTCTCACATTTCCTTACAGTCTGACATAATAGGAATTGACTAGCAATCATGAGTTCCATAGAGTTGACGGGTTCCATAGAGATCACGATAAGATTCTCATCTTCCCATTTCTCATGAGGGGTCGGCCTTGCTTGGAGCAGGTTTGGATCCAAAAATAAACCCAACTCTTTAGCGACTCCCAATGAATATCCGCATAGACTGTTCCCATAGGAGGTAATTTCTACCATTCAGTATGATGTGATTCTCGCCATCAGTGAATTCCACATTAGAACTTCCTTCACTATAGTATTTAGATTGATCAAAAGTCCCTTTAGGGCTTATTTAACCTCCATACAAGCACACATAAATAAGGAATCCCTTTGGGAAGCGACAACCAAAGGAAGAGAATCAGCAGCAAGCAGCAGGCAGAAGGACTGCAACAGTAATTAGGAGCACTAGATCCAGAAATAGGTGCAAGCGGCTTCGCTGCTTATGAACTAGGGCAGGGCCGAATAGCAAAAAACTGGACGGAACATCCAAGCTAGAAGGTGAACGAGCAGCAGAAGCATGGAGGAAGATAGAACTTCCCAAGGGTTCGACAACGCACAAAGAGATGATCCAAGATCTCGACAATGTAAGAAAAGCACTCCTCGGCGAGTATTTCTAAGAACACGACAGGGCACAGAAAAGCGGTTTGACTAACGCGAAACGGCCAGAGATCGATCGATCGAGGGGAACGAGAGAACCGAAGATGCAACCGAACGATTGAGCCTTCAGGTTCACAACAATGAGGGAATTACCGCCTCTGATACCTTGTAAATGTTGAAAAATGCATCTTTAGGTTTTCCACCGTTCTCCTTATACGATTCTCGTTCTCTAATTGGCTCCATCCAACAATTCTACCCCATCAACACCCCCTCCCCACCCACTGATGTAATTCAGAATCTCAAAATTGTTTTTAAATAATAAATTCAAGTTTTTTTTTCAATATGGTGCACAAGAGTGTCTTTCACGAACAATCGTTAGCGACAATCGACCTTAGGCTCAGACACGAGAATAGGAGCTAACATTCGAGCGCAATCAACAACACAAAAATAATTCATCCACATGCGTGTAAGAAACAAACAATAAAGGAGATTCAAATTAACAGCAAAGAGGTCTAGATAATAAGGCAAGCACTGAATTTTTAAACCAAATAAAGATTAAGCATAACCTTAGGCTAACATGCAATGAACAAGAGATAAAATAGGGGATTTACTAGAGGCTCGCGATTGGAATTAGGTTGGTTCGTTGCAGAAAACAAATCGAGATCACTGGTTGAAAGTGACAGATCCGAGAGGCCATTGATACCTTCAGTGGACGTGTGGCGATGGCAGGGGGTGCCTTTGATGGTTGAGTGGTGGTGGAGGGTAGGACAAAGGCGGAATGGGGCTTCAACGATGGCAGGAAAACAATCGACGTCGAGACTGTTCTGTCAGCCGCAGTGCGAAAGAGCTCGATAGTGGAGGAGTTGTTCTCGACAGAAGAGAGCAAGGATAGGGTCGCAGGAACCCTAGGGGCGATGGTCGATGATGCAAGCTCTGACGGAGGTGTCGTTGCTGGTGGCGCGTGAGGGGAAAGGATCAGGCTGGCCTTCGGCAAAACAGATAAAACTCTATTTCTTCAATTTTGTCAAGCTCCTCCTTTCTGGGGAGAAGGGGGAGGCCGGTTATAATGCAAAATCCAATGAATATTAAAGGAAATACACAAGCTTTAATTGGTAATGCAAAGGGGCCAGCACTTCTGACATATGATAGGAAGTGAATTGTTTTTTTGAATATGGAAACAAATATGAGATTTCCAAAAACCTTATGCGTCTGAAATTATAATTTTATTTTGATTTCAATGTTGTCTAAATTAAAATATGCTTAATTTTAATAAATCATGTTTGAGTTCTTACCTTAATTAACCTATTACCTAATTTGACGGATCTTTTTATTCAGGGATCTATTGGGCGTTCATGCCAATAAGTCGTCACAACGAGCGCGAACAATGCGCGTGATACAAAGTAAATAATACATACGCGATAAATAAAATAGACGTGTTCGAGGACATGCGCTATACAAAGAAAATACCAAAAATAATAGTAAAATAAAGTCACAGAAGATTCTACACAGGTTGCATCACCCATTCTCCAAGTCTTCTCTAACCTAGCCGCACCCTCCTCCTTTCCCCTGAGCACTAGCCGCACCCTCCTCCTTTCCCCTGAGCACTAGCCGCACTCTGTCCAAGCCTGGCCACTACAACACCTTGCTACATTTTTCATATCTAATCTTTATTCAAATCTTAACTCTGATCTGTTTTGGGTCTTGCTGCTTTTCCTACATTTTTTTCATTTCCCATGAGTATGTTAGATATTGCATCATTTGTGCATGCCTTTGTTTTTACAACAAATTTAAGTAACTTGCTGCTGGTAAAAGGTGTGCAATTTATTTGCATGTGTTTCAAGGAGAAAAAAAAATTGGACCTTGTTAAGATAAAAGAAGAACATCAGTTAATGGACTTAAAGTTTTTTGTGCACGTATAATGAAGATTAGGAAAATAACCAATGAAATGAGTAGATATAGTTAATTTGAAAGATTAGGTAGGAGAAAGGGCGAGCCAAGATGTGATATGGAGGAAAGTTGTTCAAGGTTCAAGATGTTTTTTTCGTAGTGTTTCGGTTTTAACACCTTTGGTAGAGCACTCCATGGGAGCAGATAGAGAAAACTAGAACTCATGAAGCTGATCCCAAATAGTTAGGATAAGGCTATCTATATATATCAAAATTTAATTGCATTGTGTGTTTCTGTTTCTCTTTCAACTTTGTTTACAATCTAATCCTTATTTAAATTTTTATTTTATTTATCGTGTTACCTTAATATTTTCAGGCATCTCAACAGCAAAGATCATGCTATGGTTTTGGTTCTTCAGTTGCTTCCTATGATCAAGGATATTTCCATGGAGGCATGCATCACCATGGAAATAATTTTGGAGGATCTATCCCTAGGTTAGGAAATAATGATCACAGCTTGATTGCAGTTGACAAATTTAGAAGACATGGTAAGGGAAATACTTCAATATGCATCAGCTGTAACGACTTTCTTAACGAGCAAAATCGGGGTCCACGTGCTACCAGACCAAAGAGTGTAAACAATGGACAGGGTCAGGTTACTGGCAGCAATAGCAGCAATATAACTCCAGGTGTTGACCGTGAACTGTACAATAGGCCTGACTTTGCTGTCGAGTACAAGGATGCAAAATTCTTTATAATAAAATCTTACAGTGAAGACAATGTCCACAAGAGTATCAAATATGGTGTTTGGGCCAGCACTGCTAATGGAAACAAGAAACTAGATGCTGCTTATCATGAAGCTAAAGAAAAAGGAGATTTCTGCCCAGTTTTCTTGTTTTTCTCTGTTAGTTTTCTGAAATCTTTGATTTTGCTTATTTCATTTGAGAATTTCTCGAGTTATTATGTGATGTTGGTCAGGTGAATGCTAGCGCGCAGTTCTGTGGTGTTACTGAGATGATTGGGCCTGTTGATTTTGATAAAAGTGTGGACTATTGGCAGCAAGACAAGTGGAGCGGCCAGTTCCCGGTGATGTGGCATATCATAAAAGATGCACCTAATAGTCTGTTCAGACATATCATCCTCGAGAATAATGATAATAAACCTGTAACCAACAGCAGAGACACCCAGGAGGTATGAGGCGCTTGTTTCTTATTACTTACATGATCGAAGAGTATCCAAAATTTTCTACTATTATTAGATCTCCAAGCATACTACTACACAAAGCAATGGCTGAAATGACTCTTTTTTTCTAGTTTTTCTTTTGCCTTTTTCAAATATCTTATGTGCAATATATTTTGAAAGTTGAAAAGCTGTGAAGAATTTAGTTACTTTGGTTTCAGTTTTATTTATTTTTTAGAAGCATAAAACATATCATTTGAGCTTATTATTCCCTTTTTTCGTCATATTCTTTTCCTTATACAAGTTTTGTAATCTTTTCTCCCATCCCCGATTTTGTTCTTAATAAAAGATGGCAAACCATTACGTTCAACTTGTCTTCTCCTTGCACTATTGTCTTCCTAATTTACTTTTTTTCTTGAAACTACATTGTATACAAGGTTGTCAGGATCGAGATCCTAGGTGTAATCGTTTCGAGGTTGGATCGGATCATAAGATCGGATCGAGGATCGCAAGATCCTACAATATTCATAAATTAAGATTAAAAAAGTAAAAATATAAAATTGAATTTTATATCATTAAATTACTTGCTTAATTAACAAAAAATCAATAAATTGAGCAGTATGTGAATAATTATATTAAAATTTTTTCAATTGCTAAATCAAAAAGATAATATCATCGTAAGTTCACTTTCAGTTTCAGGTAGTGACGCAGGGCGAATCTATAGGCGGCTGGAAACCTGCGACCTAACCCTACATGCTATGCAGATCCGACGGTTAGATCACAAATTAGTTAATAAATAATAATCATCCCACACAGTTAATGCACAACAAGACAAAATAATTTATTTAGGGCGAAACAAGCTTAGGCTTTCTTCCGCGTGGAGGGTCAAAGCAAGAGCACACGACGAATAAACCTTTCCTACAGTTAGAGATTTTCAAGGAGCAAATAGCATAATAAACATTAATCCTAAGCAAGTATCAAATAACCATACCATAACAATGTTTTACAACTGAATACCAGCACAAAAACACCACAAAAATATGAGGGCTGCTGCCAATGAAATAGATTTAAATATTGGAGAGCTCAAAGAGGGATTCCGGTGGTTGGTGGACCAAATCGGGTAAGGGGAAGGCTGGTTGGGGATTAGGAGGGCTGGATAGGGGCAGGGGTTTGTTGGAACCGGGCTAAAATACCCAGATCGGAACAAATTTAGCGTTGGGAGGCTGTTTTGAGGTGGATCCACGGGATGAGGATGGAGGCAAAGGGGAATAGGCGTGGTGGCTGGATTTGGTTGGAACAGTCCAGATTTGGACTGTTTTGGCAGGAAAACAGCCAAGGGCTGTAGGGGAGACGGCGGTAGGGAGGGAGGGGCTTTTACGGGGCTCTGGAGGGGATTGGGGCGGCTGGAGGGGGTGTTCGGTGGGTGTGCAACGGTGGACAGCATGGAGAAAATTTCTGCAGTTATGGTGGCTGGAGGGGACAGCAAATTAGTAAAGTTGGAGGGTGGGGGGAGGAGGAAAATACAAAGATAGAAGACCTTACCCAAGGAGTCGTCACCAAGGGGTTCCACGGAGTCGGCACCGCGAAGGAGATCACCGGAATGAAGGAAGATACTCTCTTCTCCAAACATCCAGCAATGAGAAATGACAGCAGTCCTAAACCATCTATTTATAAGAAATAAAAATTAGGGCACATAGAATCAACGGCTATGATTGGTCGTTGGTCTCGGGGCCAAAACTACATGAAATAGAATCCGAAAAGTATAAAGCTATATATGAAATTGATTCGCAACGCGAATCCGGACGCATCCACGGAGTCGGATCGTCGATCGGGCACGCCATATATGGTAAGTCTTCAAATCAGCCCTAAATGGGCCCAAATCTCGTCCTCGTCTCTGCTCCGTATCAGGTAGGAGTGTAGGACACCCAATGTCTACTCACAATAGGTATGAGGGCAGTATTAAGATAAGGTTAAGCAATGAGTTATAGGCGTTGGACTGGTTGAATGGAGTTGTGATAGTGGTGGACATGTTTCTAGTAACCTTTGGCCAGACCAGTTGAATCGGGTTGTGATCGCGATCCCAACCGTAGATGCGCTGATTTAGATCTTAGGTAAGATCCGGATCGATTTACAAATTTTGTATCATAGGATCGTAAGATCTTAAGATCCGGATCGCGATCCTGTAAATTAATGCCTTGATTGTGTTTTTCCCTGAATCTAAAATTCAGAACTAAATCTGAAATTTATTTCTTCGAGCTCAAACCCATGTGACCTCTTTAGCTAATAGATTTTCATACTGTGGAGCTTGAATGATTAAAAATCTTGACCACTCTCCTTCGAGAGTCTGCTCAACTGGTATGGTGATCATGGCATGAACCCAGTCCCAATCAAGCACAATCTTGGAGCTCTTTTACCATAGTGTTTGTATATTAGGTTTCACACATCAGTTTGTTTTCAAAACTGTCCCTATTCACACTGCAGAATCCTCGGAAAGTTATTTAGATTGTTCCTCAATCTTCTGATATCATTTATACATTAATTATCATCCAGCATTGTAGATTGCTAATCATGTTGATTGAACCATCATGCGGAAGTGCTCAACTGGACGGGCATGTCTTTTGAAGAAGACAAATGAAGGCTATGGCATGGAGGAAGCCTCATGAAAAATATGGTTACCGAGTTTGACACACGAAGGTTGGAACCTGGTTCCAGTTCGCTAAAGTTTGAAGTTACCTTAATGTCCTCTTAGAGCCTGAGGAATGAGGCAGACACAAGTTCTACTTCCTTCAGTGCTCAATTTCCTCATTTTCTACTTGGGTCTTTTTTTACTCCGGTCTAGGAACCTGGGACTAATACCTTAAAAGTGTGAAGTTACCTTGTTGTCTTCTTCCTTAAAGCCAGAGTAACGAGGCAGTGCAAGTTTTACTCCCTTCCACATTCAATCCCCTCATTTTTTGTTTAGTTTTTACTCCGGTCTTCTTCCTATTAAGTATTAACATTTGGAGAATTTACAGGAAACCCCCTGGAAAGTGAAGTAATCCAGCATTAATATTCTTAAGCAGTTTGTCAGCTTAATGCAGTGGATCATTCCTTATGGACATTCATCCAAACATTGAAATATAGTTATTTCTATAATCTTTTATCGGTCTCATCCTTAACTAAAGCTGGCATTATGGATGAGCTTGTTCTCCATTGTGTTCACCAACTTCATTATGTTTTTTGTGGTTGCTCCTGGATTTACTTGCAGGTAAAATTTGAACAAGGTCTGGAGATGCTAAGCATTTTGAAGAAATATGATTCTGATATGTCAATCCTTGATGACTTTGGATTCTACGAAGAGCGACAAAAAGCAATGCAGGACAGGAAAGTTCGACAGATGCAGCAGCAAGGACTGTTTCCCCCATCGCCCACTAAGGCCAGTGATGCTGGGCAGACTACAGATTCAGGATCTGCTGAGTTGATTAGGCAGATCTCGAAGAACTTCTGTCAGATGGTTAGAATCGAAAAAGTTCATAGCAAAGGTGCAAAATCTGACACGAGTAGCATTGTCGTTGTCGATTCCGAGGGCCAGAAAAAGTAATTCCAGACTTGCTTGAGCAATGTTTGCCAATGATTAATCAAATCCCATGCAAAGCATTTCATTTCTTCATCAATAGAGGATGCTCAATGGAGTCATTTGGAAAGACGGATGTGGCACCGTTAAATTCATTGGATTACGTGCTAGTTGTATAGTATTATCGGCGGCCATCCATCAATGCATTCCTTTTTTTTCATTTTGCTATTCTTAGTTTATGTGACCACTCAAGTTTTTAGCCCTTATTTTTTCTTCTTAAGCTGCAAGAGCTATTGAGCTGATACTTCATGCAAATCATTTGTGAAGTTTCAGTTCAGATGTTCAGTCAATAAGTAACCTCTTTATCTCGCGGAAAGTCTTTATTCCTATGCCAACCCCCAAATAGTTGGGATCTGTGTTCTCTTCCGATAGTATGCTGACATTCCAGAACCACTACTTTTAATAATTTATGCAGAAAATTTTTAAATTTAGGCTCCGTTTGGGACGATGTTTTTTATTTTTCATTTCTAGATCTCCAGCAAAAGATGATTCCAGTAGCAGCTGAAATGTGTGATGTCTGGAGTTTTGAATGATAAGACCCTTGAACACTAGAATCAAAAGAGATCTAGAAATGTGTGGTGTTCGTGAACACGTGGGCTAAACCGTCATTCATTAAGGATCACTTAAAAAACATCGTCCGTTTGAACATAAAAGTCGATGAAATTCCTTAGGTTGGCGTTAAAGAATGACAATTTAACCTGTTCATGACCGCCACCACCGTGCCAAACAGAGTCCTAATCAAGTCCTGATGGCTTATTTTTTATATCTTACATCTTCTTGTGAACAGTTTTGAAAATTGCCAAATAGCAACTATGATAGGAGATATATTCTGGTTGATTAATTGTGGCACATAAATAATGTGGAAACATGAATTGAAGCAGCATGATGAAATATGATGATAGAAATGTCTGAAATTGCAGCCGGACCTGCTATGATTTTGCATAGTACATGTTAAATTGTGCTATGAAACAGCAAATTGTTGGGATGTCATCCGCTTTGATTTTTCAGCTAATTTCAAACATAACACTTTACCTAAGGATGTTGGCGGTGTGGATGTCATCCGATTTGAACTTGTATAATGTCGTGTTTCTCCCTCCTGTCATGTTCAAGGTCGAAGTTGTGCGCAGACGGTGGTTTGCATAGGCAAAACTCTAGTCATTGGTATCTACAGAAGTATGCCTTGGATGATGCCTAAATTGTGCTAATAATCTTTTGTTTTTCTATGGTTCTTTTTGAGTTGGTGTCTTGACTGATTTCTCTGGTGTATTCAAGTAATCGGTCAAGGCACCATTTAAAGAACCCTAAAAAACTGTATTGTTGGAGACCCCATAATTGTATCAATGAACAACCACAAGTCTCTGGATAATAAGAATAGGCTTTCCTGAATATTTCAAGACAATTCAGCTACTTCCAATTTTTTTGGAACGCTGAGAAATGTCCCAAAACTAGGTAACGATCTGATGTGTTTTATTTTTTGGACAACAATGGTCTATTGAAGATTGTTGGAGATGCAACTCTCGGACCGACGAATCATCACATGAGCATTTTTGAAATGATGATTTTGTATGTGGGTACTAGGATCTCGATCCTTGAAAAATACGTCCATTTAGCAAATTAAGGGTCTGTTTGGCGCAGCTCTGGCGGCTGGAAAATCTCTATTCCAGCCGCCAGAGCTGTTTTATATGTGTTTGTGACAGCTCCCTGTGAAGAGCTTTTCAATCCGCCAGAGCTGTTTTGCAGCTTTTCAGAAATCTCCCTCCCCCCAGCTTCTGCTCTTGCAAAATAGCTTTCTCTCTCACAGGTTTTGGAAATCTAATGGTTTCTTCAGATGGAACATGCTTAGAGGTCGGACGGCCTTCCTCCGGCGATTCCGAGCCCCTGACGGCCTTCCTCGGGCGATTCCGAGCCCCCGACGTCCTTCCTCGGGCGATTCCGAGCGCACTTCTGCACAGAATACCCAAACACTCTGCAGCTTTTCAAAACTGCTCCCCAGAAATCTATTTTAAAACAGCTCTATCCGGACAGCAGCTTTTCAATCCGCCAGAGCTGTCCCAAACAGAGCCTAAAAGAACAATTGATATAAAAACACGTTTTAATTGGATATACATAGCCCCTAAATTTCTATTTGTACACCATTTTATTTGTAGCAAAAAACAAACAAATTAATTTACATTCAGGTTTTTAATATCAACTACAAATGCTTGTATTAAATCCTTCGTTAACATAAAACATAACACAATTCATTCTAAAAATCAATTACACATACTTGCACTAAGGCTCCGTTTGGTATGGTGGTGGTGGTCATGAACATGGGGGGTTAAATTGTCATATTTTAACACCCACCTAAGGAGTTTCATCCACTTTTATGCTCAAACGGATGATGCTTGTTAGGTGATCCTTAACGAATGACGGTTTAACCCAAGCTTTTACGACCACCACCACCGTGTCAAACGGAGCCTAAATCTTTCATCAATGTTCCTTTAACCTGCCTGAACAACAAGGTTTGTTAAAACATTACATTCATTTTTTCTTTAAGTAACAAAGTTAGCATTGCCCACAAAATGCATCCCAAAAACATCACATACAATAAAGTCAAATCAATTAGATTGTTAAAAATGATAGTCAAATCAATTATTTGGAAAAATAACATCATTTAAGGTAATGAACTACTCATTGCACCCCCAAAATACGGGGTTCTGGCATTTTGCATTATGAAAATTTAAATTTAACACTTTGCAACCCGAAAAACATTATCTTTGGCACTTTGCACCCCAGTCAGAAATTTCAGGGATATTTTTTGTCTCCCGCACCATCCTTTGACCATGATTCGCTACTCAGTGTTGTAGGAATAATGAAGTAGTTTACCAACAGAACAAAGCTCCTCAGTATGGATCACGTAGACATATTCAAGGCAATCAACCTCAAGCTTCTCGGTATGGAACGGCTCCTCGGCTCACACTCGAAATGGTGAGGCAAAGTCTTCCTCGTTGAGACTGTTAATTACGCACGAGACATCGACAAGGATCCGAAGGAGGTGCATGCATATGATGAAGTGTTGTGCAAAACCGTCATAGTTCAAATTCTTGGAGTTGCCCGGTCAAAAATACTCTTAAAATTTCGGTCTGATGTGCAAAGTGTCAAAGGTAATGTATTTCAAGTACAGAGTGCCAAAATTAAATTTTAGGCGTGTAAAGTGCTAAAGCAAGTATTTTGAAAGTGCAAATTTCCAAAAACCCTTATACCATGTTCCGCCCCCAATAATTGGAAATCAAACTTGGAATAGAGAATGCAGAATTCATTTCCACTGTTCGACGAGAAAGAATTGCCGCGGAAATGGAATGCGGTCTAATTCCACGGTTTTTAACTTATGCGTGGGCGAATTCTTAGGGTGTCGCCTGTTATTTCTCCCGAAGATTTCATTTCTCCCTATTCCTAACCTTATGCCGCAACTTATCCGCCCGACGAAAATGTTTCGCCGCTCCAATCTCGCCGCTCGATCTCGCCGGAGGTAAGATCTCCCTCTTTCTTCCTCATCTACTTCCTTTTCTTCCTCGTCTTCTTATTTTTAATATGTGTTTTCCACCGGAGGTGAGATGTATTAGTGTTAGGGTTTTTTATACACCTTTTGAAGTGGATTCAAATGTCAGTGATAATCTTTTATTTCTTTGGATCTTTATGCCAGTGATGTTTTAGGGTCCGAGTTTTGTATGAAGTTGTTTTTATCCTAATGACTGAGTTTGTTTTTATCTCTATGGCAATGATGTTTTAGGGTTTGTTGTACAACCCCGTATTCATGGAACGGGGTCCCAAAGCAAGGTGTAAGACTTGCTACACATTTATAAGCTTTTAGGGGGGTTTTGCACCTCCTGGGGGCCAATTGATAGTTGATCTGCATAATATACTAGTAGGGGGAAGAAACATTTGACTAGCTTACTAGTGCTTGGAGCACTCTTCAGAGGGAGAGTGCGACGGGAGGCTGACACTCCCCCCCAGCTCCTACCATAGGGTGCGAGTGTGGCGGGAGGCTGACACTCATACCGACCCCATTTCAGGGGGCAGGTGTGGCGGGAGGCCGGAACCCGCCCAGCTCGCCCGGCTGGAGTACTCTCCCGGCTGGAGCACTCTCCCGGTTGGAGTACTCGCCCGACTTGAGTACTCGCCCGACTGGAGTACTCGCCCGGCTGGAGTACTCGCCCGGCTGGAGTACTCGCCCAGCTCAAGGGTCTAGCCCGGCTCGAGGGTCTCGCCCGGCTGGAGGGTCTCGCCCGGCGGGAGGGTCTCGCCCGGCTGGAGTACTTGCCAGGCTTGAGGGTCTCACCCGGATTGAGGGTATCGCCCAGCTGGAGTACTCGCCCGGCTTGAGAGACTCGCCCGGCTTGAGAGACTCGCCCGACTTGAGGGTTCTCGCCCGACTTGAGGGTCTGCTACTTTGCCCTTGGTGTGTTGCGAATAGATGTTCAGAACAACGGAGTTTGGCTCTTGGCAGACCAGCCCTAGGGTATTTCAGTAATTTTAGAGCGGCAGGATTGCGCTATTGGCGAGCCATACCCAAAAACCTATAAATAGACCCTTGGGGTGCCTTGAATAGGGATCAGTTTTTCGCCAATCCTCATCTTCCTCCTTCATCCTCCAAGGCATCTAGCTCAGCATTGGATATGGAGGGGGAGATCTCAGAGGTCTTCAGGGTGTGAGGTAGGACCTCCACGCTCGGGCAAAGGGTTATTCTCCAAATTCAAGTCTCTCACCAAGGGACGGCTTGGGAGAAGTAGGTGTGAGCTGCATGTCACAACCCACATTTTCTCTGCATAAAAGGGTATAACAGAGTAAGGAGAAAACACGCATCGTGATGCCAAGTTGGCAGGGGATAACTGCAGACGTTTAGGCGAGACCACCACTAAACACTTTTTTGAAAGATTTATGAGTTATTTAAGGAAAATCCAGTTTTAAGTTAAACGGTTAGCCGTATCCCTCGGCTTACTGGTTCAACTAGTTCACGATTAAAATATAGGTATACACTGCGGAAAATACATAGATCAAATTGATTTTAACATCCAACTTGAGTATAAGCGTTCCATAAGGACAACTTATGATATGCAACTCTAGATTTATAATAAGTATAGAAAATATCTTTACGCTAACTAGAAAGTAGTGTTTTAGTTTTGAAAGAGATGACGAGTATGAAGTACTAATAGTAGAGTTTGTAAGTTAAAATATCTAACATGCAACCTAGGATAAAGCTTTCCCAGAGAGCAAGTATAAACAGCCATAGAAAACAGGCAACTCAGCAGCTTAGCAAAGTAATTAGTATTCCAAAAGAAAACCACCAGTGGACATCAACAATACTGACACGAGCCCACTGGTGAGCATGTATGTCTATACTAAAGTAAACAATCCAAAAACTACATCACAACGGTGAGGAAGACCTCTGCAACACAGCAGTCCACTAGCAAGTACCCAACTTAGCCGATCAACCGACTACTGCCCTAAACCTGAAGCATTCAAAAGAAGAAGACCTCAGTAAGAAAAATACATGTGGCAAAGGAAAATAATCAGGTAAAATGGCATAGCAAGAGATGGGTTTACCAAACCCGAGTACTAAAATGATGAAAACCACTGTTGGATAGCCAAGTAAATATAAGTACAGTAAAAATCTGAAATAAATGAGTCAATTGAACAAATGCAACAAGTGCAAAATGAAGCCACGCTTCGATAATATTTGCAAGGACTATCACGAAAGCATAAATTGAACTAGTAGCAACTGAGCATAATACAACTCGATCAAAACGTGAATCGTTAACACTTGACAAAATCAACCGGGCGGAGTCGGTGACTAATTGTCCCATACCAGGCTCCCAAGCCCAAATGTCTCACAAAAACACTGCAAGGGTGGCTACAGTCCACAAAACCCGACAGTCCACAAAAAAAGAATTATACGGGGGTGGCTACGGTCCACACAACCCAACAGTCCACAAAAAAGAATTTTGCGGGGGTGGCTACGGTTCACACAACCCAACAATCCTCAGAAACAGAGACCAAAAATATCCACCAAGTGCAACGATACACAAACTGACGTCCAGTTGGTGGTTCTTTATCCACTGCCAACCTTCATAGTCGAAGAGACATCAGATCCTAGCCAAATTCCAAGTTCAAACCTTAAGATAAACTAAAGCAGACCTAAAACCATCCTAAGGACTAAACTCGCCGAAATTGGACAAAAACGATGAAAAATTCTAAGTCCCAGGAAATTCGGCGAATTTTCCTTGTACTCGACGAAACTGCCTTGTGACAACCGGCGATATTCGTCGAACTCCGGACGGCGCTCGACGAATGGCCAACGATATTCTTCAAACTCCACTCTACGCTCGACGAATGGACAACGATATTCGTCGAACTCCGTTCGACGCTCGACGAATGGGTAGTGATATTCATCGAACTCTATTCGACAAATCGGCCGATGCTCGACGAGTAGTCAGCGATATTCGTCGAACTCCTTACGCTAACTTACAATACTCGCCAAAAATTACTTAACCTAAATTCTGCGATACTCGCCGAATTCCTACCCGATACCCGCCAAATTCTACTTAGGCTACAAACCTTTTACTCGGCAAAAATTCCTTATCTAAATTAAACAATACTCGATGAATAACTACATGATGATCGCCAAATTTTTACTTGTCCCGATTTCTTCCTAAACTCTATGGTTTAGCCAAAAGTCTAGATCTATCCCAGAGGGATATTTTCATGCTTTCTATACTACTCCTAAACTCTAAGGGAGTAAAGCAAAGGAAGGAGATCAAGTAAAAACGATCAAGCAAGGGAAGAGATCCACTTACCTCAAACTTTGGAGAAACGCCTCCCTCTCGCACCGCTTCAAGGATCAGCCGTAGAAAGCCCTAAGCAATGTTTCCTGAAACTTTTGGAGGAGAAGGGAGGTCAAAATTTCAAACCCTAACGTACAAAAATTTGGGAAACTGGAAGATCTTACCACGATCGCGAAGCCCTCACCGAGAGCTTTCCAAATCTCCTATCGATTGACGAAACCGACCACTCAATCACCCAAAATCGCCGGCCGAAAGCTCCGTCCGCCGCACGCCTCCTTCTTTCGCGAAACGAACCGTCGCCAGGTTACGGAAGGAAGTGTACAGTAGGTCTTCATATTTACGTATATATATATTATAATATTAATTTATTTATTTACAAATTAATATCACATCACATTAAATCCTAAAACGATTCGAAATCCATAATAACTCAGAATTTCACGAAATTCGCACCGTAGCTAAATACCGATGCTACGAATCCAACGACGAAGTCGAAACTCAAATTCGACAAACAAAACTTGGGCAAACACCTCCCGAAGCCAAAACACAAGCATTCCAAAAAAGGCTCCATCGAGTCACCAAAACAGACTCGGCTCGCATGAGAATCTTGCAAACAGGTTGTTGGATCCCTAATAAGATTTGAGCTAGATTCACTAAGTTAGGATCAAATGACCCACAATGTATAGCCAGGGTCATGGTTGTGTCCTAGAGTCCAAGCCAAGTCCTTAGAAGCAACACTGCATGGACCATCTGTCATCAAGACTTAGAGTTTTTCTAAAGACCAAGTAAAATGAGTTTGACGTTCGTCGAACTCAGGTCGAGGATAGTCGTGCACAGCTCGACGATCTCAGAGTAAATTCTCTGAGCTGAGCTCGACGAACTTGGTACTCAGGTCGAAGAACTTTGGACACTATACTTCAACACTTCAAGATCAGAAAACATCTCTTTATTCTAAGTCCAGAGTCAGACTTTGGTCGACGCACTTGATTCTCAGCTCGACGAACTGTGACCATAATAGCTAGAGTTATCCAGCAGCAGTTAAGTGGTCCTCAGCTCGACGAAATAAATTCTTAGGTCGACAAATTCTGGATACTTCACTTCAACACCTTCATCTAGAAGCATCTGAAATTATTCCAAGTCAAGAATCATCTCCAGTCGACGAAGTTACAATCTCAGCTCGATGAACTTGAGGGACAGAATAAGCTAGTCTGGATAATGTAGTTTTCTGCTTTAGCTTGACGATCTTGGAACTCAGCTCGACGAACAGAAGTCATCTGGTCGAACGAACTCAGCAACTCAGCTCGACGAACTGTGGACACAGCTCGACGATTTCTGCTATCAGTTCGACGAATCCAGACTTAGTCATTTTTCCATCCTTCTGTCCCCATTCTACTACAATAATTCCTGAGTAATTAGTGCTCTAATATTCTCTGAATATAACCGTTAGAAGAGTATTGATTATGGTATTCTCCAGGATTATTGTCCTGCCGTTTTTCCATGGGACAGTTAGGGAAATAATTCAATGCTGTTTATTCTCTAGGCCGTCAGCATTGATTACGAAAGATTCAAATTTCGAAAGACCAATTTCCCCAGGAAATATAAAAGAGATCTTCTTTTTTTTGATACAGATAATATACAGATACATAGACACTTACTAAGAGTTACAGAATACAGAAGAACAAGAGAGATAGACACACAGAAAATACAATCAGTCTGAAAAATAAGGATCTCTCTATCTCTGCTCCTTCTTACAAAGAACTCTGCTTACAGAATACAAGCCCAAGACTAGAAGAACATCTGCTTCCTGAAGAAGAAGAACAATCAATCAAATATCAAGAGTCTTCCTTCTTCATCTCTGCAGGACACTTTAAATGACAACAAGAAATCCATCTGTCAAAGAAGTTCTTGGAGATTTCTTTGGTCAAGGCTGCAGATTGAAGGCCTACTCACCCTGTACAAAGCTTCCCAGCCTGAACCCTTTTACATCTCAGGGGGAGCTTTGAAAACATCACTGAATCCACATAGTCTTCTCATTGTGATTGAGAAAAGAAGACTTTCATCACTCTCTCATCCCCATCTCTGTACAGGGTTTTAATTCCCTTCAAAATTATTCTGGTTCACAAGTCTCCTTCCAAAAGACTTGGGTTGGTTTTTGATCACCTGATCAAAAGCTCATTGGTGTCAGACACCTTATCAAAAATCTGAGTCGATTCCTACCATGGTGGTAGAAAAGTGGATGTACCCAGGTTGGGGAACCACTATAAATTCTTATGTTGTTTGGATGACCCATTTCTTTTGTGTTCTTGCTGTGGCTGTGATTATTAGGACTGCAGTTTATATTTTGTTAGTTTTATTCTGCACTTCTTAAATTGCAGCAAATGCTATAAAGATTTTTAGGAATTAAGAATACTATATTCACCCCCCTCTAGAGTATTTCTGATCTAACAGCTCACTTTCAATTGGAATCAGAGCAGGTTCCTTTGGTTGTACAAGCTAACCCTTGAACCAAAGATCCTTTGTTAGATCTAAATTTTATTTTTATTTCCATTTAGATTTATATACATAGTTATGACACAGAACAAGGACTATGCAAGCACCAGACCTCCAGTTTGCAACCTAAATAGGTTTGCCATCTGGAAGGCAAGAATCAAATTATACATGAACTTTATTGATGAAGATATCTACAATTCCATCTTGATAGGTCCTCCTCAAGCCACTGCATCTACCTCCACAACAACATCTTCAAGCACAACTGCAGTTCCACCACCTGAGTGGACTGAGGCCCAGAAGAAAGCAAAGATTGTTAATGCCAAGTTAATGAACATACTGGCATAAACAATATCTGATGACATCTTTCAAAAAGGTGGCTGAGTGCACCTCTGCAAAAGCAATCTGGGATTCACTCAACCAAATGGTTGCTGGCTCAACAGATGAGAGGAAAGATAGAAGATCAAACCTCATCACACAATATGAAAACTTCAAAAAGCATGAAGCAGAAACAGTTGAAGTGATGTACAACAGGCTTAGCTCCATCATCAGTGAGCTAAGGACCTTAGATAAAGAAATCACCTTGACTGAAGTAAATGACAAGATCCTTATGTGCTTCCCAAGCTCATGGGATTCAAGGATCTGGCCCATCAAGGAGGCCAGAAGCCTAAATGAGATATCCACTGAATATCTATTAGGCAAAATAAAGTCCTATGAATAACTGATTAAATCCAGGGAGGCAGCTGAGCAAAGAACACCCCCTCCAGCAAGAAAAGAGCATAGCAATGCTTTCAAGGCAGCTGAAGAGATAGAGACTTCCTCAACAAATGAAGAACTCATGAGTCTTTTTGCCAAAAGATTCTACAAAATGGCAAGAAAAGATTTCAGGAGGGAGTCATCAAGGCAGGAGGACAAGCCTAGATATGATAAGACACCAACCAAAGAAGTTGTGTGTTTTGGATGCAGGAAGCCTGGGCACTTCATCTCTGAGTGTCCAGAGAATCAGAAGAAAGACAAGAGAAGAGAGAAAGATACCAGGAAACAGCACAACATCAGACCTTCTTCCAGCAAATACAAGAAGAAAGAGAAGGGTTTTGTGGCTGAAACCTTGAGTGAGACTGAAGAAGAATCAACATCTTCTAGCTCCAGTGAAGATGAGGAAGAGTCAAGGGCCAAGGAGGTTTGCCTCATGACAATTGATGCTTCCAGGAGCCATTCAGAAGAAGATGATTCAGACAATGAAGCAGCCTCAGATTCTGAAGCTGACAAGGTATTGTCTTCTTTTGATTACAATTTTGATTCCTTTAAATTTGAATTCAAAATAATGTGTATAGATTTAATTAATTCAGAAAAGGAAATCAAAACTCTTAGGGAAAAACTAGGAATTTTAGAAAATGTAAACTCTGAAAATAATAGATTAAAGGATGAATTGTGTTTAGCCAATGAACAAATCATAATGTTGAAGACTGAGCTTAGTGAGGCTAAACAACTTGAGGAGACTCTTAATGGAAGAAGCCTCAAGCTGATAGACATCACAGGCACTGTTAATGCTAGACTTAATGACAAACTAGGCTTAGGTGCTTCATCAAGTTTCCCCCCTATTCTCAAGAAAAACATATTGACAACTCCAATCCAATTTGTTTCTGCTAAGGGGAAAGAGAAAGTAAACTATAAACAAACAATAGAAAATGTTCCCAAATTAATAGGTCTGAAAACCAAAAATCAGAAAACCTTAAGTAAAAACAAGGTTCATCAGAATTCGTCGAACTTAGATGACGAAATGCAGCCAGTTCGTCGGACCCAGATCGACGAACTCTGAACGAAAACTATAGTTATAATTATTCGTCTAACTGCGATCGACGAACTCTGTATGGTTCGTCGAGCAGAGGTCGACGAACGTGGGGCACAGAAAATGAATATGTTCATTCTCTGGGCAGAGATCGACGATCTTAACCCAATTCGTCGAACTCTGCTCGACGAACTCACAGAAATTCGTCGAACCCAGAAAGACTTAACCAAAACTTTAATTATAACAAAAACTTAAATAATTCCAGGAAAACTTTTAATCCACTAGCTGATTGGGTCATACCACCTAGGAGATATCACCCTCTAGGATATAAATCACAACCAGAATATTCTGTTATTTCCAGCTTTTCATACCAGGAAAGCAAAGGACCCAAGGTAACCTGGGTCAAGAACATTTAACTGTTTTCATTGCAGGTGAAGAGCTGTCCAGCAAATAATCAAATATGGTACCTGGACAATGGGTGCTCCAAGCACATGACTGGCAGCAATGACATCTTACACAACTACAAGTCCAAGCTGGGGCCAAAGGTTATCTTTGGGGATTCCAAATGTGGCCAGTCAGAAGGCTTTGGAGAAGTGAAGATTGGAGCTGTCACATTTAAGAAGGTAATATATGTCAGTGGACTCAAGCATAACCTCATCTCTATAAGTCAGTTATGTGATGAAGGTTATCAGGTACATTTCAATTTATCTTCTTGTACTATTGCTAATAAAGAAAACCAAACAGTTTTAATTAGAAATAGACAAGACAACATATATTTAGTTGATTTTCTATCTGCCAATTCTGATATCTGCTTACTTAATATTACTAGTAATCAGAATGATTTATGACATAAAAGGCTAGGTCATGTAAACTTGAAAAACATTGCTAGGTTATCTAAAGACAACCTTGTTAGAGGTCTACCTTCTGGTCCCTACAAGAAGGAAGGTCTCTGCAGGGCTTGTCAACTAGGCAAGCAAACTAAATCTAGTTTTAAATCTGTAAATAAAAGTGATTCGCCTAGGATTTTGTATTTGCTACATATGGATCTCTTTGGACCCATTGTTGTACAAAGACTAGGAGGGAAATCCTACACCTTAGTTATTGTGGATGACTTCTTCAGGTTCACTTGAGTATCCTTTCTGAGATCTAAGTTAGATACCTTTAAGGTTCTTACAGATTTTCTCAGGACCATACAGATTGAGTTCTCTACTCATGTTGCATTGATCAGAAGTGATCATGGCACAGAGTTTGAGTCTCTTCTTATGCATGAGTTCTATGAGAAGGAAGGTATCAGGCATTGCTTCTTAGCTCCTAAAAATCCTCAACAAAATGGGCTAGCTGAAAGGAAAAATAGGACACTCATTGAAGCTGCAGGTACATTGCTTGCAGATGCTTACATGCCCCTAACCTTTTGGGTAGAGGCTATGAGCACATCAAATTATGTCCTGAACAGGATTTTAATTCATAAACTAAAGAATAGGACTCCCTATGAATTACTTAAAGGGAAGAAACCTAAAATCAACTATTTTAAAGTATTTGAATGTATATGTTATATTAACAACAACAACAAAAGATACATTAGAAAGTTTGAGGCTAAGGCTGAAGAGAGAATTTTTCTAGGATATTCCCAAGTAAGCAAAGCCTATAGGGTTTTTAATAAATTATCATTAAAAATTGAAGAGTCCATTCATGTTTCTTTTGATGAAACTAACATGTCTTGCATGGAGAAAGAGATTTATACCAATAGCCTTTTGCAGGTACCTCACTTGTGTGGAGATTGGATGAACTAAAACTTACCCAAAAGGTTCCAACACATCCTTCTCCACAAGTTAATGAAGAGAGTGAAGATGAAAGCATTGAAGGAATTGAACTTCCTCCAACAGCAAACATAATTCCCCAAGAGGAATTAATCCAAGATGCTATTGCACAACCAACTCCACCCACTGATTTAGTCACACTTAGGGATCATCCCAGACCTCAAGTGATTGGAGACATATCAGTAGGTGTACAGACAAGGCATCAACTCAATCAAGATGTGATGCATGTCTGCTTTCTCTCTCAGGTTGAACCTCTATCAATCCATGATACAGAGCAATATCCCCACTGGATCATTGCAATGCAGGATGAATTAAACCAATTTGAGAGATGTAGAGTTTGAGATTTAGTTCCAAGACCCTAAGACTATCTAGTAATTGGAACCAAATGGGTATACAGAAACAAACTGGATGCCTAAGAAGTGATTGTGAGGAACAAGGATAGGCTTGTTGCTCAAGGTTATAGGCAAGAGGAAGGGATTGACTATGACCAAACATTTGCACCAGTTGCAAGGTTGGAGGCCATCAAAATTTTTCTAGCCTATGCAACATACAAAAAATTCAAGGTGTATCAGATGGATGTGAAGAGTGCATTTCTTAATGGAGTACTTAACGAAGAGGTTTATGTTGAACAAACTCCAGGTTTTGTCTCTCCAACTCACCCTTATCATGTTTTCAAATTGCATAAAGCTCTTTATGGTCTCAAGCAAGCTCCAAGAACTTGGTATGAGACCCTAGCTAGCTTTTTGATAGAGCATAAATTAATTAGAGGCATTATAGATAGAACACTTTTCACTAGACATCATAAGGATCAAATATTATTAGTGCAAATATATGTGGATGACATCATATTTGGGTCTATTGATTCCAAATTATGCAAGAGGTTCTCTGACCTCATGCATTCAAAATTTGAAATGAGTAGCATGGTGAGCTTTCCTACTTCCTTGGTCTCCAAGTGAAGCAACTCCCTGATGACATCTTCATCTCCAAAGCCAAATATGCAAAAGAGCTTATCAAAAAGTTTGGGATGGCTGATGCCACAGCAAAGAAAACACCCATGGCTACAAATGTTGTAGTAGACTCTAATCCACATGGGAAACCTGTGGACCAAAAATTATATAGGGGCATTATTGGGTCCCTACTATATCTTACAGCAAGCATACCTGATATTATGTTTGCCACATGCCTTTGTGCTAGGTTCTAAGTGAATCCCAAAAGAATCTCATCTAATTTTCTTAAAAAGGATTTTGAGATATATAAAGAGTTGTCCTAGTCTAGGCCTATGGTATCCAGCTGAGTCAGAATTTGATTTAATTGGATTTTCAGATGCTGACTTTGCTGGATGCAGGGTCGATAGGAAAAGCACCTCAGGGACTTGTCAATTCCTTAGTATGAGGTTGGTATCCTGGTTTTGTAAGAAACAGTCATCTGTGTCTACCTCAACTGCAGAGGCTGAGTATATTGCAACTGGTAGTTGTTGTTCCCAGATGCTGTAGATTCAAAATCCATTACTAGACTATGGTCTCAACTTAAATAATTCAACTCTATTTTGTGATAACACAAGTACTATAGCAATATCACAAAATCTAGTCCATCACAGTAAGACAAAACATATAGACATTAGACATCATTTCATTAGAGAGTGTGTGGACAAAAACAAAATTAATCTTGTCTATATCTACACTGATTTATAAAGAGCTGATATATTCACCAAACCTCTAGATGAGAGAAATCACATATTCTTTATAAATCAGCTTGGAATGATTAATGGCGAAGATTTGGTTTAGTTTCTGTCTGCACTCGACGAATTTTCCAGATTTCGTCGAACGGAGCTCGACAAACTAGGGAAAGTTCGGGAGATATTCGTCGAACGAAGGTCGACAAACTCTATGTGAGTGAAGCTGTTTTTGTCAAACGGAGATCGACGAATTCACTTCAGAAAACCTTCGTCGAACGGAGCTCGACGAAATGTCTTTAACTCTTCCAGCTGAGCTCGACGAATTATTTCACTATCAATTATTTCGTCGATCTCAGGTCGAAGAATTTCTTATTTTTCGTGGAACGGAGTTTGTCGATTTATATTCGAGAAAATCTTATAACTAGGTTTTCTTCGACCTTCGTCCCACGCTTTCTGTTCCCTTTACACTTGATCGTCGTTTCTCTCTTTTCCAGGTGATTTCATGGCGATTCAAGCAGGAATCCTAGCCGCTATGAAGTTTGACACAAGATTTGATGTCGACTTCGACACATTTCAACACTCTGATCCAATTTTTCTGAACATTCTGACTCTACTGGAAGAACAGAATTTGAAAAACCTGATGACAACAAGAATAAAGCTGGCTGGAACAGAAATTAGAGAATGGGTCTATACTTCATCTACATCAGGGGAAAACACCATGATAGGAACAATCGCGGGTAATGCCATTTCTTTGACTCCCGCAGTTTTAACTGAATTTTTTGATTTGATAAATGGAGAAGAAGAACTGGATATAGATTCTGAAGAATATGATATGATGTTGAGTCTGATGGGTTATGCTGGAGATAACCCAAATAAGCTGTTGAAGAAGCACCTATCTGCATAATATAAGTTTCTGGCAGATATAGTGGGAAAGGTCTTGCTGGGCAAGCACACTGCCTATGACTACATCGCCAGACATCAATTCCTGGTCATGTGTGCAGTAGTTAATAAGAAGAAAGTGGATTGGGTACAGATCATTTTTGATCTTATTAAGAAAAAGTGTAATAAAAAGGAAGTGTGCTTTGGAAGGATCCTAGGGATCTTTTTGCAAGAAAAAGCTGTTGAATCCCTGGTCTCACAGACCATATTCATAAATGCCAGCAAAAGGCTCACCTGTGCCCTGTTTGGCAGGTGGGAGAGGACCATAACTAAGCCATCCAAGGCTTCAACCTCTTCCACCCCAGCTTCTGAAAGCACAAGGGCTGCTAGAGCCACTCCCCACTCTACTGAAGATATCATCCCCACACCTCCATCCCTTCTAGCAACTCAACAACAATCACCCTCCACAATTCATACTCCCTCTCTTCAACCACATCCACAACTCCAACAACAACTCCACCAAGTTCATGTTCCTACTACAGTTACATCTTCTGCCACCTCTCTACCCCTAGATCTTACCACCATCCCCTCATCTCCTATTCAGGAATATCATCTTCCTACTCCACCACAATCTCCACATGATTCACCAACTCCTCCATCATCTCCTCTTCCACCTCACCTATCCTCCATTCCAACTTTTGATCTTCTGACTTCCCCCCTCAACTCTCCCTCCCCTCCAGATTCGCACATGCTAGATGCCATCCCTCCATCATCTACCATCCCTCCAAATGTATCCACCCAACATTCTACTGAACCATCTGCCTCTCCACCTCTGAATCCCTCCACCATCTACTCTGTAATTACTCTCATCACTCCTCTACTCAAATCTCTTATAGCAGAGGCCATTACACCTCTTGCTACTTCTATCTCCACTCTTTCTGCTCAACTCTCTGCCTTCACTGCTGCCCCCTCATCATTCAGGGGCCTGGCTCCAGTTATTACTGAAACCAGGCAGGGGGAGATGCTTGATAAAGAAGTTGCAGCAGCTCCAGCAGAACCATCAGTTCAAGCAGTAGTTCCAGCAGTGATAGAGGTAGCAACAGCAGCAGTAGTTGATATAGATTATACTGATACAGATTTAATTGATTTAATTAAATTCATTGATACTAACATGGACTTAGAAGAGTCAGTACCAGAGGACATTATTACATGTGGTGATTTCATCATTAATCCCATAGTAAATTTAGATAATTTGTTAAAATTTTTTGATATTGCATTGTTGAGATGTCCTACAGCAGAGTATACTAAGCCATTCTTGGCTATTGTACCATATACTTCCCCAATAAGTCCTCAAGTTACAAAGCAACTTAGTGACAGTTTTGTTGTTCCTAAGCCCACAGTCATTCCATCTTCTCCAGCAATTTCTTCTGCACCTAGTTTTGTCATGGATGACTCTCCAATGTCAGATCTGGATGACTTGATCTTGGCTGACATTGAAGAAGAGGAAAAGGAAGCTGCTGAAAGCACTGTCAAAATCAGCTCTCCAGCTTCTCCTGTGGCTTCTCCTCCAGCTCCTGTTGAAGTTCCTGCTCAAGCTCCATCTCTACCTGAAAAACCTATCATTTCTGCTGAGGCTCTAAAAGCTTTAAATGATTTATACGATAACCCTCAGAGATCTGATGATGATGATGAGGATGAGGATGATGATTCTGATGATGAGCCCAAGAGGAAGCCAGTTTCCAAGAAAAGAAAAGCTCCTCCTCCTGCTCCAAAGCCAAATCCAAACAATGACACTCCCTATCATATCCTCCAGAACATAACTCCATACAAAGGGATGTCAGCTTGGATGTGGTTATCCAAAAATCAGCAGAAGGAGAGGAAGAAAAGCAAAAGGTACTCTCCTCCTCCAGTTCAAAGATTCAGAAAAGATCCACCTCCTCCACCTCCTCCAGCTGCTGGTGCTTCAGGCACAACTTCTCAAAGATCTGCCCCTGTTCAAACATATCAGAGACACCATGGGTGATCATCTTCTGAAAGCAGTCAGCATAGGCATTACTCTTCAGGCAAGCAGCATCAACCACAACAACAGCATCAACAACAGCTATCATCCCCTGCAGATCAGAAAGCTGAAAGTCCTAAAAGGCCAAACTCTCCTCCTGTTCCTTTTGAAGATCCAGAAACAGCTACTACTGCTAGAATGGGCAGGTTCTAAAAACTAGTAGGCCTTTCTATGATTAACAAAGCCAAAGCTGAAGGAAAGGATCCTTCTGAATATTCAACAATGTCAAAGTACATGAAAGAGGAACTTACGAGGTTTGAGAAAGCAAACAAGTTTTTCAATATTGATAACTACATGAAGTTGCACCCAAAAGCAGTTGCCCCCAGAGCCACATCTTTGAAGATTATAGGGGCTACTGATATGACCATGATAAAAGTGCAAGCTTCAGATGCAAACAGAGAGATTATGTTTACAAAGCCTGGAGAGGAGCAAGCAAGAAATGCCAAAGGAAAAGAAACAGAAGAAGTAAATTTTGAACTCTTTTATTTTCTACAATTATCTATAACAGCTCTATATTCTGAATAAAGCTTATATATATATATATCTACTGCATGTATTATTGATCTCTGCCAGATATATGCTTTTTCTGCTTTGTTTATTTTCAGTTTGAGTATGAGTCTGTAATTAGTGATCTCAACCCAAATAGGGGGAGATTGTTGGATCCCTAGTAAGATTTGGGCTAGGTTCACTAAGTTAGGATCAAATGACCCACAATATATAGCCAGGGTCATGGTTGTGTCCTAGAGTCTAGGCTGAGTCCTTAGAAGCAACACTGCATGGACCAACTATCATCAAGACTGCCAGAGACTCAAGACTTAGAGTTTTTCTAAAGACCAAGTAAAATGAGTTCGACGTTCGTCGAACTCAGGTCGACGATAGTCGTGCTCAGCTCGACGATCTCAGAGTAAATTCTCTGAGCTGAGCTCGACGAACTTGGTACTCAGGTCGACGAACTTTGGACACTATACTTCAACACTTCAAGATCAGAAAACATCTCTTTATTCTAAGTCTAGAGTTAGACTTTGGTCGACGAACATGATTCTCAGCTCGACGAACTGTGACCACAATAGCTAGAGTTATCCAGCAGCAGTTAAGTTGTCCTCAGCTCGACAAAACCAATTCTTAGGTCGACGAATTCTGGATACTTCACTTCAACACCTTCATCCAGAAGCATCTGAAATTATTCCAAGTCCAGAATCATCTCCAGTCGACGAAGTTACAATCTCAGCTCGACGAACTTGAGACACATAAGAAGCAAGTCTGGATAATGCAATTTTCTGCTTTAGCTCGACGATCTTGGAACTCAGCTCGACGAACATAAGTCATCTGGTCGACGAACTCAGCAACTCAGCTCGACGAACTGTGGACTCAGCTCGATGATTTCTGCTATCAGTTCGACGAATCCAAACTTAGTCATTTTCCATCCTTCTGTCCCCATTATACTGCAATAATTCCTGAGTAATTAGTGCTCTAATATTCTCTGAATATAACCATTAGAAGAGCATTGATTATGGTATTCTCCAGGATTATTGTCTGCCGTTTTTCCATGAGACAGTTGGGGAAATAATTCAATGCTGTTTATTCTCTAGGCCGTCAACATTGATTAAAGAAGATTCAAATTTCGAAAGACCAATTTCCCCAGGAAATATAAAAGAGATTTTCTTTTTTTGATACAGATAATATACAGATAGACAGACACTTACAAAGAGTTACAGAATACAGAAGAACAAGAGAGATAGACACACAGAAAAATACAATCAGTCTGAAAAATAAGGATCTCTCTATCTTTGCTCCTTCTTACAAAGAGCTCTGCTTACAGAAAACAAGCCTAAGACCAGAAGAACATCTGCTTCCTGAAGAAGAAGAACAATCAATCAAATATCAAGAGTCTTCCTTCTTCATCTCTGCAAGACACTTCAAAGGACAACAAGAAATCCATCTGTCAAAGAAGTTCCTGAAGATTTCTCTGGTCAAGGCTGCAGATTGAAGGCCTACTCACCCTGTGCAAAGCCTCCCAGCCTGAACCCTTTTACATCTCAGGGGAAGATTTGACAACATCACTAAATCCACATAGTCTTCTCATTATGATTGAGATAAGAAGACTTTCATCACTCTCTCATCCCCACCTCTGTACATTGTTTTAATTCCCTTCAAAATTATTCAGGTTCACAAGTCTCCTTCCAAAAGACTTGGGTTGGTTTTTGAGCACCTGATCAAAAGCTCATTGGTGTCAGGCACTTGATCAAAAATCTGAGTGGATTCCTACCAGGGTGGTAGAAGAGTGGATGTACTCAGGTTGGGGAACCACTATAAATTCTTGTGTTATCTGGATGCCCATTTCTTTTGTGTTCTTGTTGTGGATGTGATTATTAGGACTGCAGTTTATATTTATTTAGTTTTATTCTGCACTTCTTAAATTGCAGCAAATGCTGTAAAGATTTTTAGGAATTAAGAATACTCTATTCACCCCCCTCTAGAGTATTTCTGATCTAACATCTCACTTTCACAGGCTAACCCAGCCACACAGGAAACTCAAAGAGCAAAACCATGCTCTAACAATGACACAAGCCAATCATGCAATAATGTAACACCCTGACGTCAAAATTACGGCATTACAGGAATAAAAATAAATACCGCAAAAATCAAGTGCGTTACACTGCACCCCTGGTACGAACTCTAGGTGGAATCGAATTTCGATTTCAAAATTTTGGTGCGGTGAGCATGGACCGCGGCTCATACAGAAGTTCCCAAGCAGGTTCCATGGCGGGAGATCGTGGAGGTGGTGATGACCCCAACCAGCTCCCCAACCCAACACCCTTTGTAGGGAGGGAAGAGTTCATGGCCTCCATCTAAGGCATCATGAAGATGCTGTGAAGTATTGCTCCTCGAGTGACTGCTCCACTCCCACCCCCCAGGATCTAGTTACCAGGGGTCTCGGCGAGACAACGTCCAGGGGTCTCGACGTGTAATGCCCCAAAATTCGAAAGAGGGACGAGCAGCGTCGAGAGCCAAGTTTGAGTCTTGGTAAGGGTCATACAGTATAGGACACGGGCGTGTCCATGGCCGTGTCGTGCTCGGGTTCGTCGAGAGCCCGGTAAGTCGACGATTTTCGCTCTACGAATTGTCGAGACAGGGAACACGGCCTAGGAAACGGGCGTGTCCATGGCTGTGTCGTGCCCAGGTTCGATGGAGAACTCGGGTGGTCGACGAACTGCACTCGACGAAGTGTCGAGACAGTGAACACGACTTGGGACACGGGCGTGTCCAAGGCCGTATTGTGCGCATGTTCGACGAATTTTCCGCAAAGTCGACAAAGAGGCAGTCGACGATCGTCGAGACTTCGAACACGGCATTGGACACGGGCGTGTCACAAGCCATGTTCGGCCCAGGTGTTTTGATTTTCAGTTCGGATCGTGGCCGTTCGTTTCGTTCTTTTGGGATCTGATGGTCCAGGGTTGCCCTTGCTTGGTTAAGTCTGGGAATAGGGTTTGGGAACCCTCATTCTTCTTCAAGTACTCTCTTTCTAAGATCTAGAGAGAAGGGAGAGCAAGGAAGGAGGTGAAGGAGAGATCCGGTTACCGAGAAGATTAGGTGCTCCAAATCGCGTGCTGAGTCCAGATTCGTGGAGGCAAGACCGTTGCGAAGGTTTTCATTTGACTAAGTTTCCATGGCTAGGAAGAGGGGTCGGAAGGTAACAACACTTCTCCTCTTGGTTTTAGGATGCGTGTTTTGCATCTTTTACTTTCTAGTTTTTGGGCACCAAACTCTCAAATGAGAGGGGTTTGGGTCGCCATGGTTCAAGAGGAACCTCCGGGTCGATTGAGTCCGTCCCCAGCATTTTTTTGCATTAGTTATCCGCTCCGTTAGTGGATTAGGCATTGTGGGTGTAACGTCCCGAATCGCTCTAGGCCCCTAGTATGTGTTTTTTGAGTCAGGAGGGTTGACTCGAGTGCTGGGACGTGCAGGGAATTGGACTGCACATGGGGAGTAGAGAAATCAGTGCTGTGAGGGGACACGGGTAGAGACACGGGCGTGTCCCTACCCGTGTGCGTGTGTGCGTCGAGCTGAACTCGATGAGGCATGTCGAGATCGACGAGCTGTGTCGACACCATGTGACACGGGTAGCGGCACGGGCGTGTCCCTACCCGTGTGTGGCGAGTTACACTCGACAGGGCGTGTCGAGACTGACGAACTGTGTCGACATCATGTGACACGGGTAGCGACACGGGCGTGTCCCTACCCGTGTGTGTTGGGTTACACTCGACAGGGCGTGTCGAGACTGACGATCCGTGTCGACACCTTGTGACACGGGTAGAGACACGGGCGTGTCCCTACCCGTGTGTGTCGAGTTACACTCGACAGGGCGTGTCGAGACTGACGATCCGTGTCGACACCTTGTGATACGGGTAGAGACACGGGCGTGTCCCTACCCGTGTGTGTCGAGTTACACTTGACGAGTCGTGTCGAGATCGACGAACTCTGTGTCGAGATCGACGAGATATGACACGGGTAGAGACACGGGCGTGTCTTTACCCATGTTCCGTGTATGTCGAGTTGAGTTCATCGAGATGCAACCCGAGAAGGACACGGCCAAGGACACGGCCAGGAACACGGCTGTGTCATGGGGACACGGGCCGGGACACGGGCGTGTCCCTACCCGTGTCAACTATTGAACCGACATGGAAACTGTCGTTGTCGCTTCGCCCAGGCAGGACACGGGTAAGGACACGGTCGTGTCCCTACCCGTGTCACTTTTCATATATAAGGGTGAGAGAAAACCCTAGCCATTTCCATGCTCACTTAATCCCTATTTGTCTGAGAGAATTTCTATAGAAGAGGAACTGCAGGAGCAAGTTCTAGGAAGGGTAAATCCGCCATCACCGTGAAAGAGAAGATGCCGCCGAGGAGAACTACGCGATCCATGGCCGGAAATGGTGGTACCGCTGGAACCGATGTGAGTTTCCTACCCTCTCCCTTGGTGCTAGATCTATAGTTATTTTCCTAGGAGATACATCGGCTCAAGAGAGTCTTGATGAAGAGAAGAAGTCTTCTAGGTTTGTCCATGCTAGGACTTGTGTTCTAGGTTTTAGATCTCTTCAACCACGCCTTTCTTCAATGTGATGATAAGGGATGGTTTCGTGAAGGGTATTGGCCTCATGAGGTTGAATAAGGGTGGAGGAAATTCTGGAATGATTTGGGATGATCGCATTGAGGAGGAAGATGAACCGATGCCGTTCATTCCGCCTTAAGATGCGTGCAGAATCTGTATTCTGCGCGCAGCAAACTTCATGGCCATTTTTAAGTATGATATGACCAGATCTGGGCTTTAGGATAAACATGAAAGTTGAAGCCCTTGAAAATACCTTTCCAACGAATGGTTGCACGACTTCTGGTGAAGTCTGTAGCGACGGAAAAGTCTAAACGAAAATGGTGTTCAATAAATCCTGCATGCAGAAACTGTGTTCTGTACGCAGCGGACTTCAAGTCTGATTTCAAATGGGATAATTTCAAATCTGGGTTGAGGTCTGAATACGAGAGTTGTAGACAACGGAAAGACCTTTCCATCGTGGGGTTACACGTCTTTACCGGATTCCTGTAGCTTCGGGAATATCCGGTCGAAGTTGCTGTCCAGATTCAACCTCCACCTAAATTCTGGGCTTAATGGAAAATGGATTTTGATTCGGTGGAATTAATAATGCAAGATACTTGGCTTGGATGAATGATTAATCATTTGTTGCAGATTTCATATTATCAAATTGAGAAACAATATTATTTAAACGAATTGAATTGGTAGGAATTGAAAGATTGATTATTGTGCACTTCATGTTTATATTATGACATTATCAAATGAAAAGTGTGATAGATATTTATATGCGCATCATGTTTATATTACATTGTCATCATTTGGAAAATCATATAGATGAATAGATTATGTCCATGGATATGTTTGATTAATGAAATGAGTCTTGTAGTCCAATACTTAGAGCGTCGTCTCCCTACGGGTAGTATTGTGAAGGGATGAAGTGCGGTGTTGACCGCCACTTGTTTTGGTTGTGTTGAGATAAGTTGTGGATGGATGGTTGTGCTGTGTCCTCGTGTTTACTTCCGAGGCCCCTTCCATGTATTTTGATGTGGTATTTGAATGTGGTGTGAGTCGACACGCGGTGTCGTAATCTTGGGTTAAGGATAGTGTGGCAGGTCTACGGGCTCGCCAATCGTCACACCGACGGGATTTGGCAGTTAGACTTGGTCGGTTTGGGCTGTGTCCTCGGTGTTCACGTCCCGAGGCCCATCCGGCCATGTGAACGGTTGGGCTGTGTCCTCGTGCTTTCTTCCGAGGCCCCTTCCGGGTCACACAAGGCCAGTTCGGGCTGTGTTCTTGGTGCACATCTACCCAAGGCCCCGCTGGGCCATAGTACGCATGGGTTCCGCTGTTGTGTTTTTAGAGTTGAGGCGTACGGAGGCCTATATGAAGTAGTGTGATACCCGCCTAGTAGTAGAAGTGCCCGTTCTACTGTCACTGCCTGGCCACGGCAGCTGATGCCTGAGAGGTTAGCTACCTGCTCAAAAAGTGGGAACTATAGTCTGTGTCGACATAGCAATTGCATGAGTGTGCAAGAGTGAGTCATTGCATAGCATTCATAGCATTTCATAGCATTGCACAATAAGATCCTCATCGTATAAGTTTGTATGAGCATTCTTATAAGTTAAGTTACTTTCCTGCTGTTACTTATACTTGCTAGTTTAGTGTAGCTCTTAAATAAATGCTGATTATGATACTGTTACTCTTACACTACTGCCACCTGCTTGTACTTCCTTTACTTGCATACTTGTTATATACAATACTCTTGTTCCATTTCTCCGCCCGGTGCCGAGGAGTCGCCAGGGGAGCGGATGTGAAACCACTTAGTCGTTTCGACTAACGGTTGCTACGTCTTCCTTTTTAGGAGGTCACGCCGTAGGTTGAGCAGCCACAGACTACGCAGCAGGACAGCCAGACCAGGACGACAAGGCCTGAAGTGACGGTGTCGTCGATACCGTCGGTTACTGATGTTAGTATTTTGATTACTCTGATGTAGCCCGTTTGGGAAATGATTAGCTGTACTCTGATATTTTGTAGAAGCATGTTTAGCTTCTCATTATTGATGTTTTGGACATTACATACTTAGCGTGAATTACATATGGACACACCACTGCTTCTGCTAAGTCAGTTTGTCCCCAAATTGACTAATCAAACGGGGTGGCTCCATTGTTGAATGACTTCTTAGTTGAGGATCGTGGCAAACTGATATCCATTTGTAAGACCCCCCATCCCGGATCCCAAAACACGGCACGAAGGGGGAGTCTTATGCCCGGAACAGCCGCCTTGCGGTAGCATTAGCACACGGGCTAACCTGTACCATAAGACGCCTATTCCGCCGGCTACAACAATATCAATAGAACATGCCAACCCAACCGAAAACAATAAGCAAGAGAAGTCAAAATCCACACTAAGTATATAATGTCCAAAACATCAATAATGAGAAGCTAAACATCTTCTACAAAATATCAGAGTACAGCTAATCATTTCCCAAACGGGCTACATCAGAGTAAACAAAATACTAACATCAGTAACCGACGGTATCGACGACACCGTCACTTCAGGCCCTGTCGTCCTGGCCTGGCTGTCCTGCTGCGTAGTCTGCGGCTGCTCTACCTGCGGCGTGACCTCCTAAAAAGGAAGACGTAGCAACCGTTAGTCGAAACGACTAAGTGGTTTCACATCTGCTCCCCCGGCGACTCCTCGGCACCGGGCGGAGAAAAGGAACAAGAGTATTGTATATAACAAGTATGCAAGTAAAGGAAGTACATGTAACATCTCATTTCCAACTAGACCCCTAGGAGTGGTTTTGTCCATGACTAGGTCATGACAAACCCTAGGAAGCCAGGAATGGGCCAAGAGATAGGAGACAAGTGTGGAAAATCATCATGGTCTGCAAATAGTAGAACTCTAAACAATGGTTTAGGATGACCATGGGATACACCTTGACCCCAAGACCCTACCACAACACCCCCTAATACCTTGGGAGACCCATTAGAGCCATAAGGACCCATTGGGGTCAATCAAAGAGGCTCAGTTGACCAATGTCAACCCTAACCCAAAATGGGTCAAACTGGCCTACTTAGGGTCAATTGACCTACTCCTAGCCTAGAGAACCCCACCTATGCTCCCCCTAACTCTAAAGTGAAGTTAAGGGGTCACTAAGGACACATTGGGGTCAGCCCTAGAGGCCAGGTTGACCCAAGTCAACTCAAGCCCCTAATCTGGTCAAAGTACCCTTACCAAGGGTATGTGACCTCCAAAGTGCAAGGTAACCCTACATAACCCTTCCTATACCTTAGGGGAGGCCAATGGGTCACCAAGGACCCATTGGGGTCAACCCAAATGGTCATGTTGACCCAAGTCAACTCTAGCCCTAAAATGGTCAAAGTGCCCTTACCAAGGGACATGTGACCCCCAAGATGCCCAACCAACCCTATTCAAGTCTTCCTAGACCTTAAGGGAGTCCAATGGGTCACCAAGGACCCAATGGGGTCAACCCAGATGATCAAATTGACCCAGGTCAACCCTAACTTAAGCCAAGTCAAACCTAGCCCAAAAGGGCTAACCCAAGCCCAAGCCACTTCTTCCTTAGGCTAACCTCACTTTCATGATCAGCATGACTAAGTGGGATGCACATAGCCTATGGGATTGACCAGTCAACAAGGGTGACTAGGAGAGAGAAGGGAGCTTCCATCCATGTTAATGGTGGAGAGAGAAGATGGGGGAGAGGAAGGGGAGAGTGGAGCCGGCCAAAGGGAGACTAACAGCCACCTTTAATGGCTGCAATCAACTCCTCTACGGAAGATGAGTTGATTCCAGCCATTTCCCGGCCACCAAGGGGTGGATTCAGCCCCCCCCCCCCACTCAACCCGAGCCCCACCATTAATGGTGTTGAAGGGCATTGAAGAACTAGCCGCCCCCTCCCCAATTGCCCATTTAAACATCATCAGTGGGCAGAGAGGAACATTTTCGAGCTTTTACCTGGAGGAGACAGGCCGTCTCACTGTGCTGTTGTAGAAGCCGAGCGCCACCGCCGTCAACTATGGCATCCCGCCGCTCCACCCGCATTCAGGCCGCCAGGAAGGTTCTCCCCCTCTCCTTAACTCACAGGTAGATCATAAGTCTCCTTAGGTTTAAGTTTCGGGCTCAATTGAGCCCGATCAAAACCAAGATTTTCATGGTTTTCGGCAAAAAATTATCCTGCTAGAACCGCCGGAAAACACCTCTCCGGCGGCTGAGCCGCCGCCTGGCGATAGCCACCACCTCAACGGAGGTGGTGGTGGCGGTGGCCGACCGGGGAAGGGGCTAGATCGCCGGCGGCAGAGCTTGGAAGCGGCTCCAGGCGGGATGGATCCTGGTCGTCGGCTCAAGGAGGAAGATGAAGGGATCCCGTCCCTTTTGCTTCAAGATCTGTGCCCCTATATGATTAAACTATAGGAAATCTTTTTATATTAATGTGATTTATGTCACAGATTTTGATATTATTGGTTTCAAATTTTAAAACTACTTAGGCCCCTCTGCAGAAACAGTCACCAACATGAGTCCTTTGTGTCTACTTTATTTTAAAATTGGTTTGAACCAATTTGGGTGCATGGTCTGACCAGGGCACCCATGTTGGTGGGACATACACTTAGGGATAGACAGTCATTAAACTGAGTGCCCACACCTCCTCCCTGGTCAAAATCACTTGAAATTTTGGCAGGGAGTTTATCATAGCTATACCTAGGGCCAGCCAAAAACTCAGAATTTTTGGAGATACTTTGCCTAAAGTTTTTGCTTTTATTTAATAATACTAGGGTAAATTAATTAAGTGGTCAAATGACCTCCACACCCTCCCAAATTTTGGAGAGTGGTCCCTAGCATCAAGACCTAGTTCTATACAAAATTTCATCTCATTTGGATATGTTTTGGTTAGGGAATCACCAAACCCTAGTTTGGCCTTAAGAGGGTATTTTTGATTACAAGTGCACTATGGACTTAGTGTGGTCCCCTCCCCTCAACAGAGGCTGAGGATTTGGACATTGACTTGGCATGGACAATGTCATCCTCTTGAGGAAGATGGAATGATTTAGGCTTGATTTGCCCTAGGGTTCAACCTCAAACCCTAAGGAAGGACTTTTGAGGGTTGTGAAGGACATGGGGGAAATGCCCTTGTATGGCCTTGGAAACCCAGTAGCATTGAGGGTAATGTAGCCTAAGATCTCTGGTAGGAACCTTAGAGGAGTTGGAGCAAGGTAGACACCTCAAAACCCTAACCCTAGTTTTAGGGTAGGAGCACAAATTTGAAGATTCAGCTACTAAACCTTCCCCAAAAGTTATGAAACTTGGGTAGAGTAGGTTTTAGTCCATCTAGAACACCTGGTAATTTCTATAGAATTTTATGGATTTTATTCCTGGTACTTCATTTGTTAATAACCAAAAGGCCCAAAATGATGTTTGATTTTCTTATGTTTATTCTGTGCATTTGAATCTAATGAAACTTGATCAGAATATCTTACAGGCCTAAGTGAATATCCCTGGATTTTATTATAATTTTTACTTGAGCTTATTTAGTACTTCCTTCACAAATTTTGGAAAGGGGCTTGGTAGAATAAAATTAATTAATGATGATTTATCTGTTGAAAAATCATGAGACTTAGGTTTTGATGTTTCCAGGCCAAAACGTACTTGTAGAAATTTATTTATAATTTTAGAGGTATGTTTTCAGAACTTCCTTTACAAGGCCAATGTTTTTGAGAATTGGATAATTAATTAATTTAGGGAATAATTCTTTCAAACAAATTATGAAACTTTACTTAGAGGTTTTATGTGCCCTTATAATCATCCTGGAATTTTCTCTGAATTTTTGGAAGTATTTGTGTTGTACATCCCCTTTTAATGATTTATTTTGGAATAAATTGGAAATAAAATTAAGGACTTAAACCTTGCTGAAAAATTGGGATATTCTGGATTTTTAGATGATTATTCATTTTGCATTTAACATAAATTTAGTGGAATTTTATCTTGTCTAAAACTTGTACTTCATGTTCAAACTTGGAACTTTTGGTTATTAGAATAAATAAATAAATTATCAGTTAAATTATGAAAATTAGGAAATTATGGATTCAGGCTACAAATGCCAATATAGTCCTCCAATAATTATTATATGAGTACTGGATGTTCATTTGGTATACTTCCCATTTTACGGGTCATATAGCTTAAGTGGTCTGCATTTAGTAAAACTGCAGGAAATCATTCGGGTTATGAATTAGAGCACATGTGTTGGGTTTTGTTGGTTTGCTGGAAAGGATAAATAGAATTAGGTGCATCATTGGAAGATAAAGTGAGTAGGATGTTGTTTTGGCTAGGGCTTAGAGGCGCTCGGGTCCGACGAAAGATCGTCCTCCCCGAGGTGAGGTGGAGTCAAGTCACCTTAGGATTAGCCTATCGTAACATGAGAAAGTAATGGGTAAGGGGATCAACCAATAACAAAAATAAGTACCTTGCGAAAGGAAACGTTGGGCGTAATCCCAACATAGTTCCTAGTGCCCCTTGAGAGCCCTTCACAGGGAATACCGGGGGCAGTCCTGGGTTAACGTAAACTGTTTTAACAAGCTGAAAAGAGTAACTTAGTAATTAGGGTTGCACCGTTCACAAACACTGATAGCACCGGTAGATAGCTGGGAGCTTCGGCTCGGATGGTTAAAAGACGGACTTTGGGTCCGGGGAGCTTCGACTTGATTGTTTGAGACAGACGTTTTGGTCCGGGGAGCTTCGGCTCGGTTTTTGATTACGCTAAATTTGCATGTGTATAAAAGAAATGAAAAATTAAGGTGGTGGGTCTTCGGTATTGGAGGGTCGATGCACCGACGCCAATACGTTGACTCGGCAAGTGTGGTTAGCACTTCGCCAACAGAAGTCCGGTGCGCCAGCCGACAAGAGTACGTAGGAGTCCGCTTCGTGCACTAAGCGTTAAGGCGTACGATAGGTCTGACCGGTAGTGCTTTACTGGTTTAGAGTTGGGAGAGGCCCAACCCACCGCTTCCGTCTGCCACTACGGAGGTATCCTGGGAAGTTACGACTCCAGAAAGGGGGAACTAAAGGTCTGTGTGCACAGAGTCGGGTGTGTGTGTTGCACTTGCATGTTCCATCATACCCACTTGCATGTCATAGCATAATCGATTCATTTAACCCCTGACACCTAATGTATAAGTGGAATGAGACACTTATACATTAGGACCTGCTAAACGACCCCTTGGTCTATAAGCTTGTGTGGGCAAGTTTATAAATTAAGGTCAATTTCGATATATATTTATATATTGCTGTGTGGTAACCGACACACCAACGTATAAATTGGTATGAGACTCTTTATACGATGGGAGCCTTGCAGAAGACCCCTTGGCTTATGTGTTCTTACATAAGTGAATGTTACTTTTTATATTTCATCTTATTGCCAATATTTATTATAGAATTGCTAGTATAGGTCCGCTGCCACCTGTTTTGATTATTCTCCACCTTCAAGTCCTCCCCTTTCTTCCTCTCCGCTCGGTGCCTAGGAGCCATGGGGGAAGGGGTGGGAGATGATAAGACTTAGTCTTTTAGACTAACGGTTTTCGAACCGCATCATTTAGGGGATCGTGGAGCCCAGCATGGAGGAGTAGCCCCAGAGACCGGTACGCTTGGAGGTGGGGCAGTCTAGCTCCGGAGTTCATACAACCGGGACCGTGAGTCTCGACCTTGAGTAGTTTTTCTGCTTTTGCTTCCGCATGAGTGATTTGTAGTGAGGATATGATGTACCGGGCATAAGCCCGTAGTTTAGTACTCTGATGTATTATTATGTGGACACTCCCTTCGTGAAGATTTATTTACTATGATATGTGATTTTCTGTGGACTGCAATTTTCCATTTTCTTCATTATGCTACTTTTCTGTGATCGAATTGGCCGACAGAATCGGCGCTTTGTGGTGATGAGCCTTCAGGGCGTGAAGGAGACACCGCAAAACGACGGTTCTGGGCCTAAGACCCCGGTGTTGAAAAACAAAAAAAAGGAGGGGTCTTACAGTACAAGCAGGTGGCAGTAGTGTAAGAGTAACAGTATCATAATCAACATTTATTTAAGAGCTACACTAAACTAGCAAGTATAAGTAACATCAGGAAAGTAACTTAACTTATAAGAATGCCCATACAAACCTTATAAGCTTAAGGGTCGGGTTACATAAAAGTAACTCATCGTATAAGAGTGCCCATACAAACTTATACGATGAGTATCTTGTTGTGCAATGCTATGAAATGCTATGAATGCTATGCAATGACTCACCCATGCACACTCATGCAATTGCTATGTCGACACAGACTATAGTTCTCACTTTTCGAGCAGGTAGCTAACCTCTCAGGCATCAGCCGCCGTGGCCAGGCGGTGACAGTAGAACGGGCACTTCTACTACTAGGCGGGTATCACATTACTTCACCTAGGCCTCCGTACGCCTCAATGCTAAGAACACAACAGCGGAGCCCATGCGTACTATGGCCCAACGGGGTCTTGGGTAGATGTGCACCAAGAACACAGCCCGAACTGGCCTTGTGTGACCCGGAAGGGGCCTCGGAAGAAAGCACGAGGACACAGCCCAACCGTTCACATGGCCGGAGGGGCCTCGGGACGTGAACACCGAGGACACAACCCAAACCGACCAAGTCTAACTGCCAACTCCCGTCGGTGTGACGACTGGCGAGCCCGTAGACCTGCCACACTATCCTTAACCCAGGATTACGACATCGCGTGTCGACTCACAACATATGCAAATACCACATCAACATACGTGGAAGGGGCCTCAGAAGTAAACACGAGGACACAAGCCAACCATCCATCCACAACTTATCTCAACACAACCAAAACAAGTGGCGGTCAACACCGCACTTCATCCCTTCACAATACTACCCGTAGGGAGACGACGCTCTAAGTATTGGACTACAAGACTCATTTCATTAATCAAACATATCCATGGACATAATCTTTTCATCTATATGACTTTCCAAATGATGACAATGTAATATAAACATGATGCGCATATAAAGATCTATCACACTTTTCATTTGATAATGTCATAATATAAACATGAAGTGCACAATTATCAATCTTTCAATTCCTACCAATTCCATTCGTTTAAATAATATTGTTTCTCAATTTGATAATATGAAATCTGCAACAAATGATTAATCATTCATCCAAGCCAAGTATCTTGCATTATTAATTCCACCGAATCAAAATCCATTTTCCATTAAGCCCAGAATTTAGGTGCAGGTTGAATCTGGACAGCAACTTCGACCGGAGATTCCCGAAGCTACAGGAATCCGGTGAAGACGTGTAACCACACGATGGAAAGGTCTTTCCGTGGTATACAACTCTCGTATTCAGATCTCAACCCAGATTTGACAATATCCCATTTGAAATCGGACTTGAAGTCCGCTGCGTACAGAACACAGTTTCTGCATGCAGGATTTATTGAACACCATTTTCGTTTAGACTTTCCCGTGGCTACAGACTTCGCCAGAAGTCATGCAACCATTCGTTGGAAAGGTATTTTCAAGGGCTTCAACTTTCGTGTTTAGCCGAAAGCCGAGATCTGGCCATATCATACTTAAAAATGGCTACGAAGTTCGCTGCGCACAGAATACAGATTCTGCACGCATCTTAAGGCGGAATGAAGGACATTGGTTCATCTTCCTCCTCAATGCGATCATCCCAAATCATTCCAGAATTTCCTCCACCATTATTCAACCTCATGAGGCCAATACCCTTCACGAAACCATCCCTTATCATCACATTGAAGAAAGGCGTGGTTGAAGAGATCTAAAACCTAGAACACAAGTCCTAGCATGGCCAAACCTATAAGACTTCTTCTCTCCATCAAGACTCTCTTGAGCCGATGTCTCTCCTAGGAAAATAACTATAGATCTAGCACCAAGGGAGAGGGTAGGAAACTCACATCGGTTCCAGCGGTACCACTATTTCCGGCCATGGATCGCGTAGTTCTCCTCGACGGCATCTTCTCTTTCACAGTTCTGGCGGATTTACCCTTCCTAGAACTTGCTCCTGCAGTTCCTCTTCTACAAAAATTCTCTCAGACAAATAGGGATTAAGTGAGCATGGAAATGTCTAGGATTTTCTCTCACCCTTATATATGAAAAGTGACACGGGTAGGGACACGGCCGTGTCCTTACCCGTGTCCTGCCTGGGCGAAGCGACAACGACAGTTTCCATGTCGGTTTAATAGTTGACACGGGTAGGGACACGCCCGTGTCCCGACCCGTGTCCCCATGACACAGCCGTGTTCCTGGCCGTGTCCTTGGTCGTGTCCTTCTCGGGTTGCATCTCGACGAACTCAACTCGACATACACGGAACACAGGTAGAGACACGCCCGTGTCTCTACCCGTGTCATATCTCGTCGATCTCGACAAGGAGTTCGTCGAGCTCGACACGACTCGTCGAGTGTAACTCGACACACACGGGTAGGGACACGCCCGTGTCTCTATCCGTGTCACAAGGTGTCGACACGGATCGTCAGTCTCGACACGCCCTATCGAGTGTAACTCGACATACACGGGTAGGGACACGCCCGTGTCGCTACCCGTATCACAAGGTGTCGACACGGATCGTCAGTCTCGACACGCCCTGTCGAGTGTAACTCGACACACACGGGTAGGGACACGCCCGTGTCTCTACCTGTGTCACATGATGTCGACACAGCTCGTCAGTCTCGACACGCCCTGTCGAGTGTAACTTGCCACACACGGGTAGGGACACGCCTGTGCCGCTACCCGTGTAACATGGTGTCGACACAGCTCGCCGATCTCGACATGCCTCGTCGAGTTCCGCTCGACGCACACACGCACACGGGTAGGGACACGCCCGTGTCTCTACCCGTGTTCCCCTCACAGCACTGATTTCTCTACTCCTCCCCATGTGCAGTCCAATTCCCTGCACGTCCCAGCACTCGAGTCAACCCTCCTGACTCAAAAAACACATACTAGGGGCCTAGAGCGATTCGGGACATTACAAATCCTATAAACAAAATAAAATATTTCGTCCCCGAAATCAGGCTTAGGCTGTGGGAAGAAAAGCATAAGAGACAATTTAACATATGCTGTTAAATAAAATTACCTTGACCAAATAACTCCGGGTAGCGTTGCTGCATCAAATCCAATGGCTCCCATGTGTACTCCTCTTTCCCATGATTCGACCATAGCACCTTCACCAAGGGTACGCTTTTGCGGCGCAAAGTTCTTGTCTCGCTGTCAATAATCCGCACCGGCTCTAGTCGCACAGACCTATCTGACGCCACTGCACCATCAGTAGTGGGAATATATTGGTCGGGCCGCAACAGTGCTTTTCGAAGCGACGACACATGGAACACGTCGTGGAGATTCTCTAGTTCTGGTGGTAACTCCAACCGATAGGCCAACGAGCCAATCCTTTCCAATATAGCATAAGGCCCAACATACCTTGGGCTGAGCTTTTTCACTCCACTCACCCGCGACACTCCATGCATCAGCCGAATCTTGAGGAACACTTTTTCGCCCACTTGGAACTCCACCATCCGGTGCTTTTTATTGTAATATTTCACTTGCCGACTCTGAGCATCCAACATGCGATCCCGTATCAATCTGACCACCGCATCAGTATCATCTATATATTCATTTCCCAATGCATTCGGATCTTCATCCTGCACCCAAGATAAGGGGGTCATGTACCTTCTTCCGTGAAGGGCTTCATGGGGTGTCATACCGATGCTCGCCTGTTGACTATTATTATAGGAGAATTCCACTAGTGGCAAGAGCCTTTCCCATGGCTCTCCTCTGTCCAGCACACATAACCTCAGTAGATCCTCCAACGTCCTGATGGTCCTTTCAGACTGCCCGTCCGTCTGAGGATGAAATGCGGTACTAAAGGTTAGGCGCGAGCCCAAATACGCATGTACCGCCTTCCACTCATTGGATGTAAACCGACCATCCCGATCCGAAATAAATGTCTTGGGCACGCCATGATACCGTATAAATTGCTCCACAAAAAGGCGTACCAAAACATCCGCGTGTGCCTCCTTATTCATTGGAATGAACCGGGCCACCTTTGTCAGTCGATCTACAATAACCCACACTGAATCATTCCCGGAGTGGGAATGAGGTAGCCCATGGACAAAGTCCATGGAGATATCTTCGAACTTCCATTCGGGGATGGGCAACGACTGCAACAAACCACCGGGACTCCTGCATTCAGCCTTCACTCTTTGACATGCTTCACAATGAGTAACATAATACCGGACATCCTTCTTCATTCCCGGCCAACACATGGTCTTCCGCAATCCGACGTACATCTTAGCAATACCCGGGCGCACTGAATATTGAGAGGAATGTGCCTCTCTCAAGATATCCTCCCGAATTTTGCCGCCCTTGGGAATATAGAGCCGGCCACGAAAAAAAAAGAGGCCGTCTTTTAGTGTGTACTCATCGGTGGTCCCATCTTAAATTGCCTTGATTGTCGGGGCCAAGGCCGCATCCATTCCTTGCTCCACCCGAATCCGGTCCCGGATATCACAAACTATGCTCATGCTTGCCAAATACTCCGCATACTCTGCCGAAGGAGCCTTGAATACTAGAGTAATTTCCATCTCCTCAATCATTCGAGCCAACTCCATACTCATCAACCGAGACTCTGGGCTAGAGCCTGGCGCTTTTCTACTTAATGAATCGGCTACCGAGTTCGCTTTCCCGGGGTGGTAGTTCATGGTGAACTCATAGTCGCATAGAAATTCCAACCACCGCCGTTGTCTCAGGTTCAACTCCTTCTGAGTGTGGACATACTTCAAGTTTTTGTGATCGGAAAAGATCTTGCAGTGGACGCCATATAGATAATGCCTCCAGACCTTCAATGCGAACACCACTGCTCCCAACTCCAAATCATGAACCGGGTAATTAATTTCATGTTTCTTTAACTACCTTGAAGCATAAGCGATCACATGCCCGTGCTGCATCAATACCGCTCCCATCCCTTGATACGATGCATCGGTGTAAACCTGAAATCCTTCCTTCCCAGATGGAAGTACAAGGATGGGGGCGGAGGTAAGTCTATCCTTCAGCTCTTGGAATGTCGCTTCACATTGTGGTGTCCACTCAAATGGCACACACTTCTTCGTCAAGGAGGTAAGAGGAAGGGCAATCTTAGAAAATCCTTTCACGAACTTGCGGCAGTACCCAGCAAGTCCAAGAAAGCTTCGTACATCGGCCGCCGACTTCAAAGGCGACCACTCCTTCATGGCTCGCACCTTTGCTGGATCCACTGCTAATCCTTCTCCACTGATCACATGCCCCAAGAAGGCAACCTCCTTAAGCCAGAATTCACACTTGCTAAACTTGGCATACAAGGCGTGCTCCTTCAATTTCTTCAAAACCAAGGTCAGGTGCTCGACATGCTCCTCCTCCATCTTTGAGTAGACCAAGATGTCGTCGATGAAAATAATGACGAAGATGTCCAAATATGGTTCAAACACCTTGTTCATCAGGCTCATGAAGGCCGAAGGGGCATTTGTGAGCCCAAATGGCATTACTGTGAACTCATACAAATCATATCTCGAACTGAAGGCTGTTTTCTGAATGTCCCCTTCTTGTATCCTCAACTGATAGTATCCAGAGCGCAAATCCAGTTTAGAGAACTAATGTGCTCCCACTAATTGATCGAACAACTCTTCGATCCGAGGTAGCGGATAAGTGTTTCGCACCGTCAACCGATTGAGTTCCCGATAATCTATGCACAATCGCAGGGTTCCATCCTTCTTCTTCACGAACAACACAGGGGCTCCCCAGGGTGATGAACTGGGGCGAATGTGTAAGACCCCCCCTCCCCCTTACCAAGGAGGGATACCGGGTCTTATGCCCAGAACTGTTGTCTTACGGTGTCACTAACTCACGGGTTAGCCGACACCGCAACACGCCGATTCTGCCGGCTAGTACGATCATTTAACCTGTAGGCCAATATGAGAAGAAATAAGCAAAACAGTATATGAATCCAACAGTCCACAAGCCACATAGTACAATCATAAATGAAATGAAAGATACATCAATATAGTCCACAGAAGAGTACAAGAAAGAGTAAAAAGGGCTTATGCCCAGTACATCAAAATCACTCTCTCTCAAAATAAATAAATGCGGAAGCTATACTAGAACATCAGATCTCGTCCCACATGAGGACGCACAGTAGTGGTAGTAGCCTGCTGAAGCGGTATCTGCTCCTCATGTCCTGCCTCCTCGATGTGCTGGTGCTCCATCTCCACGGGCTCCTAAAAATAGTTTGGTCACCGACCATTAGTCAAAAAGACTAAGTCGTTTCCTCCGCACCTCGCCCCGCAGCTCCTAGGCACCGAGCGGGAGGACGAAGCGGAGGACAACAAGGGGTAGCAAAAGTGGAAGCAGGTGACAGAATCTAACTAGAGTTGTAATAAGTAATGTTGTTCTAGTCTAGCAGTTCTAAGTATGGTACAAGTAGTAAGTAAGAGCAGTGCAGTAAAGGAAAGTAAAGGCAGCAGTAAAAGCAAGTAAATAACTAGTCTACCCCTATACTATCATCACAAATGTACCCTAACTTATATAAATGCCATACAAATATATAAGTTAGGATTTCCAGGAAATTTAACTTATCATATAAAAGAGCCCACACTAATTTATATGATAAGGATCTATGAACGTATGACCTAATATGAATGAATGTTATGATGCAATTTTATGCACAGGCAAGTGCAACTCACACACAACGACTCTGTGATCACAGACCTTTAGTTCCCACTTTTTGAGAGCTAGCATCACTCTCGGGTACCACCGCTGTGGCTACGGCAGCAGCGGAGCGGGCGTCTCCGCTTCTAGACCGGTATGCACACTACCAAGCCTTAGACCCCTCTCATACGCCTCTGTACACGTCCAAGGTGCACTCTAGAGTCTCGCGTACGTACTTTGCTGACAACCCGTCAGTCTTGTTGGGTCGGATGTGCGTTATCGGGGATCATCCTCCAGACCGCAGTGTAAAACAACCCACTGACCCCTCTAACTCTCACAACCGCCTGGTGCACCGTACTGCCATCAGTGTGACGAACGGCCAGTACCGCATGCCCCGCCACGATATTTATGCACATGCAAGTATTTCATTCCGAGCCTCCCGCTCGTAGGACCAAACCCGTCCTAAATCCCTCAAACCCAAACCTGGGTGAGAAAGCACATTAGTGCCTTTATACCAACTCCCTCAAACCTCAAAACGGGTGAGAACGCACATTAGTACCTTTATACCAACTCCCTCAAACCCTAAACGGGTGAGAACGCACATTAGTGCCTTTATACCAACTCCCTCAAACCCTAAACGGGTGAGCATATATCATGAATCTCTCCAACCCAACGCGGGCGAGAAGGTACAACAATGTCCTAACCTATTAGACTACTCTTGTCTACGAGTTATTATACTTAGAGATTTAAGGTTAATCCCAAGACTGCCCCCGGTATTCCCTGTGAAGGGCTCTCAAGGGGCACTAGGAACTGTGTTGGGATTACGCCCAGCATTCCCTTTCGCAAGGATATTTATTTTAGTTGATGGCTACACATGTCTCACCCCAGCTCTCTTTATTGCTATAGTACAACCCTAGTGACTTAAAGGTGTTACCGGGAAACCGACGGTCTTCCGTCGACCCCCACTCTAGTTGCTACCCTAAGACTTGCACTTTTAACCCATCACTAAGATCGTGCTACCCACCAGGGATCATTCACTTTGCACTCTCTTATTTCTTCCGATAATCAATCCCCTGGTAACCCTAAAGCAAGACCTCTTTATGTTATATGCAGATCATATCCTATTATTACCCTAAAAATGGGATCTCCCAAACCTTAAGGCCTCTTGCCCCTAAATATTTATCCTAGGGTGGTATGGGTTAAGGGAACTACCCTATGAATTCTCATAATTTTTCTTGGCCAAATAGTCCTTTAATTAAATCTTTTAAATTAATTACTAGGTCACTTTACACATGAAGTAGTGTGATTTAACATCCACTGACCTATGTAATTTTTCTTGAGTTTTATAATGACAAAATATTGCTGTCTACAGAGTTTCATAATTTTCCTTTAATTATTTATTCCAATTTCTTATTTAATACCAAATTCTCATAAATTCCATTTTCCAAATGAAGTATAGGCAATAAGTATTCCAAAATTCCAGGAATATTACAGAACATATAAAACACTAATTTATGACTATTGGCAGAGTCTCATCAATTTGTATTATGTAATGGCCTATGAAATTCCATTATAACATATTTACCAAAAATGCCATTGAAGTAATTTAACAACTAACAATACATCCATTAATTCTGAGAAATTTATGCAAGACTAATAATACAATTTTATAGCACTATAATAAATTCCAAATTTATCTGAGGTGCATATCCATCATTTCAAGAATTAAATGATATAAGGGTAAAATGGGCAATTTGAGATTTCTATTCCAAAAGCTCTTCAAACAGAAGGATCATATTTTTCCTAAGTCAAATGTAACCTTATCTATAACTTGGCAAGGTTTGAGGATTTGTGCTTGAGGAAAACCTATTTTCCACTTTTATTTCCAAAAGAGCTATATTTAAAATAAATTCCAATAAATGGGCTTTTTGATTCCAAAAATCCCATGATTAATTTGAGGGATGAAATTTACCCTAATGAACCACTGTAAATAATTCCAAGATCTTTGCATGCCTCCATTTGGCTGAATACACCATATTTGAAGTTTTGCTATTAGCAGAACAAGGCAAAATAGGAACTAACACATGCAAGTGGATTCTCCAAGATGCAGTGATCCAAAGGTGATGAAATTTTTATCATGCACCAAGGATGTCCCCATTGACCTACCACCAAGATTTGGGGCCATGGGGAGGTATATAGCTCCATATATTTCACTTATTTATATTTTGATATTTTGACCAACACTATAGGAAAACGTGTTCCACAAATTCCTAAATTTTGGCAGGGGCTCCGTATGCCATAATCATGCATGTACCCAAAATGTGGGGCCATGGTGATTACTGGTTTGACCTGGGCATCCAAATGAATTTCTGCCCTACTCTAGGACCAGTCCTAGGATAAATGCCCTACAGGACTGTACACTAGACCAAATCACAACTTTAAGGTTGCAAATTAAAGGTAAGACAGTCAGCTACATTTTTCATAGAGGGACTAATTTCTGGAAATGCCTCTACGAGGCCTAAAAACAACATGCAAAGTGACTGTAATTATGTGACAGGAATTTTACTATTCATCATATTAAAATTAAATCATATTAATGATTTTGCACGAATCTTAAAGAGCAAACCGACGGGATCTGTTCATCTTCTCCAGTGGGTTAACGGCTGAGATTGAGCCGACCTGGAGCGGTTTTGCTGGCGGTTTTCGGCCAGCTGAGGCGGTGCCACCTCCGGCCAACGGTGTCATCACCTTCACGGTGGTGGTGACTATCATTTCCCGGCGATGGGGCGGCGGAAGACGGCGGCGACGGCGAACCCGAGCGGTTTCTAAAACTTGGAAAACTCTCATTTTTCTCCCATGGCATCGGGCTCAGTTGAGCCTGATATCTCTCCTAATCGATCTAAGATGCTAGTACGGGTAGAGGTGAGGTGAAACGAACCTGAATTGGGGCTTGGCTGCGGGTCAGGCGGCGGTTTGACATGGTGGTGGTGCGCCGGCGAGCTCCACCCCGATTCCTTGATTCTCCACTGTTCTCCATGATCCAGCACTCGAATTCCACTCCCTTCTACCTCCTGAAGCTGCTGGTGAGGTCTGTTTGGACTGAATTTGGCTGTACATGGAGATACCACTTAAGTGAGCTCGGTTTGAGCTTTGGTTGCTCCGCCCCAGCTGCCAAGTGGCACACAACCACCATTTTCTGCTGGAAATGGAGAGAGGAGGTCGGCCATCTGGTTTTGGGCAGATAAAACCAGCTGATGGGGTGGCTATGTGACCACCATTCCCTTCCTTTCCATTTCTCTCTCCTCCTTCCATCAAAATCCCAATTTTACCCCCTTGCATGTATTCTCTCTCCTGATTTAGAGGGGTAGGACTGGTCTTGTTCACTTGGGCTGGCCATGGGCCAATTTTGGTGGGCTTGGTCCAATGGAAGATGGCTTGGTCTTCATTTCACTCCTTTAGGTCAATTTGTTGACTTGTTGACTTGGGGAGTTGACTTAGTCAACATGGTGGGTGGGCTGACCCCATTTGATGGAAATGGATCTAGTGGCACTACCCAACTTGGGTTGGGTCAAGGGGGTTCCCTACTTAGGCTAATTGGGCTTATGAGTGTGGGTTTGACCAAATTAAACCCAAGGTTGACTTTGGTCAATTGGGGTCAAAGTGTTGACCTAGTGACATGCCCTAGGGTCCACTTAGATTGTTTTTAGGGTTAGGGCAATGTGGTGGGGTCATGGTGTGGCTAGGGTCCCCACTTAGGCTAGTTTGACCTAGTTTGACTATGGTCCTATAGTGGGCCCCACATGGCTACCACCCACTATCTAGGGTCAAACCTAGTTGATCCCCTTACATTCACCCCAAGCCTAACCCAATCTAAGTTGAGGGGTCCAGAAGTAACATGGGATGTTACAAATTCCAATAAACAAGAAAATAATTTCGTCCCTGAAATTTAAGTTCGGGTCTACGGGGTTCTACTTGCAAGAATTGTTAAGAAACTTTAAAACATAACTAGAAAGTACCTGATGCGAATAGCTCTGGGTGTTGCTCCAGCATCAGATCCCTCGGCTCCCAGGTGTGCTCCTCCCGTCCATGGTTGGACCACAACACCTTCACAAGAGGGACCTTCTTCTTCCGTAACACTCAGATGGCTGTATCGTCAATCCGGATCGGCTCCAATCTAACTGATCTGTCAGGCTCTACCGGTCCGGCTGTAGTAGTAATGTGCTGCTCTGGCCGAAGGAGAGCTCTTCGCAAGGAAGAGACATGGAAGATGTCATGTAATGCACCCAACTCCGGTGGCAGCTGCAGTCAGTAAGCCAAGGGGCCGATCCGCTACAGGATCAGGTATGGCCCCATGTATCGTGGACTGAGCTTCTTGTGCCTCCGCACCCGAGAGACACCGTGTACTGGACGTATCTTCAAGAATACTCTGTCTCCAACCTGGAACTCCACCTTCCGGTGCCAAGCATCATAATACTTTGCCTGCCTGCTCTGGGCCTCTAGTAGTCGATCTCTGATCAATCGAATCTGAGCCTCAGTATCCTCTATATAATCAGGTCCAAGAGCCCTGGTATCCACGTCCTGAACCCATGATAGCGGTGTCCGACATCTCCTCCCATAAAGTGCCTCATATGGAGCCATCCTGATGCTAGCCTGGTGGCTGTTATTATACGAGAACTCAATCAGTGGCAGCAGCCTCTCCCAGGGCTTCCCGTATCCAAAATGCACAGTCTGAGTAGGTCCTCCATGGTCCGGATGGTCCACTCGGTCTGTACGTCGGTCTGCGGATGGAAGGCGGTACTAAAAGTAAGCCGAGATCCCAAGTAAGCATGCACGGCCCTCCACTCGCTCGAAGTGAACCGACCATCACAGTCCGAAACAATCGTCCTAGGAATGCCATGATATCTGACGTACTGCTCCACAAATAGTCTCACCAGAACTGCAACTGGGGCATCCTTTCGAACTGGAATGAACCGCGCTACCTTGGTCAGTCTATCCACTATAACCCATATAGAATCATGCCCAGAGTGGGAGCGAGGCAATCCGTGTACAAAGTCCATAGCAATGTCCTCGAACTTCTATTCTGGAACTGGCAGTGGCTGTAGTAAACCTCCCGGGCTCTTGCATTCTGCCTTCACACGCTGGCAGGTCTCGCAATGGGTCACAAAATCCGTGATCTCCCTCTTCATCCCGGGCCAATACATAGACCTCCGCAAATCTGCCCACATCTTGGTGATGCCGGGGTGCACTGAATATCTCGAGCAATGTGCCTCTCTGAGTATGTCATCTCGGATACTGCCCCCTGCTGGTATGTAGATGCGCCCACGGAATCGAAGAAGATCATCCTGTAGCGTGTAGTCCTAGACCTTTCCCCTCTCCAGGGCACTGAATATCGGCTGTAACGCAGCATCCAGCCTCTGATGTGCTCGGATGCGCTCCTGTATATCATCGCCGCTGATCACTGAGCTCAAATACTCTCGATACACTACTGGCTCGGTCTCGGATTCCATGGTAATGTGCATGTCCTCCATCATCTGTAGCAGCTCTATAGACATCAACCGGGGCTCCGGTCCAGAAGTGCCGGCCCTCCTGCTCAAAGCATCTGCTACCGTGTTCGCTTTTCCCGGATGGTAGTGGATCTTGTAATCATAATCACAGAGGAACTCCAGCCATCTCCTCTGTCTCAGGTTTAAGTCCTTCTGTGTATCAATATACTTAAGATTCTTGTGATCTGAAAAGATGTCACAATGAATCCCGTATAAGTAATGCCTCCATATCTTTAGGGCGAAAACCACAGCCCCGAGCTCCAGGTCATGTACTGGATAGTTATGCTCATGCTTCTTCAACTATCTTGAAGCATAAGCAATAACATGTCCATGCTGCATCAGGACTGCACCCATCCCCTGATAAGAGGCGTCCGTGTAGATCTGGAATCCTTCGCTCCCGGATGGAAGCGCAAGAATGGGGGATAAGATGAGTCGGTCCTTCAGCTCCTGAAAAGCCGTCTCGCACTGCTCCGACCAAACAAAATCTGAGTCCTTCTTCGTCAAGGACGTGAGGGGGAGTGCTATCCTCGAGAACCCCTCCACGAACTTGCGATAACACCCTGCTAGTCCCAAGAAACTACGGATGTCAGATGCGGTCTTCGGCCGTGGCCAATCCCTCACTGTCTCTATCTTGGCTGGGTCCACTGCTAATCCAGCCCCACTGATCGTGTGCCCCAGGAAAGCCACCTCCTGCAGCCAGAACTGGCACTTTGAAAATTTTGCGTACATCTGGGTCTCCCTCAACCTCTGCAAGACCTGCGCCAGGTGCTCCGTATGCTCCTCCTGAATCCGAGAATATATAAGGATGTCGTCGATGAATATAATCACGAAGTGGTCTAAGAAAGGCTCGAATACACAGTTCATTAGACTCATGAATGCGGCAGGGGCATTCATGAGCCCAAAAGGCATCACCGTGAACTCGTATAATCCATAGCGTGAACTGAATGCCGTCTTCGGTATGTCCTCTTCCCTGATACGGAGCTGGTAGTAGCCGGATCGCAAATCTAGCTTGGAGAACCAGAAGGCTCCCTGTAGCTGGTCAAATAACTCATCTATCCGAGGAAGAGGATAGGTATTGCGGACCGTTAACCAGTTTAGCTCCCGGTAATCTATGCATAGTCGTAGTGATCTGTCCTTCTTCTTCACAAAGAGAACTGGCGCTCCCCATGGCGATGAACTGGGCTGCACAAATCCTGACTCGACTAGCTCCTGTAGTTGAGTCCTGAACTCTGCTAACTCCCTGGGAGCCATCCTGTAGGGTGCCCAGGACACCGGCCTCGCTCCCGGCACTAGCTGAATCCTGAAATCCAAGTCTCTAGCAGGTGGTAGCCCGGACAATTTCTCCGGGAATACGTCGGAGAAATCCCGGACCACCGGAATATCTAAGATAGTCGTCTCTGCTCCCACCATCTTGAAGCAGATAAGATAAACTTCTTCACCCTGCTCACGGACCTTCACAGCTTGTACAGAAGATAACAGTAGGTGGCAGATAGGCTGAATACCTTCAACGATAACATGAGAGTCGCCATACCTTAGCGTGATCCTCCTGGACGGACAATCTATCTGAGCATGGTTCCGATGCAACCAGGCCATGCCCAAAATCAAGTCGAAGTCCTGCAGCTTCAGAATAGTTGCCGGCGCCTCAAATGCCTTGCCGCCAATCTCGGCCTCCATATCACAATGTGCAGTGGTCCGCAGCTCTGACCCATCGGGTAGACACACCCTCATCTCTAGTCCAGGAAACCTCTCTACGCCTTCGAGTCCGTCGATGAAGGCCTCAGATACGAACGAGTGCGAAGCACCCGTGTCGAAGAGAGTATGGGCGGGCTTGCCGCTGATCATAACTATGCCTGAGGTTTGTTTACGTGAAAGTTAACTGTCATCCTATAGTTCCAGGTACTATATATAATTTAAAATTCAAGAAAATCAATAATTAACTTTAAGTACCTGTGATAACCTCCTCGGGGTTCCTCTGCTCTGTGAGGTCCAAGGCGTATATCTGCTCCTGCTCGCGTCTCCTGCTGTGATATCCCCGGCCTCGGCCTCGGCCTCGGCCTCGGCCTCATCCTCGGCCCTGATGTACTGGGGCCACTGGAGGTGGAGGAGGAGGGGGGGATGGAATCGGTGCGGGCACTCCGACCTGATGTGCCCGTGCTGGCGGCATCCGTAACAAACTACCTATCGGTGGCCTCGGTCATCCTGTCTCCTCGGATCATGCATCTGTAGAGGTGGGGGAGCCAATGCTGGAGGAGGCCCCTGCTCCTGCCTGAAGTTGGGACGACGACGTTCCCCACCCTTCCTGTATCCGATAGTCCTACCTCTCTGAGAGCCCCTGCTGCTCTCTCCTGATGTCGACCCATCAAATGGTCTCTTCCCTCCGGCTCGCACCATCAGCTAGTCAGCCTCCAGCTTCTTTGCCATCTCGATGATCTGCCTAGATGTGTCATGAGAAATGAACAGCAAGGCCTGCCTCAAATCGTCCCTGAGGCCCCGGTAGAACCTCTTGGCATACCTCCTATCATCGGTATCCTGAATCCCTGCGAACCTGGCCAAATGAGAGAACTCTCTCTGATACTCTATCACCGATCTAGTCCCCTGCCTGAGGTTCAAAAACCTCTCCTCCAAGGCATCTCTGTCCGTAGAAGAGACGAAGTGCTCCAGAAATACATCGCCAAACTCCTCCCATGATATCTCTGACAGCTCAAAGTCCGCCAAACTCCTCCAAGGCATCTCTGTCATGTAATGCACCCAACTCCGGTGGCAGCTGCAGTCAGTAAGCCAAGGGGCCGATCCGCTACGGGATCAAGTATGGCCCCATGTATCGTGGACTGAGCTTCTTGTGCCTCCGCACCCGAGAGACACCGTGTACTGGACGTATCTTCAAGAATACTCTGTCTCCAACCTGGAACTCCACCTTCCGGTGCCAAGCATCATAATACTTTGCCTGCCTGCTCTGGGCCTCTAGTAGTCGATCTCTGATCAATCGAATCTGAGCCTCAGTATCCTCTATATAATCAGGTCCAAGAGCCCTGGTATCCACGTCCTGAACCCATGATAGCGGTGTCCGACATCTCCTCCCATAAAGTGCCTCATATGAAGCCATCCTGATGCTAGCCTGGTGGCTGTTATTATACGAGAACTCAATCAGTGGCAGCAGCCTCTCCCAGGGCTTCCCCGTATCCAAAATGCACAGTCTGAGTAGGTCCTCCATGGTCCGGATGGTCCACTCGGTCTGTACGTCGGTCTGCGGATGGAAGGCGGTACTAAAAGTAAGCCGAGATCCCAAGTAAGCATGCACGGCCCTCCACTCGCTCGAAGTGAACCGACCATCACAGTCCGAAACAATCGTCCTAGGAATGCCATGATATCTGACGTACTGCTCCACAAATAGTCTCACCAGAACTGCAACTGGGGCATCCTTTCGAACTGGAATGAACCGCGCTACCTTGGTCAGTCTATCCACTATAACCCATATAGAATCATGCCCAGAGTGGGAGCGAGGCAATCCGTGTACAAAGTCCATAGTAATGTCCTCGAACTTCTATTCTGGAACTGGCAGTGGCTGTAGTAAACCTCCCGGGCTCTTGCATTCTGCCTTCACACGCTGGCAGGTCTCGCAATGGGTCACAAAATCCGTGATCTCCCTCTTCATCCCGGGCCAATACATAGACCTCCGCAAATCTGCCCACATCTTGGTGATGTCGGGGTGCACTGAATATCTCGAGCAATGTGCCTCTCTGAGTATGTCATCCCGGATACTGCCCCCTGCTGGTATGTAGATGCGCCCACGGAATCGAAGAAGATCATCCTGTAGCGTGTAGTCCTCGACCTTTCCCCTCTCCAGGGAACTGAATATCGGCTGTAACGCAGCATCCAGCCTCTGATGTGCTCGGATGCGCTCATGTATATCATCACCGCTGATCACTGAGCTCAAATACTCTCGATACACTACTGGCTCGGTCTCGGATTCCATGGTAATGTGCATGTCCTCCATCATCTGTAGCAGCTCTATAGACGTCAACCGGGGCTCCGGTCCAGAAGTGTCGGCCCTCCTGCTCAAAGCATCTGCTACCGTGTTCGCTTTTCCCGGATGGTAGTGGATCTTGTAATCATAATCACAGAGGAACTCCAGCCATCTCCTCTGTCTCAGGTTTAAGTCCTTCTGTGTATCAATATACTTAAGATTCTTGTGATCTGAAAAGATGTCACAATGAATCCCGTATAAGTAATGCCTCCATATCTTTAGGGCGAAAACCACAGCCCCGAGCTCCAGGTCATGTACTGGATAGTTATGCTCATGCTTCTTCAACTATCTTGAAGCATAAGCAATAACATGTCCATGCTGCATCAGGACTGCACCCATCCCCTGATAAGAGGCGTCCGTGTAGATCTGGAATCCTTCGCTCCCGGATGGAAGCGCAAGAATGGGGGATAAGATGAGTCGGTCCTTCAGCTCCTGAAAAGCCGTCTCGCACTGCTCCGACCAAACAAAATCTGCGTCCTTCTTCGTCAAGGACGTGAGGGGGAGTGCTATCCTCGAGAACCCCTCCACGAACTTGCGATAACACCCTGCTAGTCCCAAGAAACTACGGATGTCAGATGCGGTCTTCGGCCGTGGCCAATCCCTCACTGTCTCTATCTTGGCTGGGTCCACTGCTAATCCAGCCCCACTGATCGTGTGCCCCAGGAAAGCCACCTCCTGCAGCCAGAACTGGCACTTTGAAAATTTTGCGTACATCTGGGTCTCCCTCAACCTCTGCAAGACCTGCGCCAGGTGCTCCGTATGCTCCTCCTGAATCTGAGAATATATAAGGATGTCGTCGATGAATATAATCACGAAGCGGTCTAAGAAAGGCTCGAATACACGGTTCATTAGACTCATGAATGCGGCAGGGGCATTCATGAGCCCAAAAGGCATCACCGTGAACTCGTATAATCCATAGCGTGAACTGAATGCCGTCTTCGGTATGTCCTCTTCCCTGATACAGAGCTGGTAGTAGCCGGATCGCAAATCTAGCTTGGAGAACCAGAAGGCTCCCTGTAGCTGGTCAAATAACTCATCTATCCGAGGAAGAGGATAGGTATTGCGGACCGTTAACCAGTTTAGCTCCCGGTAATCTATGCATAGTCGTAGTGATCTGTCCTTCTTCTTCACAAAGAGAACTGGCGCTCCCCATGGCGATGAACTGGGCCGCACAAATCCTGACTCGACTAGCTCCTGTAGTTGAGTCCTGAACTCTGCTAACTCCCTGGGAGCCATCCTGTAGGGTGCCCAGGACACCGGCCTCGCTCCCGACACTAGCTGAATCCTGAAATCCAAGTCTCTAGCAGGTGGTAGCCCGGAAAATTTCTCCGGGAATACGTCGGAGAAATCCCGGACCACCGGAATATCTAAGATAGTCATCTCTGCTCCCACCATCTCGAAGCAGATAAGATAAACTTCTTCACCCTGCTCATGGGCCTTCACAGCTTGTATAGAAGATAACAGTAGGTGGCAGATAGGCTGAATACCTTCAACGATAACATGAGAGTCGCCATGCCTTAGCGTGATCCTCCTGGACGGACAATCTATCTGAGCATGGTTCCGATGCAACCAGGCCATGCCCAAAATCAAGTCGAAGTCCTGCAGCTTCAGAATAGTTGCCGGCGCCTCAAATGCCTTGCCGCCAATCTCGGCCTCCATATCACAATGTGCAGTGGTCCGCAGCTCTGACCCATCGGGTAGACACACCCTCATCTCTAGTCCAGGAAACCTCTCTACGCCTTCGAGCCCGTCGATGAAGGCCTCAGATACGAACGAGTGCGAAGCACCCGTGTCGAAGAGAGTATGGGCGGGCTTACCGCTGATCATAACTATGCCTGAGGTTTGTTTACGTGAAAGTTAACTGTCATCCTATAGTTCCAGGTACTATATATAATTTAAAATTCAAGAAAATCAATAATTAACTTTAAGTACCTGTGATAACCTCCTCGGGGTTCCTCTGCTCTGTGAGGTCCAAGGCGTATATCTGCTCCTGCTCGCGTCTCCTGCTGTGATATCCCCGGCCTCGGCCTCGGCCTCGGCCTCGTCCTCGGCCTCGTCCTCGGCCCTGATGTACTGGGGCCACTGGAGGTGGAGGAGGAGGGGGGGATGGAATCGGTGCGGGCACTCCGACCTGATGTGCCCGTGCTGGCGGCATCCGTAACAAACTACCTGTCGGTGGCCTCGGTCATCCTGTCTCCTCGGATCATGCATCTGTAGAGGTGGGGGAGCCAATGCTGGAGGAGGCCCCTGCTCCTGCCTGAAGTTGGGACGACGACGTTCCCCACCCTTCCTGTATCCGATAGTCCTACCTCTCTGAGAGCCCCTGCTGCTCTCTCCTGATGTCGACCCATCAAATGGTCTCTTCCCTCCGGCTCGCACCATCAGCTAGTCAGCCTCCAGCTTCTTTGCCATCTCGATGATCTGCCTAGATGTGTCATGAGAAATGAACAGCAAGGCCTGCCTCAAATCGTCCCTGAGGCCCCGGTAGAACCTCTTGGCATACCTCCTATCATCGGTATCCTGAATCCCTGCGAACCTGGCCAAATGAGAGAACTCTCTCTGATACTCTATCACCGATCTAGTCCCCTGCCTGAGGTTCAAAAACCTCTCCTCCAAGGCATCTCTGTCCGTAGCAGAGACGAAGTGCTCCAAAAATACATCGCCAAACTCCTCCCATGATATCTCTGACAGCTCAAAGTCCGCATAAGTAGACTCCCGGACTGATTTCCACCATCTCTTCGCATGAGCCTCTAGCACAGAGGTGGCTAGAGGTACTGCCTCGCCGAATGGGCAGCTGATGCCTGCTAAGATCTCATGTATGGCCTCCAGCCATTCTTCCGTCTTCACCGCATCCTCTGTCCCACGGTACGTCGGTGGGGACAGGCTCTTGAATGCACTCAGCCAGCTCGACCCCGGATTTGGCTGTGGAGCCGGGACTTGCTGGGATCTGAAGGCATCCAGAATCGCCATCAAGGTCTGCCCCATCTCCGTATGTAGGAATGGAGTGGCAGCTGGAGGGGGAGAAGCCACATTTTGCGGCGCGGCGACCTGTGGAGGTTGCATAAAGGTAAGGTTAAAACAGAACTGGCCTAACTCATTGTACTTTGTGGACCATTTATGTGACTTTTGTACATGGGCACACCACTGCTTCCACTGCATAGTTTGTCCGCAAACTAATGCTCGGGCGGGGGTGGTTCCATGTTGTGGACTTCTTTCTCATATGATCGTTGTTCAAGTGATACCAGTTTGTAAGACCCCCCCTCCCCCTTACTAAGGAGGGCTACCGGGTCTTATGCCCAGAACCGCCGTCTTACGGTGTCACTAACTCACGGGTTAGCCGACACCGCAACACGTCGATTCTGCCGGCTAGTACGATCATTTAACCTGTAGGCCAATATGAGAAGAAAGAAGCAAAACAGTATATGAATCCATCAGTCCACAAGCCACATAGTACAATCATAAATGAAATGAAAGATACATCAATATAGTCCACAGAAGAGTACAAGAAAGAGTAAAAAGGGCTTATGCCCAGTACATCAAAATCACTCTCTCTCAAAATAAATAAATGCGGAAGCTATACTAGAACATCAAATCTCGTCCCACCTGAGGACGCACAGTAGTGGTAGTAGCCTGCTGAAGCGGTATCTGCTCCTCATGTCCTGCCTCCTCGACGTGCTGATGCTCCATCTCCACGGGCTCCTAAAAATAGTTTGGTCACCGACCATTAGTCAAAAAGACTAAGTCGTTTCCTCCGCACCTCGCCCCGCAGTTCCTAGGCACCGAGCGGGAGGACGAAGCGGAGGACAACAAGGGGTAGCAAAAGTGGAAGCAGGTGACAGAATCTAACTAGAGTTGTAATAAGTAATGTTGTTCTAGTCTAGCAGTTCTAAGTATGATACAAGTAGTAAGTAAGAGCAGTGCAGTAAAGGAAAGTAAAGGCAGCAGTAAAAGCAAGTAAATAATTAGTCTACCACTATACTATTATCACAAACGTACCCTAACTTATATAAATGCCCATACAAATATATAAGTTAGGATTTCCAAAAAATTTAACTTATCATATAAAAGAGCCCACACTAATTTATATGATAAGGATCTATGAAGCGTATGACCTAATATGAATGAATGTTATGATGCAATTTTATGCACAGGCAAGTGCAACTCACACACAACGACTCTGTGATCACAGACCTTTAGTTCCCACTTTTTGAGAGCTAGCATCACTCTCGGGTACCACCGCTGTGGATACGGCAGCAGCGGAGCGGGCGTCTCCGCTTCTAGACCGGTATGCACACTACCAAGCCTTAGACCCCTCTCATACGCCTCTGTACACGTTCAAGATGCACTCTAGAGTCTCGCGTACGTACTTTGCTGACAACCCGTCAGTCTTGTTGGGTCGGATGTGCGTTATCGGGGATCGTCCTCCAGACCGCAGTGTAAAACAACCCACTGGCCCCTCTAACTCTCACAACCGCCTGGTGCACCGTACTGCCATCGGTGTGACGAACGGCCAGTACCGCATGCCCCACCACGATATTTATGCACATGCAAGTATTTCATTCCGAGCCTCCCGCTCGCAGGACCAAACCCGTCCTAAATCCCTCAAACCCAAACCCGGGTGAGAACGCACATTAGTGCCTTTATACAAACTCCCTCAAACCCCAAAACGGGTGAGAACGCACATTAGTGCCTTTATACCAACTCCCTCAAACCCTAAACGGGTGAGAACGCACATTAGTGCCTTTATACCAACTCCCTCAAACCCTAAACGGGTTTGCATATATCATGAATCTCTCCAACCCAACGCGGGCGAGAAGGTACAACAATGTCCTAACCTATTAGACTACTCTTGTCTACGGGTTATTATACTTAGAGATTTAAGGTTAATCCTAGGACTGCCCCCGGTATTCCCTGTAAAGGGCTCTCAAGGGGCACTAGGAACTGTGTTGGGATTACGCCCAGCGTTCCCTTTCGCAAGGATATTTATTTTAGTTGATGGCTACCCATGTCTTACCCCAGCTCTCTTTATTGCTATAGTACAACCCTAATGACTTAAAGGTGTTACCGGGAAACCGACGGTCTTCCGTCGACCCCCACTCTAGTTGCTACCCTAAGACTTGCACTTTTAACCCATCACTAAGACCGTGCTACCCACCAGGGATCATTCACTTTGCACTCTCTTATTTCTTCCGATAATCAATCCCCTGGTAACCCTAAAGCAAGACCTCTTTATGTTATATGCAGATCATGTCCTATTATTACCCTAAAAATGGGATCTCCCAAAACTTAAGGCCTCTTGCCCCTAAATATTTATCCTAGGGTGGTATGGGCTAAGGGAACTACCCTATGAATTCTCATAATTTTTCTTGGCCAAATAGTCCTTTAATTAAATCTTTTAAATTAATTACTAGGTCACTTTACACATGAAGTAGTGTGATTTAACATACACTGACCTAGGTAATTTTTCCTGAGTTTATAATGACAAAATATTGTTGTCTACAGAGTTTCATAATTTTCCTTTAATTATTTATTCCAATTTCTTATTTAATATCAAATTCTCATAAATTCCATTTTCCAAATGAAGTATAGGCAATAAGTATTCCAAAATTCCAGGAATATTACAGAACATATAAAACACTAATTTATGACTATTGGCAGAGTCTCATCAATATTTATTGTGTAATGGCCTATGAAATTCCATTATAACATATTTACCAAAAATGCCATTGAAGTAATTTAACAACTAACAATACATCCATTAATTCTGAGAACTTTATGCAAGACTAATAATACAATTTTATAGCACTAGAATAAATTCCAAATTTATCTGAGGTGCATATCCAACATTTCAAGAATTAAATGATATAAGGGTAAAATGAGCAATTTGAGATTTCTATTCCAAAAGCTCTTCAAACAGAAGGATCATATTTTTCCTAAGTCAAATGTAACCTTATCTATAACTTGGCAAGGTTTGAGGATTTGTGCTTGAAGAAAACCGATTTTCCACTTTTATTTCCAAAAGAGCTATATTTAAAATAAATTCCAATAAATGGGATTTTTGATTCCAAAAATCCCATGATTAATTTGAGGGATGAAAGTTACCATAATGAACCACTGTAAATAATTCCAAGATCTTTGCATGCCTCCATTTGGCTGAATACAACATATTTGAATTTTTGCTATTAGCACACCAAGGCAAAATAGGAACTAACACATGCAAGTGGATTCTCCAACATGCAGTGATCCAAAGGTGCTGAAATTTGTATCATGCACTAAGCATGTCCCCATTGACCTACCACCAAGATTTGGGGCCATGGGGAGGTATATAGCTCCATATATTTCACTTATTTATATTTTGATATTTTGACCAAAACTATAGGAAACAGTGTTCCAAAATTCCTAAATTTTGGCAGGGGCTAAGTATGCCCTAATCATGCATGTTCCCAAAATTTGGGGCCATGGTGATTAATGGTTTGACCTGGGCATCCAAATGAATTTCTGCCCTACTCTAGGACCAGTCCTAGGCGAAATGCCTTACAGGACTGTACACTACACCAAATCACAACTTTAAGGTGGCAAATTAAAGGTAAGGCAGTCAGATACATTTTTCATTGAGGGACTAATTTCTGTAAATGCATCTAAGAGGCCTAAAAACAACATGCAAAGTGACTATAATTATGTGATAGGAATTTTACTATTCATCATATTAAAATTAAATCATATTAATGATTTTGCACGAATCTTAAAGAGCAAACCAACGGGATCTGTTCATCTTCTCCAGTGGGTTAACAGCTGAGATTGAGCCGACCTTGAGCGGTTTTGCTGGCTGTTTCCGGCCAGCTGTGGCGGCGCCACCTCCGGCCAACGGTGCCATCACCTTCACGGTGGTGGTGACTATCATTTCCCGGCGATGGGGTGGCGGAAGACGGCGGCAACGGCGAACCCGAGCGGTTTCTAAAACTTGGAAAACTCTCATTTTTCTCCCATGGCATCGGGCTCAGTTGAGCCCGATATCTCTCCTAATCGATCTAAGATGCTAGTACGGGTAGAGGTGAGGTGAAACGAACCTGAATTGGGGCTTGGCTGCGGGTCAGGCGGCGGTTTGAAATGGTGGTGGTGCGCCGGCGAGCTCCACCCCAATTCCTTGATTCTCCACTGTTCTCCATGATCCAGCACTCGAATTCCACTCCCTTCTACCTCCTGAAGCTGCTGGTGAGGTCTGTTTGGACTGAATTTGGCTGTACATGGAGATACCACTTAAGTGAGCTCGGTTTGAGCTTTGGTTGCTCCGCCCCAGCTGCCAAGTGGCACACAACCCCCGTTTTCTGCTGGAAATGGAGAGAGGAGGTCGGCCATCTGGTTTTGGGCAGATAAAACCAGCTGATGGGGTGGCCATGTGGCCACCATTCCCTTCCTTTCTATTTCTCTCTCCTCCTTCCCTCAAAATCCCAATTTTACCCCCTTGCATGTATTCTCTCTCCTGATTTAGAGGGGTAGGACTGGTCTTGTTCACTTGGGCTAGCCATGGGCCAATTTTGGTGGGCTTGGTCCAATGGAAGATGGCTTGGTCTTCATTTCACTCCTTTAGGTCAATTTGTTGACTTGTTGACTTGGGGAGTTGACTTAGTCAACATGGTGGGTGGGCTGACCCCATTTGATGGAAATGGGTCTAGTGGCACCACCCAACTTGGGTTGGGTCAAGGGGGTGCCCTACTTAGGCTAATTGGGCTTATGAGTGTGGGTTTGACCAAATTAAACCCAAGGTTGACTTTGGTCAATTGGGGTCAAAGTGTTGACCTAGTGACATGCCCTAGGGTCTACTTAGATTGTTTTTAGGGTTAGGGCAATGTGGTGGGGTCATGGTGTAGCTAGGGTCCCCACTTAGACTAGTTTGACCTAGTTTGACTATGGTCCTATAGTGGGCCCCACATGGCTAGCACCCACTATCTAGGGTCAAACCTAGTTGATCCCCTTACATTCACCCCAAGCCTAACCCATTCTAAGTTGAGGGGTCCAGAAGTAACATGGGATGTTACAGAATGAACCCTGACTCCACCATTTCTTGCAATTGAACTCTAAACTCTGCAAGTTCTTTCGGGGCCATTCTGTACGGAGCCTTGGATACAGGCTTGACACCTGGTACTAAATTGATCTGGAAGTCATCCTCTCTATGCGGAGGTAATCTTGGTAGCTTCTCAGGAAATACCTCGGGAAAATCCCGCACAACCCGTACATCCTTTAATTCCAACGCTTCCTCCTTCAACTCGAACCAGATCATGAAGACCTCGTCCCCCTTCATATGAGCTTTTACAACCTGGACGGAAGATAACATCAAGCGAGGCGCGAAGCCAATACCTTGGAAGATGACGTCAGAGTCTCCATGTCTCAAATAGATCCTCTTCTTGGCGCAGTCGATCCTCGCGAAGTGCCAATCCAGCCATGCCATGCCCAAAATGATGTCAAACTCCGGCATTCTCAGAACCGTGGCCGGCGTATCAAAGGCCTTCCCATCAATAAATAACTCCAACTCGCACTTGGCGGTTGCGATCATATCTGATCCATCCGGAAGGCGTACACGTCGGGCTATGCCGGTGAAGTACTGTACCCCTTCCACGTCTTTTATGAAATCCTCAGACACAAAGGAGTGTGAGGCACCAGTATCGAACAGCGCATAGGCCGTCTTCCCGCCAATAATCACGGTGCCTAAGTACCAACAACCAAAACTTATTGCTAGTGTCTAGTAAGTTCTAATCAACTCAAGTTAGACCATGCAAATATGTTAATTAATTAAATCATACCTGTAATCACATCTTGTGGGTTCCGTTCCTGCGCCATATCAAGCGCGTACACCTGATCCCGGACCGGTCCGGGGTTTCCTCTTGGCGGTCCTCATCCTCGACCACACATATATCCCCGCCCTCGTGGAGCTGCTGGAGGGAGAGCAGGAGGGGCGTTCCTATATAGCTGCGGGCAGAAACGCCGGATGTGGCCCGGCTGGTTGCATTCGAATCACACCAGACCACGACGCCCTTCAGGTTGTTGAAGTTGCTGAGGCTGTGGGGGTGGAGGCAACGCAGGCGGCTGCGGAACTGGATGCTCCACCCTATAGTTTCGGTGGACACGCCCTCCACCTCTTTGATAACCTCTTCCTCCTCTGAAGTCCCGCCTCCTTCTATTGCTTTGGCCGGCTTCCATCACGTCCTCCGCAGGCCTCTTACTACATCCCAGGTGGTCCGCCTCCAATCTTTTCGCCATATCAATGATCTCCTCCAAGCTACCATCTGCTATAAACAAAAAGGACTGCCTTAGGGGATCTCACAGCCCTTTGTAGAAGCGCTTGGCATAACCTCTATCATCCAACTCATAAGAATCCGCAAACCTTGCGAGATGCTGTAATTCCCGCTGGTATTCCGTAACCGACTTTGATCCCTGCTTTAGTAGAAGGAACCTCTGCACAAGCTCATCTCGGGTCGATGTAGGGATAAAGTGCTCCAAGAAAACACCCGAGAATTCACTCCAACTTATCTCTGTGTAGATCCGGCCTTGGAAGGTAGAGTCCATGAGGGACTTCCACCACCTCTTCGCATGTAAGTCCAAGACGGACACTGCCAATGTCACTGCCATGTTGGCCGGGCAACGGATACCAGCCAATAACTCCTGTACCGTGTCTAGCCATTCCTTTGTACGTACGGCTGACTCCATCCCAAGGTAGACGGGAGGGGAGAGAGCCCAGAAGGTGCTCAGCCAGTTGGAGCTCGGGGCATGTTGTTGCACCGGAGCCTGCTGTGCTTTAAAAGCATCAAGAATGGCGGTGAGCGTCTGCCCCAACTCAGACTGTTGGAACTGGTGGGTATGAGAGGGGTAGGAGTACCCCCCATCGGCTCAACATGCAGTGGAACCTACACGTAAAACGCAAACGTATGGTCAGATTGGCTAATCTTAAAGTCAAAGTTGGACATACTTAGCGTGAATTACATATGGGCACACAACTGCTTCCGCTAAGTCAGTTTGTCCCCAAACTGACTAATCAAACAGGGGTGGCTCCATTGTTGAATGACTTCTTAGTTGAGGATCGTGGCAAACTGATACCATTTGTAAGACCCCCTCCCATCCCGGATCCCAAAACACGGCACGAAGGGGGAGTCCTACAAATGGTATCAGTTTGCCACGATCCTCAACTAAGAAGTCATTCAACAATGGAGCCACCCCCGTTTGATTAGTCAGTTTGGGGACAAACTGACTTAGCGGAAGCAGTGGTGTGCCCATATGTAATTCACGCTAAGTATGTCCAACTTTGACCTTAATATTAGCCAACCTGACCATACGTTTGCGTTTTACGTGTAGGTTCCACTGCATGTTGAGCCGATGGGGGGGGGGGGGTACTCCTACCCCTCTCATATCCACTCTGTTCCAACAGTGTGAGTTGGGGCAGATGCTCACCGCCATTCTTGATGCTTTTAAAGCACAGCAGGCTCCGGTGCAATAATAAGCCCCGAGCTCCAACTGGCTGAGCACCTTTCGGGCTCTCTCCCCTCCCGTCTACCTTGGGACGGAGTCATCCGTACGTATAGAGGAATGGATAGACACGGTACAGGAGTTGTTGGCTGGTATCCGTTGCCGGGAAAACATGGCAGTGACATTGGCAGTGTCCGTCTTGGACTTACATGCGAAGAGGTGGTGGAAGTCCCTCATGGACTCTACCTTCCAAGGCCGGATCTACACAGAGATAAGTTGGAGTGAATTCTCAGGTGTTTTCTTGGAGCACTTTATCCCTACATCGGCCCGAGATGAGCTTGAACACAGGTTCCTTCTACTAAAGCAGGGATCAAAGTCGGTTACGGAATACCAGCGGGAATTCCAGCATCTCGCAAGGTTTGCGTATTCTTATGAGTTGGATGACAGAGGTTATGCCAAGCGCTTCTACAAAGGGCTGCGAGATCCCCTAAGGCAGTCCCTTTTGTTTATAGCGTATGGTAGCTTGGCGGAGATCATTGATATGGAAATAAGATTGGAGGCGGACCACCTGGGATGTAGTAAGAGGCCTGCGGAGGACGTGATGGAAGCCGGCCCAAGCAATAGAAGGAGGCGGGACTTCAGAGGAGGAAGAGGTTATCAAAGAGGTGGAGGGCGTGTCCACCGAAACTATAGGGTGGAGCATCCAGTTTCGCAGCCGCCTGCATTGCCTCCACCCCCACAGCCTCAGCAACTTCAACAACCTGAACGACGTCGTGGTCTGATGTTAGTATTTTGATTACTCTGATGTAGCCCATTTGGGCAATGATTAGCTGTACTCTGATATTTTGTAGAAGCATGTTTAGCTTCTCATTATTGATGTTTTGGACATTATATACTTAGTGTGGATTTTGACTTCTCTTGCTTATTATTTTTGGTTGGGTTGACATGTTCTATTGATATTGTTGTAGCCGGCGGAATAGACGTCTTGTGGTACAGGTTAGCCCGTGTGCTAATGCTACCGCAAGGCGGCTGTTCCGGGCATAAGACTCCCCCTTCGTGCCGTGTTTTGGGATCCGGGAGGGGGGGGGGGGGTCTTATAGTGGGTGAAGCCGTGGTCGCGACCGTTAGTCCTACTCGGTGATGTTGCATACGAGCTTTAAGGATTTTGTAGAAATTCGTTGCGGCAAGATGGCGTTTGTGATGTCTGTGTTTTCCCACTTTTCTTGAGTGAGTACGTGTAGCCAGAACCGAACAAGGTTAGCTCCGCAATGGCGGTAGATAGTTTCCTTGGTGGACATGGTTAGCTCTGCATTGGCGGTAGATGGTTTCTTTGGTGCGCGGGGACGTTGCAGTACAAATGAGGAATTGAGGTGGGAATGTTTATGGATTGTGATGTGGTAAGGCGTGGCTATGTCTCCGTGATAGGCTGGCTATCCCGTGACGTGCAGGTCATGTGTGGAGAGTGTCCTAGCGAGACTAGTCCCCTTCTGTGAGACTGACGAGAACGCAGAGCATGGGGCAAGCCCGGGCAATGAGGCCATGAGCGGGTGGGGTCCAGCAAGGCTTGGAACAAGCTTTGGAGATTTTATTATGAATTTAGGATTATTATTTTGGATACTTCATTAACAATTTAGTAAATTGTATTATTTACTTAGAAATTTATTATGAAGAAACTACTTACTGGAAATTCATGACATTTAGCCAGAGGACTTTATATTATGTTATCAAGCTCTGTAAATTTGTATGGGATTTTTGGAAGATTATTTCTAAGGGTTGCTTCATTATGTATGTTTTCTCATGAAAACCTAATTAAATTTATTTTGATGTCTAGCAAGCCTGTAAAATTATGATTTTTGCACAATGACCCTTTCTGTACCATATTATGATTATGTAATTTTTATATAATTTTCTGATGAATAATTTTGGTACTTCCCTCTTTACATATGATTAAGGGAATTATTTTGGGTAAATTAATTAGAGGTCAAATATTTTCTGAAAAATTATGGAAATTTGTATCTAGTAATGTATCCCTGTTATTTAGTGTTCAAATTTTTTGGGTAGCCATTACTTGAGTAGATCATATAGTTCATGTTCAAAATTGCCCATGGCCAAACATTTGGGAAAATTCAATAAATATCAAATTTATTAGAAAAATTATGAATCTCTGATTTTAGACTAAATTTGTTATGATAGACCTCTGGTAAAGTTTATAGGAGATTTTGAAGACAATCCGGCGTACCTCCTTAATACATCTCATATAGTATACGGTGATCTGCATATAGTAACTGCGGAAACTGAACTAGAGTGAGTAATGAATTTTGAAGAGTTGAATTCTCAGTATGTTGCTGGTTTGGGTAATAAATTAGTTCATCATTGGAAGACAAGATTAGTAGAGTGAGAGGATGACTAGTTTTAGGCGGTGCTCGGGATCGGCGAAAGATTGTCCTTCCCGTAGGGAGGAAGTGTTTAATGCACTAGGGCTAGATTCAGTAAAATTAATTAAGGGTTGGGAAATCGGGTAGCAACCAATAATAGTAAGTGCCTTGCGAAAGGGAGCTTTGGGCATAATTCCATCGTAGCTCCTAGTGCCTTCGAGAGCCCTTCATGGGGTATACCTTGGGCAGTCCTGGGCTAACGTAAACTGTAGGAGTGATAAATCTTAAAGAGCAACTAGAATAATTAGGGGTTCACTTTCACACACCCCAGTGTCTCGGGAAACTAGTTTGACTCAGTTGATATTTGTGAGGGGAAGGATGGCCTGGCGAGCTTTTGCTCGGTTGATGTTTGTGACGGACGGGATGGTCCGGGGAGCTTTGGCTCGGTGCTGATACATAAGGTTGCATGTGCATAAAGTAAAGGTGGTGGGTCTTCGGTATTGGAGTGTCGATGCACCGATGCCAATACGTTGACTCGGCAAGTGTGGCTAGCACTTCGCCAACAGAAGTCCGATGCGCCAGCCGGCAAGAGTATGCAGGAGCTCCGCTTAGTGCACCAGCGTTGAGGCGTACGATAGGTCTGATTGGTAGTGCTTTACTGGTTTAGAGGTGGGCGAGGCCCAACCCACCGATTCCGTCTGCCACTATGGAGGTATCCTGGGAGGTTCATCTCCAGAAAGGGGGAACTAAAGGTCTGTGTGCACAGAGTCGGGTGGGTGAGTTGCACTTGCATGATTGCATCATAACCCACTTACATGTCATAACATAATCACAGCATAAAACCCATGTCGCCTATTGTATAAGTGGTATGGGACACTTATACAATAGACCCTGCAAAACGACCCCTTGGTCTATAAGCTTGTGTGGGCAAGTTTATAAATTAAGGTTAAAATTCTTTATATATATTGCTGATAATAACCGACACCCCAACGTATAAATTTGTATGAGACTTTTTATACGATGGGAGCCCTGTAAAAGATCCCTTGCTTATATGTTTTCGTATAAGTTAAGGTTACTTTTCATACTTTACTTTACTGCCATATGTACTTTAAAAATTGCTAGTATAGGTCCGCTGCCATCTGTTTCTTGATTACTCTCCACCTTCAAGTCCTCCACTTTCTTCCTCTCCGCTCGGTACCTAGGGGCCATGGGGGAAGGGGTGGGGGATGATAGGACTTAGTCTTTTAGACTAACGGTTTTCGAACCACATCATTTACGGGATCGTGGAGCCCAGCATGGAGGAGCAGCCCCGCAGGTCGGCACGCTTGGAGATGGGGCAGTCTAGCACCGGTGTTCAGATGGCGGGGATTGTGAGCCCCTAACCTTAGTTGTGTTTTATTTTGCTTCCGCTTGAGTGACTATGTAGTGAGGATTTGATGTAGCGGGCGTAAGCCCTTATTTTCAGTACATTATATTTTGTGGACTCTCCCTTCGTGGAGATTATATTACTCTAATGTGATTGTATTTTGTGGACTTTTGGTTAGAGTTTTACCACTCTTGTGCTTACTCTACTTTTGTTGCTTTTCTGTGATCGAATCGGCCGGCAGAATCGGCGTTTCGCGGTGATGATCCTTCAGGGCGTGAAGGTGTCACCGCTAAGCGACAGTTCTGGGCCTAAGACCCCGGTGTAAAAGAAAAGGAAAAAATGGGGTCTTACAAGTGGTATCAGAGGAAACCTCGATTGAAAAGTAACAGTCCACAACCCCTGGGTCACCCCCGCGCATGTTTAGTTTGGGGACAAACTAAGCAGTGGAAGCAGTGGGGTATCCTTATGGGGGATCACATGGAAATTTTCCACTTTTTATTAGGTATTGAGTTGATTACCTACTAATGTAGTTTGTTTTGCAGCCCCCAACTCAGCCCACTCCACAAGGCGGAGCCCAGCAGACTCCGGACATTACACCACCTCCCCCAGTCCCCACTCCATTCCTACAGTCAGAGATGGGACAGACTCTAACAACCATCTTGGAAGCTTTTAGGGCTCAACAGGTTCCGGCTCCGCAGCCAAACCCGGGGGACAACTGGCTGAGCATTTTCCGAGGACTTGCTCCCCCTTCCTACTTGGGGACTGAGTCGGCCATTCGGACAGAGGAGTGGCTGGATATTATGTATGAGATGCTGACCGGGATACAGTGCCCTTGGGAGGAGAGGGTTCCCTTGGTGATCTCCTGCCTGGAGTCGCATGCAAAGAGATGGTGGAAGACCTCGCTGGACACGACATTTGCGGACAGGGAAGTAGTAGAGATTTCTTGGGAGGATTTCAGGGGCGCGCTGTTGGAACACTTTGTTTCATAGTCGGCCAGGGACGAGCTGGAGGATAGATTTTTGCAGTTGAGGCAAGGGAACAAGACAGTGGTGGAGTACCACCGAGAGTTCAACCATCTAGCCCGGTTTGTGGACTCTTATCAGTTAGACAAGGCAGGATATACCAAAAGGTTCTACAAGGGCCTGTGAGATGAGCTGACGGAGACTCTACTGTTTGTATCCGACGTGCCCATTTCCCGGATACTAGAGATGGCAAAAAGGATAGAGGCTGATTGGCAGGCTACTCGGGGCCAGAAACGGCCAGTGGAGGATCAGGGTTGAGGAGCAAGGAACGATCAGAGACGAGCCCATATCACGGACGGGAGGAGGGTCGAGGACTAGCCTCGTCAAGAGGTAAGACATGAGACAAGGGAGCCAGTGGTGGTGGCTCCACCACCTCTTCAGACACGGGAGGGACAGAGATCCGGTGGAATGGCATATCCCCCGCCAGAATGCCTCAATTGCCATCAGGTGGGGCACATCAGGAGGAACTGCCCCATGAGGGGCGCACCCCCACCAGCACTACCGGCTGCCCAGCCAGCGCAATATCTTGGAGGCCGAGGTCGTGGCCGAGGACTTGGATACCGGTGTGGGGATCGTAGACAAGAAAGGGAGCAGGTGTATGCTTTGGACCTGGCGTAGCCTCGGAACCCAGAGTAGGTCATTGCAGGTACACCAAGATGTTTAATTGTTTAAATAGAATCCCATTTCTCAGTTGTCAAATTTGTAGAACTGCACTAGGTAGAATAAATAGGAAAGAAAACTCGTTATAGAATACTAAGGCATTTAAACGCCCTAGGTATAGTCTTCATCAGCGGCAAGCCCGCCTATACACTATTCGACACGGGTGCTTCGCACTCGTTCGTGTAGGAAGCCTTCGTGGAAGGGCTGGAAGAGTGGAGCAGTTCACAGGCCTGATGAGGAGGGTGCGTCTTACCCGACGGATCGGAGCTATTCACCTCTGCCCACTGCAACATGGAGGCGGAGATTGGAGGAAAGTCATTCGAAGTATCAGCAATGATCCTAAGGATGCTAGTCTTCGAGCTGATCCTGGGAATGACATGGTTGCACTAGAACCATGCCCAGATTGATTGCCAAGCAAAGAGGATCACCGTGAGGCACGGGGACTTTGTCAATATCATCGAAGGTATAAGACCTGCCTCTCGTATACTCTTATCTTCAGTACAGGCCGTTAAGGCCCATCTACAGGGAGAGGAGGTTTATCAGATTCTATTTGAGATGGTGGAGGCCAAGGAGTCTGTGGCAGACATCCCGGTGGTGCGAGATTTTGCTGACGTATTTCCAGAGAAACCGCCAGGACTACCTCTGCACCGAGAGCAGGACTTCCAGATACAGCTTGTGCCGGGGGCCAAGCCGGCATCTAGGGCCCTTTACCGGATGGCCCCGAAAGAGTTGATAGAGTTCCAAAGTCAGTTGCAGGAACTAGTAGAGGCAGGGTTTGTCCAGCCAAGCTATTCGCCGTGGGGAGCCCCGGTGCTATTTCTCAAGAAGAAGGACGGAAGTCTTCGCTTGTATATTGATTATCGAGCGCTGAACAGACTAACGGTCCGGAATACATACCTGCTGCCACGGATTGACGAGTTGTTCGATCAATTGGAAGGAGCGCATTTCTTCTCGAAACTTGACTTGAGGTCAGGTTATTACCAGCTACAGATTCGTGAGGAGGAAATTCCGAAGACCGCCTTCAGTAGTAGGTACAGACTGTTTGAGTTTACAGTGATGCCCTTCGGGCTCACAAATGCGTCGTCAGCATTTACAAGCCTCATGAACAGGGTATTCGAGGAGCATTTGGATGTATTCGTCATCGTATTTATTGACGACATCCTCATCTACTCAAGGACGGAGGAGGAGCATACACGACACCTGACTTTGACTCTAGAGAGGCTACAGAAACACCAACTGTATCCGAAGTTTGGAAAATGCTAGTTTGGCTAAAGGAGGTGGCCTTCTTAGGTCATATCATCAGCGGTGCTGGGTTGGCAGTAGTCCCGGTCAAGATTCGGGCAGTTTAGGATTGGCCACCGTTGAAGACAGCTACGGATGTACGGAGCTTCCTGGGACTTGGCGGATATTACCGAAAGTTCGTCAAAGGATTATCCTGGATTGCACTCCCTCTTACATCCCTGACGAAGAAGGAATCCCCTTTCATTTGGACGCCCCAGTGCGAGGCGGCCTTTGTGGAGTTGAAAGGTCAGCTTACCTCGACTCCCATTCTTGCTCTTCCGTCGGGAAGGGAGGGATTCCAGGTGTACACGGACGCCTCTTACCAGGGGATGGGTTCCGTTCTGATGTAGAACGGGCACGTAATACCCTACGCCTCCCGACAACTGAAGATACATGAGAAGAACTATCCGGTGCATGATCTGGAGATGGGTGCATTGATCTTTGCTCTGAAGATATGGCAACACTACCTCTACGGGGTTCACTGTGACATCTCCTCAGATCACAAGAATTTGAAATATGTGGACACCCAGAAGGAACTCAACATCAGACAGAGACGTTGGGTGGAGTTCCTATCGGATTACCAGTACACCATGCACTACCATCCCGGGAAGGCGAACGTGGTGGTAGATGCTCTGAGCCGGAGAGGAGATACCTCAGGGAAGGGACCACAACTGATGTCCATGGAGCTAGTCTGGTATTTCAGAGATATGCATATATCCCTAGTGTCCGAGAATGATCCAGAGCTATACATGGAGTATCTAGCATCGATGGTTGCCATAGATGATATTTGGGACCGCATCCGGGACAGACAGAAGACAGATGCATGGGCAGAACCGATATTCCAAGCCTTGGAGGAGGGTTCAACGGGAGATTATTCACTGAGAGATGGATTGCTATATTTTAGAGGCAGTGTCTACATACCCGCAAGAGGTCAAATTCGGGAGGACATTATGACGGAAGCACATTGTAGCAGATATTCTATACACCCGAGGATCACCAAGATGACGGCAGATTTGAAGAAGATGATGTTCTGGCCGGGGATGAAGAAGGACATTACATACTTCGTGACTCTTTGCGAGGAATGCCAGCTAGTGAAGGCAGAGTGCAGAAACCCCGCAGGATTACTACAGCCACTTCCGGTGCCGGAGTGGAAATTTGAGGACATCGCAATGGATTTCATTCATGGCCTTCCCCGATAACGGACGGGAAACGATTCGATTTGGGTCATTATCGATCGGCTGACGAAGGTGGCTAGATTCATTCCAATCAGAAAAGATGACTCGGTTGGGGTACTAGTGCGGAGATTCGTAGAGCAGTTCATTCGTTACCACGGGGTTCCCAGGATGATCGTGTCAGATCAGGATGGTCGGTTCACATCCAGGGAGTGGAGATCCGTGCATGCTTACTTAGGCACGCGGCTGACCTTCAGCACAACATTTCATCCCCAGACGGATGGGCAGACGGAACGCACCAACCGTATATTGGAGGACCTCCTAAGGCTATGCATTCTGGATCGAAACGAACCATGGGAGAAGCTTTTACCACTGGTCGAGCTCTCCTATAACAACAACTACCAGTACAACATAAGGATGGCTCCTTATGAAGCCTTGTACGGAAGGAGATGTAGGACTCCACTTTCATGGATTTAGGACGAGGATCTGAAGGCATTGGGATCGGATTTTGTCGAAGACACCGAAGCTCATGTGAGACTGATACGGGATAGAATGCTGGAAGCATAGAGCCGACAGTCTAAGTATTATGATGCCCGACACCGTCAAGTAGAGTTTCAGGTGGGAGACCGGGTATTCTTGAAGATCCGGCCCATGCACGGAGTTTCACGGGTGCGTGGTCGGAAGAAGAAGCTCAGCCCTAGGTATATGGGCCCTTACAGGATCCTAGAGCGGATCGGACCCCTATCTTATAGGCTGGAGTTGCCACCGAAACTGGCAGGTTTACATGACGTGTTCCATATATCTTCGCTTAGGAGGTCTCTACTATGCCCGAAGCAGCAGATTTCGACCACAGATGGACCGGTAGCTTCAGACCGATCAGTTCACTTGGAGCCGATTCGGATCGATGGCAGAGGAGTACGGATCTTGCGTCGCAAGAAGGTTCCGTTAGTCAAAGTTCTGTGGAGAAACCACGGCCAGGAGGAGCATACCTGGGAACCGCAGGACCTGATGTGACAAAGGTATCCAGAGCTGTTCAGTCAGGTATACCGCACAACCTCTCAAGATGTTCAATTTACTTTCCTGTTTTAAACTAGTAGGGCTGCTCTAGGAAGAGTAGATGCTAATCTTTTATTTATTGGGATCTTGGATTTGCCAATTGGGCGAATTGATCATAGATTTAGGTTTCCCTTAAAAAACCCCACTTAGCAAACATGGCATCGAGATGTAATCTTTCACTTCTTATGGGATGTTACAAGTTTCCTTTTTTTCGATAGAAATTCCCGTAGGCTTAACCTTGATTTCGGGGACGAAATCTTTGTTTTGTTTATTGGGATTTATAACATCCAATTTCCAACTAGACCCCTAAGAGTGGTTTTGGCCATTACTAGGTCATGACAAAACCCAAGGAAGCTAAAAAGGGCCAAGTGATAGAAGGCCAAAGTGAGAATCACCTTGGTCTGCCTATGACACAACCTCATCACAAAACCTAGGGTTTGACCTTAGGGCTTCACCATGACTCCATGACCCCACCACAACATCACTAACCTATCAGAGGGTCCACTAGAGCCTTAAGGGTCCATTGGAGTCAACCCAAAGTGGCCAATTTGACCTAGGACCACCATAGGCCTAAATTGGGCAACGTGCCCTAACAAAGGGCAGTTGACCTCTAATGTGCCCAGCCAACCTTGCCCGAGTCTTCCTAGACCTAAAGTGAGGTCAATGGGTCACTAAGTACACATTGGGTTCAGTCCTAAAGGCCAAGTTGACCCAAGTTAACTCTAGCCCCTAATCTGGTCAAAGTACCCTTACTAAGGGTAGGTGACCTCCAAAGTGCAAGATAACACTACATAACCCTTCCTAGACCTCAGGGGAAGCCGTGGGGTCACCAAGGACTCCTTGGGGTCAACCCAAATGGTCATGTTGACCCAAGTCAACTCTAGCCCTAAAGAGGTCAAAGTTCCCTCACCAAGGGGCAAGTGACCTCCAAGATGCCAATTCAACCCTATCCAAACCTACCTAGGCCTTAGGGGAGATCAATGGGTCACCAGGGACTATTTAGGGGCAACCAAAAGGTCAAAAAGACCAAGGTCAACCCAAGCCTACCTTGGGTCAACCTAGCCCAAATAGGCTAGCCCAAGTTCAAGCCTACTCATGTGGCTTCTTTAGGAGATGATGTGTATGGATGGGCTGCCAATAGACCTCCAGATTGACCAAGTCAACTTGGTGACTAGGAGAGAGTGAGAGAGCTCCATTTCCATGGTTATGAAGGAGAGAGAAAAATGAAAGAGGAGGGAAGGAAGGTGCTCGGCCAAGGGAAGGCCAAAGGCCACCTTTAATGGCTGAATTCAACTCCCCTAGGGAAGGGGAGAAGTTTCCAGCCGCTTCCCTGGCCACCAAGGGCCTGGTTCAGCCCCCTCTACCATGGCCTAATGTAGCCATTAATGGCCTTAATGGCCATTGATGATCCAGCCTCTCCCCTCCCCATCTGAGGCTTTAAACACCTTCAGTGGGCCGAGAGGAGGATTTCCCAATACTTACCTGAAGAAACCGAGCCTCCACACTATGTAGTTGCAGAAACCTAGCGGCGCCTCCTTCAAAGATGGCTTCCCGGTGATCTTCTCGACTTCAGGCCGCTGGCAAGGTCCTCCTCCTCCCCTTAACTCATGGATAGATCGTAGCAATGTCTAGGTTCAAGGTTCGGGCTCAATTGAGCCCGAACCAATTTTGTATTTCCATGGTTTCGGGCCAAGAAATAACTTGGTAGAACCGCCGAAGTATGCCTCTCCGGCGGCTGTGCCGCCGCCTGACGATAGCCACCAACTCAACGGAGGTGATGGTGGTGGTGGCCGGCCGGGGCAGCAACTGGATGACCGCCGGCAGGCACTTGAAGTTGGCCCAGGAAAAATGAACCCTGGCCGTCGGCTTAAGGTTGAAGAAGAAGGGATGTCGTCCAAGGCGCGCCAAGATTCGTGCTTTATCAAAATCAAAACTATAGGATATAATTTCATGATATTTCATTTCTGTCACAGATTTGATATTTAATGGTTTTAATTTTTACAAATACTTAGAGGCTAGAACAGAAACAGTGGTCAACATAGAAATGTAGCCCTTGATGTATAGTTTAATTTAAAATTGATTTCACTCAATTTGGAGTCATAGTTAAACCACATCACCCATTTTGGTGGGATCTATGCCTAGGGCTATCCTGAGATTCAAATGGATGCCCACCCTTCATCCCTTGTCCAAATGATCTGCGATTTGGGCAGGGAGTCTACCCTAGCTATATCTAGGACACATCCAAAAATCAGAATTTTTGGAAAATATTTTTCTATAGGTTTTGGAAAAATTTAATAATCCTTGAATAAATTAATTAGGAGTCATAAACACCTCAAAATCCCCCCAAATTTGGGTGGGAGGTCTTAGAGGGCATGCTAGGGCTCTGGTACAAGTTTCATCGCATTTCGAGATGTTTTTGTTAGCTATTGATCCAACCCTAGGTTGACCCCTTTTAGGGTTAACTAGGTCAAGCACCCCCTTTGGGTTTTGAATGGTCAAATCACCTCAACAGAGGCTGATATTTTGGCCACTGACTCTATATAGGATGACTCAACCCCAATGGAATTTGGGGTGGTTAAGAATAGGGTAACCCTAGAACCCTAGGGTAGGTCCCTTAATAGGGGATTTTTAGGGTTTGAAGGTCATGGGGTCAAATGACCTTGGAATGACTTGAAAATTTGTGGAGAGGACCATAGGCTTAGTATGGTCCTCTGGTTAAAGTTTTAGGGAATTTGAAAGCTTTAAACTCCCTCAAAACCCTAACCCTAACTTAGGGCACAAACATTTTGTTGAAGGGAAATGTCACTAAAACTCTTTGAAAAGTGATGAGATTTGGGTTGAGTAGTTTTTAAGGTTAGAACAAGCTCTGGAGATTTTATTGTGAATTTAGGATTATTATTTTGGATAGTTCATTAATAATTTAGTAAATTGTATTATTTACTTAGAAATTTATTATGAAGAAACTACTTACTGGAAATTGATGAAATTTACCCCGAGGACTTTTCGTTATGCTTTAAAGCTCTGTAAAGTTTTATGGGATTTTTGGAAGAATATTTCTAAGGGTTGATTCATTAAGTATGTTTTCCCATAAAAACCGAATTAAATTTATTTTGATGTCTAGCAAGCCTGTACAATTATGTTTTTTGCACAATGACCCTTTCTATACCATATTAAGATTTTGTAATTTTTATATAATTTTCTGATGAATAATTTTGGTACTTCCCTCTTTACATATGATTAAGGGAATTATTTTGGGTAAATTAATTAGAGGTCAAATATTTTCTGAAAAATTATGGAAATTTGTATCTAGTAATATATCTCTGTTATTTAGTGTTCAAAATTTTTGAGTGGCCATTACTTGAGTAGATCATATAGTTCATGTTCAAAATTTCCCATGGCCAAATATTTGGGAAAATTCAATAAATATCAAATTAATTAGAAAAATTATGAATCTCTGATTTTAGACTAAATTTGTTATGATAGACCTCTGGTAAATTTTATAGGAGATTTGGAAGACAATCCGGTGTACCTCCTTAATACATCTCATATAGTATAGGGTGGTCTGCATATAGTAACTGCGGAAACTAAAATAGAGTGTGTAATGAATTTTGAAGAGTTCAATTCTCAGTAGGTTGCCAGTTTGGGTAATAAAGGAGTTCATCATTGGAAGACAGGATTAGTAGAGTGAGAGGATGACTAGTGTTAGGCGGTGCTCGGGATCGGTGAAAGATCGTCCTTCCCGTAGGGAGGAAGTGTTTAATGCACTAGGGCTAGATTCAGTAAAATTAATTAAGGGTTGGGAAATCGGGTATCAACCAATAATAGTATGTGCCTTGCAAAAGGGAGCTTTGAGCGTAATCCCATCGTAGCTCCTAGTGCCTTCAAGAGCCCTTCACTGGGTATACCTTGGGCAGTCCTGGGCTAACGTAAAATGTAGGAGTGATAAATATTAAAGAGCAACTAGAATAATTAGGGGTTCACTTTCACACACCCCGGTTTCTCGGGAAGCTGGTTTGACTCGGTTGATATTTGTGAGGGGCAGGATGGCCCGACGAGCTTTGGCTCGGTTGATGTTTGTGACGGACGGGATGGTCCGTGGAGCTTTGGCTCGGTACTGATACATAAGGTTGCACGTGCATAAATTAAAGGTGGTGGGTCTTCAGTATTGGAGTGTCGATGCACCGACGCCAATATGTTGACTCGGCAAGTGTGGCTAGCACTTCGGCAATAGAAGTCCGGTGCGCCAGCCGACAATAGTACGCAGGAGCTCCGCTTAGTGCACCATTGTTGAGGCATACGATAGGTCTGACCGGTAGTGCTTTACTGGTTTAGAGGTGGGCGAGGCCTAACCCACCGCTTCCGTCTGCCACTACAGAGGTATCCTGGGAGGTTTGGCTCCAGAAAGGGGGAACTAAAGCTCTGTGTGCACAGAGTCGGGTGGGTGAGTTGCACTTGCATGATCGCATCATAACCCACTTGCATGTCATAGCATAATCATAGCATAAAACCCCTATCACCTATTGTATAATTGGTATGGGACGCTTATACAATATACCCTGCAAAACGACCCCTTGGTATATAAGCTTGTGTGGGCAAGTTTATAAATTAAGGTTAAAATTCTTTATATATATATTGCTGATAATAACCGACACCCCAACGTATAAATTTGTATGAGACTTTTTATACGATGGGAGCCCTGTAAAAGATCCCTTGCTTATATATTTCCGTATAAGTTAATGTTACTTTTCATACTTTACTTTACTGCCACATGTACTTTAAAAATTGCTAGTATAGGTCCGCTGCCATCTGTTTCTTGATTACTCTCCACCTTCAAGTCCTCCCCTTTCTTCCTCTCCGCTCGATGCCTAGGGGCCATGGGGGAAGGGGTGGGGGATGATAGGACTTAGTCTTTTAGACTAATGGTTTTCGAACCACATTATTTAGGGGATCGTGGAGCCCATCATGGAGGAGCAGCCCCGCAGGTCGGCACGCTTAGAGATGGGGCAGTCTAGCACCAGAGTTCAGACAGTGGGGGCTGTGAGCCCCTGATCTTAGTTGTGTTTTATTTTACTTCTGCTTGAGTGACTATGTAGTGAGGATTTGATATAGCGGGCTTAAGCCCTTATTTTCAGTACATTATATTTTGTGGACTCTCCCTTCATGGAGATTATATTATTCTGATGTGATAGTATTTTGTGGACTTTTGGTTAGAGTTTTACCACTCTTGTGCTTAATCTACCTTTGTTGCTTTTCTGTGATCGAATCGGCCGGCAGAATCGACGTTTCGCGGTGATGACCCTTCAGGGCGTGAAGGTGTCACCGCTAAGCGGCAGTTCTGGGCCTAAGACCCCGGTGTAAAAGAAAAGGAAAAAATGCGGTCTTACAGCTCCCGTTCCCGAGGGGTTCAGAGAGCCTGATGTTACTTACTATACCGGGAAGGATGAATCTGTCAAGCACCTGTAGTGGTTCGAAGATCTCCTCAACAGCCTGAAGAAACCTTACTCTGGTGAAGTCTTTTCCCTCTAATATTTTTGTAATGAGCTCTACCCATGTCCAACTGAGTCAGGAGGTCATGTATCCAAAAATTTCCCCATTTGAGGATGTTGAATTTAGTATAGTTCGAATAACGTGTCTAATCTCGTCCCGAGAGGATCTCCTCATCCAGGCTCCCACTAAGTAGATGAGTCAAATGTGCCTCGGTGGCGAGAAGGAACAAACTCCCGAGAGGATCTCCTCACCCAGGCTCTCATTAGCTGGATGGCTCGAATGTGGCTCGGTGGAGAGAAGGTTCCAACCCCGAGAGGATCTCCTCATCCAGTTTCTCGCTAGCTGGATATGTCGAATGTGCCTCGGTGGAGAGAAAGTTACCATCCTCGAGAGGATCTCCTCACGCAGGCTCTCACTAGCTGGATGGGTAGAATGTGCCTTGGTGGAGAGTAAGTTACAACCTCAAGAGGATCTCCTCACATAGGCACTCACTAGCTGGATGGGTCGAATGTGCCTCGGTGGAGAGTAAGTTCCAACCCCGAGAGGATCTCCTCACCCGGGCTCTCACTAGCTGGATGGGTCGAATGTGCTTCGGGGGAGAGTAAGTTCCGGGTGTGAGGTGGGACCTCTACTCTTGGGCAAAGGATCATTCAAATTCTGGTCTCTCACTAAGGGACGGCTTGGGAGAAGTATGTGTGAGCTGCACCCTAGATATGAACTCTAGGTGAAATCAAATTTCGGTTTCAACATTCGTGCTTGTTGATCTACTATTAATTCTTCGGTCAGATGCTTGTTAATTACTGAGATTGTTTTATTTCTAGGTTATTGATCTACCACGTTGATCTCTTGTGTTGATCTAGTGATCTACTATGTTGCATAACTATGTTTGAAAGATATGGTACCTAAACACCTAGAGGGGGGGTGGGGGTGAATAAGTGACCTAATCCTTTTTAAACTTTAATGGCAGCAAACAGTTAATATCACAGATTTCTAACTATTCTATCACAGCAAACACACAGCATACACAACAACAATCACAACACAGCATAGTAGACACAGTGTTTTATAGTGGTTCCCCAAGATATGGGTACATCCACTTTCCCCCTTCGCCTATCTAGCAGTGTACTAGATTCGGCCAAACTTCTCCAGTGTCTCAGAACCCAAATTGGTTCCTACACCTCAGGCCCAAAGCCTTACAACTCAGCTTTATCCCAAAGCCTACACTCAGCCACAAAGGCCTACACTCAGCCACCCAGGCCTACACTCAGCCAATCAAGGCCTACACTCAGAGATAACAATCTCCTACACTCAGGCCAAAGGCCCTACCCTCAGCCTTTATAATTATAGGCTTACAATTCACTCAGATCCAAAGGATCCTACAAGATAAAAATGATTATTGAAATAGTAACTCAACAACTCAAAAATGAGAGAGGGAAGTTGAGAGTTTCTTGATGAGTTCTTGGAAGAACTCAGCTGGATTCAATCTGACTTAGCTTTCTTCAAAGCTTCTTGAGTAGAACTGAATAAGATTGTCTCCTTCTGCAGTTGTTCCTTGACCTCTGCCACTTAGAATTCAGATTAGATTTGAACCCTTCTTCTCAGCCTAGTTCCAACGGCTGATTTCTTGGATGGAGCCCTCTCTCTCCAACTTCTTAGATCTGCACTTGAACTGCAAGATCTTCTTGATTTGATACTCTGTGTATCACTTTAATAACTTGTTCTTCAACAATGTGATCCCCAGTTTCTGTAAACTGTAGGTGCCTATTTATAGGCTTTCTTCATGGTAACCGGCTGGTCCGGTCCATAACTAACTTCTGATATCTCTGACAGGTGCTGTAGACCGGCTGGAACGGCAGCTGTCAAGTCATCCAGTCATTTCTTGAAAATCTCTAACTGTCTGAAAGTGTCGAGACTTTCTGTCTTTAAGTGTCGACACTTATAGTCCAAGTGTCGACACATGCTGTGTAAGTGTCGACACAAGTCTACAAGGTATCGACACAACTCCTTGTATGTCTCGACACAGATTCTTCTTCAGGTGTCGACACTGAAATTGAGTGTCGACACAAGTACTTGATCTTCTATCTTTTAGCTGAATTCTTCTAAGTGTCGACACATCTCCTTTGTGTCGACACATCTTCTTGTGTTGAATCTGTTAAGTGTTGACACTGCTTCTTGGTGTCGACACATAGTCTTTTATATTGATACTTGCTAAGTGTCGACACAGCTCCTTGTGTCGACACTTGATTCTTCTGTTGAGACTTCAGCTGAGTGTCGACACATTCCCTTAGTGTCGACACTTGTACTTAGAATATTTTGGAGATAATTCTGTTCTTTGCTAAGTGTCGACACTGCTCCTTGTGTCGACACTTTCTTCAAGTGTAGAGTCTTCAGATGAGTGTCGACACATTGTTCTAGGTGTCGACACTTACTTCATGTGTTGACTCTTCTGTTGAGTGTCGACACTTTGTTTTTGGTGTCGACACTTTCTTCAAGTGCTGACTCTTCTTGTTGTGTCGACACATTGTTCTGGGTGTCGACACTTTAACTTAGTCTCTGCCGACTTTTGCTAAGTGTCGACACAGCTCCTTGTGTCGACACTTTCTGGTGTAGACACAGCTTTACTGGGTGTCGACACAGCTCCTTGTGTCGACACTTTCTTTCTGCACTTTTCTTCACTGAGTGTCGACATAGCTCCAAGTGTCGACACTTTCTGTCTGGTGTCAACTCTGCATCCCAGGTGTCGACACAATGACTCCAAGTGTCGACACTGCTTGTCTGGGTGTCGACACAAGCCTTCTTAAGTGTCGACACTTTCCCTCTGGGTGTCGACACATGGACTTAGAAACTTTTTGCTTCAGTCCAGTGATTACTTAACCTGCACAAGTAAACTCAACATACATCAAATACATTATGATGTATATCATTGAGTTGGGTGAGACTTCTTCAAACAGGTACATTTAACCAATGTACCCAACAATCTCCCCCTATTTGGAGAAGTCATAACCCTTAGTCAATGATATACACCATTCATAATTAAAAATTACAAAATGATGTAAAGCAGGATAAAGTAAAGCAGGGTAAATATAACATGTATACACATACATCATTTCAGAACAAATAAGAAATAGATACATTCACAGAACAAACATGAAATATATTGATCATATATTGTTCTAACATTGGTCTTATACATTTTCAGTAGTTTACAAAAATGTTTTACATTCAAAAGATTACAAAATAATCTTCAAGTAAATTCTTAATCTATTTCTATTCTGGTTCCTTGATAACTATTCCCTTGCCAGCTTGAACTTGAGCTTTGACAGGGGCATCAACAGTTTCAGCATCAGCAGGCTTCTTGCCTTTTAGATCTTTCTTTTTGATCTCTTCAGATTTGATCTTCTGCCTCTCAAAATAGTGATATGGCTTTGGAAAGTACTTGCTAGGCTCCACTGCAGTAGGAGGTAGCTTTCCCATCTTTGCCTTCCTTCTATACTGCACTATTGCTTCCTGCCTGATCTCATGTTTTCTCCATTCAGCTTCAGAAAACCACTTGTTCCTGTCATGAGTATTGTCCTTGGCAGCTTTCCGGGCAGTTAATATTATATTCCTAGAGGTAGGGCTCCACTGTTCAAAGTCTGGCCTTTGTTCTACTTGTTCCCTAAACCTCTTCTTAGACAACCTTGTCTCTTCCTCCTTCTGTAATGCCTCTTGCATGGCTTCAGTAATAGGCTGAACCACTTTATCCAGAATAACATTAGTCTTCCCTTCAGTTGGGCTATACATCTGATGAATGTCAGCTTGCACCATGTCAAAATCTGGTAGAGGATATATCACTTGAGCTACCTCTGGTTGCTCACCTCCAAGATATGCAGGTTGAATTCCAGATTCTGCCACATTGTCATCATCACAAAGTGGAGGATAGCCCAGTGTAACTCTGATAGAATTTGATATCCACTTTGCATGGTCAGAGCTAGCTTTGACTAAAACTCTCTCCCCTTTTATGACTTCTCTAGCCATATGATCTCTGACATCATCCTTTTGAAATCTTATTTGACTATCCAAGTATCTGATTCCCTCTTTGAAGAATGGTTTGAGCTTTTAAAGTTGTTCAGAGATGGCTTTCTGGGAGGCTTGGATTGCAGTCTTGACAGCAGTAATTTCTTCTTGAAATACTTTATCAAAGTCAGCTTTGATAGTAGCAGAAGATGTAGAAGGTTCAGCAGCCTTGTTCTTCAACTCAGTGACTATAGCATTATGGGAGGCAGTCAAATTGTCATTCATTCTAAGTTGATTTTCAAGAACATATCCTTGTTTCAATGCTATATCATCCACCTGTGCCTTGATCTTTTCTTGGTGTGTGGCCAAGTATACTACTACATTTCCACCTTTGTGAAAACATTCAGTTATCTCCTTCTTGTTGAGATTCATCTCAAACCTGATGGATTTTATTTCCTGGGCCAGATCAAATTGAAGTGATTTCTGCCCTTCATCTACATACTTCTCTATGGCCTGCCTTTGCTCATCCAACTTTATCTGTAGTGCAACCATTAAAGCACTATAATCAGCAGTTGGAGCTTGCTGAACTATAGGCTGTGGTGCAATTGATTGCAGAGCCTTCTTATAACTTTGACTTCTTCTCTTGAAGACATACAGTTTCTTCTTCTTTGCCCTAGCACTCTCCTCATCTTCAGAGACAGAAGTGCTGGCTATATCAACCCTCTCCTTAGGGCTTTGAGACTTCTCTTTGTGCACTTCAGGTGCCTTCTCAGTTTCCTGCCTAATAGGCTCTTCCAAAACTTGTACTTGCTCCCCCTCAAGAGCAGCATTCTCTTCTTCAGCAGTATCAGCTTCCTTATCAAAATCTGCTTGATCTAGATTTAGGAACAAGTCTTCCATTGTGTATTCTGGTGGTGAAGAAGCTGGAGAAGTTCTTGGTTCTTCAACCACAGGATCAGGAATTACTGGAACAACAGATGTGTCTTCTATAACAACATCTGGAGCTTGACTAGGCAGCTGAGTTTGCTGAGGAACATCAGACAAATCAGCATCTTCTATACGAAATTCTAAAGTATTTAGGTCAGTGAGTACCTCTTGTATGATGGTGGTGGCTTGCTCACTGTCCAGTGTAGAGGGTTCTTCTACAACTGGAGGCTCCCCCTGGATTTGATCCTTGTGAATGGGGCTAGCTTGTGGTAGCTCCCCCTGGATCTCTGCATCAGCTGGAGGAGCAGGAGACTTCACTGCAGTCTCTTCCTCTTGGTCATCTGGAGTGAAAACAACTTGTTCTTCACTTTCAGAACTGCTGGAGGACTCTTGTGCCACTGGAGTAGTTTTTCTCTTTTTCTTTGGAGGAATCTCCTTCTCAGTAACTGTCTTCTCTGGGGTTGGCATTTCCTTGGACAACACCCTGTCCCATCTAGAAAAGATCATGAGATCCATCTTCCTCATGTGGTTTGTCTTGCTGCCTGCAGCAGTACTCATTACCTCTAGTATCACACCAGCTAGGTATAGACTAATGATTCTGCCCAGATTGGGCTTCTTCAAGCTCTCCTTAATCTTCTCATAAACCACTACAGACCAGTCTGTTTTCAGAGTGAAGATTATCCTTGTCATGATTCCAAATATATAGGCAGACACTCTGTCATGCCCTTCAGGCTTGCTGAGTAAGACCTTACCAACAATCTCAGACAGGAATTTGCCTTGGCTGTTCATGCCTTTCCTGTTAAAGACAGAACCTATCTTCATCTTGGAATCCAGTCCACACCAGGTTAAAGCTTCCCTGGTCTTGATATCAGTAACTTCTTCTTCATCTTGAATTCTTGGAAGCTATAGAATCTTCCTCAGACTTTTAGGGGATACCTTAACCCTTGCACCATGAACTCTGGATTTGATTTTGTATCCAGATTCATCTATCTGAGCTCCATTAAGGAATTCAAGCACCTCCTTCTTCCATATCTTAGTTGGTTCAGACACTAGATATTCTAGTCCAGAAACGGCGACTAGGGTTACTACCGCCTGTATTTCTTGATATGCTTCTTCAAACGCGCCGCGCACCAGCTCATATCCTTCGTTAACGTTCTCCTCTAGCTTAGGCGCCATTAGGGTTATAGAATTTGTCTTGAGTGAAGAGAGGTGTCGACACAGTAGTTTTGGTCTCGAAACTTTGAAAGCGTGTCGACAAACAAAGACCGAACCCTATTTATACCTTTCTGATTTTGAAGATGAACAGGCGGGATAGTTAACTTAAAATGTGTCGACACTGGCAATAAGTGTCGACACTGACTTATAATGTCTCGACACATATGTGTCGACATAAGTTTAGTCACAGAGTTTATGTGTCGACACTTGGTTATGTGTCGACACAACATAACTCGACACATTGTCGAGACTTTACTTAGAAAATTCTGAGTAAAACATAAGTGTTGACACCACTTTGGATGTGTCGACACCTACTTGACATGTGTCGACACTAACATTCTGAAGTGTCGACACCACATTCCTAGATGTGTCGACACCTTTTTCCTGAAGTGTCGACACCACTATTTTGTGTCGACATAGACTTGTCTATGTGTCGACACCTTTTTACTTAGCCAATTTTAATTCTGTAAACTTACTCTAAGTTTATCATTCCTAGTTCAATTTTGAATCTATTGAACTTAGCTTCTTCTAGGGGCTTAGTAAACATATCAGCTATTTAATTATCAGTTTTAACATATTCAAGTAAAATATCTTTTCTTTCTACATGCTCCCTAAGAAAATGATATTTAATTTCAATATGTTTAGTTCTACTATGAGATACAGGGTTATTAGCTATTGAAATAGCACTTGTAGAATCACAGAAAAGTGGAGTTCTACTTACCTGAAATCCATAGTCCTCTAGCTGATGTTGAATCCATAGAAGTTGAGCACATCAACTTCCTGCAGCCACATACTCTGACTCAACTGTGGAGATAGCCACACTGGTTTGCTTTTTGCTACTCCATGAAATTAGTCTCCCACCTAGGAATTGACAGGTTCCAGTAGTGCTCTTTCTATCCTCTTTGCATCCTGCAAAGTCTGCATCTGAATAACCTGTTAGATCAAAATCTCCATTCCTAGGGTACCAGAGGCCTAGATAGGGAGTGCCCTTTAGATATCTCAATATTCTTTTGACTGCTGTCAAATGAGACTCTTTAGGGCAGGCTTGATACCTGACACAAACACATATAGCATACATGATGTCAGGTCTACTAGCAGTCAAGTATAATAGGGAGCCAACTATCCCTCTATACAAGGTTTCATCTACAGGTTTCCCTGCATCATCCTTGCTAAGAGACATACTTGACCCCATAGGAGTCTTCATGGTGCTGGATGAATCCATACCATACTTCCTTATGAGTTCTAGGGTGAACTTTGACTAACAAATGGACAAACCACTCTCAGTCTGTTTAACTTGGAGACCCAAGAAAAACTTCAGCTCTCCCATAATACTCATCTCAAACTGACCTTGCATAAGTTTTGCAAACTTTTTGCAAAGGCTGCTTTCAGTAGACCCAAATATAATGTCATCTACATATATTTGGACTAGTATGACTTTGCCTCTAGATTCCCTAAGGAATAGAGTCTTATCTATTTTCCCCCTTGAGAACTTGTTCTCAATGAGGAAACTAGATAGGGTTTCATACCAAGCCCTAGGGGCTTGCTTTAACCCATATAAAGCTTTCCTAAGTCTATAGACATGATGAGGTAGAGTTGGATCAACAAAACCTGAAGGCTGCTCCACATAGACTTCTTCCTTAAGATTACCATTTAGGAATGCTGACTTGACATCCATCTGGTAAACCTTGAATCCTTGATAGGTTGCATAGGCCAAGAACATCCTTATGGCTTCCAGTCTGGCTACTGGAGCAAAGGTTTGATCAAAGTCAATACCTTCTTCTTGCCTATATCCTTTAGCAACCAGTCTAGCCTTATTCTTAATGATGACCCCTTGTTCATCCATCTTATTCCTGTAGATCCACTTAGTTCCTATTACATTATGGTCTTTAGGTTTAGGAACAAGTTCCCAGACCTTGCACCTCTTGAACTGATTAAGCTCTTCTTACATTGCTTCAGTCCATTGTGGATCTTGTATTGCTTCTTCAAATTTCTTAGGTTCAACTTGAGACAGGAAACTGGAGTAGATTGCTGCATTTATGTATCTGCTCCTGGTTTGTACTCCTTATCTTGGATCTCCAATAATCTGCTCTACTGGATGATCTCTTAGATGCCTGTTGGCTGGAGGCATCCTTACTTCTGGTTGAACCTCTTCAGCATCTCCATCATGATGTATATCGTGTATTTCTTCAGCAATTGGCACATGTAGTTCTCCCCCTGGACAACAGCTACTGTCTTCTACTTGCTGTCTTGCAGCAGGTACTTCTTCTATAGTTAGCTTGTCCATTTTCTTTGTTAAACCTGTGGGGCTGAATACACTACTAGACAACTCATTATTAATAAGTTTAGTCTCATCAAAAACTACATGCACAGATTCTTCTACAACTTGTGTAGTCAAGTTGTAGACTCTATAAGCCTTACTGTTGTTGCTGTACCCAACAAAAATTCCCTCTTGGGACTTGGCAACAAACTTAGTTAGGTAAGACTTCCCATTGTTAAGTATGAAGCATTTGCAACCAAAGATCCTGAAGTAGGATAGGTTTGGTTTCCTGCCTTTCACAACTTCATAGGGGGTCTTGTTTAGCCCTTTAGTGATGGTAGCCCTATTTATAACATGGCATGCAGTGTTAACTGCTTCAGCCCAGAAATACTCTGGCAGTGATGTATCACTTAATAGGGTCCTACCAGCCTCTATCAAGGTCCTATTTTTCCTCTCAGCAATGCCATTTTGCTGAGGTGTTCTAGGTGAAGAGAATTCTTGAAATATCCCAAAGTCTTCACATAGTTTTGTCATGCTATCAGACTGAAATTCAGTACCATGGTCACTTCTAATCTTGACCACTGTACTGTTTAGTTCATTCTGAATTTGTTTGACAAAGTTATGGAAGACACTAGGTGTTTCAGATTTCTGTCTTAAGAAGAACACCCAGGAAAACCTTGAGTAGTCATCTACAACTACAAAGGTATAGACCTTCCTACCTAAGCTGTGAACTGGCATTGGACCAAAAAGATCCATATGCAAGAGGTATAAACACCTCACAGCATCTTTGTTTTCTATGCTTCTAAAGGTGGATTTAGTCTGCTTGCCCTTTTGACAAGCTGAGCAAATACCATCTTTAACACACTTAACTTGAGGACCATTCCTCACTAACTCTTTGCTAAAGAGTTTGCTAATAGTCTTGTAGTTAAGATGGGCAAGCCTCTTGTGCCATTTGACACAATGAGAGACTGTCTCATCAGCTACAAGACAAACTGGAGAACCATTGTTCTCAACCATAATGTCTAGGCAGTAGACATTCCTTTTCCTATAACCTGTCAAAATGATCTCTTGATCACTTGACCTCTTGATATGACAACCATTTTTAACAAATGAGATGTCATACCCTACATCACTTAATTGACTTATACTTATTAGGTTGTGTTTCAACCCTTTAACATAAGCCACTTGAGTAATGGTAACTAAGTTTGTAGAAATGTTACCAAACCCTTTGATGATTCCTTTTTCAGAACCACCAAAGGTTACTTTTGGACCATCTTTTATTGGAATATAGTCCTTTAGTAATCCTCTTGTTCCAGTCATATGTCTGGAACATCCACTGTCCAAGTACCATGTTGGGGTATGGCCACTTGGACTCACCTGCAAAACAGATTAATGAACCTTAGAACCCAAAGAATTCTTGGGTCCTTGGTACTTGTTAGTCTGCAATCTGACAAAGCTACCCACTGGCTTTCCAACAGGTAGTTTGGTACTCACTTTGGCACTAGCATTGTGCCAACAGTCCACTGCAAAATGGCCAACTTTGCCACAGCACCAACATTCAAACTTATTGTACCTTTGCTTAGGTACTGCCTTGGCTGTCTTGTCTACAGCAGGCTTGTTGAATGTTGGGGCTTTGCCCTTGGACTTAGACTTGGACTGCTCAGTCCCTGCAGGTCTAATAAAGCCTAGTCCAGCCTTGCCTTTATGATGAACAAATTCATCAATTAAAGGTAACACTGACTTAGGTTTAGAAAACCTAGCAACAAGCTCTCTCTCTTTCTGAAGATTGATCTCCAGACTCTTGATTTGATCATTTTTAAATGATATAGTACCCATTTGAATCACTGTTATGTGCTTCAACCTGGCTATCTCATTCAGTTTTTGATCAAAAGACTTCTCAAAATCTGTTGCTGCAGCTTTAAGAATAGCAATTTCCTTTGCCTGACTTTTGGCTAGGGTCTTGCTTTTCTTGTAAGCCTGCAACAGCACCTTATATTCATCTATAAGCTGATGAATATCACCCTCAGACTCAGATACACTTTCATCACTTGATGAAGATGAATCTGATTCTGAACTGGAACAAGAAACTGAACTTAGAGTTGAACTTTGTACCTTACTGGGTCCTGGCTACTCCAGGATTTTGTCACTCTCAGTCAAAGCCATTAGCCCTTGGCAAAGACTGTCTTCTTGTTCATAAATAGACTCCATGATCTGCATGAATTCTTCTTCTTCTTCTTCTTCAGCAAACAGCCCTATGTAGGCCTCAGCCTCAGACTCAGTTTCTGAAGAAGAGATATCTGATAGAGTCTTCTCCTTCTTGGCAACAAAAGACTTCTCTTTCTTGCCTTTGAAGTGAGGCTTTTTCCTGTCACCAGATTCCTTTCTCTTTTCTGGACAATCTGCAATAACATGGCCCTGTCTATTGCAGCAATAGCACACTATCTTTGAACCAGTTGCCTTGCTTGACTTTGTCCTCTTCCTGTCTTTCTTTGAAGGCTTTTTCTCCTGATAAAAGACTTCCTTTCCCTTTGAAGTAGAAGGTCTTGACCTCCACTGTTTCTTCTTCAAGAATTTCTGAAAGTGTCTAGTGAAGGCAGCAAAGTCTTCATCACTTTCACTGCTCTCAGTCTTTGTGCTGACTGACTCATCTGATTCTGATTCAACTACCTCTGGAGGTGGAGTTGATGACTTATTCCTGCACTTTCTGGGGACATCTGTCTTGAAAGCAACTGTTCTCTCCTTGTGCTCAGTTCTTGTTGATTTCTCCTCCTCTTTCCTTACTGTCAACTGCATCTCATAAGACAATAATTTGCCAAACAGTGTAGGAGGAGGAATTTCCCCCAACTTAGCCATTTCTCTTATGGCACAGATCTTGGTGTCCCAATCTTTGGTTAGGGACCTTAAGAACTTGTCATTTAGTTCATAGTTACTGAACTCTCTTCCATAAGACATGAGTTCATTCACTATTCTGTAGAACTTCTTATAGCACTCAGTTATGCTATCACCTTTTCCTTGTCTAAAACTCTCATACTCCTGATTTAGCAAGGATTTTCTATCTTGTCTAACTTCTTCAGATCCTTCCATATACACTATAAGAGTGTCCCACATCTCTTTGGCTGTCTTGCAGTGTATAAGATTCTGAAAAGTTGCATCATCAATGGCACTCACTATTATGTTTTGTGCCCTTTTGTCCATGGTAGCTAGGACAATCTCATCCTTAGTCATCTCAGAGAAATCCTTTGGAGTTCTCTGATTTGCATCTAGAACTGAAATCTTCATGGGCACATAAGGCCCTTCCTTTACTGTGATGTAGATTCTAGGGTCTGAGACCTCCATAAACAGCCTTACCCTTTCCTTCCAGATCCCAAAGATTTCCTTTCTGCATATGTGCAATTTCATGGAACCCAATTCCTTGTGATTTTCAGAGGAACCCATGTTTCTTGATTTTCTTGAATTTCTTGAATCTGTATTTTGCCTTACACTGAATCTGCCAAACAGGATCTCCTCAGACTATTAGTCCTTTTTGAGGAACCTCGCTTTGATACCACTTGAAAGATATGGTACCTAAACACCTAGAGGGGGGGGGGGGTGAATAGGTGACCTAATCCTTTTTAAACTTTAATGGCAGCAAACAGTTAATATCACAGATTTCTAACTATTCTATCATAGCAAACACACAGCATACACAGCAACAATCACAGCACAGCACAGTAGACACAGTGTTTTATAGTGGTTCCCCAAGATATGGGTACATCCACTTTCCCCCTTCGCCTATCTAGCAGTGTACTAGATTCGGCCAAACTTCTCCACTGTCTCAGAACCCAAATTGGTTCCTACACCTCAGGCCCAAAGCCTTACAACTCAGCTTTATCCCAAAGCCTACACTCAGCCACAAAGGCCTACACTCAGCCACCCAGGCCTACACTCAGCCAATCAAGGCCTACACTTAGAGATAACAATCTCCTACACTCAGGCCAAAGGCCCTACCCTCAGCCTTTATAATTATAGGCTTACAATTCACTCAGATCCAAAGGATCCTACAAGATAAAAATGATTATTGAAATAGTAACTCAACAACTCAAAAATGAGAGAGGGAAGTTGAGAGTTTCTTGATGAGTTCTTGGAAGAACTCAGTTGGATTCAATCTGACTTAGCTTTCTTCAAAGCTTCTTGAGTAGAACTGAATAAGATTGTCTCCTTCTGTAGTTGTTCCTTGACCTCTGCCACTTAGAATTCAGATTAGATCTGAACCCTTCTTCTCAGCCTAGTTCCAACGGCTGATTTCTTGGATGGAGCCCTCTCTCTCCAACTTCTTAGATCTACACTTGAACTGCAAGATCTTCTTGATTTGATACTCTGTGTATCACTTTAATAACTTGTTCTTCAACAATGTGATCCACAGTTTCTGTAAACTGTAGGTGCCTATTTATAGGCCTTCTTCATGGTAACCGGCTGGTCCGGTCCATAACTGACTTCTGATATCTCTGACAGGTGCTGTAGACTGGCTGGAACGACAGCTGTCAAGTCATCCAGTCATTTCTTGAAAATCTCTAACTGTCTGAAAGTGTCGAGACTTTCTGTCTTTAAGTGTCGACACTTATAGTCCAAGTGTCGACACATGCTGTGTAAGTGTCGACACAAGTCTACAAGGTGTCGACACAACTCCTTGTATGTCTCGACACAGATTCTTCTTCAGGTGTCGACACTGAAATTGAGTGTCGACACAAGTACTTGATCTTCTATCTTTTAGCTGAATTCTTCTAAGTGTCGACACATCTCCTTTGTGTCGACACATCTTCTTGTGTTGAATCTGTTAAGTGTCGACACTGCTTCTTGGTGTCGACACATAGTCTTTTATGTTGATACTTGCTAAGTGTCGACACAGCTCCTTGTGTCGACACTTGATTCTTCTGTTGAGACTTCAACTGAGTGTCGACACATTCCCTTAGTGTCGACACTTGTACTTAGAATATTTTGGAGATAATTCTGTTCTTTGCTAAGTGTCGACACTGCTCCTTGTGTCGACACTTTCTTCAAGTGTAGAGTCTTCAGATGAGTGTCGACACATTGTTCTAGGTGTCGACACTTACTTCATGTGTTGACTCTTCTGTTGAGTGTCGACACTTTGTTTTTGGTGTCGACACTTTCTTCAAGTGCTGACTCTTCTTGTTGTGTCGACACATTGTTCTGGGTGTCGACACTTTAACTTAGTCTCTGCTGACTTTTGCTGAGTGTCGACACAGCTCCTTGTGTCGACACTTTCTGGTGTAGACACAGCTTTACTGGGTGTCGACACAGCTCCTTGTGTCGACACTTTCTTTCTGCACTTTTCTTCACTGAGTGTCGACACAGCTCCAAGTGTCGACACTTTCTTCTGGTGTCGACTCTGCATCCCAGGTGTCGACACAATGACTCCAAGTGTCGACACTGCTTGTCTGGGTGTCGACACAAGCCTTCTTAAGTGTCGACACTTTCCCTCTGGGTGTCGACACATGGACTTAGAAACTTTTTGCTTCAGTCCAGTGATTACTTAACCTGCACAAGTAAACTCAACATGCATCAAATACATTATGATGTATATCATTGAGTTGGGTGAGACTTCTTCAAATCAGGTACATTTAACCAATGTACCCAACAATGTTGATCTAGTATTTTTACTCCAATTAGTCTTTTAATTTTTCTGTCCTGAGGAAAAATTTCTTGCAATGAGTCAACTGAGTTTTTGTTGCAATAAAACATAGCTAATTTGGTTGCTTGTACATGGATGGAATATCACACATTTGTATATTTACGCATTTACTTCCACTTGCTTGTAGATGGATGAAACAGAATTAAACTCTGATTCTGAATATGAATTCGAAGTCATTGTTAAAGGGGCAATATTAACAACACTTGCTGTAGCAGCAGTACTACAAACCATTCCAAAAGAAACAACATACGTTGGATGTAATAGCACGTCAAGATCTGTTTTATTACATAGCATTTATGATGGACCTAACGTCACTTGTTTTAGTGTGCTACGTATGAGTCAGTCGGCTTTTGGAAAGTTCTGTGATATCCTACGCGCAACAAATTTACTTCACGAAAGTTTATATGATTCGGTAAAAGAATCCATTTAGCTATTCTTATATATATTGGCACACAACCACAAATTTCGGGATGTTGGTGTGACTTATATGAGGTCCACAGACACTATCAGTAGACATTTTGGTCAAGTACTAAGGGCTATTCTACACATAGGTAAGGATTACATTATGTCGCCCAAGTCTAGGCAACAATCCACTTGGAGGTTGTTTGAGAACTGCGTCGGTGCCCTAGATGGAACTCATATTAAAGTCACTATGCCAACGAAAGATAATCGTAGATTTAGAAATCGTAAGCAAGCAATCACGACTAAAGTTCTCGGTGTTTGTGATAACAACATGAAGTTTTTATTTGTGCTGCCTGGTTGGGAAGGCTCCTCTTCAGATTCTAGTGTTTTGCAAGATGCTCTGGAGAGGACAGATCAATTCAGTGTACCAATTGGTAAATTATCAACCACAATTTATACACCTTCTATGTTAATAATGAGATTATTTGTTTAATGCATGCATATACGTGTAGGTAAATACTACCTTGTTGATGTTGGGTATACGAACGGCCCTAGTTTTCTAGCTCCTTATCGTTTCACATGATATTACCATAAAGAGTGGTCGAAACGGGGTAATAACCCCGCAAATTATAAAGAATTGTTTAATTTATGTCAAGCTTGGGAAAGAAATGTAAATAGAGGACTTTTGGCTTACTAAAGAAATGATGGGCCATACTGAGACAATTATCATTTTTTGACATTAAAATACATGTATTTGTACAATTACAGTTGCAAATTATTAATGCAAATTACTTAATATATTTGATGAATTGTAAATATACCTATTTTTGTGTACAATAAATAAGTCGTTTTAGTTACTTTTTGTCATTTTTACTTATTTTTCTTTAATAAATTGCTCCTATTGTGTAAATATTATACTAACTTACTTTTATTTTGATTTTCAGAAAATTTCAGGAAATTGTCAAATTTTGCATGGGTCACGCCCGTGTACTTTGGGTCACGCCCGTGACCAGGGCGTGACAACTCAAATCCCGTGAAATCAGCCGCAAAATGAAGAAATTGATCAACACGCCCGACGTTATGCCCGTGTCCAATGACACGCCACGTGACCCCAGCCCGTGTCAAGCAAGCTCGACGTTTTCCGCTCGACGAACGTCAACCAACCCGACAAGCCCAGAGTCACGCCCGTGACCTGGGGCGTGACTTCTCCACCTGACTCGACGAAAATGCGCTCGATGTTTTTCGCTCGACGAATGTCGACACCTCCCCGACACGCCCGTATCAAGATGTGACACGGGCGTGTACTCCTCCACCTGGCCGACAAGACCCGCGCGGCGACATTTCGACGCAACTCGCGCCCAAGTTCTACCTCCCCGACACGCCCATAGTCGCGCCCGTGACCTGGGGCGTGACCACCACGTGACCGACACGTGTCCAGCCCGAAGTCAACTAAGCCGTCACCTCGCCGGATCGAATCCATGAATAGTGCTGACACGCCCCCTGACATGCCTGTGTCAGAGGGCGTGTCCCATCAAAAGTTTTGCCTATTTAAACCAGCTTGCTCGATGTATTTTTGTTCCACTTTTGGGCCACTTTGCTTAGGGTAGGTGCTGCCGAAATGCTTTCTTATGCTATGTAAGGGATTTTCTTCCCCCGTCTCTTAGTGTTTGTTTTTAGCTTTCTTGTAATCACTTTTCAATTAATAAAATATGTTAGTTTTTTTCTCTCTTTGCATAGTTTGGAATCCATGTATGCGCCCTACTCGAAGTGATTTTTAATGTTTGTTCTCATTTTGTTTTTTTTCTTTATGTCTTTCAAAATCTTTTTAGCTTGAAACTTTTGTCTAATTTCTAGCCGTCATAATCGCAATTTTATTTTCGTGCACCGTACCTGTTTAGGTTTAGTTTATTATTTTTACTTTGCATTCATTTCTACAGGTTTATAAAAATGTTTCAAAATGTGATTTTTAATTTTCTTTAACTTAAGCTTTTTAGGATCGTAAATCTTTTCGTCTCTTTTAGCTTTATTTCCACCTTTTTTAGCATTTTTATAGAGTTATAAGAATAAATAAGCTGTAGTTTTCATTTTTCAAACACCTTTATTTTGCTTTATTTTCAAAAACTTTTTGCTCTTTTAATTTTTTTGACTTCATTTTACGCATTTCTACCGCATTCTAGCGGTAGAAATGTAATTGTTTTAATTTTCCGAGCACTTCTATTTTTTGCGTTTATTTGCAAAACTTTTTGCTCCGTTAATTTTTATTTTAGCTTTTTATGCATTTCATTCTAGCGGTAGAAATGTAGTTATTTTAATTTTTCGGTAACTTAGTTTTTTTTGCAATTTTTTATATATGCGTATTTATTTCCGCCTACTCGTTAAGAGTTAAATGACACATTGTTTTTATTTCATTCTATGGAGTGTGTGAGTTTTTACATTCTGTCGTGTGCGTGTGTTTTACTTTATGTCGAGAGTGTGTGTGCGTGAGTTTTAATTTATGTCGAGTGTGTGCGTGCGTTGCATTTATTTTGTCCTACTCGTTTGAGTAGGACTCGCTTTCATTTCTCCCGCCCACGCATTTGCGCCGGGACTCGCACTTTACTGCTTTCATTTCAGTCTCACTCGTTTGAGTGGGACTTGCAATTTACTTCTTTATTTACTTCTTTCCTTTACTGCTTTCTTTTCCTGCTTTCATTTACTGATTTCTTTATTCCTTTCATCGTCTGCCGTCCCCATTCCGATGAGTGGCTAACCGTTCTTAGCCCTCAATATGAAGAGCATTGGAACAGATAAAATAGCTTTAAATAATTAAAGGTCCTTATTTTCTAATTAATTAAAAGTACTTAAGGTTTGCCTAGGGTTTACGACGCCTAAGACCACATATCGATGTGTGGGCCCTATTTTCGTAGTCCATACGCTAGCTAGCCGAGAGGCCATGCGTATGGACCGATCACCGCTTGGTAAAGAGAGTTCTGCACTAACCCTCGAGAGAGGAGGCGCGCAAACTCTACCGGATTGGGTTCCCCACCCAATAGCGGGGTTCTTAGCGTAATGCAGGCGTTAAGAGGAATCCTTCATCGGATGAGAGCCCGGTCGAATTGTCTTAGAATTCAGGTGAGCGATAGCCCTATAGCTAGGTGAGCTCATGTTAGTGGAACCTCCACGACCAAGTCTCCTCCTTAATTAATTTAAAACTTAGGATCTCTTTTTATTAAAAGTTTATTTTAGTTCAAATTCTATTCGATGTCGTTGCGCTAAGCTTTTCATCGGCTCCACCTTTATTGCTTTCCCTTTTATGCTTTCATTTGCTGTCATTTTTATTATATATATAAAAAACCCGACAAGTAATTATCAGTAAAATAATAGTCCCCTCCAGGGAAGAGTAGAAATAATCGAACCGACCCCGAGAATAATACGACCTTGATATTCCACCCCGGAAAATCCTGTACTACACGCGATAGGTGGACTTGCCTCTTTTCATTAAAACTCGATCTCATCTTTTTATATCAAAATTAATAAATCCGTGCGCCCCGTTTTCTAAATAAAAACCACATCCGCCTTTTTCCTTAAATAAACCGCTCGGGGCACCGCAGGGAATTCTCACCAATTTTTGGAGTTTTAACCGAATCAAGTTTTCGGACCCGATGAAAAAAATAACAATCAAGTTTTTGGCGCCGTTGCCGGGGATTTTTCGAGTCATTATTTTGAACCCTGGAAATCTATTAATTTTACCTATATCTATATATATCACAAAAATTTAAAATGGCCAACAAAAAAAATAATACTAATAATAATAATAATAATAATAATAATAATAATAAAACTACCAAAAAAATAAAAAAAAAATAAAAAACTACCTATATTTATGTACTAATAAAGAGTTTATATACTAAAAAATCAAAAACTACCTATATTTATGTTAAAAAATAAAAAAATGGCCAACAAAAATACTAATACTAATAAAAACTACCTTAAAAAAACAAAAACAACCAAAAACTTAAAAAACTTACCGAAAAAAAGAGTTTATATATATACTTATAATTTCATATATATTTATCTTAAAAAAAAACAAAAAAAATGAAATAGAGTTGTTTCCCAAAAATAAATTAAAAAATCCTATAAAACTAAAAACTTGAAAACAAAAACTATAAAATAAAAAAAACAACAAAAATCTAAAAAATAAAAATAACTTAAAAACTTTTTCAGTATTTTTATGAAAAAAAACTCAAACACTATAAAAAAACAAAAATCTAAAAAAAAACTAAAAAACTGTAAAAAAATCTACAAAAACTAACAGCCAAAAAAAAATCTTAAAAAACCTAAAAAACTAAAAACCCACAAAATATCTAAAAACCAAAAAATCTAAAAACAAAACAAAACCTACATAAAAACAACTAAAAAATAAAAAAATCTACTTATAAATACCAAAAAAAATATAATAATTAGATTTTAAAAATGTATATATTTTGTTTAACTTCTTTTAACTTGTTTTGTTTTAATTCGTCGCGCTTCACACTTTTGTGCGCGCTAGGGGCTCACATTTTTATCGCACTCATATAGCTAAGACGTTAGCTAATCGAGTCACACACGCACTTGCCACCCCCTACCACCCACAACCTTTTTGTCGAATTTCTCTTTTTCACCTTTTTGTTATCTTTTTGCTTCTTGCTTGTTTTTCTCAATAATGCAAGGTTCCATTTGGGCCTTCCCGAACTCGTCTAAGGGAAGCTTCTACCCTCTCTTTTAATTTTTATGCATATTTATTTTGTAAATTATTCGATCCGCATACTTAGATAGCAACATTGGGGACAATGTGAGGTTTAAGTATGAGAGTGTATTCTTAGTTTCCTATTCTGCACTTATATTTTCTGCACTCATCCAAAAATACAAAAAAATTACAAAAATCAAAAACTCTAAAAAAACGTTTCTTGTTTTACAATCAAAAACTCAAACAAAAAAAATCATAAAATACAAAAATCACAAAAAAATTATAAAACAAAAAGTTCAAAACAGTTTTTCTTTTTGTAAACAAATCTCTCTTTCCCCTCTTCTTTTCCTTTTTTGTAAAAAAACTAAATCTTTCTCTTCCCCCCCCCCCCCCCCCACCACTCTCTTCTTTTTTGTAAATGCTCGTTTTTTAGCATGCCTGCGGCGTTCGACTCATCGAACCAACCACCTAAATAAGAGTCTGTTCGTGGGCCATCGAGTTTTTACTTTGTACTACTTTTTTTTAATCTCTCTTTCCCCACTATTTTCTTTATAAATCACACTTCTTTCTCTCCACTTTCTTGTAAATAATTTGATAAAAACTAAAAAATCAATAAAAAATTGAAAATCAAAAAACCCTAAAAAGATAAAAATCAAAAATCCTAAAAAGATGATAAACACAAATTCAAAAAGAAGATGATAAACAAAAATAAAAAAAAAGATGATAATCAAAATACAAAAAAAAAGATAAAAACCTTAAAATCCAAAAAAAAATCCTTAAATTATGTAACAAAATAAATCGAATATACCACATCTTAACCCTTTTTGCTTTCCAAAAATCTAGTTTCGAGTTAATTTATATGCGAATTTTACTTATTCTTTATTTACTATTTGTTTATTAATTAAAGTTCGATAGATTTAAGTGTCTGAGGTTAAGTTTTAAAGATTTTTTTTATGTCTTTTCTTTATAATAGGGAACCTATTTTTCACCACCACTCCTAATTTTTATAAATAGAAGCTCGTGTTTTATGTTAGAAAATAACAATCATGGATTTCAATTATTTCAACTTTTTGTTTTTATAAACATATGAATGTTCATTTTAAAAAGGTTGCTCTCAAAACTTTTTTTTATTAAAATCTAGTTTTCTTTTTGAAAAAATAAATAAACCTACCTTCATTTTTTCATGTCTCACTTGACATGCTTACCCATATTTTATCCCTTAAAAAGATCATATGTCAATGGAAATAAGATTTCATTCCGTAAACCTAGGCATCCAGTATTTAAAAAGATTATATGTTATGGAGTAAGAGGATAAAATTCATTACTCCTATACATATACATTGGGTTATTTATTATTTATGAAGAAAGAAAAAATTTATATGTTAGAAAAATAAGAATTCATTTTCCTAATTATTCAAAAGAAAAAAATATATAGAGGTTTGAGAAAAAATTACCTCGCCTCTAAATCCAAGCCCTCTTCATAAACCAACAAACCACTTAGCCTATTTCAATGATTCTAGAATTAAATTAAAATTTTTTGAGAGCATAATTTTTAAATTGCATTATTTCCTTTAACTTCTTTTAAGCTAAAGTTTTTTTATATAATTTCAATCCATCTTTTTTAAACTAACAAAAATAAATTTTTTTTTCTATTTGTTCTATCTAGAAGTCTTTTTGAAACTCCTCCTCTATTTATAACATTTGATAAATTAGGATTTAACTCTAGTACCACAGATATTTATTTTGATCTTACTTTTAATTAAGTCAAGCAGTAGCTAAACTTAGGATTTCTTTAATTCCTTATAAGTTCATCTCCAACTTTTGCTCTGAAATAACAAAAGCTTAAGTATGTGGATATTTGATGAATTGTAAATATACCTATTTTTGTGTACAATAAATAAGTCGTTTTAGTTACTTTTGTCATTTTTACTTATTTTTCTTTAATAAATTGCTCATATTGTGTAAATATTATACTAACTTACTTTTATTTTGATTTTTCAGAAAATTTCAGGACATTGTCAAATTTTGCATGGGTCACGCCCGTATACTTTGGGTCACGCCCGTGACTAGGGCGTGACAATTCAAATCCCGTGAAATCAGCCGTAAAATGAAGAAATTGATGAACACGCACGACGTTACGCCCGTATCCAATGACACGCCCCGTAACCCCAGCCCGTGTCAAGCAAGCTCGACGTTTTCCGCTCGACGAACGTCGACTAACCCGACATGCCCAGAGTCACGCCCGTGACCTGGGGCGTGACTTTTCCACCTGACTCGACGAAAATGCGCTCGACGTTTTCCGCTCGACGAATGTCGACACCTCCCCGACACGCCCGTGTCAAGATGTGACACGGGCGTGTACTCCTCCACCTGGCCGACAAGACACGCGCGGCGACATTGCGACGCAACCCGTGCCTAGTTCTACCTCCCCGACACGCCCATAGTCATGCCCGTGACCTGGGGCGTGACGACCACGTGACCGACACGTGTCCAGCCCGAAGTCAAAGCCGTCACCTCGCCGGATCGAATCCATGAATAGTGTTGACACGCCCCCTGATACGCCCGTGTCAGAGGGCGTGTCCCATCAAAAATTTTTCCTATTTAAACTAGCTTGCTGGATGTATTTCTGTTCCACTTTTTGGGCCACTTTGCTTAGGGTAGGTGCTGCCGAAATGCTTTCTTATGCTATGTAAGGGATTTTCTTCCCCCCTCTCTTAGTGTTTGTTTTTAGCTTTCTGGTAATCACTTTTCCATTAATAAAATGTGTTAGTTTTTCTCTCTTTTCATAGTTTGGAATCCATTTATGCGCCCCACACGAAGTGACTTTTAATGTTTGTTCTTATTTTGTTTTTTTTCTTTATGTCTTTCAAAATCTCTTTAGCTTAAAACTTTTGTCTAATTTCTAGCCGTCATAATCGCAATTTTATTTTCGTGCACCGTACATATTTAGGTTTAGTTTATTATTTTTACTTTGCATTCATTTCTATACGTTTATAAAAATTTTTCAAAAGGTGATTTTTAGTTTTCTTTAACTTAGGCTTTTTAGGATCGTAAATCTTTTCGTCTCTTTTAGCTTTATTTCCACCTTTTTAGCATTTTAATAGAGTTATAAGAATGAATAAGCCGTAGTTTTCATTTTTCAAACACCTTTATTTTGCTTTATTTTCAAAAAGTTTTTGGCTCTTTTAATTTTTTTGACTTCATTTTACTCATTTCTACCGCATTCTAGCGGTAGAAATGTAATTGTTTTAATTTTCCGAGCACCTCTATTTTTTGCGTTTATTTGCAAAACTTTTTGCTCTGCTAATTTTTATTTTAGGTTTTTATGCATTTCTACCGCATTATAGCGGTAGAAATGTAGTTATTTTTATTTTTCGGTAACTTTGTTTTTTTTGCAATTTTTTATGTATGCGCATTTATTTCCGGCTACTCGTTAAGAGTTAAATGACGCATTATTTTTATTTCATTCAGTAGAGTGTGTGAGTTTTTACATTCTATCATGTGCGTGTGTTTTAATTTATGTCGAGAGTGTGTGTGCGTGAGTTTTAATTTATGTCGAGTGTGTGTGTGCGTTGCATTTATTTTGTCCTACTCGTTTGAGTAGGTCTCGCTTTCATTTCTCCCGCCCACGCATTTGCGCTGGGACTCGCACTTTACTGCTTTCATTTCAGTCTCACTCGTTTGAGTGGGACTTGCAATTTACTGCTTTATTTACTGCTTTTCTTTACTACTTTCTTTTCATGATTTCATTTACTGCTTTCTTTATTGCTTTCATCGCCTGCCGTCCCCATTAGATGAGTGGCTAACCGTTCTTAGCCCTCAATATCGAAGAGCATTTGGACAGATAAAATAGCTTTAAATAATTAAAGGTCCGTATTTTCTAATTAATTAAAAGTACTTAAGGTTTGCCTAGGGTTTACGATGGGTAGGATCACATATCGATAGGTGGGCCCTATTTCCGTAGTCCATATGCTAGCTAGCCGAGAGGTCGTGCGTATAGACCGATCACCCATTGGTAAAGATAGTTCCACACTAACCCTCGAGAGAGGAGGCGTGCAAACTCTACAAGATTGGGTTCCCCACCCAATAGCGGGGTTCTTAGCGTAATGCAGGCGTTAAGAGGAATTCTTCGTCGGACGAGAGCCCGGTCGAATAGTCTTAGCATTCAAGTGAGCGATAGCCCTATAGCTAGGTGAGCTCATTTTAGTGGAACCTCCACGACCAAGTCTCCGCCTTAATTAATTTGAAACTTAGGATCTCTTTTTATTAAAGTTTATTTTAGTTCCAATTCTATTCGATGCCGTTGCGCTAAGCTTTTCATCGGCTCCACCTTTATTGATTTCCCTTTTATGCTTTCATTTTCTGTCATTTTTATTATATATATAAAAAAACCCGACGAGTAATTAACGGTAAAATAATAGTCCCCTCCAGGGAAGAGTAGAAATAATCGAACCGACCCCGAGAACAATACGACCTCGATATTCCACCCCGGAATATCCTGTACTACACGCGATAGGTGCACTTGCCTCCTTTCGTTAAAACTCGATCTCATCTTTTTATATCCAAATTAATAAATCTGCACGCCCCGTTTTCTAAATAAAAACCACATCCGCCTTTTTCCTTAAATAAACCGCCCGGGGTGCCGCAGGAATTCTCACCAATTTTTGGAGTTTTAACCGCATAAAGTTTTCGGACCCGATGCGAAAATATCAATCAATATTCATAGGGGTTGGTATTAGCAAATGATAATTTATAGGTGCAAATTATTAATGCATGCTGCATTTTACACAACTTTTTAGTCGAGCGGAGATCAGAGAGTGATGTTCGGTTACTCGATGAGGTTGATGCAGAGTTAATGTCAGTGGATAATGAAGAAGAGTTATATGAGTACACTGAATGGGTCAATCCAATTCAAAACACACCGGAGTGGACCAATTTTAGAGATAACTAAGCAATCTCTATGTTTAACGAGTACCAGACTTGTAGTGGACTAATGTAATTTAAAAAGACGGGCAATATCGATGTTCAATTTTAGAGATAACTTAGCAATCTCAATATTTGACTTTAAATTTGTGAACTTTGTTTGAACTTTATTTTAAGTGCACTCAGTTTTTTTATTCTGTTAATTTCAATTCAAAATTTGAATTCCATTCTGCATCTGAACAACAGAAATGTCCAATTTTAATGTCTGATGCCCAATTCTGCGTAGCAGCCGAATAACAGAATTGGAATTCAGCCAATTCCAATTCCTGCTGGTTTTGGAATTGGCTGAATTCTAATTCCTCAATTCCAATTCCGGGGGGCCGAATGGAGCGTTAGCGTCCGTTCGTTTGCTTGAAATTAAGCTCCTGGAATTGGAATTGAAGGTAGAATTCCAATTCCGTCATTTGTTTGCATGCTTGACGCAAGAATTCAAATTTTAATTAATTCTGTGTAATTCATTTTGAACTAAAGACAATTCTTTTCAATTTATATAAGAATTGGACAATTCCGCCTGAAACACATTTTTAAGCTAAGCGCATGATTTTCGTCTAGGAGCGTGTGTTGTCGCACAGGTGCGCGTATTTCGCCTTGATGCGCATTTTTCTTCGGGGCGACGTATTTCGCTCTAGCGCGTGTTTTTTTCGCCCGGACGTGATTTTTTCACACGACGCGATATTTTCGTCCGGGCACTACTTTTTCGACCGACCGCGCTTTTTTCGCCCTGTCACGATTTTGTCACCCAGTCACGAGTTTTTCGCCCAACGACCTTTGTTGCCCATCACTCGTTTTTTCGCTAGGACACGAATTTTTCTCCCGGACGTGCATTTTTTGCACGAGCTCTATATTTTCCCCCTAGCACATTTTTTCGCCCGGACGCGATTATTTCGCCCGGGCGCGAAATTTTTCGTCCGGTCGCGCTTTTTTCACCCTTGCTCGATTATTTCTCCGAAGCATAATTTTTTTGTCCCAGGCGCGATTTTTACGCCCAACCTCGAATTTTTCGCCCGACAGCGATTTTTTTTGCTCGGGCATGATTTTTTTAGCAGGGCGTGATTTTTTCACCCGACCGCAATTTATTCCTCCCTGGCGAAAAAATCGCGCCCGTGTAAAAAAAAATGCACCCGAGCAAAAAAAAGCTCGCACAGGAGAAAAAATCGCGTCCGTGAAAAAAGAAATCCGCTATTGGGTGGGGAACCCAATCTTGTAGAGTTTGCACGCCTCCTCTCTCGAGGGTTAGTGTGGAACTATCTTTACCAAGGGGTGATCGGTCCATACGCGCGGCCTCTCGGCTAGCTAGCATATGGACTACGGAAATAGGGCCCACCTATCGATATGTGATCCTACGCATCGTAAACCCTAGGCAAACCTTAAGTACTTTTAATTAATTAGAAAATACGGACCTTTAATTATTTAAAGCTATTTTATCTGTCCAAATGCTTTTCGATATTGAGGGCTAAGAACGGTTAGCCACTCATCTAATGGGGACGGCAGGCGATGAAAGCAATAAAGAAAGCAGTAAATGAAATGTCTCGGAAGCCCAACTATTTGGTCCTCTCCCAATGGAAGTATGCTCTTGATTTACTAAAAGAGGCAGGGTTGACTGGTGTTAAACCTGCCTGATGTCTCATGGCTACTGGAGAAGACAAAACTTGGACGATGACTCGCTTCCTATATCTGATACTACGAGGTACCGACGTTTGGTGGGCAAACTCATTTATCTCACGGTGACCAGACCCGACATCTCATATGTTGTAGGCAAGGTTAGCCAATTAATGCAAGCTCACAGGGAGTGCCATCTACAGTCTGTCATGAGGATATTGGAGTATGTCAAAGCAGCATCAGGGAAATGATTGCTTTTTCAGAAGAATGGTCACTTGAGGGTTGAAGCGTACTCCGATTCGAGCTATGTTGATGATAAAGGATACAGCAAGTCAACATCGGGTTTTCGCACATTTGTTGGAGGAAATCTTGTAAGCTGTAAGAGCAAGAAACTGTCTGTTGTCCACAGGTCTAGTGCAGAAGCGAAATATCGTAGTATGACGTACGCCACATGTGAGTTAAAGTGGTTACGGGCTCTAATGCTTGACTTAGGAGAGGTCTGCAACTATCCTCTTCCTATGTTCTGTGACAACAAGACCGCAATATATATCTCCAAAAATCTGGTCTTTCATGAGAGAACAAAACACATAGAAGTCGACTGTCATTTTATTCGAGAAGAGATTTTGTAGAAACAGATTTGTATTCTGTTCGTCACTTCTGACAATGAGTTGAAAGATATCTTCACCAAGCCGGTGTCAGCTTCCTTGTTTCACATTTGCGACAAGCTGGACATGATTGATATCTATGCTCCACCTTGAGGGGGAGTGTTGCAGCATGGAGACTGGGCGGTCTGGCGGTTTGTCTGGCGGTCTGGCGGCTTCTCCCAGCGGCTTGGTAGCCGAGCTGTTGATGATTGGTGACTGGCAGTCTGGCGGCTTCTCCTAGTGGCTTGGTAGCCTTGCTGTTGATAATTGGTATCTGGCGGTCTGACGGCTTCTCCCAGCGGCTTGCTATAAGGACTTAAGATATTGTCGGGTGGTCTTCTGATCATTGTAGTTGTCGGGCGGTAAGTCTAACGCACGGCTTATGCGTCTTGTATAGATGTTTGTTCGTGTAATTATTAGTCACATATTGCTTATTTGCAATCTCTCTTCTCTCCTCCATTCTATAAAAGTGAGGTCATACCTTTGTAATAGATAGTTTTTTGGATAATAAAATTTTGTTACTCTAATTTTTCGGTTTACTTGTTTTCTGTTCGCACAGTCAGAAAATCAATATCTGCAACAATTGATTTTGTGCAGAAAACTAATTCTGGTAAAATCAATACACGTGGATTTTGATTTCAAAGCCAAAACACGCTCAAATCTGCCGCACCGAACAACGAAATTGAGTCTCCGGAACCCAAAACCAATTCATCAGCGCCGAATAGGCCCTTATTAAGTTCTCATTATGTTTTGCTGCTTGTCTTTACATGTTGCTTGGTACGATCCCAACACTTTTTTGAGTCTGTTTTTCAACATTGACTGCTGATTTCTAAGGTGGAATTGCCATCTAGGTCCTCCAATGCGCTGTTTGTACACAAACGTTGGCTATTTTGTGAATCCAATTCATGTTTCGAGAAACTTTGGAGAAGTAATTTCTCCAATATCATGATGCTTTTCTTATTATGGGCTAAGCTGTTATGTAGCTTTTATATTCCATGATTTTGTGTGGGAGGAGGTTTGTTGCGAGTCACCTCATTTTTGTCCGGTTCGGAGAATCAGACTTTCTTAGATTCGAATCGGATCAGGCGCGCAAGCAAACAAAGAAAAACAACTGCAAATGGAAAGATCTTTTTTTGACGTGGAACACCCAGAAAGAGTGAAAAACCACGTGTCTGGATCTGTGTCAACCCAAAATCCACTATTTTCTTGATGTTTACAAGAGTTTGTGGATGATTCTTCGGAGGATGACAGACCACCTCTCCGTTACAAATACAAGGTACAAAAATGACAAAAATGTACTACGTGACTGGTGCCTTGATCGAAGCGTTTCGGCTAGGAAAATGGCCTAAACTACGGAACCTCGATGAAAGCGTTTCGGCTAGGAAAATGGCCTAAACTACGGAATCTCCAAGTCCACGAACCCTTGATGAAGCGGACCCTTGGTGGGAGCGCTCCTGCTGAAGCGGATCCTTGGTGGGAGCGCTCCCACGGAGAAGATTTTCATGCATTGGAAGCCTGATGAAACCTTTGCGCAAGAAGAGCGCGGAGCGAATTCCAGAACAAAGGATCGATCTAAGTCCACGAGCTCGCTGGAAAACCTCTGAGCTCTTTCTAGCTTCTAGAGTTGCTTGTCTTCAAATGAAGGCCTGAAGACCTATTTATAATTTTTTGAGGGATATGCTGGTAATTGCGTCAGAGTAGAATTTGTGCTGACGAGTGACATCGCTCTATTTTGATCACCAGAATCACCAAATTTAACGAAATGATGAACATGCCCGCACGGCAGTCCGGGCTGCCCGGGAAGGTTGCCCGTCGTCGGCTAGCTGCCCACACATGGGTCGGGCGCGCACGCGCAGGCCGGGATCCCGCAGGGTGGCTGTGCGCTCACAGGCCGTGCGCCCGCGCGGGCTGGCCACGCCCGCGTGGGAGGTTGCATCAGCGCGTGCGCGAGCTGGCCGCTCGTACGCGGGTGCGCCTCCTGCGTGCGTGCGTTGTTTGTACGGGTGTGTGTTTGTCTTTGCCCTCTTCTAAGGTGTTTTCGACCCATGGGGGAGTGCATCTTTTTTCGTGCGACTTGTCTGGTTGGGTTGATTTTCCCCACGTGTCCCCGGTACAAGTTTTTTTTTGGTTTGGCTTAGGAATTTTAGGGGAATCCCATCAAGTTTATTTCAAATTTTCCGTTAGTTTTTGGAGCTATTAATGTGTTGTTGATCATTGTTATCGAGTCTTGAAATCTGTTAAAATTTGTAGAATTTTCGAACTGTTTTTAGTGGATGCATTCATTTCTTTTAAGTGCTAGATTGCATGAACTCACCCTCTTGGGATGAGATGGTTTTTCTAAAATTTAAGGTGATAAAATTTGTTTTTAAAAGTGCTTTCGGAATAATCGTTTTCAGAAATTATAATTTGCTAATAGTAATGAATTGTCAGTAATCAAATGTAATTTGCACGTAACATCACCCAAATTTTAGTTCAATTGAAAAGACATTTAGGTTGACCTCTGTTAGTTTAATGAATGCTAGATGCATCACCAATTATTCAAAAAAAAAATCTACAAAAGCGTGGAGAGACCTAACAAAGTTTTATTTAAAAAATAAATCCGATTATTGAAATTTAATTTGCTTATCAATAATTCTAGTATTGCATCGATGACAATAATAGAAATAAGGAACATAAAATTAAAGATGAAAAAGCATTGCATTGAAAAGCCATGCATAGTGCAACAGTGGTCGTGGACGGCGACAATGGTCGTCGGCGACGACCTGTTCGAGGTGGCAAACTAGTGGTGTCTGTCTCTCCACCAGTGGCGGACACAGAAAATTTATTTAGTGTGGGCGATGCATACAATTATTCATATAATAATTTGATAAATATAGAAAAGTTAAGTCTATTATATTAATGTCACATAAAAATTATTTACAATAAAAAACTTTATACATGCATAATTTTTTATTAGTCACAATACTTTAATCACTTATTTTTCACATTATGAGTGATATCGAGTCGATTTCGATCGAACCAGACTTGACTAGAGATAAATTTTTTGACTCTATGTTGACTTGAAATCACAATCAACTTTGAATCGACCTAACTTGATTCGAAATTGACTTGATTTCAAGCGAGCTCGAATCACGATCAAAAAAAATTTAATGTAACTATCAAAAATTTTATTTTTATTGATAAATACTTACTAACTATTTACAGAATTATTTTTAGATGAATATATAAAAAAATTTGACAATCATTTATGCAAAAATAAATTGGCAATAAAAAAATGATGGAACATAATTTCATGCCCCTAAAAAAAAGTTGTAAAAATTGTCTAGAATAGGGCTCGATCTCAAGACAACTTAAAAATTAATTTAACATTCAACTAACTGAGCCAAACAAAATTAATGCACTCATTATAATCTAAGTATATTTAAATGTAAATTTTAAAAAAATTCTCTATTATTAATATTTTAGTTTTAAATTGAGTGTGGGCGGCCGCCCACACTCGGCCCTATGTAGATCCGCCCCTGCTCTCCACGTTCATCTTCATCTATAGTAGGGCGGTCATGTTGATGTGTAGCATGTAGATGACAAAACTCGCGTGTTCTTTCAGCGCATGGTTGTAGTTGGGCCCTCATTGTCATCTATAATTGACGGGCATGCAATTGTACCAATATAATTCAAAGCAATTGAGTATCAGTTGTTCATTAACTATAAGAACAATTTTAGATTGGAGCACATTAGTTCAGATGAAATTCCATAAAATCTGAGAAAATGAATCTCAATAAGCTTGTTGGTGATCGCTCGAGGCTCTGATAGATCGGATTAAATTGGACCACCTTAGCCCGGGAGCGGTCGAGCGCGCCAACAGTCACAGTAAGTAAAAAGTTGGGAAACGAATTTTTTTAACATGGAAACCCCATCAACTTGGTGAAAAACCACCTGGACGGGGCTGCACCAGCCAAATCTCCACTATTTGCTAGTTGTCGTACAAGGTTTTCTTGAAAAATTCGAGAGCGACAAGCCGTCTCTCGTTACAATTGTTGAGAGAGAGAGAGAGTGGAAGGAGAGCTCAGAGGGTGACAGACCACCACACGTGGAGCTTAAAGTTTATTTATGAGTTGTGGGCAGCAATGCAGCGGTCGTGCTTTGGAGTCCTTTACTGATGCTCGGAAGTGGGGACGACTTGATACGCTTGCCCTAGTGATTGGGGCTAGTCTCCTGTTGCATTTGGATGGGCCGGGAATGGCTGACTTTTTGCCACCCAACGAGTTTGCTGCTGAGTCGAGGTAGTTGGGAATGCTGAGTGTTCTGCATGTCAGACTACAGTCAAGCAGTCCTTGGCAGGATCTGAAGTTTCTCTTGTGAACTGTTGGCAGTGCGGGACACACGAACTTTGGGCGCTTTGATGGGTTTTGTCTGCTGACACTATGGAGACTTGGTGGTCCCGGCGGAGCATGCGTATACGCAATTGGAGCGGTATAGATGGCAGAGCGCGCAGAGGCGCGCTTGGAACGGTCTTGACGGTGGGGCGTGCGGAGGCCCGCTAGGACGGTCTTGATGACAGCGCGCACGGAGGCGCACTTAGACGTTCTTGACGGCAGGGCACACAGAGGTGCACCTGGATGGCCTTGACAGCAGGGTGCGCGGAGGCGTGCTTGGATGGTCTTGACCAGGGGGTGCGTGGAGGCACTCTTGGATGGTCTTGATGACAGGGAGCGCTTAGAACAGTCCTAACGACGAAGCGCGCGGGGGAGCGCTTGGAGCGGTCTTGACAGCGGGGCTCTCAGTGGCGTGCTTGGATGCTATTGATGGAGGAGTGCGCGGAGGCGCTCTTGGACAGTCTTGATGGAGGAGCGCGCCGAGGCACGCCTGGATGGTCTTGATGGTAGGGCGTGCAGTGGCACGTTTGGACGGTCTTGATGGCGGAATGCACGGAGGCGCACTTGGATAGTCTTGATGGCGGAGCGCACGTAGGCGCGCTTGGACGATCTTGACAGCGGGGTGTGATGCGTGTAAATCGGCAAGCGCACCGGTCGCACAAATAATAAAGTTTGGGAATAAATCCCCGAGTGTCGGTCTCTTGAGGAATGCAATTAGCATAGAGCGGCAACAGTTCAGAAAATATTGTTATGAGGGTTATATTAAGAAATAGAGTAAAAAGGGGACTTGAGAGATTGTGGTTGTTTGATCTAAAAAACTAATTAAAGCTATGCAGGTCGAAGGCACCGCTTCACAAGGTGAGGTGAGTGTATCGGCCGCGATGCCGAACTTCGGTTGGGTGAGTGGCCGAAAAGCTAATGGTGGAAGTGTTCTTGTGCAGAGTGCAATCGGGTGAAACACAGGTATGGAGTGGATGTGTAGTGGGCGAGGCGCATTCACAAATACTACTCACAAGCATAAGAAAACTACAAACATCCCATTAGATATAGAATAAAACATATAGTTCATTACAATGTTATGTCATCCCATACAACAGAGGAAGGGGAAGAGGAGTAAACCAAAAGAGAGTGAAGATCCACAGCAAGTCGTGGCTGGAATAGCGGGTTGTCAATCCGCTTCCGGGCTCAGTCCGAGGAGGCTTCCGGTACCAACGAGCTGTCACCTCGAAGGCCTTTGAGTCCGTTCTCTAGGTTGTCTTCTTCTCCAACTCCAGTGGAAAGCTTGGAGTTGAGGTCGTCAATGGCCGGGAGCTTCACCAGAGAGTTTGAAAAGCTTCAGAATAGCCGGCTATGGACTCCCGATGAAGGTGGAGGTGATGGAGCAGCTTGAGAAGTAAAATGGCGCTTCCCGCGCACTCCCCGATCGTAGCAAATGATGGGTGTTGACCTAAATCGCGGAGCAGGACCTTAAATACAGAGGCAGAAAAAGGATAGCGCACGATCAGTGACGCACGACTAGTGGTCGTGCGCACTGTAGGTCGATGATCTTGCGCCATTTTCAATTAGACCTGCAACCTGGATAGAAACATCAGAAGAAATGTGCACGATCAGTGGCGCACTACCGGTGGTCGTGCACACTGAATCCACTTATCGTGCGATTGGCTAGGACAGATTTGCAGAAAGCAAGGGGTGAACGCGCACGAGCAGTGGCGCACGACTAGTGGCCGTGCGCACTACGACCAGTGCTCGTGCGATTACCCAGGCAGAATTACGAAAAAGGAGAATGTAATGCGCACGATCGGGGGCGCACGACCAGTGGTCGTGCGCAGTAAGTCTAGTGATCGTGCGCAGTGTTCCTGTGTTGTCGGGGTCTCCCGAGCAGTTCTGGAGCACGCACATGACCCATGCACCAGCAGAAGAGGCAGATAGGCCACCAAAAGTGTACACCACATTCTCAAGACACGGCTAAAGAATAACAAAAACACAGAAACAAATAAAGCACACAGAAACGGGCCTATAGTGCACTTAATCATGAAATAAGCACGTAAACAAATATAAGCAGTAATAGCTCTCAAGTGTAGTGCTAAGACGATAAAACTGGCCCAGATGAGTCCAAAAATCAGCGTAAAATTTGGACTCATCACACCCCCAGACTTAACCATTTGCACGTCCCGAGCAAATCATCACTCCGTGAACTAAAAAATAGCTAGCTAGCTCAGACATTTCAAAAAAAAGTAAGACGAGAAATCAAATACATCATGGGCATAGAAGATATAATAGAAAAACTTTTTCATTATACTACGTAGTTTAAACTATTCGATAGGCGTGAATAAATATTGTATTTGCTCAAAATTAGAATTCTGGAGAATCTTGCGATCGTGTGTAGGAAGAAAGTAGGCAGACCACTAAGGTGAGCATTGCCAAATATCGGGGCTCGGGATCACCTCCAAAGGAATCCACCAATGTCGGGGACCATACGCTTGCACGTTCACACTCTCTCCACAGCGCGAGTTAGACTCAAGCGTGAATCAGTAGGACTTGTAGGAGAGGATGAGGCTTAGGCTAAGGTTTGGTAGTCAATCATAAACAGGAAGGCTACATGCAACCAAAGCGAGCGAACAAAAACCTAAACCCATACAGCCACTTAGAAAAGTACGGGTAACACACCCCCAGACTGAGCTTGAAAACCGGGCGTGTACACGGCCTAACCCGACCAAAATCAATAAATAGGATGAGGATAGAATTCTCAAAGCAATTCTTTCAGATTTTTCTTTTTCTTTTTCGCTTTTCTTCTTTTTCTTTTCTGCGTTTGCAATCCCCAAACGTAGCAATCAAAAAGTTTATGAATTCAGCACCACATTACACGATTTCCACATATCACAACATCAGCAAAATAGTAAATACAAACAAGCTCAAGCATTTGATTGCGATGGTGGGTTTAGCTTCAAGCCTTGGTGAATGTGAGTGGAGCTGGATCAAAGAAGGGGTAGGCACAAATTTGGCATGCAACAGTTGACGGGTAGGAAAGGCTAAACAAGGCTCAAACTGGCCAAAATGAGGGCCTACGTCATGCTCACTCTTGACTAACCGGGAACCAATGCTTCGAGAGTATCTTAGGGCAAGTTCTTAGCCACCGAGAAAGATGATCCTTTCTCCCGACTCGAGCAATACGAGTCTAGTGACGACTACACACATTCCTACATTATCGTTCGATTACTCCAGATTCAGATTTTGAGTAGTACAAACAAGATTTACATCTGCAGAAAAATATAAATATACGAGCATAAAGAAAAATTAAATCTATACTAGTTCTACACAAACCATGAGTACTCGATTAGCAGCACTGCATGAGTTTCGAACTACTCTATCCTGAAATCCAAAGCCAGCACCACTATTTTAAAGTTTACACAAAAACAATACATTTGACTCGAGCTGTGCGCGTGGATAAGAGCGCACTCGTGTGGGTGATTCAGTGTGTGCGACAGAGATAATGAAATAACTAAACAAGAGACTGGCATGCAACAGAATGCGTTGTGTAGTGACCACAGGCATGTTCTCCCCCCAGATTTAAATTCGACAAATAGTAAAAATAAGCATTCCAAATGGGAAAAATAGCTAGGGTAGGAAGTACCTATGCTCAAAATTGAGCATACCAGTAGTGCAACAAGATGTACATGTGCGGCCAAGTTGCCGCGCCTCAAACATTCCTGCACCTACGATTGAAATATGCAAGACAAACAAAATATGGATATATATATATATATATATATATATATATATATATATATATATATATATATATATATATATATATATATATATATATATATATATATATATATATATAAGGAACTCAAAACACAGCATAGGACCAAACGGTCCAACTTGGGTTGTCTCCCATAACAGACTGAAGGTAGACAAAATACCTGTATTAACAGATCATATAGTAAAAAAAAAATCATTCGACACTCAGATGGGCACCCACAAAAATATAGTTGTCTCATTGCCAACCCGGCTACAAAAAGTACAAAAAGTTTTTGTTGATTAAATAAACCATGGAAAAAAATAAAAACAAAAGGCATGGTAGACTAGCTCTGTGGTGAGCTCCACTCACTCCCCCTCACTATCGCTGTCGTGAAGCTCGATGGGCGACGGACGAGGAACAGGCGCTGGTGGAGCGACACAAGTGGGTGGTGGTCGAATGTTCAACCCGCCTCTCACTGCTTGCTGATAAATAAAGTCCTGCATCCAAAACTGTGAAGCTTCCAGATCAGCAAGGCGCTCAGACAAATATGGGATGCCCCGCTCCTGAGCTGAGCTGAACTGGCGGCTAGATTGCCCCTCATGCTTTACTGGAGGCCTCAGTTGCTGCTGACTCTGATGCATTGGCACTCCCGCACTCCACCTACCCATAGCGGAAGATTCACCTGGCTCTCCTTCATCTTCCTCTTCATCTCTACCCGCAGGCGCATCACCGGCATGCTGACGATAAACCTCCGGCTACCTTTTCTCCCAACCACGGGCAGCAAATGATAACTCACCAGGTTGGACCTGGAGATCATGGAAGGGGCAGTGACCTGCACCATCGGAGGTAGCTGGCTCCAAACTCCCAAACTTTTGGCAATGCGGGTAATGAAGTAAGCACCCACGATCGCGCCCGCGAGGCCATAAGTGGCTTCGTGGTGGAAGAAATAGGCCAGCATGTACCCCAGATGGATGGGGTACTGCTGCTGCATACTTAATAGGGAAATCAAATACTGCCACCCACCATATTCTTGCTCAGGGCCCTAGTAGTGAGTGAGTGGCTAAGCAAATGCTGCATAAACCTTAGAGCGGCGGAGACAATCTTCGTTGATTTGGCACGGCGGGCGATGTACTCCTCGTTCCCTCCGGTCAGAGAACGCCAAGCGGCACGCGGAGTCACACCCTCTGTAAAATCATAGCATAACTCGGGGAAGTTAATCTGGGATGCCTCCGCCTCGGTATAGACGCCTGCATGAATGACAAGCTCCGGCAATGTGACAGTGAAGACATTTCCCATCATCCGGAAGGAACAAGTGGGGAAATAGCGGTTGTCCGCCGTTGTCTCCCAAGTGAATGTGGAAAGGAACTCCAACGTCAATTCCAGGAATCCAAGCTCGTCACACTCGAGCAACTTGCTCCAAAAATCGAAGGAGTAGAGAATGAGCACGGCCTCTGCTAATGCACCGTCATCCCCAATTGAACGCAGCTCGTTCCAGTCAATAAGCCGCTGATGGAGGAATGGCTTGTCCTTCAAGGAATTGTAGCGTTGAGTATGCTCTGCCTTTGAGAAGGTTCCCATTCTCCCCAAGATCAGAGCAGGGGTTGCCGAAGCACGACCGGAGCGTTGGTAGGCCTTTACTACATGGCGGCGTCCAGGCTCCATTACAGCACAATGAGGAAGAGAGATCTAAAAATGAGGGAGCCTACCGGAGGAGAGAGAGCCAGACCACCGAAGAGGAATCAGAATGGGATGAGGATCGACAACGCACGCGCAATGGACCAAGCGAGAGATTAGGGCGCACGCATAGTGGACAGCCGACTGAAATATAAAGAAACTGGGTCGGCGCACCACCAGTGGTCGTGCGCTGATAAGTAGTGTGCACGACCAGTGGTCATGCGCAGTGAAATTTTTCACACGCCCAGTTTTTCAGCCAATTTCACACTACTGACCACGTGGTGCAACAGAGAGCTCATCACGCAGCTGGGCTACCACACCCAAATAATTAAATACAAACATAAATTTAAACAAAAGAAACACTACCCTAAATAACTGTTGGGTTTATTGTCTCCCAACATGACTTATTCAAAATCTGGGCATTTCCTAACTGATTGGCGAATGAAACTTGAAATGCTCAGGCAGAGGTTCATGGTCGTGTTGCGGTAGCGGGTACCGGAATGGAGACAGAACAGAAGCCGCAATACATGTATACGTATACCTGTCGTGTGTGTCAGGTATAGGCAGAAAGTAACTTGGGAAGCTCGTCGGCTCCAACTCCACCTGCATCTGGTCACTATAAGTCCTAGGCCGCATTACAGGCCCTTGCACTGATTGGACCGGTTCCACAATGTGGTCCTGCATGGAAGTAGACACGAGAGCGGGGTCAAGAAATAAACTAGAAGAATAACATAAAGGAACCTCAATCTTGGGGATGGTACCAGAGTCATCCCCCGTCGGTGGAATTGTGGGTGCTTCCACAGAGCTGTCTAGGCTGATGCAAGAATATTCTAAAGCTGCATCTGCCTCGTACGTGCCTCGGGCATCCTCATATGGGGTGAAGGTCGCAACCTCAGCCACGGAGTCGTCCTCCTTGACTTGATCTAACAGAACGCTGGAAACGCTAATTTCCACCTGCGAATCAACCTCAACAGCACTGTCAGAAGAAGAAAGAATGTTATGCAAAGAAGAAGGTGAAAGCACGAAGCTCGGTAGAACGTTAAGTGCTGGCTCTTCACAACTAATAGATTCTATGATAGGTCATCTATGCACTTCAGGAGTATAAATATCCGTGTCGGAATGGGGATAAACACATGTATCGTTGCACATACCTGGGATGCCTTCTCCATAACATAGAGATGGCAATGGTGCATACCCCGATACGGAAGGGATGCTGCCCAAGGTTGAAGTGGAGACAATCCGAAGATCCGGCTCGTCATCCACTTCTAGCTCAACTAGGTAAGAGGCGCAATCGTTCAATGCATGATCCCAGCTTCGACAAAAAAGGCACTGCTTAGCCGGCTTCGGCGGTGCAACGGGTGCTGAAGCCGTATAAAAGTAATGCGATAATGGCTCCGCGGGTCGGTAGCTAACTGTCTTATGTCTACGATATGTAGATTCCTGAATTTCCTGGGTACTATACCTCTGAGGGCATCTATCACTAGCATGAGAGATGTCTCCACAATGACGGCAACAGATATTGAAATTGGCCCACATTGCGGAGATTTCAAATATAAAGGATACAACTACTTTGCATAGATTCTGCGAATAAAACTAACAATTCCATCTGACAGAATAACAACACAAGAGAAAATGGATCAAAACAAAACAAAACAATACAAATCTTATAACAAAATTCTCAGTCATCCGGAGTCGCTCTATCGTTGCATTCCCCGGCAACGACACCAAAAACTTGATGCGTGTAAATCGGCAAGTGCACCGGTCGCACAAGTAATAAAGTTTGGGAATAAATCCCCGAGTGTCGGTCTCTTGAGGAATGCAATTAGCATAGAGCGACAACAATTCAGAAAATATTGTTATGAGGGTTATACTAAGAAAAAGAGTAAAAAGGGGACTTGAGAGATTGTGGTTGTTTGATCTAAAAAACTAATTAAAGCTATGCGGGTCGAAGGCACCGCTTCGCAAGGTGAGGTGAGTGTATCAGCCACGATGCCGAGCTTCGGTTGGGTGAGTGGCCAGAAAGCTAATGGTGGAAGTGTTCTTGTGCGTAGTGCAATCGGGTGAAACACGTGTATGGAGTGGATGTGGAGTGGGCGAGGCGCATTCACAAACACTACTCACAAACATAAGAAAACTACAAACATCCCATTAGATATAGAATAAAACATGTAGTTCATTACAATGTTATGTCATCCCATACAACAGAGGAAGGGGAAGAGGAGTAAACCAAAAGAGAGTGAAGATCCACTGCAGGTTGTGGCCGGAATAGTGGGTTGTCAATCCGCTTCCGGGCTCAGTCCGAGGAGGCATCCGGTACCAACGAGCTGTCACCTCGAAGGCTTTTGAGTCCGTTCTCTAGGTTGTCTTCTTCTCCAACTCCAGTGGAAAGCTTGGAGTTGAGTTCGTCAATGGCCGGGAGCTTCGCCGGAGAGTTTGAAAAGCTTCGGAATAGTCGGCTATGGAATCCCGATGAAGGTGGAGGTGATGGAGCAGCTTTAGAAGTAAAATGGCGCTTCCCGCGCACTCCCTGATCGCAGCAAATGACGGGTGTTGACCTAAATCACGGAGCAGGCCATTAAATACGGAGGCAGCAAAAGCATAGCGCACGATCAGTGGCGTACGACCAGTGATCGTGCGCACTGTACGTCGATGATCGTGCGCCATTTCCAATTAGACCTGTAACCTGGATAGAAACATCAGAAGAAATGCGCACGATCAGTGGCGCACGACCGGTGGTCGTGAGCACTGAATCCACTGATCGTGCGACTGGCTAGGATAGATTTGCAGAAAGCAAGGGGTAAACACGCACGAGCAGTGGCGCACGACCAGTGGTCGTGCGCACTACGGACAGTGCTCATGCGATTACCCAGGCAGAATTAGGAAAAAGTAGAATGTAATGCGCACGATCGGGGGCGCACGACCAGTGGTCGTGAACAGTAAGTCCAGTGATCGTGCGCAGTGTTCCTGTGTCGTCGGGGTCTCCCGAGTGGTTCCGGATCACGCACACGACCCATGCACCAACAGAAGAGGCAGATAGACCACCAAAAGTGTACACCACATTCTCAAGACACGGCTAAAGAATAACAAAAACACAAAAACAAATAAAGCACACAGAAACGGGCCTACACTGCACTTAATCATGAAATAAGCACGTAAACAAATATAAGCAGTAATAGCTCTCAAGTGCAGTGCTAAGACGATAAAACTGGTCCAGATGAGTCCAAAAATCAGTGTAAAATTTGGAATCATCAGGGTGCGCGAGGGCGCTAAAAGCGCACTTGGACGATCTTAACGGCTTAGCGCGCCAAGGCGAGCTAAGACTGTCTTGATGGTGGAGTTCTCCGAGGGACGTGCGTAGAGGGGGAGCGGACACAAACGAACATATATAAAGAAAGGATGAGGAGAGAAAATCCGTAGGAGTATTTTCTCGGGGGAGAAGAGAGTCTAAAATGAAAGGAAAAGGGGTCTATTTATAGATTTTAGAAGGGGCAAGCCGATAATTTTCCCTCATAACCACTGGCAAGAAGAATATATATGCTCCGTTTAGAGCACGTGGATCATGAATTTTATGCAAATGACAAGATCGCCCCCGACCAGAAAATAACCGCTCCTCCCGCAAGGGGAGGAGCATCCTGCGAGGGCAGAGGCCGGCAGGGAGGCGAACCCTACTAGAGTGCAGGGCGACCGCACGACCAGCATCCCTTGGCGAGAAAGGGGCCCAGATCTGCGCAGCTAAGAGGCCGCCCAGTTCTGGGCGGCTAGAGGGGCGAGCGGCCAAGTGGCTGCCTGTTTCTGGCAGAAGACGACTGTCACAACCCGCATTTTCTCCGTATTCAAGAATACGTCAGAGTAGAGAAAATACGCCCCGTGATGTCACGCCGTGCAGGGGACAACTGCAGACGCTCAAGCGGCTCGTTCTCACATTTACTTAATGTAAAAGATTTATGAAATTAAGTTAAAAACAATACATATAAGTTATTAGAGTTACTGACCGTGTCCCTCGGTCGGGTGGATCACTACTCCATAGGTGAGAAAATAGATAAGTTTTACGCGGCGGAAGATACTTAGTTGATTCATTTGTTGTCCTATATGAGAATGAAGGTCTAGCTTATTATAATGATGATGTGACTTCTACATTTAATATATATATATATATATATATATATATATATATATATATATATATATATATATATATATATATATATATATATATATATATATATATATATATAAGACTTTTTATAGCGCTTAAAAGTAGTAGATTTTGCAGTTGAATGTCATGCCATGCCAATATTCCAGAATGCAATTTTGTATACTTTAAAATAATAAATGCATCCTAACATAAATCCTTCCCAGAGAGCATGTATAAACAGGTAAAAAGTAACAGCAGTAAAAGTAACAAGTAGTCTATCACAAAAAAAGTTCAAGACTATGGGCATCAACAACTGACACGAACCCATAGTAAAATCTGACAAGTCTAAACAAATACAACTACCTCAAAGCTCTGAGGTGGATTCAAACGACCGCAGAAACCCACAGCACTAGAAGCACAACACGGTCAGCTAAACCTACTACTGCTGTGATCCTGAGGCATTCAAAAGAATAACACCGCAGAAGCAAGTTACAAATGGTGCAAAGAGTAAAGGCAGACCAAACAAACCTCAAAGTGAAGAAAATCTATAAAACGACTACAACAAAAGATCAGCAGCAGAGTAAAAGTAAGCAAACAGTAAATCTAGCCGAGCAAGAATGACTGATCACATCAACTGGACAGAACAGAGTACCAACATCGAAAGTTCAAACCTTCATCTTTCATTAATATTCATGTTATTCATCAATAAAAATGAGACTGATCAGCTCAACAATAAAGAGTACTGTGCCAGGGAAAAAGGTCCACAACGCGCACAAACCCAGGCAACATGCACCATGCCGAGGGAGAAACCCCAACGCGCACAGACCAAGCTAAGGTAATGTGCCGGGGATGAAAGTCCACAATGCGCACAGACTCAACCATAAGGCACTATGCCGAGAGAGAAACCCCAACGCGCACAGTCCATCTGTGTTTCTTTAATTACTTAATTATATAAGCAGAGTTCTTTTTATTCATCATAGACTCATGGTTAACCAACAAAGTGGACTGCATAAGAATATTTCAAGGGTCAAACAAAGTGTAGTATAAACAAAATAATGAGACACACAAGGCATCACAACGATCTACATGACTCGATAAATAAAATGGCAGGGCAACTAAATTTGATTACCAAATTTACAGAACAAGAATGTGGGGGGGGGGGGGGGGGGGGTAAAGGTTCAATGGAATAACTTAGAAATTTAAAGACAAGTCACAATGAAATTTCGAGATAAGTTTCAAAGAAATATAAACATGACAATCTCAACGAAAACTGGCAAAATAATGAGGAAGTGCGCAAGAGAGACGGCAAGAACACAACTTGCCTCATTTTCTACTACAGTCGGTCTCCCAAATTACTCCACATCACAGATCTAGCCAAAAGAAGACGCGGGGAAGCGGAATCTATAAGATCAAGGCCGAGAGAGAGGTTAGGGCCGAAAACCCTAACGAAAAACTTCCACGAAATGAGAAATACTTACCACGAACGTGAAGATCTCGGCGAGAGCATTCCGGATCTATGCTCGGTTTGCAATTCCGAGCACAGTATCTCTGACGGCGGCGATCCGAAGCTTCACAAACGGACATTCTATCTCCCGCTCCCGCTTCTCTGGTTCGGTCAAAACGTCATGAAGAAGATGAAGTTTCTTTATATTTATCCTTAAGTATAAGAATAAGTACTTATATATATATATATATATATATATATATATATATATATATATATATATATATATATATATATATATATATATATATATATATATATATATATATATTCTTTTGTCTAAACAGTAAGGAGGCAGACAATTCAAGTGCGGGAGCGCGGAAAACGAAAATAGAGGCTGAAAATGGCGCCCGAAAATTGGCTGAAATGGATTTCTCGAGAGCAGCACAGGATTTCTCGACAACAAATTTAGAGTTCTCGAGAACTACTTCAGAATTTCTCGGGATGGGTTTGCTGAGTTCTCGAGTACAAAATTAGAAGTACTTGAGATCAAGCAGGGATTACTCGAGAACAGTATAAAAGTACTCAAGATCAAGCAGGGATTACTCAAGAACTACCAACAGAATTACTCGAGTACTAAAGCATAAAGAGTACTTTTTTGTCTTGGTGAATAGTGGAATTTGCAAATATACCCTTGATCAAACTTTAGGAATGAATAGTACTTTTCATTTTTGAATAGTGCTTTAATATTATAATAATCATATTTTTTATTTTTGAAGAAAGAAATACGAGATAAAAACGGAGGCCCAAACGTGCGTTGAATTAAATGAAATTCGCACCGTAGGTGAACACTGACGCTACGAATCCAACGGCGAAGACGGAATCAAAATCCGACGTGGCGTTCTCGAGATATAAATTTTCAAAATCTACGGCGAACATAAATTCTACAAAACTTCAGAAATTCGCCGAGGCTCGAATATCGCTCGGAGCGCGACGAAACTTGACGAGAATGTCAAAAATTAATTAAATTAATTTCCTAACGTGAAATTTTCCATTTTCGACAGCGATTCACGAATTTGGTCGACTCGATTAAATAGACGCGAAAACGCACTTGCTGCGACGCGCCGTCAACTCCACGATAACGTAACGCCCCTTACGTCATTATGACGTCACCGAGAGGACTAAATAATTGTCGGAAAATCAAGGGCATTACAGTCACCCATCCAAAAAGGAAGTTTAGTCCCAAAACTTGGAACACGAAACGAAACAAGAGGGCAGAGGGAGAGACATGATAGAAGAATTCATTAAACAATAATACTAACCAGTGAGGTATATGAGAATAGCTGAGGATGAGATTCTTTCATTGCGGATTCCAATTCCCAAGTTGCACCTCTAGCGTCCTGATTGGGCCAGTGATCCTTAACCATCAGAATTATCTTCTTTTATAGCACACGATCTTGCGTCTCCAGAATATGGATAGGCTTTTCAACATACGTAAGGTTGGGCTGAATCTGGGGTACCGAGTTGAGCAATTGACGATCATTATGAACACACTTTCACAATTGGCTCGCGTGAAACACGTCGTGAACACCAGGAAAAGAATCAAGCAATTCCAGTCTATAGGCAGAAACTCCGATGCGCTCCAGAATCTAAAAAGGTACAATATACCTGAGATCTATCTTATGGTTCCTTCCAAATCTCTTAAAACCTGGAATCGGAGAGACCTTCAGAAATACCAAGTCCCCAACTGTAAATTCCAGATCAACTCCGCGCTGATTAACATACTTTTCATATCGCTCTTGAGCCAACCTCAGCTTTTCACGAATATGCATTACTGAAGCACTCATATCCTACAGCGCTTCCGGTCCGAGCAACGACTTCTTACCAACTTCTGCCCAAAATAGGGGAGTTCGACAACGCCTTCCATATAAAGCTTCAAAGATCGCCATCTACAAAGTCTCCTGATAGCTGTTGTTGTACGCAAACTCCATCAGTCCGAGGCGTTTATCCCAAGCCCCACCATGGTCCATAATATAGCATCTAATCATATCCTCCAAGATCTGATTCACTTTCTCCGTCTAAACATTTGTCTGAGGATGATAGGCAGTAAAATACCTAAGGTCAGTACCTAGAGCTCCTTGCAAACTTTGCCAAAAATGAGATATGAACCGAGAATCTCTATCTGCCACGATACTCATAGGCACACCATGCAACCTGATGACTTCGTCCAGATAAAGTTCAGTTATCTTTTCCATAGAATAATAAATTTTGAAAGACACAAAGTGGGCACACTTGGTTAGTCTGTCCATAATAACCCACACTGGATCATGCCATCAGGGAGATCTCAGCAAACCGGTTATGAAATCCATGAATAAACTCTCCCATTTCCAACTCGGTATGTCTAAAGGCGTTAACTTACCACCTGGCCTTCTATGATCAGCTATGACAAGCTGGCAGGTATAACATTCGGATATAAATCTTGCGACGTCGTTCTTTATGCCTGACCACCAAACAATCTGCTTCAAATCTCTGTACATTTTCGTGAAACTAGGATGATAAGCAACACTTGAACCATGCGCTTCAATGCATATCCTTGCTCGGATGTCCCCAACAGGTGGAATACAATATCTGCCGCGGTACTTTAGGGTACCAACATCATCAATTGAAAAGTTAGGTGATTCCCCTTTCTCAGTCCTAAAGCGGAGGTGCTGTAAATCGGGGTCATCTTCCTGATGTAGCCTAGTGAGAGTAATCCACGAAGGCTCTCCCACATCTAAGCTACTCAGCGAAGCGCTATTCCCTACAGTTATGTCCATGAGCAAAAACTCTTCAACAAGGGATTGCACAGAGAGATTAAATATATGTGCGGGCTTTCGGCTCAACGCATCTGCTACTACATTAGCCTTGCCGGGATAATAAAGGATATCAACTTCGTAGTTCGCAACATATTCTAGCCATCTACGCTGGCGTAAATTCAACTCCTTATAAGTGAAGACATATTTCAAACTTTTATGGTCCGAATAAATTTTGCACGACACTCCATACAGAAGATGTCTCCACAACTTCAAGGCATAAATGACAGTAGCAAATTCCAGGTCGTGCATAGGATAATTCTTTTCATGCACCTTCACTTATCTCGATCCATACGCAATCACCTTGCCGTCCTGCATCAACATGCAACTGAGTCTAACTCGCGAGGCGTTCACATAAACAACATACTCTACTCCTTCCACCGGCAAAGCCAAAACTAGAGCATAACACAATCTCCTTTTGAGCTCTTGAAAAGCTTCCTCACAGGCATCACTCCAAACAAAAGCTGCGCTCTTTTTCGTAAGCCTGGTCAACGGTGCTGAGAGCACAGAGAATCCTTTCATAAATCATCTGTAGTATCCTTCCAACCTTAAGAAGATCCTTATTTTCTTAGGCGATGTAGGTCTCTTCCAATCCAAGACTACAGCTATCTTCGCGGAGTCCACTGAGATACCGTCCTTGCTTACAATGTGTCCTATGAATGACACCCGAGACAACCAGAACTCGCACTTGCTGTAAGACCCCCCTCCCAGAACACAAAACACAGCACGAGGGGAGTCTTATGCCCAGAACAGCCGCCTTGTGGTGGCACCAACGCACGTGTTGGTCTGCACCATAAGATTCCTATCCTACAGGCCATAAACAATATCATCCAATGCCAACCCAACCAAGATTATAAAATAGAAGTCAATGCACACATAAGTAAAATAGTCCATAAGTCCATCAAGAAAAGAAGCTACAACAAGCTTCTAAAATATCAGAGTATAAGTAAAACTTGCCCAACAGGGCTACATCAAAAGTCTCTCAAACTCACTTCGGTGACTGACGGTAGCGACGACACCGTCCCTTCAGGCCCTGTCGCCCTGGCCTGGCTGTCTTGCTGCAAAATCTGCGGCTGCTCTGACTGCGGCGTTTCCTCCTAAAAAGGAAGACGTAGCAACCGTTATTCATAAAGACTAAGTGGCTATCACATTCGCTCCCCCGATGACTCCTCGGCACCAGGAGGATAAAGGAACAAGGGTACAATATATATAAGTAGAACCGATGTACAAACAGGTGGTATAAAGTGAATAATATCAATGTATATAAACAACACAATAAATGGGTAAACAATCTACTCTAACAGTTCTACCATCTTCAGCAGTATAAAAATATAGAGGTACATCAGAAAGTAACTCAACTTATATGAATGCCCATACAGACATATAAGTTGTAAGACCCCCCCTTTTTTTCTTTTTAAAACCCTGGGGTCTTATGCCCAGAACCGTCGTTTTGTGGTGGCCCCGACTCTCAGGAAGGCCGCCACTACAAAACGCTGATTCTGCCGGCCTTTTCGATCAACAAGAGAGTGCAGTAAAATATAGTTTCGGATAAAACTAAGTTCACATCACATGTATTAAATGTAAATTAAATCACATCGAGTCCATAAAATAATATAGAGTACTAAAAGGTAACAAAATGGAAATATAAACGGGCTTAAGCCCGGTACATCAGATCCCCACTACAATCTCTCGCGAAAGCTATAAAAAGACTATCACTCACGAAGCTGGTCACTGGTGCTCTGGTACTAAACTGGCCCACCTCCATGCGCACCGTACTCCACTGGTGCTGGTCCCTGTCTCCCATCCGGAGCCCCTGTAATGTTGTGGTCCGAAAACTATTAGTCATAAGGACTAAGCCCTATCATCCCCTACCCCTCCCCCCATGGCTCCTAGGCACCGAGCGGGGAGGAGGAAAGGGAAGCTACAAAGGTGGAGAGTACAAAGTGGCAGGTGACAGTGGAACTAGTCTATCAGTTCTATAATAGTATGCAGTAAGGTAAGAAAGTAGAGTAAGCAAGTAGAGTAAGCAGCATATGTAAAAAAAGATAAGGTAGGAAGTAAGTAACCTTAACCTATATGAATGCCCATACAAACATATAAGTTAAGGGGTCTTCTACAAGGCTCCCACCGTATAAAAAGTCTCATACCAATTTATACGTTGGGGTGTCGGTTGTATGCAAGTATGCTATGCCATGATTCATGCAAGTGCAACCCACGCACACGACTCTATGTGCACAAACCTTTAGTTCCCCCTATTTGGGCAGCTAGCTTCACTCCCAGGAACCCCCGTAGTGGAAAATGGAGACAGTGGGTCGGGCCCCCCACTCCTAGGCGGGTATTCACACTATCAAGCCTAGCCCTCCCGTACGCCCCTAGAAGAACACAACCTAGAGTATCCGCGTACTAATGCTAGCCATATCCACCAGACTTTCTTTGGCTAAGTGTCCCACACCGTCGATTCAACGTATCGACGTCGGTGTGAACGACCATCTGATACCGAAGACCCACCACATTATTTTGAATCCAAAACCTTTTTAGCTACTGGCTCCCCGGACTATCCGTCTGTGCATCTACCTTCCGAACAAACCGTTCGGATGACAATCAAAACAACCTAATCAACCTCCCGAGCTGCCGGGGTGTGTGAATGTGTAAGCCTAGTTATACTAGTTGCTCTTGAAATGTTTTATTCTTACTGTTTAGGTTAGCCCAGTACTGCCCAAGGTATTCCCCGTGAAGGGCTCTCGAAGGCACTAGGAACTACGATGGGATTACGCCCAAAGCTCCCTTTCGCAAGACACTTACTATTATTGGTTGATATCATATTTCCCAAACACTTACTTGTTGTACTTGATCTAACCCTAGAGTATTTGACACTTCCTCCCCACGGGAAAGACGATCTTTCGTCGATCCCGAGCACCACCTAACACTAGCCAAACCAACACTCTACTCATCCTATCTTCCAATGGTGAACTCATTTTTAATTATCCAAACCAGCAAACATCTAACCCCAACTCAAGTGCCCCGATTCATACTCCAAAATAATTTCTGCAGTTTTACTAAGTGTAGACCAACCTAAGCTATATGTCGTGTAAAAGGAGAGGTACTTAAAATATTCACCCAGTAACCATATAATAATTAATGGAGGGCTTTCATGACCGTTTTAGCCTAAATCCAGAATTTCATAATTTTCCTAATTTATCTGGTAATTTATTTAATTATTCTGGTAATCCAAAAACCCCAAGTTTGATCATGATGTACCAACATCAGACAAGTAATTGCTCCACAAAATTTATGACAAATATAATGTGCATATTGAACATAAAATCCTAAGTTCCTCAACTTTTCAACAAGAGTTAAGCCCCTAATTAATTAATTCAATAAAAATACAATAAATGGAAATAAATGGAGAAGTGCCTTAATATTATCAAAAAATTACACAAAATTTACCAAGGCTATAGTATGATCTTAAATCCTCACTGTCCAAGTGTCATAACATTTTAAGTTAGTTTAACCATGATTTTATCAAAATCATCCTTAGGAGCAATACAAGGATTATAACTACAAGGACATGCTAATATCTTCCAAACACCCAACAATAATTTCCAGAGTCTCCTACGGACCCTAAAACTACTTTACCCAAGTGTCATCACTGTTCAATGAGTTTTAGTAATTTATTTTATCTCTAAAAGATTTGTGCCCTAAACTAGGGTTAGGGTTTAGAGGGGCCTACCCATTCCCAAATCCCATAATATTTTTAGCAGAGGGCTTTAGGTAACCTAGCATCCTCCCTACCAAATATCAAGCTAAATTAGGGTCATTTGACCTCATCCCCTTCACAAGGCATAAAAGTCCTTCCTTAGGGTTTGACCTTAAGTCCTAAGGCAAATTCACTCCAATCTACCCCATTTTCCAGGAGTGGGTGATAGAAGTCATGCCAAGTCAGTGGCCCCAAGTTCACCCTCTATTGAGGTGAGATGGCCACTAAAAACCTAAATTGCCCATTTGACCAAAATGCCCCTATTACGACAAGGCTATGGTTTGCTTGTTTTTTACTCAAACCATCTCCAAATGAGGTGAAATCTTAACCAGGATTTATAATGGCCCTAGGGTCCTCTGACCAGAATTTGAATGAGGTTGGATGTTATTTGGACCCTAAGTTAAATTACCCTAGTAAAATTAAATAATTTCCAAAACTATAGGAAAAGTGTCCCCAAAAATTCTCAACTTTGGACAAGGACTAGATATGGACTAGGGTGAGTCCTTGTCCAAATTTCAAGTCATTTGGACCAGAGATGAGTTGTGGGCACCTATTTTAATCTCTGCCTTGTCTTAGGTATATGCCCCACCAAAATGAGTGCCCTAGTCAAACCTGGCACCCAAATTGATTCAAACTAATTTTGGCTTGAAGTAGACCCTTTGGGCTACAAATTTCATGTTGACCACTTCCTCTGGATTAGCCTCTCGATAGTTTTAATAATTAAAAACATTAAATGCAAAAAGTGTGACAAAATGAAATTAATATACACCTATCCTATAGTTTAATATTAGGCTAGCACGAATCTTGGCGCACTTTAGGACGGCATCCCGTCATCGTCCCCGCGCGCCAACAGTCTGGATTCATCCTTCCTGGAGCACTTTCTACACAATGCCGCCGGCCATCCGGCCACCTCCCTGGCCGGCCACCGCCACCACCACCTTCGTTGAGGTGGTGGCTAGCGCCAGGCGGCGGCATAGCCGCCGGCGAGGCCTATTCCGGCGATCCCGAGAGTTCATTTTTCATGGAAAAATCATGAAAATGCTAGTTTCAATCTACAATCCACAGTGAGAGAGGAAGGGGAGGACCTTGCTTGCGGTCTGGAGACACGTTGATCGCCGGGAAGCCATGGTGGTGGTGGCGCTGCTCGGGTTTCTGCATCTATACAGGGAAGTGGCTCTAAATCGTCGGGGTGAGAGTGGAAGCGACTCCTTGGAGCCCACTGAAGCTTTTAAAATCATCAGATGGGGAAGGGGGGGGGGGTGTCATGGCATCAATGCCATTAATGGCCATGAATGGCTAGGCTCGGCCATGGTGATGGGGGGGAGGTGAATCTGCCTTGGGGTGGCCAGAAAATGGCTAGAAACTTCTCCTCTCCTCCAGAGGAGTTGAATCAGCCACCAAAGGTGGCCCTTGGCCTCCCCATGCAAGAATGGCCTTCTCCTTCTCCTTTCTCTCTCCTCCATTAAAGGGAAAATGGAGTTTTCTCTCTCCTGGTCATCAAGGCCGAATTTTGGTGTCCCCTCCAGCCTATTGGCAGCCCACTAACTCATAATAATAATAAAAATGAGGTTAGCCCAAGTGGGGGAAATGGGTTGAGCTTGGGTTAGCCCATTTAGGCTAATTTGACCTAACACTAGAATAGAGTTGACCTTGGTCAACATGACCATTTGGGTTGACCACAATGGGTCCTTAGTGACTCAATGGACTCCCTTAGGGCTTGGAAATGTCTAGGTATGGTCAATTGGGCATATTACAGGACAATTGCCCTTAGTTAGGGCACCTTGCCCAATTTAGGGCAATGGTGGACTTGGGTCAATCTAATGAATTTGGGATGACCCCAATGGATCCTTATGGCTCTAATGGATGCCATAATAGGCTAGGGATGTTGTGGTGGGGTCATGGAGTCATGGTGAAGCCCCATGGTTCTCCTAAACTATTGTTTAGAATTCTACTATTTGTAGACCATGGTGATTTCCAACTTCATGCCTAAGCTCACTTGGTCTTCTTGGGCTTCCTAGGGTTTTGTCATGACCTAGTCATGACAAAACCACTCTTAGGGGTCTAGTTGGAAATGAGATGTTACAAATCCCAATAAACAAAAATAAAAATTTCGTCCTCGAAATTCAGGTTAGGCTGCGGGGTTTCTACTGAGAGTAACTGAATGTAACATCCCATAGGAAGTTGAACGTATACTTTACCCGGAGAGATCCGGGTACCTCTGTAGCATCAGATCCGGTGGCTCCCAAGTATGCTCCTCCTGCCCATGGTTCCTCTACAGGAGCTTGTCCAGCGGGACCTTCTTGCGCTACAAGACTCGCACCGTTGTATCATCTATCCTGACCGACTTACAGCAGACTGATTGATCAAAAGCTGTCGAGCCATCTATACCAAGAACCTGCTGTTCCGTTCGCAGTAGAGCCTTCCTAAGAGAGGAGATGTGGAAGACGTCGTGCAAAACCGCTAACTCCGGCGGTAGCTCTAGTCTATAAGCCAATGGGCCGATCCGCTCCAGGATCCTGTAATGCCCCATATTCCTTGGACTGAGCTTCTTCCGCCCGCCTACCTGCAAGACGTCATGCACCGGATGTATCTTCAGGAATACACAGTCTCCATCTTGAAACTCTACTTGGCAATGTCGCGCATCGTAATATTTGGCCAGTCTGCCCTAGGCCTCCAACATCCAATCTTAAAATAGTGACACTTGGGTATCTGTGTTCTCCACATATTCCGAGCCGAGTGCCTTTGGATCCTCATCCTAGGTCCATGACAGTGGAATCCTGCACCTCCATACGAGGGTGGAGAGTTGTATTGAATGTCGACCGAGAGCCCAAATAAGCCTGGACTGATCTTCTCTCCTTGGACGTACACTATCCATCCTGATTCGACAAGACCATCTTGAGCATACCATGATAACGAACAACTACTCACAAAACTTATGAAATACCCACGAGAGTTTTCCTTCGGGACAGGGTGACCCTGTATATCTCGGCCAGTCTATCATTGATGTTCCAATTATAATTATGCCCGAAGTGCGGATGAGGAATCATGTTTATGAAAATCCCTAATTATATCCTCGAACTTCCACTCTAACTCGGGCAGTGACTATAATAGTTCCCCAAAAGTTCTTGCACTTAACCTTCATTAGGCAACGGACCTCACCGTGCATCACAAAATCCATGATGCCCTTCTTCACTCCAGTGAGATACACGTTCCGAGATACACCAAACTTCCGATGATTAAATTTCTCGTTTGTATGGGTAGAAAACGACTCTATAAAATCTCCACTTCATAATCAGATTCTTATCCCTACGAATACGCCCGAGTAGCACTGAATACGGTTTACGTCCATTTCACTATATTTACGACGCAAAGTTTTCTAGATGAGGTCTAAGGGAAACCCAAGTCAATAACTGATTTGTCGAATAAATAAAAGATAAGCCCCAAATAAACAAAAGATAAGCCTCTACCTACCTTGGGCTGAGTATCTTTGATATTACCATGTTATATCCATAATAGCTGGGTGCACAATCCTTAGGGTATCAATCTTTGACTTGGGGTTCTAACCTGAATCTGTTGATATACTCCATACTTTAAAACCTCCGAGTCATATTTACGACAACCTTATCTGGGTCAAAATGTTCCCAATACCAACTGGGTCTCTTCCGAACTTGAATTCCTATCCGACCTTCAGTGTCTGTCGTGGTGGTTGTCTCCAGGTAATCTTGTTACTGGTATGAGGGTTGAGACGGAAAGTGAGCAGTTAGATTAGGAATACTGTAGAGGGGGGGGGGGTGAATAGAGTATTTAGAGTTTTATAAAATTCTCTGCTGGATAATGAAGATTAGTCTAAGTGCAGTAGTAAATAAATCAAAATATAAAAGCACAAAAACTAAATACCATAGCCACAACAAGAAAAAAAAAGAAAGAGGCCAACCAGACAACACAAGAAATTTATAGTGGTTCCCCAACCTAGGTACATCCACTCTTCTACCACCCTGGTAGGAATCCACTCAGGTATTTGATCAGGTGCCTGACACCAATGAGCTTTTGATCAGGTGCTCAAAAACCAAATCCCCAAGTCTTTTGATTAGGTGACTTGTAACCAGGAATCACTTTTGAAGGGAGATGACAACCCTTTACACAGTGGGGGTGAGAGAGTTGATTATGTCTTATCTATAAACAATCCGAGAGAAGACTTGTGGATTATTGATGGTAGCAAATGGCTCCCTCTGATATATTGAATGGTTCAGGGAAATATGGAAGCCTTACTGCAGGGTGATAGGCCTTCAAGCTTTTAGCCTTTATCTGCAGGATCTTCTTGAGAGATTTGATAGTTGTTGTCCTTGGAAGTCCTGGAGTGTTGAAGTAAGAAGAGTCTTGATTTTGTAAGATTGTTCTTCTTCTTCTGAGAGCAGATCTTCTTTTTGTATCAGAGCTTTTGTGAAAGGAGCAGAGAAGCTATTGAAGACAGACTGACTGAAAATCTCTGTGTCTGTGTATGTTGTACCTCTGTAATTGCTGTAGTACTCTGATTATTCTTACTTGCTTGCTATCAGGAAAGAGAGAAAAATCTCTTTTATATTTCCTGAGGGAATTTCCTTTCGAAATTTGAATCCTTCTGCGGCAATCAATGCTGGCGGTCCTTGAAAATAAAGTGCATTGATTTCTTTCCCCAACTGTCCCTTGGAAAAATGGAAAACAATAATTCTGATGAAAGCCGTGATTAATGTACCATCCAACGGTAATATTCAGAGAATATTTTATCATTAATCATTCAGAAATTATTGCCATAGACTAAGGATAGATGGAATAAATGCTAAGTCTGGAATCGTCGAACTGATGACAGAATTCGTCGAGCTGATAACTGTGTTCGTCGACTGGAGTTCAACAACTATTCTGGACTTAGAATATTCACAGTTGTATCTGAAATGAAAGTTAAAGTCTCCAGAATTCGTCTACCTAAGATTTGATTTCGTCGAGCTAAGTTTCTAGAGATGTCAAATATTCTGTGTGTCGACACAATTACTCCTGGTGTCGACACAGGTGGTGTCGACTGATATCCTGTGTGTCGACACAAGTCTTCTGTGTGGTGTCGACACAACCTTTCCAAAGTTTTGACTAATGATCTGTGTGTCGACACAAGTGCTTCTAGTATCGACTTAGTTGGTGTCGACATATACTCTGAGTGTCGTCACAAGTCTTCTGGTTCTAAGTTGTTGAAGTAGATAATCCAGAATTCGTCGGGCAGAGAACTAAGTTCGTCGACCTGAGAATGAAGTTTATCGAGCTGATAACTTTTTGATAGAACTTCTGGGGAATGTGTCGACACAAATCCTGGGTGTCGACACAATTACTTCCTATCTCGACATAACTGTTGTGATGACAGAATTCTGGAGTGTGTCAACATAAATCCTGTGTCGACATAGTTGATGTTGGTGTCGATAGATATTCTTGCTTCTGGTGTCGACACAGCCTTGCTGAAGTGTAATGTCCAAAGTTCGTCGACCTGAGCACCAAGTTCGTCGACCAAAGTCTGATTCTAAGGACTTAGAATATCTTGATGTTTTCTGAACTTGAAGTGTTGTTGTAACATCGAAGTTTTCGTCGATCAGAGAATGTAGTTCGTCGAGCTCAGCTCAGAGAATTAACTCTGAGATCGTCGAACTGAGCACGACAATTGTCGACCTGAGTTCGACGAACGTCGAACTCACTTTATAGAGTCTTAAAATCTTCTAAGTCTTGAGTATCTGGCAGTCTTGTTGATAGCTGGTCCATATGATGTTGACTCTAAGGACTTGGACTAGACTCTAGGACACAACTATGACCATAACTATACATTATGGGTCATATGATCCTAACTTAGTGAACCTAGCCCAAATCTTACTAGGGATCCAACAATCTCCCCCTATTTGTGTGATGTCACTAATTACAAGCTCAAATTAAAATTGAAAATAAACAAAGTAGAAAAAGCATATATCTGGCAGAGATCAATAACACATGCAACAAATATATATATACATAAGCTTTGTTCAGAATATAGAGCAGTTATGGATAATTGTAGAAAATAAAAGAGTTCAAAATTTACTTTTTCTGTTTCTTTTCCTTTGGCATTTATTGCTTGATCTTCTCTCCAGGCTTTGTAAACACAATCTATCTTTTGGGATCTGAAGCTTGCACTTTTGTCATGGTCATGTCAGCAGCCCCTATAATCTTCAAAGATGTAGCTCTGGGGACAACTGCTTCTGGGTGCAACTTCATGTAGTCATCAACCTTGAAAAACTTGTTTGCTTAATCAAATCTTTTAAGTTCCTCTTTCCTGTACTTTGACATTGTTGAATATTCAGAAGGATCCTTTCCTTCAGCTTTGGCTTTGTTAATCATAGAAAGGCCTACAATTTCCTGGAACCTGCCCATTCTAGCAGTAGTAGCAGTTTCAGGATCTTCAAAAATAACAGGAGGAGAAGATGGTCTTTTATAGCCTTCAGCTGGTTGATGTTCTGTGGATTGTTGTTGTTGTTGTTGTTATTGTTGATGTTGTTGCTGCTATTGATATTGTTGCTGCTGCTGATGTTTCTTTCCTGAAGAGTATTGCCTGTGCTGACTGCTTTCATATGATCTCTCTTGATGTCTTTGATATGTTTGAAGTGGGGCAGATCTTTGAGAAGATGTGCTTGAAGCACCAACAGCTGGAGGTGGTGGAGGAGGTGGATCTCTTCTATATTTCTGAACTGGTGGAGGAGAGTACCTTCTGCTTTTCTTCCTTTCCTTCTGCTGATTTTTGGATAACCACATCCAAGATGACATCCCTTTGTATGAAGTTATCTTTTGGAGAATATAATAGGGAGTGTCATTGTTTGGATTAGGCTTGGGAGCAGGAGGAGGAGGGGCTTTTCTTTTCTTTGATACTAACTTCCTCTTAGGTTCATCATCTGAATCATCTTCCTCTTACTCATCCTCAACATCATCATTATCATTATATGATCCCTGAGGGTTATCATATAGGTCATTGAGTACTTTCAGAGCCTCAGCAGAAATAATTGGCTTTTCAGGAGCTTAAGCAGAAACTTCAATAGGACCAGGAGAAGAAGCCATAGGAGAGACTGGAGAACTGGTTCTGACAGTGCTTTCAGTAGCTGTCTTACTTTCTTTTTCTATATCAGCCAAAATCAAATCATCCAGATTTGGTATGGGTGAGTCATCCATTATAAATGTTGGAACAAAAATAACTTCTTCTGGAGATGGCATGACTGCTGGCTTTGAAATAACAAAACTATCTCTAAGTTGCTTAGCAACTTTAGGAGAGATTGGAGAAGTATATGGTACAATAGCCAAGGATGGCTTAGTAGTTACTGTTGGAATATAATTCAGAAAGGTAGTATCAAAACGTTTCAATAAATCAACTAAGTGTACTGTGGGATTAAGTATGAATTCATAAACAAAAAGAATGTCTTCAGCAACTGTCTCTTCAGGGACTAACTCATCAAGGTCCATATCAGTCTCAATGAAATGAATCAAATCAATTAAATCTCTATCATCAGGAATAAATTCTGTATCTGCTATTACTGCCTCTGTATCTGCTGTTGCTGGAGCTGCTGCTTGAACTGCTGTTACTGCTAGAGCTACTGCAACTTCTTCATTAAGCATCTCCCCCTGTCTGGTTTCAGTAAATACTGGAGCCAGGCCCCTGAATGAAGATGGGGCATCAGTGAAGGTAGAGAGTTGAGCAAAAAGAGTAGAGATAGAAGTAGCAAGAGTTGTAATGACCTCTGCTATTAGAGATTTGAGTAGAGGAGTGATGAGAGTAAGTACAGATGAGATGGTGGAGGGATCCAGAGATGTAGTAGTAGATGGTTCAGTAGAATGTTGGGTGGAGACATGATGCGTGTAAATAGGCAAGCGCACCGGTCGCACAAGTAATAAAGTTTGGGAATAAATCCCCGAGTGTCAGTCTCTTGAGGAATGCAATTAGCATAAAGCGGCAACAGTTCAAAAAATATTGTTATGAGGGTTATAATAAGAAAAAGAGTAAAAATGGGACTTGAGAGATTGTGGTTGTTTGATCTAATGCTAATAAAAGCTATGCGAGTCGAAGGCACCACTTCGCTAGATGAGGTGAGTGTTTCGGCAGCGATGCCGAACTTCGGTTAGGCGAGTGGACGGAAAGCTAATGGATGTAAGTGTTCTTGTGCGGAGTGAAATTGGGTGAGACCCGGGTATGAAGTGGATGTGGAGTGGGTGAGACGCATTCACAAACACTACTCACAAGCATAAGAAAACTACAAACATCTCATTAGATATAGAATAAAATATGTAGTTCATTACAATGTATGTCATCCCATACAACAGAGGAAGGGGAAGAGGGGTAAACCAATAGAGGGTGAAGATCCACCGCAGGTCGTGGCTGGAATAGCGAGTTGTCAATCTGCTTCCGGGCTCAGTCCGAGGAGGCTTCTGTTACCAACGAGCTGTCACCTCGAAGGCCTTTGAGTCCATTCTCTAGGTTGTCTTCTTCACCAACTCCGATGGAAAGCTTGGAGTTGAAGTCGTCAATGATCGGGAGATTCACCGCAGAGTTTGAAAAGGTTCGGAATAGCCGGCTATGGACTCCCGATGAAGGTGGAGGTGATGGAGCAGCTGGAGAAGTAAAATGGCGCTTCCCGCGCACTCCTCGATCGCAGCAAATGACGGGCGTTGACCTAAATCGCGGAGCAGGGCCTTAAATATGGAGGCAGCAAAAGCAGAGCACACGATCAGTGGCGCACGACCAGTAGTCGTGTGCACTGTCGGTCGATGATAGTGCGCCATTTCCAATTAGACCTGCAACCTGGATAGAAACATCAGCATATATGCGCACAATCAGTGGCGCACGACCAGTGGTTGTGCACACTAAATCCACTGATCGTGCGATTGGGAGGGACAGAATTGAAAAATGCAAGGGGTAAACACACACTAATAGTGGCGCACGACCAGTGGTCGTGCGCACTACGGCCAGTGCTCGTGCGATTACCCGGGCAGAATTAGGAAAAATGAGAATGTAATGCGCATGATCGGTGGAGCACGACCAGTGGTCGTGCGCAATAAGTCCAGTGGTCGTGTGCAGTATTCCTGCATCGTCGGGGTCTCCCGAGCAGTTCCGGAGCACGCACACGAACCCTGCACCAGCAGAAGAGGCAGATAGGCCACCAAACGTGCACACCACATTCCCAAGACAAGGCTAAAGAACAACAAAAACACAGAAACAAATAAAGTACACAGAAACGGGCCTAAAGTGCACTTAATCATGAAATAGGCACGTAAGCAAATATAAGCAGTTATGGCTCTCAAGTGTTGTTCTAAGACGATAAAACTGGCCCAGATGAGTCCAAAAATCAATGTAAAATTTGGACTCATCACACCCCCAGACTTAACCATTTGCACTTCCCGAGCAAATCATCACTCCGTGGACTAGAAAATAGCTAGCTAGCTCAGAAATTTCAAAAAAAAAAGTAAGACGAGAAATCAAATACATCATGGGAATAGAAGCTATAATAGAAAATTTTTTTAATTATACAACGTAGTTTAAACTTTTCGACAGACGTAAATAAATATTGGATTTGACCAAAATTAGAATTCTGGAGAATCTTACGATCATGTGTATGAAGAAAGTAGGCAGGCCACTAAGGCGAGCATTGCCAAAGATCGGGGCTCAGGATCACCTCCAAAGGAATCCACCAATGTTGGGGACCATACGCTTGCACGTTCACACTCTCTCCACGGTGCGGGTTAGACTCAAGCGTGAGTCAGTAGGACTTGTAGGAGAGAATGGGGCTTAGGCTAAGGCTTGGTAGTCAATGATAAACATGAAGGCTACACGCAACCAAAGCGAGCGAATAAAAAACCTAAACCAATACAGCCACTTAGAAATGTACGGGTAACACACCCCCAGACTGAGCTTGAAAACCGGGCGTGCACACGGCCTAACCCGATCAAAATCAAAGCAATTCGTTCAGATTTTTCTTTTTCTTTTTCTTTTTCTTTTTCGCTTTTCTTCTTTTTCTTTTCTGCGTTTGCAATCCCCAAACGTAGCAATCAAAAAGTTTATGAATTCAGCACCACATTACACGATTTCCACATATCACACATCAGCAAAATAGTAAATACAAACAATCTCAAGCATTTGAGTGCGATGGTGGGATTAGCTTCAGGCCTTGGTGAATGAGAGTGGAGCTGGATCAAAGAAGGGGTAGGCACAAATTTGGCATGCAACGGTTAACGGGTAGGAAATGCTAAACAAGGCTCAAACTAGCCAAAATGATGGCCTACGTCATGCTCACTCTTGACTAACCGGGCACCAATGCTTCAAGAGTAGCTTAGGGCAAGTTCTTAGCCAATGAGAAAGATGATCTTTCCTCCTGACTCGAGAATTACGAGTCTAGTGGCGGCTACACACATTCCAACATTATCGTTCGATTACTCCAGATTCAGATTTTGAGTAGTACAAACAATATTTACGACTGCAGAAAAATATAAATCTACGAGCATAAAAAAAATTAACTCTATACTAGTTCTAGACAAGCCATGAGTACTCGATTAGGAGCACTGCATGAGTTTCGAACTACTCGATCCTGAAATCCTAAGCCAACACCACTATTTTAAAGTTTACACAAAAATAATACATTTGACTCGAGCTGCACGCGTGGATAAGAGGGCACTCGTGTTGGTGACTCTGTGTGTGCAATAGAGATCATGAAATAACTAAACAAAAGACTGGTATGCAACAGAATGTGTTGTGTAGTGACCACAGGCATGTTCTCCCCCCAGACTTAAATTCGACAACTAGTAAAAATAAGCATTCCAAATCAGAAAAATAGCTCGGGTAGGAAGTACCTATGCTCAAAATTGAGCATACCAGTCGTGCAATGAGATGTCCAAGTGCGGCCAAGTTGTCGCGCCACAAAAATTCCTGCACCTGCGATTGAAATATGCAAGACAAACAAAATATGGACATATATATATAAATATATCAAAAGAACTCAAAACATAGCATAGGACCAAACGGTCCCACTTTGGTTGTCTCTCGAAAGCCCTTTTGTTTACCGTCCTTAAGGTGGACCAAATACCTGTATTAGCAGTTACAAGACAGAGTTCTTTGCAGTTTGAAGAAAAACAAATATATAAAAGCTCAAATAGGTTCATGAGATACAAAATTTGGTGAAACAAACATGCAGGCGTAGCTGCAGAGTGGAGTGGTGGTCCTCATTTGTCGGTGCTACCATTGTCGATCAAGGAGTGTCGCTATTGCTTTGCTTGGGGTCGGCGAGTTGTAGGATTTGAGAGTCACCGGTGGTTGCTCCGCCATCATATAATTTTAGCCGGTGCCCATTGACTTTGAAATTTTCTCCGCTTTTCCCGGCTATTTCGATGGCGCCAAAGGGGGAGACTCCAATCACTATGAAGGGGCCGCTCCACCGCGATTTGAGCTTTCTGGGAAATAAGCGAAGGCGGGAATTATACATCAGGACTTGGTCTCCTGGTTGGAATTCTTTGGGGATGATGTGACAGTCATGCCATTTTTTTGTTCTTTCTTTGTATATCCGCTCATTTTCGTATGCAAAATGCCGGAGCTCCTCTAATTCATTCAGTTGAGTGCGGCGCTTATCTGCTGCGACTTCGATGTCCACGTTTAATAATTTGGTTGCCCATAGCGCTTTGTGTTCTAGCTCGACCGGTAAGTGGCAAGATTTTCCGAAGACTAGTTGAAAAGGAGTCATACCGATAGGGGTTTTGAAGGCGGTTCTGTACGCCCATAAGGCGTCGTCAACCTTCTTGGCCCACTCTTTGCTGTTGGAATGGATGGATTTTTCGATGATTCTTTTGAGCTCGATGTTGGAGACCTCTACTTGCCCACAGGTTTGGGGATGGTTGTTGGGTACATTGGTCAAATGTACCTGATTTGAAGAAGCCTCACCTAACTCAATGATATACATCATAATGTATTTGATGTTTGTTTGAGTTACTTGTGCAGGATAGGTATTCACTGGACTGAAGCTAAAAGTTTCTAAGTCCATGTGTCGACACCCAGAGGGAAAGTGTCGACACTTGAGAAAACTTGTGTCGACACCCAGACAAGCAGTGTCGACACTTGGAGTAATTGTGTCGACACCTTGGAAGAAGAGTCGACACCAGACAGAAAGTGTCGACACTTGGAGATGTGTCGACACTCAGTGAAGAAGTATGCAGAAAAGCTGTGTCGACACTTAGCAGAAGTGTCGACACCTAGAAGAGCTGAGTCTACATCAGAAAGTGTCGACACTTGGAGTTGTGTTGACACTCAGCAAAATTCTGCAGAGACAAAGGACAAGTTTCGACACTCAACACAATGTGTCGACACTCAATCAGCAGAGTCAACATATGAAGAAGGTGTCGACACTCAGCACAATGTGTCGACACACAACCAGAAGAGTCAACACTTGAAGTAAGTGTCGACACTCAGCACAATGTGTCGACACTTAGCTAAAGACTCTACACTTGAAGAAAGTGTCGACACAGGGAGCTGTGTCGACACTTAACAAAGAACAGAAAAGTTTACAAAATATTCTAAGTACAAGTGTCGACACTAAGGGAATGTGTCGACACTCAGCTGAAGAAATAAAATTGAAGACTTGTGTCGACACCAAGAAGCAGTGTCGACACTTGACAGTTTCAACACATGAAGATGTGTCGACACAAAGGAGATGTGTCGACACTTAGGAGAATACAGTTAAAGAATGAAGAACAAGTACTTGTGTCGACACTCAATTTCAGTGTCGACACATGCAGAAGAATCAGTGTCGAGACATACAAGGATATGTGTCGACACCTTGTAGACTTGTGTCGACACTTACACAACATGTGTCGACACTTAGTCTATAAGTGTCGACACTTAAGAACAGAAAGTCTCGACACTATCTGACAGTTAGAGAATTTCAAGAAGTGACTGGTTGACATGACAGCTGCCGATCCAGCCGGTCTACAGCAACTGTCAGAGAAGTCAGAAGTCTGTTATGAACCGGACCAGCCGGTTACCATGAAGGAAGCCTATAAATAGGCACCCATAGTTTACAGAAACTGATTGATTGTTGTTATTACAAGTAGTGAGAATAATTGAAGTGTTTGATCAGATTAAATCAGAAAAGTGATACACAGAGGATCAACACAAGAAGATCTGACAGTCCAACTGCAGATCTAAGAAGTTGGAGAGAGAGAGCTCCAATCAAGAATTCAGTCTTTGCAACTAAGGCTGAGAAGAAGGATTTAGAATCATCTGGATCTCAAGAAGCAGAGGTCAAGGATTAACTGCAGAGGATTCAGACTAATTCAGTTCTACTCAAGAAGCTTTGAAGGAAGCTAAGTCAGTTTGGATCTAGCTGAGTTCTTCCAAGAACTCTTCAAGAAACTCTCAACTCCTCTCTTATTTTCTGAGTTGTAGAGTTAATTATTGTATTTCAATTTTAACTTGTAGGATCCATTGGATCTGAGAGATTTGTAAGCCTATATTATAAAGGCTGAGGGTAGGGCTTGGTTGCCTGAGTGTAGGAGTTGAAGAACTCTGAGTGTAGGCCTTAATTGGCTGAGTGTAGGCCTGGGTGGCTGAGTGTAGGCCCTTGTGGCTGAGTGTAAGGCTTTGGGCCTGAGGTGTAGGAACCTAGTTGGGTTCTGAGATAGTGGAGAAGATTGGCTGAATCTAGTACACTGCTAGATAGGCGAAGGGGGAAAGTGGATGTACCCAAAGATTGGGGAACCACTATAAATTTGTGTGTCTGCTGTGCTGTGCTGTGCTGTGAATTAACTGTTTATATTCTGTTATTGTTGTTAGCTGTAGAAATCTGTGAGATAACTGTTTTGCTGCCAACAAAGTTTTAAAAAGGTTTAGGTCACCTATTCACCCCCCCTCTCTAGGTGTTTAGGTACCATAACTTTCAAGTGGTATCAGAGCCAGGTTCCTCAAAAAGGACTAACTGTCTGAGGAGATCCAGTTTGGCAGATTCAGTGTAAGTCAGAACACAGTTTCAAGAAAATCAAGAAACATGGGTTCTTCAGAGAATCACAAGGAATTGGGTTCAATGAAACTGCCCATATGCAGAAAAGAGATTTTTGGAATCTGGAAAGAGAGGGTAAGGCTGTTCATGGAAGCCTCTGACCCTAGAATCTACATCACAGTCAAAGAGGGGCCATATGTGCCCATGAAGATCTCAGTATTGGATGCAAATCAGAGGACTCCAAAGGATTTCTCTGAGATGACCAAGGATGAAATTGTCCTAGCCACTATGGACAAAAGGGCACAAAACATAATAGTAAGTGCCATTGATGATGCAACTTTTCAGAACCTAATTCACTGTAAAACAGCAAAAGAAATGTGGGATACCCTCATTGTCTATATGGAAGGTTCTGAAGAAGTTAGGAAAGATAGAAAGTCCTTGCTTAATCAAGAGTATGAGAGCTTTAGACAAGGAAGAGGAGATAGCATCACTGAATGCTACAAGAAGTTCTATAGAATTGTTAATGAACTCATGTCCTATGGAAGAGAGTTCACTAACTATGAATTGAATGATAAGTTCTTGAGGTCCCTAACCAAAGATTGGGACACTAAGATCTGTGCCATCAGAGAAATGGCAAAGTTGGGAGAAATTCCTCCTCCCACACTGTTTGGCAAGTTGCTGTCTTATGAGATGCAGCTGTCTGTGAGAAAAGAGGAGGAAAAATCAACAAGGACTGAGCACAGGGATAGGACTGTTGCCTTCAAGTCAGAAGTACCTAGAAAGGGCAGGACTAAGTCATCAACTCCTCCTCCAGAGGTAGTTGAATCAGAATCTGATGAGTCTGTTAGCACAAAGTCTACAAGCAGTGAAAGTGATGAAGACTTTGCTGCATTCACCAGACATTTTCAGAAATTCCTGAAGAAGAAACAGTGGAGGTCCAGACCTTCATTTTCCAAAGGGAAAGAAGTTCAGTATCAGGAGAAGAAGCCTTCAAAGAAGGACAAGAAAAAGACAAAGACTAGCAAGGCAACTGGGTCTAGGATAGTGTGTTACTGCTGCAATAGACAGGGTCATGTTATTGCAGATTGTCCTGAGAGAAGGAAAGAATCCAGTGACAAAAAGAAGACTCACTTCAAAGGAAAGAAGGAGAAGTCCTTTGTTGCAAAGAATGAGAAAACTCTTTCAGACATTTCTTCTTCAGACACTGAGACAGATGCTGAAGCCTACATAGGGCTATTTGCTGAAGAAGAAGAGGAGTTTATGCAGATCATGGAATCAATCTATGAACAAGAAGAGTGTCAGTGCCAAGGACTGATGGCATTGACTGAAAGTACCAAAATCCTGGAGCAGCCAGGACCTAGTCAGGTACAAAGTCCAACTCAAAGTTCAGATTTCAGTTCTAGTTCAGAGTCAGATTCATCTTCATCAAGTGATGGAAGTGTTTCTGAATCTGAGGGAGATATTCATCAGCTCTTAGATGAATATAAAGTACTGTTGCAAGCCTATAAGAAAAGCAAGTACCTTGCCAAAAGTCAGGCAAAGGAGATTGCTGATCTAAAGACAGCTGCAACAGACTTTGAGAAGGAATTTGATCAAAAGCTCAATGAGGTAGCCAGGCTGAAACACATTACTGTGATTCAGATGGGAACTATCACTTATAAAAAATGATCAAATTAAGTTACTGGAGATCAATCTCCAGAAGGAAAGAGAGCTAGTTGCTAGGTTTTCAAAACCTAAATCAGTGCTACCCTTGATTGATGAATTTGTTCATCATAAAGGAAAGGCTGGATTGGGTTTTATTAAACCAGCTAGGACTGTTAAGGATCAGTCCAAGTCCAAGGGTAAAGCCCCAACATTCAACAAGCCTGCTGTAGTCAAGACAGCAAAGGTTGTACCTAAGCAAAGGTACAACAAGTTTGAATGCTGGTGCTGTGGCAAGATTGGCCATTTTGCAATGGACTGTTGGCACAATGCCAGTGCCAAGGTGAGTAGCAAGTTACCTGGTGGAAAGCCAACAGGTAGCTTTGTCAAGTTGCAAACTAACAATCACCAAGGACCCAAGTTTACTTTGGGTTCTAAGGTTCATTAATTTGTTTTGCAGGTGAATCCAAGTGGCCATACCCCAACATGGTACTTGGATAGTGGATGTTCCAGACATATGACTGGAACAAGGGGACTGCTGAAGGACTACATTCCTATCAAAAATGGTCCTAAAGTGACCTTTGGTGGTTCTGAAAAAGGAATCATCAAAGGGTTTGGTAACATCTCTTCAAACCTTGTTACCATTACTCAAGTGGCTTATGTTAAAGGGTTGAAACACAACCTCATTAGTATAAGTCAGTTAAGTGATGTAGGGTATGACATCTCATTTGTTAAAAATGGTTGTCATATCAAGAGGTCAAGTGATCAAGAGATCATTTTGACAGGATATAGAAAGAGGAATGTCTACTGTTTAGACATTATGATTGAGAACAATAGTTCTCCTGTCTGTCTTGTAGCTGATGAGACAATCTCTCATTGTGTCAAGTGGCACAAGAGGCTAGCTCATCTTAACTACAAGACTATTAGCAAACTCTTTAGCAAAGAGTTAGTGAGGAATGGTCCTCAAGTTAAGTGTGTCAAAGATGGCATTTGCTCAGCTTGTCAAAAGGGCAAGCAGACTAAATCCACCTTTAGAAGCTTAGACAACAAAGATGCTGTGAGGTGTTTATACCTCTTGCATATGGATCTATTTGGTCCAATGCCAGTTCACAGCTTAGGTAGGAAGGTCTATACCTTTGTAGTTGTTGATGACTACTCAAGGTTTTCCTGGGTGTTCTTCTTAAAGCAGAAATCTGAAACACCTAGTGTCTTCCATAGCTTTGTTAAGCAAATTCAGAATGAATTGAACTGTACAGTGGTCAAAATTAGAAGTGACCATGGTACTGAGTTTCAGTCTGAAAGCATGACAAAACTGTGTGAAGATTTTGGGATATTTCAAGAATTCTCTTCACCTAGAACACCTCAGCAAAATGGCATTGCTGAAAGGAAGAATAGGACCTTGATAGAGGCTGGTAGGACCCTATTAAGTGATTCATCGCTGCCAGAGTATTTCTGGGCTGAAGCAGTTAACACTGCATGCCATGTGATAAATAGGGCTACCATCACTAAAAGGTTAAACAAGACCCCCTATGAAGTTGTGAAAGGCAGGAAACCAAATCTATCCTATTTCAGGATTTTTGGTTGCAAATGCTTCATACTTAACAATGGAAAGTCTTACCTAACTAAGTTTGCTGCCAAGTCCCAGGAGGGAGTGTTTGTTGGGTACAGCAATAATAGTAAGGCTTATAGAGTCTACAACTTGACTACACAAGTTGTAGAGGAGTCTGTGCATGTAGTTTTTGATGAGACACAACTAATTAACAATGAGTTGTCTAGCAATGTATGCAGCCCCACAGGTCTTACTAAGAAGATGGACAAGCTAACCATAGAAGATGTACCTGCTGCAAGACAGCAAGTAGAAGAAGATGGCTTATGTCCAGGGGGAGAACTACATGTACCAGGAGCTGAAGAAGTACAAGGAACTCAGCTTGATGAAGATGCTGAAGAAGTTCAACCAGGAGTAAGGATGCCTCCAGCCAACAGGCATCTAAGAGATCATCCAGTAGAGTTGATTATTGGAGATCCAAGACAAGGTGTTCAGACAAGGAGCAGAAATCAGAATGCTGTAGTATATTCAAGTTTTCTGTCTCAAATAGAACCAAAGAAATTTGAAGAAGCTATACAAGATCCACAGTGGACTGAAGCAATGCAGGAAGAACTTAATCAGTTCAAAAGGTGCAAGGTTTGGGACTTGGTTCCTAAACCTAAAGATCACAATGTGATAGGAACAAAGTGGATCTATAGGAATAAGTTAGATGAACAAGGAGTCATCATTAAGAATAAAGCAAGACTGGTTGCAAAAGGATATAGGCAAGAAGAAGGTATTGATTTTGATCAAACCTTTGCTCCAGTAGCCAGACTGGAAGCCATAAGGATGTTCTTGGCCTATGCAACCTATCAAGGATTCAAGGTATACCAAATGGATGTGAAGTCAGCATTCCTAAATGGTAATTTGAAAGAAGAAGTCTATGTGGAGCAGCCTGCAGGTTTTGTTGATCCAACTCTACCTCATTATGTCTATAGACTTAGGAAAGCATTATATGGGTTAAAACAAGCACCTAGAGCTTGGTATGAAACCCTATCTAGTTTCCTCATTGAGAACAAGTTCTCAAGGGGGAAAATAGATAAGACTCTATTCCTTAGGGAATCTAGAGGCAAAGTCATACTTGTCCAAATATATGTAGATGACATTATATTTGGGTCTACTGAAAGTAGCCTTTGCAAAAAGTTTGCAAAGCTTATGCAAAGTCAATTTGAGATGAGTAGTATGGGAGAACTAAAGTTTTTCTTGGGTCTCCAAGTTAAACAGACTGGAAGTGGTCTATCCATATGTCAGTCCAAGTTCACCCTAGAACTCATAAGGAAGTATGGTATGGATTCATCCAGTACCATGAAGACTCCTATGGGGTCAAGTATGTCTCTTAGCAAGGATGATGCAGGGAAACCTGTAGATGAAACCTTGTATAGAGGGATAGTTGGCTCCCTACTGTACTTGACTGCAAGTAGGCCTGACATTATGTATGCTACATGTGTTTGTGCCAGGTATCAAGCCTGCCCTAAAGAGTCTCACTTGACTGCAGTCAAGAGAATCTTGAGATATCTAAAGGGCACACCTTATCTAGGCCTCTGGTACCCTAGGAATGGAGATTTTGATCTAATAGGCTATTCAGATGCAGACTTTGCAGGATGCAAAGAAGATAGAAAGAGCACTACTGGATCCTGTCAATTCCTAGGTGGAAGACTCATTTCATGGAGTAGCAAGAAGCAAACCAGTGTGGCTATCTCCACAGCTGAGTCAGAATATGTAGCTGCAGGAAGTTGCTGTGCTCAACTTCTGTGGATTCAACATCAGCTAGAAGACTATGGATTTCAGGTAAGTAGAACTCCACTTTACTGTGATTCTACAAGTGCTATTTCAATAGCTAACAACCCTGTATCTCATAGTAGAACTAAACATATTGAGATTAAATATCACTTTCTTAGGGAGCATGTAGAAAGAAATGATATTGCAATTGAATATGTTAAAACTGATAATCAGATAGCTGATATGTTTACTAAGCCCTTAGAAGAAGCTAAGTTTAATAGGTTCAAAATTGAACTAGGTATGATAAACTTAGACTAAGTTTACAGAACTAAAAATTGGCTAAGTAAAAAGGTGTCGACACATAGACAAGTCTATGTCGACACAGAATAGTAAGTGTCGACACTTCAGGAAAATGGTGTCGACACATCTAGGAAGTTGGTGTCGACACTTCAGAATGTTAGTGTCGACACATGTCGAGTAGGTGTCGACACTTCATAATGTTAGTGTCGACATATGTCTCGTTGGTGTCGACACATTTAATGAGGTGTCGACACTTAAGTTTTACTCAGAATTTTCTAAGTAAAGTCTCGACTACATGTCGAGTAGTGTGATGTCGACACTTAACCAAGTGTCGACACATAAATTCTGATGACTTAAACTTGTGTCGACACATGTGTGTCGAGACATTATAAGTCAGTGTCGACACTTATTGCCAGTGTCGACACATCTTTAGTAATCCATCTCGCCTGTTCGTCTTCAAACCAGAAAGGTATAAATAGGATTCTGTCTTTGTTTGTCGACACGCTTTCAGAGTTTCGAGACCAAAACTGCTGTGTCGACATTTCTCTTTTCTCAAGACTAAATCTCTAAACCCTAATGGCTCCCAAGCTCGAGGAGAATGTCAATGAAGGCTATGAGCTGGTTCGTGGCGCATTCGACGATGGCGATCAAGAAATCAAATCGGTGATAACCCTAGTCACCGATTCTGGATTGGAGTATCTGGTTTCAGAACCAACAAAAATATGGAAGAAGGAAGTTCTCGAATTCCTTACTGGAGCTTCTGTAGATGACTCAGGTTACAAGATCAAATCAAGAGTTCATGGCACCAAGGTCAAAATTTCACCCAAATCTCTGAGAAAGGTACTTCAGCTACCTAAAATTCAAGAAGAAGAGGAAGTGACTACATCTAAGACCAAAGAAGCACTTACCTGGTGTGGTCTTGATCCTAAGCTGAAGATAGGATCTGTATTCAACAGGAGAGGAATGAACACTCAAGGAAAGTTTCTGTCAGAGATAGTGGGAAAGGTTATACTCAGCAAGACTGGAGGGCATGACAGGGTGTCAACCTCCATGTTCAGTGTTATGACCAGAATTATCTTCAACCTCAAAACAGACTGGTCAATGGTTATCTTTGAAAAGATACAGGAAAGTCTGAAGAAGCCCAATCTGGGCAGGATACTTAGTCTCTACCTGGCTGGTACAATCCCAGAGGTAATGAGCACTGTTGCAGGTAGCAAAATCAATCACATGAGAAAGATGGACATGAGGATCTTCTCAAGGTGGGAAAGGGTGCTGTCAAAGGAACTGTCCACCCCTGAGAAACAAGTTTCTAAGAAAGAATCACCTCCTAAGAAGAAGAGGAAGATAGCTCCTGTGACACAGGAGTCCTCCAGCAGTTCAGGTAGTGAAGAACTAGTTGTTTTCACTCCTGATAGTCATGAGGAAGTGGCTGCAGAGAAGTCTCCTGCTCCTCAAGAGCCAGCTGAAATCCAGGGGGAGCTGCCTCCAGCTAGCCCCATGCAAAAGGATCCAAGCCAGGGGGAGCCTCCAGCTGTAGAACAACCCTCTACACTGGAGAGTGAGCAAGCTACACTCATTATCCAAGAGGTACTTTCTGACCTCAATACTTTAGATTTTTCTGTAATAGATTCTGATTTGTCTGATGTCCATCAGCAAACTCAGCAAGTAAATCAAGAACCAGATGTTGTTCCTGATAAAGTAGTTGAAGAACCAAGTACATCTCCTGCACAGTCACCTCCTGAATACACCATGGAAGATCTATTTCTAAATCTAGAACAGGAGGACTTTGACATGGATAAAGTTGGTGCTGCTGAAGAGAAGGGTGCTGCTGCTGAGGGGGAGACACTGCAAGTTCAGGAAGAGCCTATAAGGCAGGACAGTGAGAAAGCACTTGATGTGCAAGCTGACAAACCATCAAGCCCTAAGGATAGGGTGAATATAGCCAGTACTTCAGAGTCTGAGGAAGATGAGACTGAACAAGCCAAGAAGAAGCAATTCTTTGTATTCAAAAGAAGGAGTCAGAGCTACAAGAAGGCTCTACAAACTGTTGCTCAACACTCCCTAGTCCAACAAGCTCCATCAACTGATTACAGTGGCTTAATGGTAGCAATGCAAGTTAAGCTGGATGAGCACAGGAGGGCCATAGAGAAGTATATTGATGAAGGCCACAAGTCTTTACAATTTGACTTAGCTCAAGACATCAAGTCAATAAGATTTGAGATGAACCTGAATAAAAAGGAAATGAATGACTGCTTCCACAAGGGTGGAAATGCAGTGGTGTACCTGGCTAAACATCAAGAACAGATAAAAGAAAAGGTAGATGATATAGCACTGAAGCAAGGCTATGTGCTGGAAAATCAGTTGAGAATGAATGATAATTTGACTGCATCCCACAATGCTATAGTCACTGAACTGAAGAATAAGCCAGCTGAATCTTCCACATCTGCTGCTGCCAAGGCTGAATTTGATAAAGCATTTCAAGATGAAATTGCTGCTGTCAAGACTGCAATTAAGGATTCACAGAAGGTCATTTCTGAACAGCTTACAAAGCTTAGACCTTATTTTAAGGATGGCATCAGGTACTTGGACAGCCAAATCAGGTTCCAGAAAGATGATGTAAGAGATCATGTTGAACAAGAAGTCATAAAGGGGGAGAGGGTGTTAGTCAAAGCTAGCTCTGACCATGCCAAATGGATTTCTAACTCCATCAGAGCTACACTGGGCTATCCTCCCCTGTGTGATGATGATAATGTAGCTGAATCAGGTATTCAAAGTGCATATCTTGGAGGTGAGCAACAGGAAGTCGCTCAGGTGATCTATCCACCTCCAGATTTTGACATGGTTCATGCAGAAGTAAGCACAATGTATAGTCCAACTACTGGAAAGCCTAATGTTGTTCTGGAAAAGGTTGTTCAACCTGTTACAGCAGCTATGCAAGAGGCTATGGACAAAGAAGAAGAGACAAGGCTGTCAAAGAAGAAGTTCAGGGAACTAGCTGAGCAAAAACCTGATTTTGAACAGTGGAGCCCTACTTCTAGGAACATCATTCTCACAGCCTGGAAAGCAGCCAAGGACAATGCACATGAGAGGAACAAATGGTTCTCAGAAGCAGAATGGAGGAAGCATGAGATTAGGCAGGAAGCCATTGTCCAGTATAGAAGGAAGGCTAAGTTAGGAAAGCTACCTCCTACAGCTGTGGAGCCTAGCAAGTACTTTCCTAAGCCCTATCATTACTTTGAGAGACAGAAAATCAAGGCTGAAGAACTAAAGAAGAAGGACTCCAAAGGAAAGAAGATTGCTGATACTGAGCCTGCTGCTGCTGCTGCTGTAAAAAGCCAAAGTGCAAGCTGGGAAAGGAATAGTCATAAAAGAACCTGATCAGAATTAGACTAAGATTAGACTGAAGAATGTTGTAATCTGTTACATCTAAACATTTTTGTAAATCATTGAAAATGTATTAAAAACAATGTTTGAACAGTTTTTGATAAATATATTTTTCATGATTGTTCAGAGGAATGTGTCTAATTCTTGTTTGTTATGTAATGCTGAATGAGTATACATGTGTGCTTTATTACATGTTTAAGTTTACCCTGTTGATATATACCTGCTTTACATCATTCTCTAATTTTTAATTATGAGTGGTGTATATCATTGACTAAGGGTTATGACTTCTCCAAATAGGGGGAGATTGTTGGGTACATTGGTCAAATGTACCTGATTTGAAGAAGCCTCACCTAACTCAATGATATACATCATAATGTATTTGATGTTTGTTTGAGTTACTTGTGCAGGATAGGTATTCACTGGACTGAAGCTAAAAGTTTCTAAGTCCATGTGTCGACACCCAGAGGGAAAGTGTCGACACTTGAGAAAACTTGTGTCGACACCCAGACAAGCAGTGTCGACACTTGGAGTAATTGTGTCGACACCTTGGAAGAAGAGTCGACACCAGACAGAAAGTGTCGACACTTGGAGATGTGTCGACACTTCAGTGAAGAAGTATGCAGAAAAGCTGTGTCGACACTTAGCAGAAGTGTCGACACCTAGAAGAGCTGAGTCTACATCAGAAAGTGTCGACACTTGGAGTTGTGTTGACACTCAGCAAAATTCTGCAGAGACAAAGGACAAGTGTCGACACTCAACACAATGTGTCGACACTCAATCAGCAGAGTCAACATATGAAGAAGGTGTCGACACTCAGCACAATGTGTCGACACACAACCAGAAGAGTCAACACTTGAAGTAAGTGTCGACACTCAGCACAATGTGTCGACACTTAGCTAAAGACTCTACACTTGAAGAAAGTGTCGACACAGGGAGCTGTGTCGACACTTAACAAAGAACAGAAAAGTTTACAAAATATTCTAAGTACAAGTGTCGACACTAAGGGAATGTGTCGACACTCAGCTGAAGAAATAAAATTGAAGACTTGTGTCGACACCAAGAAGCAGTGTCGACACTTGACAGTTTCAACACATGAAGATGTGTCGACACAAAGGAGATGTGTCGACACTTAGGAGAATACAGTTAAAGAATGAAGAACAAGTACTTGTGTCGACACTCAATTTCAGTGTCGACACATGCAGAAGAATCAGTGTCGAGACATACAAGGATATGTGTCGACACCTTGTAGACTTGTGTCGACACTTACACAACATGTGTCGACACTTAGTCTATAAGTGTCGACACTTAAGAACAGAAAGTCTCGACACTATCTGACAGTTATAGAATTTCAAGAAGTGACTGGTTGACATGACAGCTGCCGATCCAGCCGGTCTACAACAACTGTCAGAGAAGTCAGAAGTCTGTTATGAACCGGACCAGCCGGTTACCATGAAGGAAGCCTATAAATAGGCACCCATAGTTTACAGAAACTGATTGATTGTTGTTATTACAAGTAGTGAGAATAATTGAAGTGTTTGATCAGATTAAATCAGAAAAGTGATACACAGAGGATCAACACAAGAAGATCTGACAGTCCAACTGCAGATCTAAGAAGTTGGAGAGAGAGAGCTCCAATCAAGAATTCAGTCTTTGGAACTAAGGCTGAGAAGAAGGATTTAGAATCATCTGGATCTCAAGAAGCAGAGGTCAAGGATTAACTACAGAGGATTCAGACTAATTCAGTTCTACTCAAGAAGCTTTGAAGGAAGCTAAGTCAGTTTGGATCTAGCTGAGTTCTTCCAAGAACTCTTCAAGAAACTCTCAACTCCTCTCTTATTTTCTGAGTTGTAGAGTTAATTATTGTATTTCAATTTTAACTTGTAGGATCCATTGGATCTGAGAGATTTGTAAGCCTATATTATAAAGGCTGAGGGTAGGGCTTGGTTTCCTGAGTGTAGGAGTTGAAGAACTCTGAGTGTAGGCCTTAATTGGCTGAGTGTAGGCCTGGGTGGCTGAGTGTAGGCCCTTGTGGCTGAGTGTAAGGCTTTGGGCCTGAGGTGTAGGAACCTAGTTGGGTTCTGAGATAGTGGAGAAGATTGGCTGAATCTAGTACACTGCTAGATAGGCGAAGGGGGAAAGTGGATGTACCCAAAGATTGGGGAACCACTATAAATTTGTGTGTCTGCTGTGCTGTGCTGTGCTGTGAATTAACTGTTTATATTCTGTTATTGCTGTTAGCTGTAGAAATCTGTGAGATAACTGTTTTGCTGCCAACAAAGTTTTAAAAAGGTTTAGGTCACCTATTCACCCCCCCTCTAGGTGTTTAGGTACCATAACTTTCAATGGTAGGCAAGAGAGATTTTGTGGTGGACACCAAACTTCTTCATGAGTTGCAAGAACGACTTGTTGCAAAAATGGCTCCCGCCGTCGCTGATGATGGTGCGCGGGGCACCAAATCTAGAGAAAATGTTCTTGTGTATGAAATTCAAAACGGTTCGGGCATCATTTGCGGCGACAGCTTCGGCTTAGACCCATTTGGAAACATAGTCCACTGCGACAATAATATAGAGTTTTCCATGCGACATTGGGAAGGGTCCCATGAAGTCGATCCCCCAAACGTCGAATGGTTCGCAGACGAGCATGTTGTTGAGAGGAATTTCATCCCTCTTGGCGATATTTCCTGTCCTTTGGCATTCATTGCATTTTGCGACGTATGCTTGGGTGTCTCTAAAAAGGGTTGGCCAAAATAGGCCACATTGCAGTACCTTGTGTGCTGTTCGTGTGGCGCCGAAATGACAGCCGGCCTCCCGATCGTGGCAGTGAGTTAAGATGGATTGAAATTAGGTCTCGGGTACGCAACGCCTGATGATGCCGTCGTTGCAAGTACAGAATAGTAACGGGTCTTCCCAGAAATAATATTTGGCGTTGGACATGTTGAAATTTGTGAAGTGGAAGTGGTTGACGGGACAGGCCGGGCGGACAGCTTTGGCGGACTAGGCAGACTGGGCGGACTGTGATGTGCGGCCTGGTGGAAGGTCTAGTGGAAAGCCGGCTGTCTTCTGAGCGGGTTGTTGCATGAAGTCCGCGGATTGTGCGGCCTGGTGTCTGCGGATAGGACGTTGGCTTTGGCTTAGCCATGGAGCGGCCTGAGTGGATAGAGGATTGCGGACTGGTGCTTTGCTCAGTGGTCGTGGTGCAAGCTTGTGCTGATAGGCGGTTTGGCTCATGTCCGCGGGATGCTTGCGGACTGGTGTGTCCGCGGTGTGGGCTGTTGCGGACTGAGCTTAGAGCTTGGATGAGGCCTTGTCGAGCTCTAGTGTTACAGCAGGTGCCTTGCTGTGAAGGTCGATTGGCGGACTGGATTATGGAGTCCGGGAGATGGTTGCTGCGTTGGGCAGGAGTGCGAGGTGCTTGCGGACTACTGGCGGTCTGTGCTAAGGTGTTTGGCGGACGGGAGTTTGTGTCCGCCATGCTCGCATTGGCCTTTGATGTTTTTGGCCTTGGTCACACTTTGTGCCAAGACCATGGTGTCCGCAGTATCCGCCAAGTCCGCTGTTGACCGGGTGGACTATTGCTGTCTACCTTTGGTCGTGGACTTGTGGCGGATTGAGGCTTGAGTCTTACGGACTGCCTCGGGTTGGTGTGGACAGCCATTGAGGGGGTTGCTGTCCTGCAGTAGTCGGAAGCTTTGCGGGCTGATGCCTTGTCCGCATAGCTTGGGCGGACTGGAGAGGGTTCGCCAATGTTACCTTTCTCCTGGCGGTTTTCCTTGGTATTCGGCTAAGTCCTTGCGGACTCGGCGGACGGTGTTTTTGCTCTCGCGCGGGCTAGGGCGGTGTCGCTATCTCTAGGGTGGTGACCACACTCCTCACCTCGCCTATAAATAGGACCCCCCTGGCACATCTACAGTAACTTGAGTGAACAATAAGTTGGGTTGGGCAAGGAGCTGCGGTCTCAGTTTGTCTGTCCGCGCAGTTTGATTCAGTGCTGATGTTTGCTGTGTGCAGGTTGCGCGGGTTGCTTCAAGGAGCCAGGAGTTTGGCTTTGACTTTGGTCAAGTACTTGGAAGTGTGCGGTCTCTGCGGATTCAGCAGGAGGTCGCTTTGCGGCTTGTCAGCTCTGTTTCATCTTTGCCAGCTTCAATAACCTATCCGCCGGCTTCAGGCGGGTAGGGGGTGTTCCTTAGTTCAGCTTCAGCAGGAGACGAATAACGGTGTGTCCGCGCGTCCTAGCAGCTTTGGCGGACTCCGTGGCTATTCGGCGGATTGCAGCTTCGTTCGGGCGATCTCAGCGGACTCGACGACCTCGGCGGGCTCGGCGGGCTCCGGTGTTGTCCTCCCGGCTTGGTTTTTGGTGCTTTCTATTTTCAGCTGTTATACTAGCGAAATCATGTCTCGCTATGTATGCCTCGTGTTGTAAAGAGGTGAATGCATAAAAGACCTGCTTGTGCTTCCATTGTTTGTTGGGATTAACCTTTGTTCCTTGGTTTTCTGCTGGTTCAACGTGAGAACTGGGTAGTTCCGAAGATATTAATTTGGCGTTTGGGCTATCTTGCTGACCACGTTGATAAAATTTAACATGGTATCAAAGCGAGGTTCAGTTGCATGAGCGAAAGTCAGCCAGTGTTGTTACTCAGTGAGTGAGTGGTGATCAACCTGTGTTGTTGCTCGGAGATTCTGAAGGTTGCCAACAGGTGTTGCAATGGAAGGGAGCTTTGCAAGTGGTCTGGGCATTAAACTCTTAACGCCGACTAACTTCAAGAAGTGGAAGTCGTGCATGAAGAGTTATCTTCTTGGCGAGGAGTTGTGGGAAGTCGTCGGTGGTGACGATAGGCAGGAAGTCACTGCTGCTTTCGGTACTGCTGAGCAGGTTAGGCTCTGGAGAAGAACAAATGCTAAGGCGGAGTTCATTCTAAAGAGAGCCGTGTCTCCGGAACTGTTTGATCACATCATTGGATGTGATTCGGCTGCTGATATTTGGACAACCATTGATGAGTTGTTCAATAGGAAGAATGTTGCGCGGCTTCAGTTCTTGGAGAATGAGTTGGCCAGGGCAACTCTGGGAGACCTTTCCATCTTCAAGTACTTCTTAAAGATGAAGAGCTTGTGTGCTGAGCTGTCGGCACTGGATCCTGATGAGCCTATCTCTGAGGAGAAGATGAAAAGGCACATTATCCGCGGCTTGCGGAAGGAGTATGTGGCCTTTGTGACATCTGTTCAAGGGTGGGCTACTCAGCCGTCTTTGCTGGAGCTGGAGAATCTTCTTGCATCACAGGAGAGCTTGGCAAGGCAGATGGCTGGAGTGAACCTGAATCAGGAATTCAACGAAGCTCTCTTCTCAGGCAAGAAGAAAGGATGGGAAGGGAAGAAGAAGAAGAAAGTGCAGGTCATTGGTGAGAAGGAGACTTCAAATTCATATCTGCCAGAGAGGAGCAATGCTCCTAAGGACTGGAAGAAGAACTTGAAGTGCTACCGGTGTCATCAGCGAGGGCACTTCAAGCGGGACTGCAAGGTCAAACTGCAGCCTGGGCATGCTGCGGGAAAGGAGGAAGCTTGCTCGAGAAGTGAAGAAGCAGAATGGGGCGGAGCCTTTATGACGGGCACTTATGTTCGGGCCTTGTCTGCTGAGGACTTCAACAGCGAGTGGATCGTGGACTCCGGGTGTGGTCATCACCTCACCGAAGACAAATCGAAGTTCACCTCCATGCAGGCATACTCAGGTAATGAAGCTATTATCACTGATGATAATACTGTTTATGCAGTAGAGAAAGAGGGGGTCGTGTCTTTGGGTAGTGATCAGGGGCCACTCACGTTAAGGAGTGTGTATCACATGCCGGGCATGAAGAAAAACCTCTTCTCGGTGACCAATGCAGTGGATGCTGGTTATCACGTTCTGTTTGGGCCAACAGACGTGAGGTTCCTTCGCAATATATCAGCGGTAAAGGCTGATGTTGCTCATGTAGGGAGGAGGGTGAAGAAATTGTTTGTTCTTGCCACCAATTCCTATATTGATATAATGAGGGCCAATGATAGTGCTGCTATCTGGCATGAGAGGCTGGGGCATGTTGGCATGGACAAGCTGAAGGCGATGGCAAGTAGAAGTCTATTGAAGGGGTTGCCGAATTTGTCCTCCTTTGGTGATGGGCATGTTTGCGCGGGCTGTCAATACGGTAAGGCACATCGTCTTCCGTTTGATAAATCACAAACAAGGAGCAAGAAACCATTGGAGTGCATTCATGGTGACCTGATGGGACCGACGGTTACTGCCAGCCTTGGTGGAAGCAGATACATGCTTGTCTTGGTTGATGACTACTCAAGGTATACTTGGGTGTACTTCTTAAATGAGAAGTCAGAAGCCTTCCGTTTGTTTGTGGAGTTTAAGGAGTTGGTAGAAGGCCGACTTGGCTTGCGGATTATGAAGCTTAGAACTGATAACGGGGGTGAGTTTGTCTCCTCCGATTTTTCTAACTTCTGCAGGAAGCACGGGATCCAACGGGAGCTTACTTGTGCTCACACTCCACAACAAAATGGGGTAGCGGAACGGAAGATCCGTCATCTGATGGAGACCTGCAAATGTTGGCTTCATGCGAAAGATATCGCAAGGTCCTTTTGGGCGGAGGGGATGTCTTGTGCTGCTTACGTCATCAACCGGATGCCACTCAGCCCTATCAACATGAAGACTCCTATTGAGCTGTTGCTGAAGGAGAAGCCGAGTGTGGGACACCTTCGGGTGTTCGGTTCAACTTTCTACGTGCATGTACCGGATGATTCACGGACTAAGCTGGATGCGAAGCCAAGGAATCTTGTCTTTGTTGGCTACGATGAGCGGAAGAAGGGATGGAAATGCATGGACCCTGTGACGAAGAAGTTTGTGGTGTCAAGAGACGTTGTCTTTGATGAGCTGACGTCATATGGAGGTGGCTCGGTTGAACTAACCGGAAGTAGCAAGGTTGATGAAGCACCGGTGGCAGCTATTGAAGGCTTGGAAGAGGAGCTTGCAGTTTCACCAGCAGCTCCTGTTGCTTCTAACTCCGAGGCTGAGCCTTCTGGCTTAGGAAGCAGGGGGAGCACTGCTCAATTCTTTCCCCAGGTAGGAGTGGAGCCCGAAGAAGCAACGGAAGCAGTGAGCAAGGAGCCGACCCTTCGGAGATCGAAGAGGATGGTTAAGCCACCGGCTCGGTACTGTGATGGGAATGCAGTGAGCTTTGTCTCCTGATTCTTTGCAAGTCCTCTGGATGAGCAAGAGCCTGCAAACTTCAACGAGGCCAATGGAGTGAAGGAGTGGGAGGGTGCCATGAAAGAAGAGATTGATGCTCTGAAGAAGAATGAAACCTGGGACCTTGTGCCCAAGGTTGATGGCATTACTCCGGTTACTTGCAAGTGGGTGTACAAGTTGAATAAGAAGGCTGATGGGAGCATTGATCGGTTCAAGGCTCGCCTGGTCGCTAGAGGATTCTCACAGTAGTATGGAGAATACTATGAGAAGACATTCAGTCCAGTTGCGAAGATGACTTCAGTAAGAGTGGTGATCGCCTTGGCTGCTAGCAAGGGATGGAGGTTGTGGCAACTCGATGTGAAGAATGCCTTTCTTTACGGAGAGATTGACAAGGACATCTTCATGGAACAGCTGCTTGGTTTTGTCTCTGAAAAGCATCCGGACTATGTCTGTAAACTCAGGAAGGCTCTCTATGGGTTGAAGCAAGCTCCTAGAGCGTGGTATGGGAAGATTGCAGAGTACTTGCAATTCTGTGGATACCTTGCTTCCAACTCGGATTCAAGCTTGTTCGTCAAGAAGAAGGGGGAGCTACAAGTCTTGGTCCTGCTGTATGTGGATGATATGATCATCACAGGGAATTCGGAGGGGGAAGTAGCAAGGCTCAGGGCAGAGCTTGCTATACGCTTCGAGATGAAAGACTTGGGAGAGTTGCATCACTTTCTCGGTCTTGAAGTGGAGAGGAAGGAGTGCGGTGTTCTCATTTGCCAGAAAGGGTATGCTGATCGCATTGTGAAGCGGTTCAGCATGGGCGAAGGGAAGAAGTGCTCTACTCCACTGGAACCTGGGCTGAAGCTTCGACGAGATGAGGGAAGAGTTCTTCATGATCCCTTGGTGTTCAGGGCTCTTGTTGGGAGCTTGATTTATCTGACGATTACAAGGCCAGACATTGCTTATGCTGTTGGCCAAGTAAGTCGGTATATGGCTGAACCAAGGAAATCTCATCTAGTGGCGGCGAAGGCTATTCTGAAGTATGTCAAGGCTTCTTCTGACATGGGACTCCTCTATATAAGGGACTCGGAGTTTGCGTTGCTCGGGTACACGGATGCTGACTATGGCGGTGATTCAGATGATCGGAGGTCTACTTCAGGTTCTGTGTTCACTTGCGGTTCAGCTATCATCTCATGGTGTAGCAAGAAGCAGGACTCGGTGTCAGGTTTCAACCACGGAGGCGGAGTATAAGGCTTCGGCCTTGGCTGCTCGGGAAGCCGTTTGGTTGAGGAGACTTATAGAGGATGTTCATGAAGAAGTGCAAGGACCTACTTTACTCCGGGGTGACAATAAGAGTGCTCTCAAGTTGGTAAACAATCCAGTGTGTCACGCCAGGACCAAGCATATAGAGATTGATCACCATTTCATCAGGGAGAAGGTGTTGGAAGGATGTCTGCTGGTCGGGCATGTTCGGAGTGAAGATAATCTTGCTGACATCTTCACGAAGTCACTGTCGAAGGGGCCCTTTGAGCGCTTGCGCAGCTTGTTGGGCTTGGTCACCACTTCCCACTTCAAGGGGGACTGTTGAAATTTGTGAAGTGGAAGTGGTTGACGGGACAGGCCAGGCGGCCTGGGCGGACAGCTTTGGCGGACTAGGCGGACTGGGCGGACTGTGATGTGCGGCCTGGTGGAAGGTCTAGTGGAAAGCCGGCTGTCTTCTGAGCGGGTTGTTGCATGAAGTCCGCGGATTGTGCGGCCTGGTGTCTGCAGATAGGACGTTGGCTTTGGCTTAGCCATGGAGCGGCCTGAGCGGATAGAGGCTTGCGGACTGGTGCTTTGCTCAGTGGCCGTGGTGCAAGCTTGTGCTGATAGGCAGTTTGGCTCATGTCCGCAGGATGCTTGCGGACTGGTGTGTCCGCGGTGTGGGCTGTTGCGGACTGAGCTTAGAGCTTGGCTGAGGCCTTATCGAGCTCTGGTGTTACAGCAGGTGCCTTGCTGTGAATGTCGATTGGCGGACTGGATTATGGAGTCCGGGAGATGGCTGCTGCGTTGGGCAGGAGTGCGAGGTGCTTGCGGACTGCTGGCAGTCTGTGCTAAGGTGTTTGGCGGACGGGAGTTTGTGTCCGCCATGCTCGTATTGGCCTTTGATGTTTTTGGCCTTGGTCAAACTCTATGCCAAGACCATGGTGTCCGCAGTATCCGCCAAGTCCGCTGTTGACCAGGCGGACTGTTGCTGTCTGCCTTTGGTCGTGGACTTGTGGCGGATTGAGGCTTGAGTCTTGCGGACTGCCTCGGGTTGGTGAGGACAGCCATTGAGGGGGTTGCTGTCCTCTAGTAGTCGGAAGCTTTGCGGGCTGATGCCTTGTCCGCATAGCTTGGGCAGACTGGAGAGGGTTCGCCAATGTTGCCTTGCTCCTGGCGGTTTTCCTTGGTATCCGGCTAAGTCCTTGCGGACTCGGCGGACGGTGTTTTTGCTATCGCGCGGGCTAGGGCGGTGTTGCTATCTCTAGGGCAGTGACCACACTCCTCACCTCGCCTATAAATAGGACCCCCCTGGCACATCTACAGTAACTTGAGTGAACAGTAAGTTGGGTTGGGCAAGGAGCTGCGGTCTCAGTTTGTCTGTCCGCGCGGTTTGATTCAGTGCTGACGTTTGCTGTGTGCAGGTTGCGCGGGTTGCTTCAAGGAGCCAGGAGTTTGGCTTTGACTTCGGTCAAGTACTTGGAAGTGTGCGGTCTCTGCGGATTCAGCAGGAGGTCGCTTTGCGGCTTGTCAGCTCTGTTTCATCTTTGTCAGCTTCAATAACCTGTCTGCCGGCTTCAGGCGGGTAGGGGGTGTTCCTCAGTTCAGCTTCAACAGGAGACGAATAACGGTGTGTCCGCGCGGCCTCGCGGCTTCGGCGGACTCCGTGGCTATTCGTCGGATTGCAGCTTAGTTCGGGCGATCACAGCGGACTCGGCGGTCTCGGCGGGCTCCGGTGCTGTCCGCCCGGCTTGGTTTTTGGTGCTTTCTGTTTTCAGCTGTTATACTAGCGAAATCATGTCTCGCTATGTATGTCTCGTGTTGTAAAGAAGTGAATGCATAAAAGACCTGCTTGTGCTTCCATTGTTTGTTGGGATTAACCTTTGTTCCTTGGTTTTCCGCTGGTTCAACGTGAGAACTGGGTAGTTCCGAAGATATTAATTTGGCGTTTGGGCTATCTTGCTGACCACGTTGAGAAAATTTAACAGGATAGTAGTTTTCGCTTTTGCTGCGATGACAGGTGAGGGGAGACAGATTTGCAAGCGAGGTAGTTGGCCATATCTGCGTACCACGGGATTGTCGAAGTGAGCTAATAGATGGCGAATAATCTTTCGTCCGGGAAGCAGTCAGAAATCTCGTTGCGGTTGCAGATGGGTACAACTCCTTTGGTGTCGCTCTCCAATCGTGATAGGTGATCGGTGATGACGTTTTCGACCCCTTTCTTATCTCGGATCTCGATGTCATATTCTTGTAGTAGAAGAATCCAACGGATTAGCTGGGGCTTGGCGTCTTTTTTTTTGAATAAATACCTTAGTGCGGCATGGTCAGTGTAGACAATGACCTTAGATAACACTAAGTACGAATGGAATTTTTCGAAAGCGAAGATTACTGCCAATAGCTCCTTTTCCGTAGTGGTATAATTCAGTTGAGCATCGTTGAGAGTCTGGCTGGCGTATGAGATAGTATGAAAGATTTTGTTTTTCCTTTGACCGAGCACCGCTCTGACTGCAATATCGCTTGCGTCGCACATGACTTCGAAGGGCAAAGTCCAATCTGGTGCCACCAATATTGGAGCGGAGATGAGTTGGTGTTTGAGAGTCTCGAAGGCTTGCTTACATTTTTTATCGAAGTCAAACTGGATGTCCTTGGCCAGCAGATTTGTGAGGGGCTTGGATATTGATGTGAAATTACTGATGAATCTTCTGTAGAAACTGGTGTGTCCCAAGAAGCTGCGGATCCCCTTGGTTGAAGATGGAGGAGGAAGATTTTGGATGATGCTGACTTTTGCTTGGTCGACTTCGAGCCCCCTGTGAGAGACTTTGTGGCCTAAGACGATACCCTCGCGAACCATGCAATGACATTTTTCCCAATTCAAGACGAGGTTTGTATCTTCACAACGCTTCAGAGTTTTGGCTAGATTTGTGAGCAGGCATCGAAGCTGTTCCCGAAAAGGGAAAAGTCGTCCATGAAGACTTCGAGAAAGTCTCCAATCATGCCACCGAAGATGGCAATCACGCATCGCTGGAAGGTTGCTGGGCCGTTGCACAATCCGAATGGCATTCTCCTGAACACGAAGGTGCCGGATGGGCACGTGAACGTCGTTTTGTCTTGGTCGTCGGGGTCAACTGTAATATGATTGTATCCGGAATACCCGTCGAGGAAACAATAGTATTCCTGACCGGCCAATTTTTCCAGCATCTCGTCGATGAAGGTTAGTGGGAAATGATCTTTGCGGGTAGCCTCATTCAGTTTCAGGTAGTCTATGCAGACTCTCCACTCGGTGACCACGCGGGTGGGTAATAATTCATTTTTTTCGTTGGCCACCACAGTAATCCCGCCCTTTTTGGGCACCACTTGCACTGGGCTGACCCATTTGCTGTCGCTGATTGGGTAAATGATACCCGCATCAAGAAATTTTATTACTTCTGCATGTACCACGTCATGCATCTTGGGGTTCAGTCTCCTTTGAGGTTGTGCCAACGGTTTGTATTGATCTTCAAGCAGAATCTTGTGCATGCAAAACGCCGGGATGATCCCTTTTATGTCGGCTAATGAACGTCCAAAAACATTTTTGTATTTCTTTAAGACATCGACCAGGGCGAGTTCATTGTCGACAGAGAGGGATGCAAAGATGATGACTGGGCACGCTGTGCCTTCCTCTAGGAAAGCGTATTTCAGGGATTCGGGCAGCGGCTTCAGAATTGTGGCAGTGGTTGTGATGGTAGATGTGATGAAAGGTTCTTTTGTTGATTGCGGGGTTCTCGGGACATTAGTGTGGACGGTTTTGTCGGATGCATCTTCCTCTTCCCACACTGGCTCGGCTGGGTCAAAAATCATTTTGATGCACTTGTCTGGTTCGTCTATCAAATCTGCTTCATCGCAGTTGGTGAGTCTGAGATGTTGGGTAGGTTCGTGGACGTTGAAAGAAATCGTTTCTTCCCCCAGGCTTAGGGTTAGCTCACCTTGGTCGACGTTGATAATGGCACGGGATGTGGCGAGGAAGGGCCGTCCGAGGATTATAGGCACTTTGGGATCGTCCATCATGTCGAGAACGACAAAATCTGCTGGAAAGGCGAGGTTGTTGACCATGACAGTGAGGTCTTCGACTATCCCGACCGGTTGTTTTACCGATCTGTCAGCTAATTGCAGCCTCAGATGGGTGGGCTGTAGAATCCCAACTCCTAGCTCGTGGAAGATGGAGAGCGGCATTAGATTTATTGAAGCTCCCAAATCACATAATGCGCGTCCGAATCGGTGGAGGCCAATTCTGCAGGGGATGGTAAAACTGCCCGGATCTCTGCATTTGGTTGGAGAATAGCTGGCGAGGAGAGTTGAGCATTCTTCAGTGAGATTGATCGTTTTCAGTCCTTCTAAAGATTTACGCCGTGAGATGAGGTTCTTTAGGAACTTGGAATATCCTGGGATCTGAGTGATAGCTTCTGTCAGAGGTATACTTATTTGGACTCCTTTCATGATCTCGAGGAATTTATGAAATTGTTTTTCAGCCTTTTCGTTTTGCAGTCGGTCGGGAAATGGCGGCTTCATGACGTTCTTCACAGGTTGTGGTACTGCCATGGGTTCTTGCACAGTCGGTGAGGACGGAGTTTCCTTTATCAAATAGACGATGGGCTTGCAGAGTGATTGTGCGGGAGGATCAGGAGGCGAGGCCCTCTCTAGGCTTTTTCCGCTTCTCAATCTCATAGTATGTACCGTTTCCTATTTCTGATTGATTGAACATAATAACTGTTGATGCACGAAAACGGACAGGGAGTCGGTCACCACCAGCTAACGGTTCGAACACCGGGGAATAGGGAAGGAAAGGAGGAGACTGTCGACTAATCGGTTACTAGCGGTCGCGGCTAAAGGGCAGAAAAGAGGAGGGGGCCGCTGGCAGCGGCAACAGCAGAGTTCGCCCGCCGCGGCTTAAATGCCACTCTTGCGGCGGGCTTTCCTTTACTTAAAAATGAGACAGTTACAACAAGCAAAAGAAGAAGCTGGCCGGGCTACAAGCCGCAATACACTAGACTTGAGACCGCAGCTCGTAACAGGCGAGCTCCTGGATCCCAGTCATGGTGTCTTGGGGAGTGCACCCTCCCCCTATTTATAGGCTCGGGGGCCTGCCCAAACGGGCAGGGCTAAAATTACCGGCTGCCCGGGGTACAGGAGAACCGGGCAGAGGTGAGGGGAAGCAAAAGAGAAAGAAACAAGAAAGGAGGGAAGCCGCGCGGCCTGGCGGATTCCTCCTGGCGAGCTGACGGCTGGGTCCTTGGGCCTCGTCGCTGAGCAGGGTCGGTGCTGGCAGCGGCCTGACATGGAGACCGCCCGGTCTGGGGGGTTTGGCGGCTTGAATAAGCAGACCGCCCGGTCTGGAAAACTGCGTGGGCAGGTCGCGGATTCCGGGCTTATCATAATCCCCGCACATTTTTAAGTTTCCAAAAAACTTCGAAAATGTAGAACTAAGCCGGAGACCGCGACTGCTTCATCGTTGTCTATAAAATCCCCTGACCCTTGACATTCTTCAGGATTCCTGCCAAGCACGGGTCGCTACTCGCCACTTGCGGTTAGAATTTTGCAAGCCGACGCGATTTCTTTAGCGATGGATGTGATGTCATCAATGCTAGCTCGCAACAAGAAACCGCCAGAAGCGAAGCAGAGCCGGAGCGAGAACTCGAATGATTCTGCCCGTCAGACTGCCAAGAAGACTGGGAAGCCGGAGACATCAGCGGCTTCTGGAGCTGAAAGGAGGCCGACAGAGATCGTCGGCGGACCACCGCAGGCCGCAGCCGATCCCAAAGCGGTTTCGAAGGACGCTCCAGTGCAAACCGGAACTGCCAAATCCTTCGACGTGACTTTCTCTCCATCAGGAGAACCACTCCTAAAGATCGGTGGGACGGAGGAGAAGAGTGTTGAGTCTGGGAAACCGTCCGAATTGCCGAGCAAGGTCGACTTAATCGTTGTGGATGACAACGAGCCGGAGAAGGCGCAGGAACCCGAGCGGACTGTTGCTGAACAGGGCAAGCGGACTGAAAAGGTGTCCGGCTCCCTGAAACGGCGGAAAGAAAGGAGCGAAACCCTTGAAGAAAGGATGAAGAAGAAAATGAGGAAGCTGCATGCCAGAAACCGGAATATCTCTGAAAAGACCGGAGCGGACAGTCTTCAACACAGGCCGCACGAGAAGGAGGTACCCGAGGACCCGGCTACACCGGATCACAAGCCGAGCGAACTGGAGAATACGCCCGCGGTTAGCGACTCGCTCAGCGAGCTCCTGAAGGGCATGGAGACCCTCCAGCGGCAAGACGCGCTGTTGTCGACACCAGCGGCCTCTGAGGAGGTTGACCGCCCGGATATCCAGGTTATTGGGGAGAAGCCTGGCGAACCGGCTTCCGCGGCTTCTGAAGGAGCCGAGAAACTGAAGCTCCGCGAGAAGATGGAGGAGATGAAGAAACTGATCGCCGAGAAGCCGGTGGCGACCACACATCCATTGCTGCAAGGTAAACACCGGGACGTTAGGCGAATTATTAAATTCTACAAGTCGCGGTCAAGGAAGAAGGGGGCGAATATAATATTAAATCCGCCGGCCAGCTTTTTCCTGACCACGGCTCAACTGAAAAGCCGAGCTAAGGAAACCGAGCGGCTATGGAAAGAAAAGCTGAAGAGGATAGATCCTGAGCGGCTCAGGCGGCCAGTGATTAAAATCCATACCGCGGCCTCTGGAGAAGATAAACATCAAACCGGCGGTCTCATCCTACCGATTTCCTTACTAGAAGGTCGCAATAATCCGGCTGAACCTGACTGCGGTTTTTCTCCTGCAGGTGTACCGGAGACCGCGATGAAACCGGGCGACTTGACGTCGTATTTGTCTATGCTGCCACCGCCTCCGCCTCCAAGTGTTCGCGAGAAGGAGATGGCCGACTTCCAGAAGGAGGTCGGCTCGCTGCAGGCGGCTTTGAACGCGGCCACCGAAACACTGCGGATTAAGGACGAACAGCAGCGGGTTGCCCAGGAGGCCGCGGAAAAAAGGATCCAAGAGTTGCAAACCACCCTGGAGCAAGAGACCACTAGGTTGCAAAGAGCGCTTGAGCAGGAGACCGCGAGGATGAAGACCGCGATGGAACAAGAGACTGCCAGGCTACAGACCGCGATGAAGGAAGAGACCGCCAGGCTCCAGACCGCGATGGAAACCGCTGAGGCGAAGATTGCTGAGATGCAGGTCGCCTTGGAGCAGGAGAGGGCGGAGAAGTACTTGCTGATGGCCGCGCGGCCGGAAGGAGACAGAGAACAGATCCTGCATGCTGGAGGCGGCGAAAACCAAGACTTGCCGGCGGAGACCGGCGGAGCACTGCGGCCTGCACCACCAACTCCTGCGGAGTTGCCGGGAACTAGCCGCCCGGCCTCTGGCGAGAGTTCGCATCCGCCAGTGGCCGCGGCGCCTAACCAGGTCGCAGTTCCAAGCGGTCCGGGGGCCCAGGCGATCCATATGATTCCGTTTGCGAGAGTTGAGCGCGACGCTGCGCGAGTTCATCGGTCTCTGCATGCGCTTCATAATCTGGTTAGCCAGGTGTATGTTGCGATTATGCAGACCGGTGAACAGATCGCGCACATGGGACGAGATAGGCCGGAAGACGACAAACGATCCTGAGCGACTTGAGAGACCTAAGCCGCGCGGACATTCGTATATTGTGTTGTAATATATATTTTTTCTCTGGATGTTGGACAATTTGATTGCTGTAAACTGTTGTATTTTATTATGCTGCGAACTGAATGCGGCTTATGCGGTTTGAATTTCATAATCCACATGTCTGCTGCTTTGTTCTGAGAAATTTAAAGTTTAGGATAATAGCCGCGCGGTCTGGCGAACAGAGAGCCGGCTTGAATACTTGATACCCACATGATTTGCCATAGAATTTTTCTAAGTGTAGGGAAATAGCCGTGCGGACTGACGGGCTAAAAGGCAGCTTGCTCACTAAGCTGATCTGCACTTCCAGCGGACTTAGGCCGCGCGGCGTAACGACTAGCCGCGATTTGACGTTGGGTACTGTAGCATCACGGATTTTCTATAAATAGCGCAGACCCCGTAGATTTCATCACAAATCAAGAAGGATGCGGGCTAAGTCCAAGTCGTTGCGGTCTGACAAGGCCACAGCCGTTAGGACAGACGCGGCCTCCGCCTTCCACTCAGCTGACCACAAGGAATGCCGGCTTACAAAAGCCGAGCTGGATGACTTTGTCGAGAAACATATGCAAGGAAGCCCGCTGATCGCGCGGCTTCCCCGGCAAGATGAGCGGATTAACTCCTCCAACGCTAATCAGATCGCAGTCCCCATAGACCACTTCGACTGCGGCTTCAGCTTCCCGGTCTTGCTAGAGGCCGTAGCGGTCTTCGACCACTATGGAGTTGTGCCCGGACAACTTCCCCCAAACTCGATAGCCGCAATATACAGCTTCATCTCCTATCTGCGGTCGGAAAGAGTCCGCTTCTCGATGAGGCTCTTCCGAGAGTGCTTCTCGGTGCGGTCTATCCCGGACTCCGGGACTAAGATCTTCTGGGGGCACCTCTACTTCGGCTGCAGAGGGCTGAAGATAGTCAACTTGGCCAACAAGATCGCGAACTGGCCGGAGCGGTTTCTGATCTTCGAGGGCAACTTGGGGTTGCTGCCGGTCGACCCCCAAATCCGCGAAGAAGCCGCCTTCGGCAGCAGCGGCTTGGACGGCATGGAGAAGGAGATCTACGACTTCTTCAAGGGAAAGCGGCTTGATGTAAACCACTACATCCCGCTGTTGCCGTCTCTAGCGGGAATCGAAGCGGAAGATAGTAAGCTCCAAACCGGCCGACTTGATATCTTAGCCGCACGGACTGGAAACTAACTTTGCCTTTATCTTTGCAGCTGCTCTGGCGGTCCCGCTGAACAAGCCGCAGACTCCGGGCGGCTTGACCCTTACTCAAAGAGAAAAGAGGGCGAAGCGGGTCAAGCCGGCGCGAGCTGCGGAGGAGGAGGAGTCGGACTCCTCTGGAGAGTTCATGCTGCAAGGAACCGACAGCAGCCTGAAGGATGTCCACGGCGACCCGGCCTTGCGGTGGAGTCCGGACGGCAAGTCGGTGATGATCTCCACCGCCCTCCCCTACTGGGGAGCAGAAGAAGTAAGCCGCCATGCTAATGCGGTTGGCGGCGCGCTGTACGACAAGCGCAACTTGAGGGCTATGCGACGAGTTCCTCCAGACGACTTGCCGCGGCTAGCCGCGCAAGTCGGCGCGAGGAGCTTCGTGGCAAGCCATTTCATGGGGCTTGCCTACAAGGAGCTGATGAAAGAGAACAGCGGTCTGAAGACGCAGTTAGGCGAACAGCAAGAAGAGAACAAGCGGCTTAAAGAGAAAGAGGCGGTAAGTCATTACCAATACCCGCGCGGTTAGCATTATATAATCGCGCGACCTTACCTTTACCTTTGCTTTGCAGGAAATGTACAACCCCGCCAACCCGATCTTCCAAGACCAAGTCTTCCCCCAACTCGTCCAAGGAATCGATGGAGCGCTTAACCGCCTCCGGGACCTTGGCGGCTTGGCCACCGGCTTCACCGACTTCACATGCGCCGACATCTATCCTTCCCTGAAGGAGCAGGTGGCCGACGTCTATAAGTCGATCAAGGGAAAGGCCAAGGTCGCGGAAGAAGTCGGCGAGGTGGTGGGAGAGGCCGTGGAAGAGGTCGGCCAGGGAAGCCGGAGTCCACGCACATCTCCTGAGTCCGGCGGCCAAGAGTCGGAGACCGCGCGGCCAGACTCGACTTCTTCTGATGGTTCAGCGAGCTCCGCAACTAGCAGCGGGTACTCTTTATCATCTGTCGATGTTGGTGATGGCAGTGATTTGGATGCTCCTGCGGCTAAGAAGCTCAAACCGGACGATTAGAAAAATTTATAACTTGGTTTTGTATTTTGAACTTTTTTGAAATCGGCGGATTGTTTTTGTAACCGCGCGATTAAAAATTTTGTAATACTTAATGACATAGAAATGAAGGCATTTTTACCTTACTTTTTGTTACATCTTACTTTTCTTACTTGACTAAGTCCGCGCGGTCTCAATTTAGCTTCCGATTTAAAATATAAGTATGAAAACCGGCTGAGTTTGCGCTGCGACTTCAACAAAGCTATCCGCAAGAGAGAGACATTTTCCTGCGGTTTATACCGGTGTATACGTCAATAATAAGCCGAGCGGCTAAACATTTAAACCGCAATTTTCCTTGATAAATTATTCCACGTTATCTGCTAGAAGAGCTGAATTGCCGCGGCTTGTTCATACTTAAACCGTGACCGCTAAGCCGCGCGGTCACCTGTCGTAGTCGGCAAACATTCATAACATTGAAATATTAGATTGCGGCTAGGGCGAATTCTGAAACGAATTGCCCATTTGATTAAAGGAACAGAAATAGAGAAATAAGCTCCGGCTTCCGATAATACAGACCGATATAGCCATATGGAAGCTGGGAATCTTTGTGACGACAGTTCGCTGATTAGCTATTATAATTAATACCATAAGCCGGCAGATCAATGCCAGGAATTAAGTGCCAGACGCAGGTCGGGCGACCTCTTTTTCATATGAATAACAAACCGGCAATTGATATACATAAGCCGAATAAGATACTGAATAGCGGATAGGCGGACGTAAGTCGGCCGAGTTCCAAAATAGATTAATGATAATCCGGCCGGTAAGAACAGGAAAGTTAAAAAACTTAAGCCGGAATATGAAACCGGGCGGCTTGTTTAAATAATTATAAAACCTGCACAGGCCGCTAAATAAAACCGCGAGACAGCGGATAGGTGCGTGTTGTCCTGCAAAAATAGGTAAGACATGCACTTATGTGTCAATGTGGGCAGGTGCGTGTAGCATTGCTTTCCACACAAAGAACACATAAGCGGAATCGAAATTCTTAAATTCCATGACCAATGTCAAGCGGGACAAGTACGCAACGTCTGCGACTGAGGTCAAGCAGGACAAGTACGCAATGTCTGCGAACCGAGGTCAAGCGGGACAAGTACGTAAAGCCTGTCTGTGACTGAAGTCATGCGTGACGGGTACGCAAAGCCTGTCTGTGACTGAAGGTCAAGTGGAAAACCCACTACACATCTGCTACTGAAGTCGAGCAGGATGTGGAGGGCTTAAGAATTCGAAAGGGGCTCTTGCCCCTACATGCATATATATAGGCATAAAGAGTAAAGCTAAAAATAAGCTTCAAATGAAAATGTAACATTTGCATGATGTTAAGGAAGTGATAAAGGATATATATCTGCAATTTCATCATGCCTTATAGAAAGAGAGAGAGAGAGATGTTATGTATTATTCTGAACATAAGCACTTTTCTTTATAGAGAGAAAGAGGAATCATTGCTTGAATTATTGAGCAAGAAACAGAAGATTGTCTTAGAGAGTAACTAAATGAAATATTCCTGCAGCTTTCCAGCTCTTACAAGTTGATTAGCCAATTCTCTGAGAGCTATGCAATCCTCTGTTAGATGACCAATATCTTTATGATACTTGCAAAAAAGCTGCTCGTGCCGATACTTGACTTTGGATTTCATACGCCGAGGCTTCTTGAACTCAGGCATTCCCTGAATGATTATCAAAAGATCTTCCATAGGAATTTTGAACTTACCATACTTACCTGAACCTTTTTCATACTTTGGAATTTTATCCTGGAGAATATAAGGAAGACCTGCAGTATTCAACTTGCAAAACAGCTTGTGAGGAAATAGATTGTTGTTGGCCAGAAGTCCCTTGGGATTGCTTAAACATTTGATTCAGAAACGAAACATAACCTTTGTTTGCTTCTTCGCCTATTATGAATGTATTAACTTTATCAATAAGATCTCCGTAGCTTTTGGGATATTTTGTGGTGAGCTTGAATTTTAATGGGCCCTCTTGAAGGGCATTTATGAAAGCATGCAAGTAATAGTCTTGATGGACGCTACAAATATCTAGAACCTCCTTTTGAAACCGATCAACAAAATCTGAATTAGACTCGTCAATTTCTTGCTTGATTCGGAAGAGAGCTCCAACGTCTCTTTTCCGCTTCCTGTAAATAGCGAATCTAGAAATAAATTGACTTCGAAGATCCTTAAAGCTGGTTACTGATCGAGGTGGGAGGCTATAAAACCATTCTCTCGCAACATTGCCAAAGGATATAACAAAGAGTTTGCATTTTACTCCATTTGACACTTTTCTAAGTGAAATAGCTGATTCAAAAGCTTGCAAATGAGAAAACGGATCATCACATGCAGAATACTCTGGGAGACGTGGTTCTCTGAAATCATCGGAGACAGTATCCCACCGAATTTGATTAGTGAATGGAGAAGGGGCCTCTTCTTCGTCCTCACAAAGAGACTCATTTGCAACAGATTCTAACCCACGCTCAACACTGTTTGCAAAAATTTCTTTACGAGGGTCAACAACCTCACTATTAAGATACGAGCAACCCTGCACTTCTGAGAGATCTGCAGTCACTGAGATGCGGCTCGATTTATTATGACCCTTTGCAGGATTCATCCTGAAAAGAGAGAAATAGTCGAACTTTTGCAAGAGACCGCAGAACAGCGGTGGCTTAACGCGGCGGCTAGACGGTTCTGCAAACCGATACGAAGACCGGCTGGAAAGAGAGCGGATAGAATGCCAGGTTCCACAGTGCGGGAGGCGGGCTGAAAGCCTTAGCCGGCGGAGTCGCGGCTTGCTCGACAGGCCGCCGAACTCTAGAGGATTGAGCGGTCTGGCTCCCTAGACCGCTGATTTCATCGATTAGTCGAGATCTGAAGGTCGCGTGTTAACTGTTGATGCACGAAAACGGACAGGGAGTCGGTCACCACCAGCTAACGGTTCGAACACCGGGGAATAGGGAAGGAAAGGAGGAGACTGTCGACTAATCGGTTACTAGCGGTCGCGGCTAAAGGGCAGAAAAGAGGAGGGGGCCGCTGGCAGCGGCAACAGCAGAGTTCGCCCGCCGCGGCTTAAATGCCACTCTTGCGGCGGGCTTTCCTTTACTTAAAAATGAGATAGTTACAACAAGCAAAAGAAGAAGCCGGCCGGGCTACAAGCCGCAATACACTAGACTTGAGACCGCAGCTCGTAACAGGCGAGCTCCTGGATCCCAGTCATGGTGTCTTGGGGAGTGCACCCTCCCCCTATTTATAGGCTCGGGGGCCTGCCCAAACGGGCAGGGCTAAAATTACCGGCTGCCCGGGGTACAGGAGAACCGGGCAGAGGTGAGGGGAAGCAAAAGAGAAAGAAACAAGAAAGGAGGGAAGCCGCGCGGCCTGGCGGATTCCTCCTGGCGAGCTGACGGCTGGGTCCTTGGGCCTCGTCGCTGAGCAGGGTCGGTGCTGGCAGCGGCCTGACATGGAGACCGCCCGGTCTGGGGGGTTTGGCGGCTTGAATAAGCAGACCGCCCGGTCTTGAAAACTGCGCGGGCAGGTCGCGGATTCCGGGCTTATCAATAACGTTTCCGTGAGAATCCCTATGGCGGTTTGTAGGCGCTGAATGGTGATGGCTTGGTCATTGAACATCCCCATCATTTTGCATGCATAAGCAAAAAATTGCTCTGTCTTTGACGAGATATTGTGGTTCGGTGGCTTCATCAGAGACTACTGAATTTATCTCTACCGGAAGGTCGGGAGAAGGCGGAGAGTTCCAATGCCTACTAGTTTGGGCAATGTTGTCTATAAATTCCCAGACATCCTCACTGGATTTGTTAAACAGAGTTCCACAGGATGCGACGTCAAGTAATGGCCGGAATCTGTCTGTAATGCCGAAGTAGAAAGTTTGGATTAGGAGGATGTCTGATATTTCCACTCTGCAGCATTCCCTTCACAGGGACTGGAAACGCTCCCATGTATCGAACAAGGTCTCTTCATTTCTTTGGGTGAAGGTGATGAGCTCCTTGTAATTGTCTATTGCTAGCATCAGTTGTCGGAATTTGTCCAAGAATTTCCCTTCGAGTTGTTTCCAAGATGAGGATATTCCCTTCCGGATATCTTGATACCATTGCTTTGATTCGTCTTTCAGGGAGAAAGAGAAGAGTCGAATCCTCTGTTGCTCGTTGTTGGCAGCATTTGGCGTACAAGTGTTGTAAATTTCTAAGAACCGCTGCACGTGGCATAAAGCATCTACTTTTCCGTCTCCGCTGAATTGGCAGTTTTCGATGATGTATTCGATGAGGTCAGGCGAGATCTCAAAACTATTATTTCCCGTTTCTGCTCGGTATGTGAGGTTGGTAAGGCTCGCTTTATAAGTCTGCTGCTGAATAATAGTCATTGAAAGTGTCTTGAATGAAAAGGTGTAGTAAGCGACAAGATCTCTTGTGTGTAGACCCCGCATTCACTGCGGCAAACACTAGACAAGGAAACAGCAGTCAAAAAAATACTAACTCTTATAACAATATTTTCAGTCATCCTGAGTCGCTCTATCGTTGCATTCCCCGGCAACGGCGCAAAAAACTTGATGCGTGTAAATCGGTAAGAGCACCGGTCGCACAAGTAATAAAGTTTGGGAATAAATCCGCGAGTGTCGATCTCTTGAGGAATGTAAATAGCATAGAGCGGCAACAGTTCAGAAAATATTGCTATGAGGGTTATAATAAGAAAAAGAGTAAAAAGGGGACTTGAGAGATTGTGGTTGTTTGATCTAATGCCAATAAAAGCTATGCGGGTCGAAGGCACCGCTTCGCTAGGTGAGGTGAGTGTTTCGGCCGCGATGCCGAACTTCGGTTGGGCGAGTGGATGGAAAGCTAATGGATGGAAGTGTTCTTGTGCGGAGTGCAATTGGGTGAGACTCGGGTATGAAGTGGATGTGGAGTGGGTGAGACGCATTCACAAACACTACTCAGAGGCATAAGAAAACTACAAACATCTCATTAGATATAAAATAAAATATGTAGTTCATTACAATGTATGTCATCCCATACAACAGAGGAAGGGGAAGATGGGTAAACCAATAGAGGGTGATGATCCACCGCAGGTCGTGGCCGGAATAGCGAGTTGTCAATCCGCTTTCGGGCTCAGTCCGAGGAGGATTTCGGTACCAATGAGCTGTCACCTCGAAGGCCTTTGAGTCCGTTCTCTAGGTTGTCTTCTTCACTAACTCCGATGGAAAGCTTGGATTTGAAGTCGTCAATGGCCGGGAGCTTCGCCGGAGTGTTTGAAAAGCTTCGGAATAGCCGGCTGTGGACTCCCGATGAAGGTGGAGGTGATGGAGCAGCTGGAGAAGTAAAATGGCACTTTACGGGCACTCCCCGATCGCAGCAAATGACGGACGTTGACCTAAATCGCGGAGCAGGGTCTTAAATACGGAGGCAGCAAAAGCAGAGCACACGATCAGTGGCGCACGACCAGTGGTCGTGCGCACCGTCGGTCGATGATCGTGCGCCATCTCCAATTAGACCTGCAACCTGGATAGAAACATCATCATATATGCGCATGATCAGTGGCGCACGACCAGTGGTCGTGCACACTAAATCCACTGATCGTGCGATTGGCAGGGACAGAATTGCAGAAAGCAAGGGGTAAACGCGCATGAGCAGTGGCGCACGACCAGTGGTCGTGCGCACTACAGCCAGTGCTCGTGCGATTACCCAGGCAGAATTAGGAAAAATGAGAATGTAATGCGCATGATCGGTGGCGCACGACCAGTGGTCGTGTGCAATAAGTCCAGTCGTCGTGCGCAGTATTCCTGCATCGTCGGGGTCTCCCGAGCGGTTCCGGAGCACGCACATGAACCCTGCACCAGCAGAAGAGGCAAATAGGCTACCAAACGTGCACACCACATTCCCAAGACAAGGCTAAAGAACAACAAAAACACAGAAACAAATATAGCACACATAAACAGGCCTAAAGTGCACTTAATCATGAAATAGGCACATAAGAAAATATAAGCAGTTATGACTCTCAAGTGTAGTGCTAAGACGATAAAACTGGCCTAGATGAGTCCAAAAATCAGTGTAAAATTTGGACTCATCAAGACATTTGGAGGGATGGTAGATGGTGAAGATGATGAAGGAGGGACATCTTGCATGTGGATATCCTGAGGAGAATTGAGGGGGGAAGTCAGAAGATCAAAAGTGGGAATGGAGGATAGGTGAGGTGGAAGAGGAGATGAAGGTGGTGTTGGAGATGGTAGATCATTGGGGGATAAGGGTGATTGAGGTGGAGTGGGTTGATGGTAGTCCTGAATAGGAGATGAGGAGATGTTGGTAAGATCTAGGGGTGGAGAGGTGGCAGAAGATGTGACTGTAGTAGAAAGATGAATAGATGGTGTTGGTTGTTGAGGTGGTGGAAGTTAGTGTTGGGGTTGTTGGGGTTGGTGAGTTGCTGGAAGAGATGGAGATGTGGGGATGATCTCTTCAGTGGGGTGGGGTGTGGCTCTTACAGCCCTGATGCTTTCAGAAGCTGGGGTGGAAGAGGTTGAAGCCTTGGATGGCTTAGTTATGGTCTTCTCCCACCTGCCAAACAAGGTGCATGTCAGCCTCTTGCTGGCATTAATTAATATGGTCTGTGAGACCAGGATTCAGCAGCCTTCTCCTTCAGGAAGATCCCTAGGATCCTTCCAAAGCAAACTTCTTTCTTATTACACTTTTTCTTAATAAGATCAAAAATGATCTGTGCCCAATCCACTTTCTTCTGATTAACCATTGCACACATGACCAGGAATTGATGCCTGGTGATGTAGTCATCGGTAGTGTGCTTGCCCAGTAAGACTTTTCCCACAATATCTGCCAGAAATTTGTATTCGGCAGATAAGTGTTTCTTTAACAACTTATTTGTGTTATCTCCAGCATAACCCATTAAACTCAACATCATCTCATATTCTTCAGAATCAATTTCTAATTATTCTTCTCCATTAACCAATCCAAAAATTTCAGTAAGTACAGCGGGAGATAAAGATACAGAGTTACCCGCAATTGTTCCGATCATAGTGTTCTCCTCTGATGTAGATGTATAAACCCACTCTCTAATTTCAGTTGCAGACAGTTTTATCCTTATTGACATCAGATTTTTCAGTTTTTGTTCCTCCAGAAGTTCCAGTATATGCAGAAATATTGGATCTGAATGTTGAAAGGATTCGAAGTCAACGTAAAAGCCCGTGTCAAACTTCATTCCGGTTAGGGCACCTGCTGGAATAGCCATTGGAATCACCTGCAAGAGAGACAAACGACGATCAAGTGCAAGAGAACAGAAAGTGCGGGACGAAGGTCGAAGAAAAACTTAGATATAAGGTTTTCCAGAATATGAATCGACAAACTCCGTTCCACAAAAATTAAGAAATTCTTCCACCTGGGATCGACGAAATAATTAATAGTCAAATAATTCGTCGAAATCTGTCTGAAGATTTGAAGACATTTCGTCGAGCTCCGTTCGACGAAAGTTTTCTGAAGTGAATTCGTCGATTTCCGTTCGACGAAAACAACTTCACTCATAGAGAGTTCGTCGTCCTGCATTCGACGAATATCTCACAAAGTTTCCATAGTTCGTCGAGCTCCATTTGACGAACTTTGGCAAATTTATCGAGTGCAGACTTAAACTAAACCAAGTATTCTCCATTGATCATTCCCAGCTGATTTATAAAGAAGAGATGATTTCTCGCATCCAGAGGTTTGGTGAATATATCAGCCCTTTGTAAATTAGTGTAGATATAGATAAGCTTAATTTTGTTTTTGTCTACACACTCTCTTATGAAATGATGCCTAATGTCTATATGCTTTGTCCTACTGTGATGGACTGGATTCTGTGCTATGGCTATAACACTTGTGTTATCACAAAGTAGAGTTGAATTATTTAAGTTGATACCATAGTCTAGTAATTGATTTTGTATCCACAGCATCTGGGAACAACAGCTATCTGCTGCAATGTATTCTGCCTCAGCAGTTGAGGTAGATACAGATGACTGTTTATTACAAAACCAGGATACTAATCTCATACCCAGGAACTGACAAGTTCCTGAAGTACCTTTTTTATCCACCCTGCATACAGCAAAATCAGCATCTGAGTATCCAGTTAATTCAAATTCTGATTCTGTGGGATACCATAGGCCTAGACTAGGACAACCCTTTATATATCTCAAAATTCTTTTTAGGAAAATAAGGTGAGATTCATTTGGGTTCACCTGGAACCTAGCACAAAGGCATGTGGCAAACATGATATCAGGTCTGCTTGCTGTAAGGTATAACAGGGATCCAACAATGGCCCTATATAGTTTTTGATCCACAGGTTTCTTATGTGCATCTGAATCAATTACAGCATTTGTAGCCATAGGTGTCTTCTTTGCTGAGACATCAGCCATCCCAAACTTTTTGATAAGCTCTTTAGCATACTTAGCTTGGGAGATGAAGATGCCATCAAGGAGCTGCTTCACTTGGAGACCAAGGAAGTAGGAAAGCTCACTCATGCTACTCATTTCAAATTTAGAATGCATGAGATCAGAGAATCTCTTGCACAATTTTGAATCAGTACACCCAAATATTATGTCATCCACATATATTTGTACTAACAGTATTTGATCCTTATGATGTCTAGTGAAAAGTGTTCTATCTATAATGCCTCTAATGAATTTATGCTCTAACAGAAAGCTGGCTAGAGTCTCATACCACGCTATTGGAGCTTGCTTTAGACCATAGAGAGCTTTATGCAATTTGTAAACATAAGATGGATGAGTTGGAGAAACAAAACCTGGAGGTTGTTCAACATACACCTCTTCCTTGAGTACTCCATTCAAGAATGCACTTTTCACATCCATTTGATATACCTTGAATCTCTTGTAAGCTGCATAGATAAGGAATATTCTGATTGCTTCCAATCTTGTAACAGGTGCAAAGGTCTAGTCATAATCTATTCCTTCTTCTTGCCTATATCCTTGTGCAACAAGCCTGGCTTTATTCCTCACTATTACTCCTTGTGCATCCAGCTTATTTTTGTAGACCCATTTGGTTCCAATGACTGGGTAGTATTGAGGCCTTAGAACCAAATCCCAAATTCTACATCTCTCAAATAGATTTAATTCCTCCTGCATTTCAATGATCCGGTGGGGATCTTATTCTGCATCATGGATGGATAAAGGTTCAATCTGAGAGAGAAAACAGACATGCATCAAATCTTGGTTGAGTTGATGCCTTGTCTATACACCTGCTGATATGTATCCAATAACTTGAGATTTGGGGCGATCTCTAAGTGTGATAAGATCAGCTGGTGGAGTTGGTTCTGCAACAACATTTGAAATTAATTCCTCCTGTGGAATTATGTTTGCTGTTGGGGGAATATCACTCCCTTCAATGCCTTCATCTTCACTTTCTTCAATGACTTGTGGAGAAGGATGAGTTGGAACCTCTTGGGTAAGGTTTAGTCCATCCAAACTCTCACACAAGTGATGTACCTACAAGTTGCTTCTGGTAGAAATTTCTTTCTCCTTGCAAGACACATTAGCTTCATCAAAAGTAACATGGATAGACTCCTCAATTTTTAAAGTTGATTTGTTATAAACCCTATAGGCATTGCTTACTTGGGAATATCCTAGAAAAATTCCCTCTTCAGCCTTTGCCTCAAACTTTCTAATATATCTTTTGTTATTTGTGTGAATATAACATATACAACCAAAGACTTTAAAATAGTTTATTTTAGGTTTCTTCCCTTTTAGTAATTCATAGGAAGTCCTATTCATTAGCTTATGTATCAGGCTTCTGTTCAGGACATAGTTTGTAGTGTTCACAGGCTCTGCCCAAAAGGATAGTGACATGTAAGGATCTGCAAGTAATGTACCTTCAGCTTCAATGAGTGTCCTATTTTTCCTTTTAGCTACCCTATTTTGTTAAGAAGTTCTAGGAGCTGAGAAGCAATGCTTGATACCTTCCTTCTCATAGAACTCATGCATAAGAAGATACTCAAACTCTGTTCCATGATCACTTCTGATCAATGCAACATGAGTAGAGAACTCAATCTGTATGGTCCTGAGAAAATCTGTAAGAACCTTGAAGGTATCTGACTTAGATCTCAGAAAGGATACCCAAGTGAACCTGGAGAAGTCATCTACAATAACCAAAGTGTAGGATTTCCCTCCTAGGCTTTGTACAACAATGAGTCCAAATAGATCCATGTGTAGCAAATACAAAATCCTAGGTTAATCACTTTTATTAATGGATTTGAAACTAGATTTAGTTTGCTTGCCTAATTGACAAGCCCTGCAAAGGCCTTCTTATTATAGGGACCAGAAGGTAAACCTCTAACAAGGTTGTCTTTTGATAGCCTAGCAATGTTTTTCAGGTTTACATGACCTAGTCTTTTATGCCATAAATCATTTTGGTTACTAATTAAGTTAAGTAAACAGATATCAGAATTGACAGATAGAAAATCAACTAAATATATATTGCCTTATTTATTCCCAATTAAAACTGTTTGGTTTTCTTTATTAGAGATAATACATGAAGATGAACTAAAATGTACCTAATAACCTTCATCACATAATTGACTTATGGAGATGAGGTTATGCTTCAGTCCTTGGACATATGTCACTTTCTTGAATGTGACACTCCAATCTCACTTCTCCAAAACCTTCTGACTGACCACATTTGGAGTCACCAAAGATGATCTTTGGCCCTAACTTGGACTTATAAATGAATAGATTGTCATTGCTGCCTATCATATGTTTGGAGTACCCACTGTCCAGGTACCAAGGTTGATTCACACTTGGACAACTCTTCTCCTGTAATGAAAAACAGTTAAATATTCTTGACCCAGGTTACCTTGGGTCCTTTGTTTTCCTGGTATGAAAAGCTGGAAATAACAAAATATTCTGGTTGGGATTTATATCCTAGAGGGTGATATCTCCTAGGTGATATGGCCCAATCAGCTAGTGGATTAAAGGCTTTCCTGGAATTATTTAAGTTTCTCTTATAATTAAAGTTTTGGTTAAGTCTTTCTAGGTTCGACGAATTTTTGTGAGTTTGTCGACCAGAGTTCGACGAATAGGGTTGAGATCGTCGATCTCTTCCCAGAGAATGAATATATTCATTTTCTGTGCCCCTTGTTCGTCGACCTCTGCTCGACGAACCATACAGAGTTCATCGATCGCTGTTATACAAATAACTATAACTATAGTTTGCATTCAGAGTTCGTCGATCTGGGTTCGACGAACTGGCTAGATTTCATCAGTCTAAGTTTGACGAATTCTGCTGAACCTTGTTACCTATGGTTTTCTGGTTGTTGGTTTTCTGAACTATTGATTTAGAAATATTTTCTGTTATTTTTTTATTGATTACGTTTTCTTTTCCCTTAGCAGTGACAAATTTTATGGGGGTTGTTAAGATGTTCTTCCTGAGAATGGGGGGCAAATCTGATGAAGCACCCAAGCCTAGCTTGCCATTAAGTCTGGCATTCACAGTTTTTGTGATGTCCATCGGCTTCAGGCTTCTTCCATTAAGTGTTTCCTCAAGTTGTTTAGCCTCACAAAGCTCAATTTTAACAATGTTATTTGCTCATTAGCTAAGCATAATTCATCTTTTAACCTATTATTTTCAGAGTTAATGTTTTCTAAATTTCCTAATTTTTCCCTAAGGATCTTAATCTCTTTTTATGAATTTATTAAATCTATACATATTGATTTAAATTCAATTTTAAAAGAATCTGAAGTGTAATCAAAAGTAGATAGTACCTTATCAGCTTCTGAATCTGAAGCTTCTTCATTGTATGATTCCTCTTCTTCTGAATTGCTCCTAGAGGCATCAATTGCCATGAGGCAAACCTCCTTAGCCCTTGCTTCTTCCTCATCTTCTCTGGAGCTTGAAGATGTTGATTCATCTTCAGTTTCACTCTAGGTTTCAGCCACAAAACCCTTTTCCTTCCTCTTGTATTTGTTGGAAGAAGGTTTGCTGGTGTGCTGTTTCCTGGTGTCTTTCTCTCTTCTCTTCTCTTTCTTCTGGTTCTCTGGACACTCAGAGAGGAAGTGCCCAGGTTTCCTGCACTCAAAACACACCACTTCTTTAGTTGGTGTTTTATCATACCTGGGTTTGTCATCTTGCCTAGATGACTTTCTTCTGAAGTCCTTTCTTGCCATCTTGTAGAATATTCTGGCAAATAGACTCATGAGATCTTCATTTGATGTTGATGTCTCTATCTCCTCAGCAGCCTTGAAAGCTATACTTTGCTCTTTTCTGGCTGGTGGAGGTGTCCTTTGCTCTGCTGCCTCCTTAGACTTGATCAGTTGTTCATAAGACTTTAACTTGCCCAATAGAGATTTTGTAGATATCTCATTTAGGCTTCTGGCATCCTTGATGGGCCAGATCCTTGAATCCCATGAGCTTGGGAAGCACATCAGGATCTTGCCATTCACCTCTGTGAGGGTGATGTCCTTGTCCAAGGTTTTTAGCTCATTGATGATTGAGCTTAACCTGTTATACATATCAGCTACTGATTCAGCTTCTTCTTTCTTGAAGTTCTCATATAAGGATATGAGGTTGGATATCCTATCCTTTCTCTCATCAACTAAACCAGCCACCATCTGATTTAGTGAATCCCAGATTATATTGGCTGAGGTGCATTCAACCACCTTCTGAAAAATATCATCTAACATAGTCTGCGCCAGTATGTTCATAGCCTTGGCATCAACTATCTTTGCCTTCTTCTGGGATTCAGTCCACTCAGGTGGTGGAACTGCAGTAGTGCTTGTAGATGTTGCAGAAGTTGAAGCTTGAGAGGGACCTGTCAAAATAGAGTTGTATATATCCTCATCAATAGAATTCATGTATAATTTAATTCTTTCCTTCCAGATGGCAAACCTGTTTAGGTTGCAAACTGGAGGTCTGGTGCTTTCATAGTCCTTGTTTTGTGCTATAGCTGTGTATATAAATCTAATATGGAAATAAAAAAAAATTTAGATCTAACAAAGGATCTTTGGTTCAAGGGTTTGCTTGTACAACCAAAAGAACCTGCTCTGATACCAATTGAAAGTGAGCAGTTAGATCAGGTATACTCTATAGGGGGGGGGGTGTGTGAATAAAGTATTTAGAGTTTTATAAAATTCTCTGCTGGATAATGCAGATTAGTCTAAGTGTAGTAGTAAATAAATCAAAATATAAAAGCACAGAAACTAACTACCACAGCCACAACATGAAAACAAAAGAAAGAGGGCAACCAGACGACACATGAAATTTATAGTTGTTCCCCAACCTGGGTACATCCACTCTTCTACCACCCTGGTAGGAATCCACTCAGGTTTTTGATCAGGTGTCTAACACCAATGAGCTTTTGATTAGGTGCTCAAAAACTAAATCCCCAAGTCTTTTGATCAGGTGACTTGTAACTAGGAATCACTTTTGAAGGGAGATGACAACCCTTTACACAGTGGGGGTGAGAGAGTTGATTATGTCTTCTCTGTTAACAATCAGAGAGAAGACTTATGGATTATTGATGGTAGCAAATAGCTCCCCCTAAGATATTGAATGGTTTAGGGAAATATGGAAGCCTTGCTGCAGGGTGATAGTCCTTCAAGCTTTTAGCCTTTATCTGCAAGATCTTCTTGACAGATTTGATAGTTGTTGTCCTTGGAAGTTCTGGAGTGTTGAAGTAAGAAGACTCTTGATTTTGTATGATTGTTGTTCTTCTTCTGAGAGCAGATCTTCTTTTTGTATCAGAGCTTTTGTGAAAGGAGCAGAGAAGCTGTTGAAGACAGACTGACTGAAAATCTCTATGTTTATGTATGGTGTGTCTCTGTAATTGCTCTGGTACTCTGATTGTTCTTACTTGCTTGCTATCAGGAAAGAGAGAAAAATCTCTTTTATATTTCCTGAGGGAATTTCCTTTCGAAATTTGAATCCTTCTGCGACAATTAATGCTGACGGTCCTTAAAAATAAACTGCATTGATTTCTTTCCCCAACTGTCTTTTGGAAAAATGGAAAACAATAATTCTGATGAAAGCCATGATTAATGTACCGTCCAACGGTAATATTCAGAAAATATTTTATCATTAATCATTCAGAAATTATTGCCATAGACTAAGGACAGAAGGAATAAATGCTAATTCTAGAATCGTCGAACTGATGACAGAATTCGTCGAGCTGATAACTATGTTCGTCAACTGGAGTTCAGCAACTATTAAGGACTTAGAATATTCACAGTTGTATCTGAAATGAAAGTTAAAGTCTCCAGAATTCGTCGACCTAAGATTTGATTTTGTCGAGCTGAGTTTCTGAACATGTCAAATATTCTGTGTGTCGACACAATTACTCTTGGTGTCGACACATGTCTTGTCGACTGATATCCTGTGTGTCGACACAAATCTTCTGTGTAGTGTCAACACAACCTTTCCAAAGTGTCGGCTGATGATCTGTGTGTCGACACAAGTGCTTCTAGTGACGACTCAGTTGGTGTCAACATATACTCTGAGTGTCGACACAAGTCTTCTGGTTCTAAGTTGTTGAAGTAGATAATCTAGAATTCATCGGGCAGAGAACTAAGTTCGTCGACCTGAGAATGAAGTTTGTCGAGCTGATAACTTGTTGACAGAACTTCTGGGGAATGTGTCGACATAAATCCTGGGTGTCGACACAATTACTTCTTGTCTCGACATAGCTGTTGTGTTGACAGAAATCTGGAGTGTGTCGACATAAATCCTGTGTGTTGACACAGTTGATGTTGGTGTCGACAGATATTCTTGCTTCTGGTGTCGACACAACCTTGCTGAAGTGTTGAAGTGTAGTGTCCAAAGTTCGTCGACCTGAGCACCAAGTTCGTCGACCAAAGTCTGATTCTAAGGACTTAAAATATCTTGATGTTTTCTGAACTTGAAGTGTTGTTGTAGCGTCCAAGTTTTCGTCGATCAGAGAATGTAGTTCGTCGAACTCAGCTCAGAAAATTAACTCTGAGATCATCGAACTGAGCACGGCAATCGTCAACCTGAGTTCGACGAACGTCGAACTCACTTTACAGAGTCTTGATATCTTCTAAGTCTTGAGTCTCAAACAGTCTTGTTGATAGCTGGTCCATGTGATGTTGACTCTAAGGACTTGGTCTAGACTCTAGGACACAACTATGACCCTGGCTATACATTGTGGGTCATACGATCCTAACTTAGTGAACATAGCCCAAATCTTACTAGGGATCCAACAGAGACTATGTGTCTTCTACCATTCTGCTAACGGATTATTGGTCTCAATTCTCCTTAAAGCAGTCCTACCGGTTTGAGTAATCCTTGATAGGGACCGTAAGGCCACCTGAGTTTATGGCTTAGGTAGCCATGCTCGTGTTTTACTCCTCCTTTATTCTCTTTAGGTATCTCCTTATTTTAACCAAGTTCATACCAGAGGTCTATTTCAGACTAGGGCATACTATATGTTATCGTGATTAGTCATGTCTCCTAGTGGGTTGAGTCTAACACTTGGACTAGAGAATTATAAGATGGGATCTTCGCAGCCGGAGGTGCTCCCTGCTGGGGGCAGGGTTTGCCGCAGGCTACAAGGAAGAATTCCAATTGTTAGCTAGCGTACAAATGGAATGAATGGAAGGAGAAAAATGGACTTCTACATGTGATTTACCTTATGGGCACAGCACTGCTTCCGCTGCTAGTTTGTACGCAAACTAAGCTCACGCGGGGGTGGCCTAAGGTTTTTGTGGACCACTTCCCTTTCGATCGAGGTTTGCTCTGATACCACTTGAAAGACCCCCCCCCCCACCTTTTTCTTTTTAAAACCCCGGGCTCTTATGCCCAGAACCGCCGTTTTGCGGTGGCCCCGACTCTCGGGAAGCCCGCCACTACAAAACACCGATTCTGCCAGCCTTTTCGATCAAAAAAAGAGAGCAGTAAAATATAGTTTCGGATAAAACTAAGTCCACATCACATATATTAAATGTAAATGAAATCACATCGAGTCCATAAAATAATATAGAGTACTGAAAGGTAACAAAATAGAAATATAAACGGGCTTAAGCCTGGTACATCAGATCCTCTCTACAATCTCTCGTGGAAGCTATAAAAAGACTATCACTCACGGAGATGGTCACTAGTGCTCCAGTACTAGACTGACCCACCTCCATGCGCACTGTACTCCGCTGGTGCTGGTCCCTGTCTCCAATCTGGAGCCCCTGTAATGTTGTGGTCCGAAAACCATTAGTCATAAAGACTAAGCCCTATCATCCCCTACCCCTCCCCCATGGCTCCTAGGCACCGAGCGAGAAGGAGGAAAGGGAAGCTACAAAGGTGGAGAGTACAAAGTGGCAGGTGACAGTGGAACTAGTCTAGCAGTTCTATAATAGTATGCAGTAAGGTAAGCAAGTAAATTAAGCAAGCAGAGTAAGCAAGTAGAGTAAGCATCACATGTACAAAACGATAAGATAGGAAATAAGTAACCTAAACTTATATGAATTCTCATACAAACATATAAGTTAAGGGGTCTTCTGCAAGGCTCCCACAATATAAAAAGTCTCATACCAATTTATACGTTGGGGTGTTGGTTGTATGCAAGTATGCTATGCCATGATTCATGCAAGTGCAACCCACGCACACGACTCTATGCGCACAGACCTTTAGTTCCCCCTATTTGGGCAGCTAGCTACACTCCCAGGAACCCCCATAGTGGCAAACAGAAATAGTGGGTCGGGCCCCCCACTCCTAGGCGGGTATCCACACTACCGGGCCTAGCCCTCCCGTACGCCCCTAGAAGAACACAACCTAGAGTATCCGCGTACTAATGCTGGCCATATCCACCAGACTTTCTTTGGCTAAGTGTCCCACACCGTCGAGTCAACGTATCGACGTCAGTGTGAATGACCGTCCGATACCGAAGACCCACCACTTTATTTTGTATCCAAAACCTTTTGAGCCACTGGCTCCCCGGACTATCCATCCGTGCATCTACCTTCCGAACAAACCGTCCTGATGGTAATCAAAACAACCCAATCAACCTCCCGAGCGGCAGGGGTGTGTGAATGTGTAAGCCTAGTTATACTAGTTGCTCTTGAAATGTTTTATTTTTACTGTTTAGGTTAGCCTAGGACTACCCAAGGTATTCCCCGTGAAGGGCTCTCGAAGGCACTAGGAACTACGATGGGATTACACCCAAAGCACCCTTTCGCAAGGCACTTACTATTATTGGTTGCTATCATATTTCCCAAACCCTTACTTGTTGTACTGGATCTAACCATAGAATATTTGACACTTCCTCCCCACGGGAAAGACGATCTTTTGTCGATCCCGAGCATCACCTAACACTAGCCAAACCAACACTCTACTCATCCTATCTTCCAATGGTGAACTTATTTTTAATTATCCAATCCAGCAAACATCTAACACCAACTCAAGTGCCCCGATTCATACTCCAAAATAATTTTTGCAGTTTTACTAAGTGCAGACCAACCTAAGCTATATGCCGTGTAAAAGGAGAGGTACTTAAAATATTCATCCAGTAACCATATAATAATTAATGGAGGGCTGTCATGACCGTTTTAGCCTAAATCCAGAATTTCATAATTTTCCTATTTTATTTGGTAATTTATTTAATTATTCTGGTAATCCAAAAACCCCAAGTTTGATCATGATGTACCAACATCAGACAAGTAATTGCTCCACAAAATTTATGATAAATATAATATGAATATTTAACATAAAATCCAAAGTTCCTCAACTTTTCAACAAGATTTAATCCCCTAATTAATTAATTCAATAAAAATATAATAAATGCAAATAAATGGAGAAGTGCCTTAAATATTATCCAAAAATTACACACAATTTACCAAGGCTATAGTATGATCTTAAATCCTCACTGTCCAAGTTTCATAACATTTTAAGTTAGTTTAATCATGATTTTATCAAAATCATCCTTAGCGGAAATATAAGGATTATAACTACAAGTACTGGCTAATGTCTTCCAAACACCGTATAATAATTTTCAGAGGCTCCTACGGACCCTAAGACTACTCTACCTATGTTTCATCACTGTTCAACAAGTTTTAGTAACATATTTTATCTCTACAATTTTGTGCCCTAAACTAGGGTTAGGGTTTAGAGGGGTCTACCCATTCCCAAATACCATAATATTTTAGCAGAGGGCTTTAGGTAACCTAGCATCCTCCCTATCACATTTCAAGCTAAATTAGGGTAATTTGACCTCATTCCCTTCACAAGGCATAAAAGTCCTTCCTTAGGGTTTGACCTTAAGTCCTAAGGCAAATTCACTCCAATCTACCCCATTTTCCAGGAGTGGGTGATAGAAGTCATGCCAAGTCAGTGGCCCCAAGTTCACCCTCTATTGAGGTGAGATGGCCACTAAAAACCTAAATTGCCCATTTGACCAAAATGCCCCTATTACGACAAGGCTATGGTTTGCTTGTTTTTTACTCAAACCATCTCCAAATGAGGTGAAATCTTAACCAGGATTTATAATGGCCCTAGGGTCCTCTGACCAGAATTTGAATGAGGTTGGATGTTATTTGGACCCTAAGTTAAATTACACTAGTAAAATCAAATAATTTCCAAAACTATAGGAAAAGTGTCCCCAAAAATTCACAACTTTAGGCAGGGCCTAGATATGGTCTAGGGTGAGTCCCTGTCCAAATTTTAAGTCATTTGGACCAGAGATGAGTTATGGGCACCTATTTTAATGTCTGCCTTGTATTAGGTATATGCCCCACCAAAATGAGTGCCCTAGTCAAACCCTGCACCCATATTAGTTCAAACCAATTTTGTCTTGAAGTTGACCCTTTGGGATAAAAATTGCATGGTGACCACTTCCTCTGGATTAGCCTCTATGTATTTTTAATAATTAAAAACATTAAATGCAAAAAGTGTGACAAAAATGAAATTAATATACACCTATCCTATAGTTTAATATTAGGCCAACACGAATCTTGGCGCACTTTTGGACGACATCCCGTCATCGTCCCCGCGCGCCAACGGTCTGGATTCATCCTTCCTGGAGCACTTTCTACACGATGCCGCCGGCCATCCGGCGACCTCCTTGGTCGGCCAACGCCACCACCACCTCCGTTGAGGTGGTGGCTAGCGCCAGGCGGCGGCACAGCCGCCGGCGAGGCCTATTCCGGCGATCCCGAGAGTTCATTTTTCACAGAAAAATCATGAAAATGCAAGTTTCAATGGGGCTCAATTGAGCCCGATTTTCATTCTAAAATATCCCTACGATCTATCCACAGTGAGAGAGGAAGGAGAGGACCTTGCTTGCGGCCTGGAGACGTGTTGATCGCCGGGAAGCCATGGTGGTGGCGGCGCCGCTCGGGTTTCTGCATCTACACAGGGAAGTGGCTCTAAATCGTCGGGGTGAGAGTGGAAGTGACTCCTTGGAGCCCACTGAATCTTTTAAAATCATCAGATGGGGAAGGGGGGGGGGGGTCATGGCATCAATGCCATTAATGGCCATGAATGGCTAGGCTCGGCCATGGTGATGGGGGGTGGGGGTGAATCTGCCGTGGGGTGGCCAGGAAACGGCCGGAAACTTCTCCTCTCCTCTAGAGGAGTTGAATCCAGCCACCAAAGGTGGCTCTTGGCCTCCCCATGCATGAATGGCCTTCTCCTTCTCCTTTCTCTCTCCTCCATTAAAGGGAAAATGGAGTTTTCTCTCTCCTAGTCATCAAGGCCGAATTTTGGTGTCCCCTCCAGCCTATTGGCAGCCCACTAACTCATAATAATAATAAAAATGAGGTTAGCCCAAGTGGGGGAAATGGGTTGAGCTTGGGTTAGCCCATTTAGGCTAATTTGACCTAACACTTGAATAGAGTTGACCTTGGTCAACATGACCATTTGGGTTGACCACAATGGGTCCTTAGTGACTCATTGGACTCCCTTAGGGCTTGGAAAGGTCTAGGTATGGTCAATTGGGCATATTAGAGGACAATTGCCCTTAGTTAGGGCACCTTGCCCAATTTAGGGCTATGGTGGATTTGGGTCAATCTAACAAATTTGGGTTGACCCCAATGGATCCTTATGGCTATAATGGACCCCCTAATAGGTTAGGGATGTTGTGGTGGGGTCATGGATTCATGGTGAAGCCCCATGATCATCCTAAACTATTGTTTAGAATTCTACTATTTGTAGACTATGGTGATTTCCAACTTCATGCCTAAGCTCACTTGGTCTTCTTGGGCTTGCTAGGGTTTTGTCACGACCTAGTCATGAAAAAACCACTCTTAGGGGTCTAGTTGGAAATGGGATATTACAAATCCCAATAAACAAAAATAAAAATTTCGTCTTCGAAATTCAGGTTAGGCTGCGGGGTTTCTACTGAGAGTAACTGAATGTAACATCCCATAGGAAGTTGAACGTATACTTTACCCGGAGAGATCCGGGTACCTCTGCAGCATCATATCCGGTGGCTCCCAAGTATGCTCCTCGTTCCCATGATTCCACTACAGGACCTTGACCAGCGGGACCTTCTTGCGCCGTAAGACCCGCAACGTTGTATCATCTATCCTGACCGACTCACAACAGACTGATTGATCAAAAGCTGTCGAGCCATCTATACCAAGAACCTACTGTTCCGTCTGTAGTAGAGCCTTCCTAAGAGAGGATATGTGGAAGACGTCGTGCAAAACTGCTAACTCCGGCGGTAGCTCTAGTCTGTAAGCCAATGGGCCGATCCGCTCCAGGATCCTGTAACGCCCCATATTCCTTGGACTGAGCTTCTTCCGCCCGCCTACCTGCGAGACTTCATGCACCAGACGTATCTTCAGGAATACACAGTCTCCATCTTGAAACTCTACTTGGCAATGTCGCGCATCGTAATATTTGGCCAGTCTGCCCTAGGCCTCCAACATCCAATCTTAAAACAGTGACACTTAGGTATCTGTGTTCTCCATATATTCCGAGCCGAGTGCCTTTGAATCCTCATCCTAGGTCCATGACAGTGGAATCCTGCACCTCCTTACGAGGGTGGAGAGTTGTATTGAATGTCGACCGAGAGCCCAGATAAGCCTGGACTGATCTTCTCTCCTTGGACGTACACTATCCATACTGATTCGACACGACCTTCTTGAGCACACCATAATAACGAACAACTACTCACAAAACTTATGAAACACCCATGGGAGTTTTTCTTTGGGTCAGGGTGACCTTGGATATCTCAGTCAGTCTATCATTGATGTTCCAATTATAATTATGCCCGGAGTGCGGATGAGGAATCATGTTTATGAAAATCCCTAATTATATCCTCGAACTTCCACACTAACTCGGGCAGTGACTGTAATAGTTCCCCAAAAGTTCTTGCACTTAACCTTCATCGGGCGACGGACCTCACCGTGCATCACAAAATCCATGATGCCCTTCTTCACAAAATCCATGAGCCCTTCTTCACTCCGTTGAGGTGGTGGCTAGTGCCAAGCGGCGGCATAGCCGCCGGAGAGGCCTATTCCGGAGATCTCGAGAGTTCATTTTTCACGGAAAAATCATGAAAATGCAAGTTTCAATCGAGCTCAATTGAGCCCGATTTTCATTCTAAAAGATCCCTACGATCTATCCATAGTGAGAGAGGAAAGGGAGGACCTTGCTTGCGGCCTGGAGACATGTTGATCGCCGGGAAGCTTCGGTGGTGGCGGCGCCGCTCGAGTTTCTGCAACTATACAGAGAAGTGGCTCTAAATCGTCGGGGTGAGAGTGGAAGCGACTCCTTGGAGCCCACTGAAGATTTTAAAATCATCAGATGGGGAAGGGGGGGGGGGTGTCATGGCATCAATGCCATTAATGGCCATGAATGGCTATGCTCGGCCATGGTGATGGGGGGGGGGGTGAATCTGCCTTGAGGTGGCCAGGAAACGGATGGAAACTTCTCCTCTCCTCCAAAGGAGTTGAATCCAGCCACCAAAGGTGGCCCTTGGCCTCCCCATGCATGAATGGCCTTCTCCTTCTCCTTTCTCTCTCCTCCATTAAGCGGAAAATGGAGTTTTCTCTCTCCTGGTCATCAAAGCCGAATTTGGGTGTCTCCTCCAGCCTATTGGCAGCCCACTAACTCATAATAATAATAAAAATGAGGTTAGTCCGAGTGGGGGAAATGGGTTGAGCTTGGGTTAGCCCATTTAGGCTAATTTGACCTAACACTAGAATAGATTTGGCCTTGGTCAACATGACCATTTGGGTTGACCACAATGGGTCCTTAGTGACTCATTGGACTCCCTTAGGGCTTGGAAAGGTCTAGGTATAGTCAATTGGGCATATTAGAGGACAATTGCCCTTAGTTAGGGCACCTTGCCCAATTTATGGCTATGGTGGACTTGGGTCAATCTAACCAATTTGGGTTGAACCCAATGGATCCTTCTGCCTCTAATAGACCCCCTAATAGGTTATGGATGTTGTGGTGGGGTCATTGAGTCATGGTGAAGCCCTATGGTCATCCTAAACTATTGTTTAGAATTCTACTATTTGTAGACCATGGTGATTTCCAACTTTATGCCTAAGATCACTTGGTCTTCTTGGGCTTCCTAGGGTTTTGTCATGACCTAGTCATGACAAAACCACTCTTAGGGGTATAGTTGGAAATGAGATGTTACATAAGTTGAGGATCAGCTCAGCAGAATAGTAACTCATCGTATAAGAGTTCCCATACAAACTTATATGATAAGGATCTTGTGTATGTAATGTAATGTAATGATATGAATGTAATGCAATGACTCACCCATGATCACGCACATGCAACTGCTATATCGACACAGACTTGTAGTTCCCACTTTTCGAGCAGGTAGCTAACCTCTCAGGCATCAACCGTCGTGGCCAGGCGGCGACAGTGGAGCGGGCATCTCAACTACTAGGCGGGCATCCACACTATCAAGCCTAGGCCTCCAAACACCTCAATGCTGAGAACACAACAACGGAGCTCACATGCGTACTATGGCTCAGCGGGAGTCTCAGGTAGATGTGCACCGAGAACCAAGCCCTGAACTGGCCTATGTTGTGATTCAGAAGGAGCATCGGAAAAAGCACGAGGACCAAGCCCAACTGTCTACATGGCATGGAAGGAGCCCCGGGAATGAGCATCGAGGACCAAGCCCAACCGCCCAAAGTCTAACTGTCAACTCCCGTCGGTGTGATGACTAGCGAGCCCGTAGACCTGCCACACTATCCTTAACCTAGGATTACGACACCCCGTGTCGACTCACACCGCATGCACTTTCACAACATCATGGCATGGAAAGTGCCTCGGGAACGAAGACCGAGGACCAAGCCCAACCTTCCACTTTGTACGGAAGGAGCCCCAGGAATGAGCACCGAGGACCAAGCCCAACCGTCTGCTTATGTCTCTTCTCAACATTACAAACCAGTGCAGTCAAACCCCGCACTTACACCCTTTCACAACCCCGTGCCCCAGGGTAATTATGGGTTCATTATCAGTGTAAGGGTACCTCACACATCCATCATCTAAAGGCCATAACTATTTGCTCATAACAGTCACTACCAATTATATACATCATGTTAAAGCCAAACTCATCATTATTCAACACGTCACCACTATCAAATACGTCCTCAATATTTCACCTATTTAAATCATTCCCACAATGCCAACTCATCAATCCATTCGTTCTCTAACCTCCACCACACTACCTCGATCAAGTACATTTTCCACATAATTTGTTCATTAGGGATCTTCCCAACAAATGTTATTAACATAATTTATCACAACCACCTTAGTATTACATTTCAACAAAACATTAACATTACTGTACTACGATCTCTCTACCACACCCAAAGCCGATACAAAACAAACACAAAAATTACTTGAGCAGGAATGACTAGTGTACAATAATTTCAAACGGGATTCCCAAGGATACAAGAATCCGGTGAAGACGTTTAACCCCTCGTTGGAAAGGTATTTCCAAGGGCTGCGAATTTCGTGTTTAGTCGAGAGCCCAGATCTGGCCGCATCGTGTCAGAAAACGGCCTCGAAGGTTGCTGCGCGCAGAAAACTGATTTCTGCGCGCATCTTAAAGTAGGTCGGACGCCATCAGTTTGTCTTCTTCCTTCAACCAAACTTTCAAATAACCTCCAGAATTTCTCCTCCCTTATTCACCCTCATAAGGCCACTTCTCTTCACGAAACCAGTCCACAAACTGCATTCAAAGTGAGGGAAAGGTTGAAGACTTTAATTCCTATGACACAAGTCCTAGCATGGCCTTTTCTTAGAAACCTTCTTCTCACAAATCAAGACTCTTTTGAGTCGATATCTCTCCTAGAAATAACTAAAGATCTAGCACCAAGGGAGAGGGTAGGATAGTGTGGCCGGTTTACGGGCTCGCTAGTAGTCACACCGACGGGAGTTGATAGTTAGACCTTGGGCGGTTGGGCTTGGTCCTCGGCATTCATTCCCAGGGCTCCTTTCGTGCCAAGTGGATGGTTGGGCTTGGTCCTCGTGCTTTTTACGAGGCTCCTTCTGGGTCACAATATGGGCCAGTTCGGGGCTTGGTTCTCGGTGCACATCTACCCGAGACTGCCGCTGAGCCGTAGTACGCATGGGAGCTCCGTTGTTGTGTTCATAGCGTTGAGGCGTACAGAGGCCTAGGCTTGGTAGTTGGATGCCCGCCTAGTATTGGAGTAGCCCGCTCGACTATCACCGCCTGGCCACTACAGTTGATGTGTAACACCGCAAAGACCACTTTGGGTTTCAGGTTGGGTGACACGGCCTGGGACACGGGAGTGTCCTAGGGCGTGTCATGCTCAGGTTGAGCAGCTGGGTGTGTGGTCGACGAATTTTGGTCGACGATCATCGATGGCAGAGTACACGGCCTGTGACACGGGCGTGTCACAGGGCGTGTCCCTTACAGGTTTCAGGCGGGACTACGTGTGCTGCTAGACATGGGTGTGTCCTAGGGTACAAGGCATGGGACACGGGCGTGTCCCATGGCCGTGTCCTGCTCGGGTGAAGTGGAGATTGTGCTGTGTGAATTACACGGCTATTGGACACGGGCGTGTCGGGCATGACACATGCGTGTAGGGTATGACATGGGCGTGTCACATGACTGTGTACTTGTTGGATTTGAGTCAGTTGCCTACCGCTTAAGTGACACGGCCTGTGACACGGGCGTGTCACAGGTTGTGTCAGGCCGTGTTCAGCCTATTTTTGGGCAAATCAGAGCCGTTCGTTTCCCTTATCCTGGAGCCAAGTGTCCAAGCAATTTCCCTGTGGATATAAGGCCGAGAATGAGGAGTTATTCCCTCATTTTCATTCTTCTTCTTCTAACATTCCAAGAGAGAGAGAAAGAGAGAGGGAGAGCTAGGGAAGGAAAGGAGGAAGGAGAAAACCAGGTGCTGAAGGAGCTGTGGAGTACAGATTCAAGATCCAAGAGCGGATTCGTGAAGGCAAAGCCGAGGCGGTGACTTCCATCCGGCTACTTCATGGCGTCGAAGCGATCTTCAAGGGTAACGATCTCCTTCTTTGACATCGAAGTCCTTTCTTTATGCATGTGCATGGGATCCTCCACCAAGAGGTGGATATCGCAAGCGATTCCTTGGTTGAGTCTGTATCTAGATCCGGAAGTGTGGAGGACGGCATAGGCATGCTGTGTGAAGCCCATCTAGACGGGTAGTCTGGATTGATGATGATTATGGGTAAATCTGAGAAGACTCCGTGGAATTGATGATATGAAAGGTTTATGCTTTGTTGGATGGATGGATGTATGGATGTGCTTATGAATGTTTGGATGCTTTGAGTAAGCTCCTGGTTGTGATGAGAGATCAATTAGTAGCACGTTTGGGGAGCACGGGATAAACAAGTTCTGCTACACCACTAGGGTGGGTTGATTTGGATAGATGAGGGATCGATTGGTGGCAACGCCTGGGGAGCCGAGTTAAACTTGGCTTGTTGCACCACAGGGGTGGGTCGATCGGAAATAGGTGAAGGGTCGATTGGTGGAGTTCGACGTTATATTTGGCATGCACTGGCTCTCGGAGCAGCAAGCCTATATTGATTGTGGTAGAAAGGAAGTCAAGCTGGGAGCAGGTCGTGAGACGACTTTTACAGGCTTGAAGGGGGTCGAGCAAGACGTTGATGTCTGCTCTTCAGGTGGTGAAGGCGGTTCGTGCCGGTGCAGAAATGTTCTTTACACTAGTTGAGGTTGCAAAGTCAAAGCCCGCATTGGACAATATTTCAGTGGTATTGGAGTACACTAATGTGTTCCCTAGCGATCTTCCTGGAGCCCCGCCGCAATGAAATATAGATTTCACGATAGAGCTAGTACCAGGTGCAAAGCCTGTGTCTCGCTCTCCGTATCGGCTAGCGCCTAAGGAGATGGCGGAGCTGAAGGTTCAACTTCAAGAGTTGTTGGAGCAAGGGTATGTGCGTCTATGTTCTTCGCCTTGTAGCGCACCGGTCCTCTTTGTTAAGAAGAAGGACGGGAGATTGAGACTCTGTATCGATTACCGAGAACTGAACAAGTTGACGGAAAAGAACAAGTACCCAATCCCACGGATCGATGATCTTTTTGATCAGTTGGTCGGGTCGACGGTGTACTCTAAGTTTGATCTCAAGTCTGGTTACTATCAGCTAAGGATAAGGGAGAGTGATATCCCTAAGACCGCGTTCAGTACAAGATACGGGCATTACGAGTTTACGGTCATGCCATTTGGGCTGACGAATGCGCCGTCAGTGTTCATGGATTTGATGAACAGGACCTTCAGAGAGTACTTGGACCATTTTGTGATCATCTTCATCGACGATATTTTGGTGTACTCGCAGAGTGAGGAAGATCACTTCAGGCATCTTCATTTGGTTTTGGAGACGCTAAGGAGGAATCAATTATATGCCAACTTCTCGAAGTGCGAGTTTTGGTTGTCCTCAGTGGCGTTCCTCGGTCATATAGTGAGTGGGGAAGGTATTGTAGTGGATGTAACGCCCCGTATTTTTTCGTTGAATGATTGCATACGCTTGATGGGCGTTACGTTGGCTTTGACCGTTGTTCGAGCATGGTTTTCCCGCGGGCTTGCGAGTGGCTGTTTTGGTAGCCGAGTTGCACGATTCCCCAGCAAGCTGGAGTCCAATTTGTGGACTCGGTGAGACCTCTTAGGGAATGCTTGCACTTTTTCGAGCCCGGGTAAGGTTGCTCAAAACGGGTTGATTGTATGGAAGATGTGTACAAAAAAGAAAAAGGGGTAAAAAGTCCTTAAAGAAAAAATGGTCTACGACGAGAAAGAAACATTTTTCAAAACAGTGAAAAATGGTCAGTTTTTTAGTGACACGGCCTGGGACACGGGCGTGTCCCAGGGCATGTCCAGCTCAGAATGCGGTTTGGCTTTGTGGTCGTTGAACTTCGTTCGACGAAGTTGCGGGAGGAACACGCCCCCCGACACGGGCGTGTCGGGGCGTGACCCAGGGCGTGACCTGGGGCGTGACCTCCTTGACTCGACGAATTTTCTTGCGTCGAGTTGAGCTCGACGAATGGGGTACACACCCCATGACACAGGCGTGTCACGGGCCGTGTCCCGCTATGTCGAGTGTCGAGTGTCGAGTGTCGAGTGTCGAGTGTCGCATGTCAAGTGTCGGGTGTCAAGAGAGGGGACACGACCTGTGACACGGGTGTGTCACAGGGCGTGTCAAGCTTTGTCGAAGTGTCGACACTTTTAGTCGACGAGATGTCGAGACACGGGCTACACGCCCTAGGTCACGGGCGTGACCGATCCGTCATGGGTGTGTACTCGGCCGTGTACCTTGTGGATAAGCTGGAAATTGTTGGTGTCTGCGCCGCTTAAGGTACACGCCCTGTGACCCGGGCGTGTCACAGCGCGTGACTGGGCCGAAAATCGACTTTTTTCAGTTTTTTTTGTGCCGTTCATTTCTCTGATTCTGGATCTAACGGTCCAGCTCTGTTCCGGAGGGAATAAGGCCGAGAAAGAGATTCTTTCTCCTCACTTATCCCTTTCTCCATCTTCTTCTTCATTCTCAAAGAGAAAGCAAGGGAGAAAAGCTAAAGCAAGGCAAGGAAAGAGAGGAGCAGCCGTCGCGGTGTCGTCTCGGTTCAGGCAAGCGGTGTTCTTCACCTTTGCCAATCTTGTTTTCTTGTTCTTTGATTGTACACGTTTAACTATCTTTCCTCTTTCAATTTTACTAGCTTGTTCAATTTTATTAGCCTTGTTTCTCTTGTTTTTGTTTAGTACTCACAAACATGAATCCTCTTGTTCCTTCAAGTCTTACATGCTTGCCGCCTAATTGTCGAATTTTCCCTATGCTCAATTAATTCTTATGCTCATTTGAGTCATGTAGCCTTTCTTGTTCATGTCATAATCATGTTAGACTACGCTTGTTGGTTTGGTTAGCATTGTCCTTTGTGGAGTAAGTAGAAATCCAAACGCTAATAAGTATGACCTAACATGGGTAATGTGTGGTCATGAGTGAGGACGATGAAATGAAACGTGTTTAGCTTGGGTTATGGTGAGTTTTGCGAGGCGAATTGTGAACCATGGCAGGAGCGTTTGTGTGAGGATTCTATAAGGGGTGGTGTGGTTTCAGCCTTGGTGGCCACCGGGTTTTGTTTTATGGTATAGAGTACCATTTTGGCCCCGATTTGGGATGGCTTTTATTGGTGCGTTCCACTTGAGGGCCGCCACCAAAAGACCCTTGCGGAATCAAACTTAATCGCTGCTTATGTTTCACTAGTATAGTGGTTCTTGTTATAAAACAATGATGGAATGGGCATGTATATTGCCTTTTTGCTCCTGCGGGTTGAGCAAGACTTGATGAGAATTGCACCCACTTGGTGCGTTTGACACTTTGGGTTGATAGTGTTGAACACTTGTTTTCCACCTTCTCTTTTCACTCGTTTTGCATGAAAAATTGCTACGGGGTCGGTAAGCCCCTTAGTCATATTTTATGAACTTCATACTCTATTGTGTAGCTTTGATGATTGCTGAGATGTTCTTTCTTGAATGCCTCAGGTGCAGGTTGTAGCCGGTTGAGCGGCTAGTGCTTGGGTAGAGTTTCTTTGGAGCTAGCCGAACTTACTTAGTGAGGTAGTTCTTTACTTTGTTGTACAAACATACATGTGCCCCAATGGGTTCGTGCCAGCTTGTTGGCGCCCATTGGTGGCTTTATTTACTTGTGATATATGAATGCTAGACTGCTAATGTGACTCATTTGGATGAGATGATGTCTCCTTGCTCTTGGGAAGGATTTATGCTAGGTTGCATTAGATATTTTCAAGATAAAACAAACCTATTATCCTATATCATGCATACATGTTTTGATAAACTAAGACATATTTTTCAAACAACGTAAAAAAGGATGATTTCTTATATGATTATAAATCTAGGATGCATATAGGAGATCGTCATAAGTAAACTAAAGTATTTTCCGCCGCGTACAAACATACCTTTTGATCCATAAGGCCGAGGGATACGACCATCAAACTAAACAGTTTTCTTGCATACAATTGATGGTTTTCAACTACTAAAGGAAGCGTCGAGCGTTTGCCTGAGCGTGTGCAGTTATCCCCGACACGACGTGGCATCATAACACGTAGTTCCTCTTACTCTGATACGATATACTCGTTGAGGAAATGCGGGTTGTGACAGTTGGTATCAAAGCGAGGTTTGCTTGACCATTGGTCGGGCAAACTGTCCTTATCGTAAACATTACTAATCATCATCATAGGATACACCCACCGAGGTGCCACCCGTACGTCTTGGCCGAAGCACGAACACTACACTCATGTCATGAACAGAAGTATACGGGTCATATTATGTAGTATGAGATGCATAATATGTGGTTGTATATGGATCCACCACTGGGGCAACATGTGAGGGTTATGTAGTATGGGATGCATAACCTCACCACATGGATGCGACTAGCACGTTTTCTTTTCTTCGTTGCATGCAATGCTATGTAGTATGGGATGCATAGCATTGTGATGCGTACGACCGCTCATGGCATGCATTAAGGCCTTTTCTAGACTGCATAGCACAACACGCATAACATAACATTGTATGAGCACAACGTGCCAAGCTAAGATTTACATGATAACACCTGTACACACATGGTTTTGGGTCAACGAAATTCATGCATTCATGGTTTAGGCACAAGTTAGTGGGATGACGGTGAGTCATCGTAGGCTAGGCATAACATCATTCTCAAACTCCCAGAGCAAGTTAGCAGTTGATATTCATATTTCTACATGTATTGTCTGTACATAGCAGTTGTGTGTTTTGTTGGGTTGGAGCTTGATAAGGGTGAACGTGTTTGTAGGATGTCGAAGCGTCCAGTGACAAGGCAGACTCCCCAATCTGAGGGCGAATCTTCGGGCGCGCAGAATAATGCCATGATGGATAGTCTACGCCAAAGTAATGAGGCTTTGACGAGGCAGGTGCAGGAAGTGCAGTCCCAGCGCCAAGCTATGTCATCAGCGATGTCTGGGCTTGCACCAAGAGTACAAGAGACTGTTAGAGGCCCCACTATTTCTACTCCTTCCGTGGTATCCCCCCAGGTGTGGTTCCTCCTGCGATGACTTTTATCTCGCAGTTTCAGCGACTTGGACCACCTACCTATGATGGAAAAGCGGACTTTGTGATCTTGGATGATTGGGTGATCACGTTGGAAGAGATGTTTGTCTATTCTGGCGTTACCGAAGACCAAAAGGTGATGCTTGCCGCCTATCAACTAAAAGGGTTGGCTAAAAGTTGGTGGTTGCGAGAAAAGGAAAGCCTAGTGGAGGGATGTTCGTGGGAAGCCTTTAAAGAAATGTTACGGCGCAAGTTTCTACCGTCAGTTGAAAGAGACCGCCTGGTGAATGGCTTTTTGTACCTGAAATAGAGGAAACTCACAGTGAGTGAGTATGAAATTGAGTTTAGCAAGTTAAGTCGGTTCGATCCGAGCTTGGTAACTACGGAAGCTGACCGAGTGAAGAGATTTCTTGGCGGACTCCGGAGCGATGTTCAGCAGTTTGCAAGCGCTTATGGAGCGACAAGTTACACCAGTGTGGTTGAGGCTGCTTTGAAGGTGGAAGCTATAGAAACTGCAAAACAAAGAGGGCAGATGATGAGGAAGTATAAGAGAAAGCTGGTGGGAGGGAAAAGCTCCCAAGAATCAGACGTAAGGAAGAAGAATAAGGAGACGTGTAGCTTCTATGGCTGGTCAGGCCAACCATTTGAGAAATGTTTCAAGCGGTTGGGGATGCAGAAGGAGCAGGTGCACGCCATTCAGGGTGCGCCAACTAGAGACTTGGAGTGTACAAGTTGTGGGGGAAGAGGTCATGATGTGGGCCGCCACTGGGTCAAAGACAAGGTGTGCTTTCAGTGTGGCAAACAGGGACAACTCAAGGCAAGGTGCCCACAAAACCAGCCCGTGCTGCAGCAAATGCCACTCCAGGCTTTGCCTCCGCCTCCGCGTTTGGACAAAGGAAAAGGGAAGTTAAATGTTATCTCGTCAGAGGAAGCTCAGATATCACCTCAGGTTATCTAAGGTTCGATTCCTTCCTCTGGTTCACGTTTTGTTTATTCCTCGTACGCGTAGTTCTTAGCTACATATGTACCCTTATAGGAAACTTTAAGGTAAAGAACCGTTGGGCGCGTGCTCTCTTTGATTCTGGCGCAACCCATTCATTTGTGGCTCGAACCTTTTTGGATCGGTATCATTTGACACCAGATCGAGTGGGGAATGCCTTTTTGGTGAAGTTTCCTTCCGGTGTTTCTGTGGTTGCAGACTGGGGTCTTCATGATTGTCCCATTTTGTTGGGGGATTTCTTAGCGAAGGCTGATTTCAAGGTGATCGATTTGGAAGATTTTGACGTCATTCTGGGCATGAACTGGTTATCCCGATATGACGCCATCATCCAGTGCAAAGGAAAGCGCTTGGATTTTATCAAGGACAATGGTCAGTCGGGAAGTGTTTATGGTGATTCATGCCAGGATTCTCCAGGGATTTCGGCGGTATGTGTTCGGACGTCGTTTGTTTCCGACTGTTTTGCTTGTCTAGTCTCAGTTATGGGGACTAGTGCTGTTTTGTCATGTTTGGCGGAGATTCCTGTTGTGCGTGAATTTCAAGATGTGTTTCCTACTGATCTTCCTGGTCTTCCACCTGATCGTGATGTCGAGTTTGTCATTGATTTGGAGCCGGGTACGCGGCCTATTGCGAAAGCACCGTACAGAATGGCCCCGCGTGAGCTAGCAGAGTTGCGTACCCAGCTGGATGACTTATTGGCAAAGGGGTTTATCAGGCCAAGTTCTTCACCTTGGGGTGCACCGGTGTTATTTGTGAAGAAGAAAGATGGGTCGATGCGACTTTGCATCGATTATCGGGAGTTGAACAAGGTGACGATTAAGAACAAGTACCCACTGCCAAGAATTGATGATTTGTTTGATCAACTGCGTGGCAGTTCAGTATTTTCGAAGATTGATCTCTGCTCGGGCTATCATCAGCTAAAGGTTCGGGAGTCGGATATTCCGCGGACTGCGTCTCGATCAAGACATGACCATTTTGAATTTCGTGTGATGTCGTTTGGTTTGACCAACGCACCATCAACCTTCATGGATATGATAAACCGGGTGTTCAAGGACTACTTGGATAGGTTTGTGGTGGTTTTTATTGACGACGTTCTCGTCTACTCCCGTAGTGCTGAGGAGCATGAACAGCATCTGCGATTGGTATTAGCCTCTTTGCGAGAACAAAAGTTGTTCGCCAAGCTAAGAAAATGCGAGTTTTGGTTGCCTCAGGTTGCATTCCTGGGTCATGTTATTAATCAACATGGAATTTCCGTGGATCCCGAAAAGATTACTGCAGTCATGGAGTGGAGGAGACCGGAGACACCCAAGGAGATTCGGAGCTTCTTGGGATTGGCCGACTATTATCGCAGATTTGTAGAAGGTTTTGCTACGTTGGCTGCACCTTTGACTCGCTTAACCCAGAATAATGTGGCGTTTTGTAACACCCCCTATCCGTCGCATAGTATATAGCAGTAGGTCCGGCCGGGGCCCGACGCCATATACCACAGACAGACCGGGTGGTTACGTATGGAAACCATCCAACCAATCTCAACGTCCTACACAGAGCATTCTAGCGGAAGCTGTTTATATAAGTTGTAAACAAGAACCCAGCATTAGAGCACGAATGTCCACTATTACATAATTAGGAATGTTATACAAAAATACCCAAAATCGGCCTTAAGGCCTTACAGAGTGTTTCACTTGAATAATACATGATTTACAAACCTCGGCACGCAGGCCGGTCATCCATGAATAAAACAGAAACATTTCTACTTGGGCCTTCGAGGGCCAGCTTCGCAAAAAGGGCTTTAGCCCGCTATTGACCACTTGGTCCAGCTGCACCTGCAAGCAACAAACCACCGCACAGTGGCAAAACAAGGCAACGGTCAGCAATGCTGACCAAATTATAACGATCCCGCCCCCAACTCGGGGCGGCGATGCTCCTTCCCTGCATTTCATTAGCATAAGCGAGCAATTTATATAACCATAGCCATTACATCACAGGCGTTGGCTCGCACGGCCACACGCCCCGTGCACTCAGGGCACATTCTCGGTGAACCGGTCGATGTCACGTCAATTAAAGCCATTAACATTCCGGACTCACCACCGCCACTTAGACGGCCAAACCTATGAGCAATTCGTCTTCCTGGCCTGGGTCACGACAATTTAAGCCATTGACCGCCGAAGACTCCCATCTATGCCAACGGCGAGTGCCACGTAACCGTAGGTCTCTCTAACCGAACGACATAAAGCGGGTACGGTTCCATCTAACCCGTGCTCACATCGCAACGACACTTTAAGCCATTTGCGCGGGTCAAACTTCCGCCGAGTCCCATTCTACCGCAAGTCACATAACCCCGTTATGTTCAAGTTGGCTCTCAGGCCACCAAGTTGGCAAGATCTCGTATCCGCCCAGTTTTCCGGGTGCACCTTTGGGTTAGTCCCCAAGGCTCCCTGCTGCAATCTACCGCGTAGAAAACCCGAAAAACAAACCATAGCACGGAGTCTTCTCCGGCCTCATGCAATGCAACATCACCGATCCAGACCAACATGTCCGGGTAGGCTTCACACATCATGCCTACGTCCGTTCTCGCATACAGACTCTAAACGACGGGGACTTTACATATCTACCCGAAGGAACGCCTCCAACTCTCCGCAAACTCGCGAGAGCGGGCTTCCTATGCTAAGAAAGAGAGCTATTCATGCTCAAGATGAGGATCGTTACCCTTGCGTTCCTCTTTGGCGCCATCGGAAAGTAATCGGATGGAAATGACCGCACTAGCGTTGCCTCCGTGGATCCGGAGTCGGCTTGCGCTTCGGAGCTCCGAAGCTCCTCCAATGGCAGATCTAGCTCTTCTTCTTCTTGCCTTAGCTCTCCTCTCTCCAAGGATTTAGAAAGAGAACAAGTGAAGAAAAGTGAGGTTTTCCAAGTCAACTCACGGGTATATCCTCTCAGGAACAACCCCCAGCCATCTGATCTCAACCTAAGCAAACGAACGGCTTTGATTCGGGGCTGAAATGCCCAATCTGGGCCGAACACGGCCTGGCACACGCCCGTGTCCCGGGCCGTGTGCCGCATTCGCCGTCAAAATCGAATTACCTGGAACCTCACACGGGTATCGAACACGCCCGTGTTCGAGCTGACACGCCCGTGTTCCAGCTGACACGGCCGTGAGGCCGGCCGTGTACCCCATGATTTTTCCCCCATTTTCAACCCGAGCACTGCACGGGTTCTAGGACACGCCCGTGTCCTTGCCCGTATCACATTGACACGCCTGGACTCCAGGCCGTGTACACGGGACATTTCATCGAGGGAAGAACGACGACTTGATGACACGGCCTTGGACACGCCCGTGTCCTAGGCCGTGTGCCTTGTCTCGACGATCGTCGAGTGAATCTCGACGACTCCCCGGGACGATCGTTGACACGGGTCGACACGCCCTGCGACACGCCCGTGTCGCAGGCCGTGTGCCCATTCTCGACGAATCGTCGAGTATAACTCGACGACTTCACGGCTAAGTGTCGACACGGGTCGACACGCCCTGCGAACACGCCCGTGTGCCCACTCTCGACGAATCGTCGAGTAAAACACGACGACTTCGCGGCTAAGTGTCGACACACGCTTGACACGCCCTGGGACACGCCCGTGTCCCAGGCCGTGTGCCTTCTGCCAGAACCCAAACTGGCCCAAAACGTCCCCCTCTGCTCCTTTGAGTTTCGGGGCGTTACAACTCTCCCCCTCTTAAAAGAATTTCGCCCACGAAATTACATAAAGTAAAGACATACAAAACCAAAATTTGTACCTGAGCGGAACAACTCCGGATACTCGTCAAGCATAGTCTGCTCTCGCTCCCAAGAGAGCTCCTCACGACCGCAATTGTCCCACCGGACCTTGACCATCCTGATCTCTTTATTGCGTAGCCGCTTGACCTCCGAGTCCTCAATCCGCACGGGTTTGACTTTTGTCGTTAGCCCACTATCCACCGGCACTTGATCAACCGCGATCACTTGCGTAGGCTCTTGCACCGCCTTTCGAAGCACCGAAATGTGGAATACATCGTGTAAACCACTTAGCTCCACAGAAAGCTTCAACCTATAGGCCGCTTCACCAACTCGCTCCAGAACCTCAAACAGTCCAAGGTACCTCGGGCTTAGCTTTTTCAATCGTCGCACCCGCGAGACACCTTTGAACGGCTTGATCTTTAAGTATACATAATCGCCCACAGCGAACTCCACGTTCCTGTGCTTGGCATTATAGTACTTTGCTTGCCGGTCCTGAGCGATAAGCAACCTCTCCCGAATGGTTCTCACCAAAGAAGTAGCATCCTCCACTTCCAATCGCTTATACAACTTTGACTCACCCGTTTCTAACCAAGACAACGGCGTGCGACATCTTCTACCATATAGGGCCTCGAAGGGCGCCATCTGAATACTCGCTTGGTAGCTGTTGTTGTATGCGAACTCCACCAAATAGAGGTGGTCTTCCCATTGCTTTCCAAAATCCAAGACACACATGCGAAGCATGTCTTCCATGGTTCTATTCACCCTCTCGGTCTGCCCATCCGTTTGTGGGTGGAAGGCTGTGCTAAACTTCAGCTTTGTTCCCAACATTTGCTGCACCAGCCTCCAATCATTGGACGTGAACCGCCCATCTCGGTCACTCACGATGCTGCGGGGCACACCATGAAGCCGTACTATATTATCCACATAAAGCTTTGCCAGCTTCTCCACCGGATCATCCTTCCTATGCGGAATAAAATGCGACACCTTCGTTAATCGATCCACGACCACCCAAATGGCGTCGTTCCCCTTTTGCGACCTTGGCAAACCGTGCACAAAGTCCATAGAGATGTCGTCGAATTTCCACTCCGGAATAGGCAAGGACTTAAGAAATCCTCCCGGCTTTTGGCACTCCGCCTTTACCAAGGCGCAGGTTTGGCACTTCGCTACGTATAGCGCCACATCCTTTTTCAAACCCGGCCACCAAAACAGTTTCTTCACATCACGGTACATCTTTGTGCTCCCCGGGTGAATCGAGTACTTGGTATGGTGTGCCTCGTACAACAACTCCACCCGTAAATTGCCCAAACTTGGGACGCACAGACGACTGTCTTTCCAAAGCAATCCGTCCTCCACGACGAATTGGGAATTTGACCCATCCAGAGCCTCTATAATGAACTGCTTCATATGAGCATCCATATCCAAAGCCTGCCGAATCCGATCAGCCAGGTCATATTGGACCTCAGTCCAACTCAGGACTGCTTCAACACTAGATTGTCTATCCACGCAAACAATCTCCAACGCCTCCAACTCCCGCACCAACCGCTCATCGTGCACCGATAGCCAATTGGCTTGAGCTGGGGCTCGGCGACTCAACGCGTCCGCAACCGCATTCCCTTTGCCAGGCACGTAGTGGATCTTGAATGTATAGTCCCCCAAGAACTCCATCCATCTACGCTGCCGCATATTCAGATCCTTCTGATCAATAAGATACTTTAGGCTCTTGTGATCGGTGTAGATATCAATCTTCACACCGTACAAATAGTGTCTCCACAGCTTCAAGGCAAAAATCACGGCCGCTAACTCCAAGTCATGGACCGGATAATTCCTCTCGTGCACTTTTAGCTGTCTTGAGCCATAAGCTATCACGCTTCCGTGCTGCAGTAGCACGCAACCCAAACCGCTGCCTGAAGCATCGCTATATATCTCATAGCCTTCGGTTCCACATGGCGAACTCAGCACAGGCGCCGTGGTCAACCGACACTTCAATTCCTCAAAAGCTCGCGCGCACTCCGGCATCCAAACGAACTTATGCTCCTTCCTCGTCAAAGTAGTGAGAGGTAGCGCTATCTGCGAGAATTTCTCTACGAAGCGCCTATAATAACCGGCAAGCCCCAAAAAGCTCCGGACTTCTGCTACCGTAGCAAGCTCAGGCCACTCCCGTATCGCAACAATCTTCGCCGGATCCACCGCAATACCCTCTCCACTCACTATATGCCCGAGGAACGCCACTGAGGATAGCCAATACTCGCACTTCGAGAACTTGGCAAACAACTGATTTCTCCTTAGCGTCTCCAACACCAAATGAAGATGCTTGAAGTGATCTTCCTCACTTTGCGAGTACACCAAAATATCGTCGATGAAGACGATCACGAAATGGTCCAAGTACTCCCTGAACGTCCTGTTCATCAAATCCATGAATACTGACGGCGCATTAGTCAGCCCAAACGGCATGACCGTAAACTCATAATGCCTGTATCTCGTACTAAACGCTGTCTTCGGGATATCACTCTCCCTTATTCGTAGCTGATAGTACCCAGTTTTGAGATCCAACTTCGAGTACACCGTCGACCCGACTAACTGATCAAAGAGATCATCAATCCGAGGGATCGGGTACTTATTCTTCTCAGTCAGCTTGTTTAGCTCCCGATAATCAATACATAGCCTCAAGCTTCCGTCCTTCTTCTTAACAAAGAGGACCGGTGCGCTCCAAGGCGAAGAACTCGGGCGCACATACCCTTGCTCCAACAACTCTTGCAGTTGAACTTTCAGCTCCGCCATTTCCTTAGGCGCTAGCCGATACGGAGATCGTGACACAGGCTTTGCACCTGGCACTAGCTCGATCGTAAAATCTATCTCCCGCTGAGGCGGGGCTCCAGGAAGATCTGCGGGGAACACATCAGGGTATTCCGATACCACTGAAATACAATCCAAAGCGGGCTTCGGCTTTGCAACCTCCAATAGTGTAAAGAACAGTTCTGCTCCAGCACGAACCGCCTTCACCACCTGAAGAGCTGACATCAATGTCTTGCTCGACCCCTTTAAGCCCGTAAAAGTCGTCTCACGACTCGCTCCCAGCTTGACTTCCTTGCTACCGCAATCTATATGGGCCTGCTGCTCCGAGAGCCAGTCCATGCCAAATATGACGTCGAACTCCACTAATGGAAGTAAAGACGCCCGCAGGTCGAACTCCTGCTCCCCAATACGAATCTTAACATCGCAGATCCTATCCGCTCGCATCGAACACCCGTTGGGCAACAACACATCCAACTTGTCCTTCGCCATCGAAAAAGGGACTCCGATGCGTGATATAAATCCTTCGGACAAGAAGGAGTGTGAAGCTCCCGTATCGAAGAGTGCTCGTGCCGGATTTTCACAAATCATTACAAATCCTAAACAAGTAGTGGTAAGGTAACATGTGCATAACAAGCATATAAAGAAATTGACTTGCTATAAATTAAATCGTAACTGTCACCACATCAGCTTGTTTAATGGCCTCCTGTTGGCCAAGATTGTAGACCCTTGGTTGGGCCGGAGCATAATGGGATGCGGTCGACTCCACCGCCTTTCCTTTCTCTTCATAAGTGGCTCCAGGCCTCCTCTCGGACTTAGGACGTCCGCTCCAACAATTACGGGCAAAATGCTCCGTCTTTCCACATGTAAAACACGCGCCCGGGGTCCGACTCGTAGTCGCCCCAGAAGCACCAGAAGGAGCTGGACCCGAAGTCCTATGCTTCTTGAAAGACCTCCGATAGCCGGACTTTGAAGTAGTCGGCACTCTGAACTCAGATTTCTTCTCACCCAAGCTTTTCTTCGCTTGTACATTTTTCATGTCCTTCTCCAAGGACCGGGCAGTATTGACCAAGGTTAAGAAACCATGCGTCATCGGCCCCGAGAGTAGCAACCTCAACTCGTCTCTCAACCCTTTGTAGAAGCGATTAGTCTTGCGCTCCTCATCCATGATGGTGGAGCTAGCATAACGACTCAACCGCGTAAACTCGTGGAGATATTCATCCACGCTTCTCTCGCCCTGCACCAACTTCAGGAACTCATTCTCCATTGAAATCCTCTGAGTAGAAGGGAGGTATCTTGCTAAGAACAATCCCGAGAACTCTTCCATCGGAACGTCTATTAATTGTCTACCTCTCAGATGATGCAACTCCAAGCCTTCCCACCACATCCTCGCTTCACCGTCCAGCAGGAACGTAGCGATGGTGGTCATTTGCCACTCCTCTGTCTCCGTCGCCGTCATGACTCTCTTCACCCTAGAGAGCCAGTTCTAAGCCTGCGATGGGGTTCCCAACCCCGAGAATAACGGAGGGTTAAAGCTCATTACATGCTTTAGCTGCCTCTCATTTGCCCTCCTTGGCACTACCGGTTCCAAAACCACTTGCTCCACCCTCCTCGGCTCAGCCTCTCGCAGAGGTTCTTGCTCCATCACGGGAGCGGGCTGCTGCGCTTGCCTTCCAGGCTGCGCATTAATCACGGCCAACACCGCTTCAGCCACCAATCGTATATTTTCAGCCGACAAAGGTGTTGTAGGAGCAACCTCCGGTGCACTACTAGCCTCAGAAACTCGGCGTTCTGACGGCCCAACACAACTTCTGGTCACCTATAGTGGTACAAAACACCGTTAAGCAACCAAATTGTATTGCAAACAGCAATTATAGGAACACGCAGGTTCCTCAAACACGAGTATTTTCATTCCTAAGTGGACATTCATGGGTTCTTTTACCATTATAACGATGACGCACGCAATGTGCTCACCACCCCTTAAAAAGAATTCGCCCACGAATTCAGTTTAAGCCCGACCAAAACCAGTAGTCTGATACCAAATTGTAACACCCCCTATCCGTCGCATAGTATATAGCAGTAGGTCCGGCCGGGGCCCGACGCCATATACCACAGACAGACCGGGTGGTTACGTATGGAAACCATCCAACCAATCTCAACGTCCTACACAGAGCATTCTAGCGGAAGCAGTTTATATAAGTTGTAAACAAGAACCCAGCATTAGAGCACGAATGTCCACTATTACATAATTAGGAATGTTATACAAAATACCCAAAATCGGCCTTAAGGCCTTACAGAGTGTTTCACTTGAATAATACATGATTTACAAACCTCGGCACGCAGGCCGGTCATACATGAATAAAACAGAAACATTTCTACTTGGGCCTTCGAGGGACAGCTTCGCAAAAAGGGCTTTAGCCCGCTATTGACCACTTGGTCCAGCTGCACCTGCAAGCAACAAACAACTGCACGGTGGCAAAACAAGGCAACGGTCAGCAATGCTGACCAAATTATAACGATCCCGCCCCCAACTCGGGGCGGCGATGTTCCTTCCCTGCATTTCATTAGCATAAGCGAGCAATTTATATAACCATAGCCATTACATCACAGGCGTTGGCTCGCACGGCCACACGCCCCGTGCACTCAGGGCATATTCTCGGTGAACCGGTCGATGTCACGTCAATTAAAGCCATTAACATTCCGGACTCACCACCGCCACTTAGACGGCCAAACCTATGAGCAATTCGTCTTCCTGGCCTGGGTCACGACAATTTAAGCCATTGACCGCCGAAGACTCCCATCTATGCCAATGGCGAGTGCCACGTAACCTTAGGTCTCTCTAACCGAATGACATAAAGTGGGTACGGTTCCATCTAACCCGTGCTCACATCACAACGACACTTTAAGACATTTGCGCGGGTCAAACTTCCGCCGAGTCCCATTCTACCGCAAGTCACATAACCCCGTTATGTTCAAGTTGGCTCTCAGGCGACCAAGTTGGCAAGATCTCGTATCCGCCCAGTTTTTCGGGTGCACCTTTGGGTTAGTCCCCAAGGCTCCCTGCTGCAATCTACCGCGTAGAAAACCCGAAAAACAAACCATAGCACAGAGTCTTCTCCGGCCTCATGCAATGCAACATCACCGATCCAGACCAACATGTCCGGGTAGGCTTCACACATCATGCCTACGTCCGTTCTCGCATACGGACTCTAAACGACGGGGACTTTACATATCTACCCGAAGGAACGCCTCCAACTCTCTGCAAACTCGCGAGAGCGGGCTTCCTATGCTAAGAAAGAGAGCTATTCATGCTCAAGATGAGGATCGTTACCCTTGCGTTCCTCTTTGGCGCCATCGGAAAGTAATCAGATGGAAATGACCGCACTAGCGTTGCCTCCGTGGATCCGGAGTCGGCTTGCGATTCGGAGCTCCGAAGCTCCTCCAATGGCGGATCTAGCTCTTCTTCTTCTTGCCTTAGCTCTCCTCTCTCCAAGGATTTAGAAAGATAACAAGTGAAGAAAAGTGAGGTTTTCCAAGTCAACTCATGGGTATATCCTCTCAGGAACAACCCCCAGCCGTCGGATCTCAACCTAAGGAAACGAACGGCTTTGATTCGGGGCTGAAATGCCCAATCTGGGCCGAACACGGCCTGACACACGCCCGTGTCCAGGGCCGTGTGCCGCATTCGCCGTCAAAATCGAATCACCTGGAACCTCACACGGGTATCGAACACGCCCGTATTCGAGCTGACACGCCCGTGTTCCAGCTGACACGGCCGTGAGGCCGGCCGTGTACCCCATGATTTTTCCCCCATTTTTAACCCGAGCACTGCACGGGTTCTAGGACACGCCCGTGTCCTTGCCCGTGTCACATTGACACGCCTGGACCCCAGGCCGTGTACACGGGACATTTCGTCGAGGGAAGAACGACGACTTGATGACACGGCCTTGGACACGCCCGTGTCCTAGGCCGTGTGCCTTGTCTCGACGATCGTCGAGTGAATCTCGACAACTCCCCGGGACGATCGTCGACACGGGTCGACACTCCCTGCGACACGCCCGTGTCGCAGGCCGTGTGCCCATTCTCGACGAATCGTCGAGTATAACTCGACGACTTCACGGCTAAGTGTCGACACGGGTCGACACGCCCTGCGACACGCCCGTGTCGCAGGCCGTGTGCCCACTCTCGACGAATCGTCGAGTAAAACACGATGACTTCGCGACTAAGTGTCGACACACGCTTGACACGCCCTGGGACATGCCCGTGTCCCAGGCCGTGTGCCTTCTGCCAGAACCCAAACTGGCCCAAAACGTCCCCCGATGCTCCTTTGAGTTTCGGGGCGTTACATGTTTGATTGGAATGACAAGTGTGAGGCGTCCTTCCTTGAACTCAAGAACAGGTTATGTACCGCTCCTGTGTTGATCTTGCCGACAGAAAGGATAGATTATGAGGTTTTTGTGGATGCATCGCACGTTGGACTCGGATGTGTATTCATGCAAGACCAAAAAGTCATTGTGTATGGGTCTCGGCAGTTAAAAAGTCATGAAAAGAACTACCCGACGCATGATTTGGAGTTCGCAGCGGTGATATTTGCATTGAAGTTGTGGAGACACTTACTTTACGGCGTACAGTGTAAAATCTTTACGGATCATAAAAGTTTGAAGTACGTCTTCATGCAAAAGGAACTTAATCTGCGCCAACGGCGATGGCTTGAATATGTAGCTGATTATGATGTGGAAATTCAGTATCATCCCAGGAAAGCTAATGTTGTGGCCGATGCTTTGAGTCGGAAGACAGGTAAATTATTTCATCTTTCAGCCAACCGTCTAGTGGAGTAATTTCTATTGATGGATATTGTCGTGGGAAGATATGAACCACAAAGTCATTTGGCAGTAGAAGAACCTTCATGGATGATGCTTGCAAGACAACATCAAAGGGATGATCCTGATCTTTTACATTTAGTTCTTCGGACTGAAAAGGGTGACTTACCAGATTTTTGCTATTGATGATGGGGGCACGTTGAAGTATCGCGGTCGATTTTGTATCCCCGACGTTGGAGACATTCGCGATATGGTATGTAGGGAAGCACATGGCTCAAGTATGGCCTACCATCCAGGCTCAACAAAAATGTACCGTGATTTGAAACAAATTGTCTGGTGGTATGGAATGAAAAGAGATATAACACAATTTGTATCTGAATGTCAGACCTGCAAGCGGGTGAAAGCTGATTATGGGAGGCCTGGTGGCAAAGTTGACGCCATTGGAGATTCCAACATGGAAGTGAGAAAGTATTTCAATGGATTTTATTACAGGCTTACCAAGATCTCCACGAGGACATGACTCTGTATGGGTGATCGTGGATAGGTTGACCAAGTGTGCTCACTTCATACCATTTAAGATCAACTACCCGATGAAGACAATAGCGGAGTTATATTTGAACGAGATCATCTGACTGCATCGTGTGCCAGTCAGTATCATTTCAGACTGGGATTCCCGATTTACTTCTCGTTTCTGGAAGAGTCTACAAGAGGGTTTGGGGATGGATTTGAGATATTCCACTGCTTACCACCCTCAGACGAATGGCCAAACGAAACGAGTAAACCAAATCGTGGAAGATATGATTCGATGCTATATTCTTGAGTATGGCGGAGCATGGGATGAACGTTTGCGGCTTATGGACTTCGCATATAATAACAGCTATCAAGAAAGCTTGTAAATGGCTCCGTTCGAAGCTTTATATGGGCGACGATGTCGGACTCCCCTATTTTGGGTTGAGGTTGGCGAGCGGCCTTTGTTGGGCCCAGAGGCGCTCGAGGACATGGAAGTTGCCGTACGACTTATTCAGGAGAAGCTCCGGATCGCCCAAGAGCGATATGAAAAGTATGCCAACCGACGAAGGTCGGAGTTAGAGTTTGTTGTGGGGGATTTTGTCTTCCTGAAAGTCTCCCCAATGGTTGGAATTAAAAGGTTTGGAAAAGAGCACAAATTAGACCCAAGATTTGTGGGTCCCTTCAAGATTCTTGCGCGAGTTGGTGCATCCGCTTACAAAGTAGAATTACCCGTGAACTTTCCTGGTGTTCACGACGTGTTTCATGTCAGCCAACTTCGCAAGTGTGTGCCGAATGATAAGCAAGTTTTGGACTTTGTGTCGCAGTTGGCGCCGAACCTTTCGTATGTAGAGATGCCCATCCGTATTTTGGACTCCCAAGAGCGCGTGTTTTATTCCTATGGTCAAAGTGCTATGGAAAAATCAGAATGTGGAAAGCGCGACGTGGGAGCTCGAGTCAACGATGAGGGCGGCTCACCCTCATTTGTTCCCGTAAATAAGCTGGTATGCGAATTGGTGTTTTTGTTGAATTAGTGTTTTTGTTTGATTACTCATTTGATTTATATCAAAATGATTGAAAAGTTTCGAGGCAAAACTTTTTGTTAGGGGTAGTGACTGTAACGCCCCGTATTTTTTCGTTGAATGATTGCATACGCTTGATGGGCGTTACGTTGGATTTGACCGTTGTTCGAGCATGGTTTTCCAGCGGGCTTGCGAGTGGCTGTTTTGGTAGCCGAGTTGCATGATTACCCCGCAAGCCGGAGTCCAATTTGGGGACTCGGTGAGGCCTCTTAGGGAATGCTTGCACTTTTTCGAGCCCGGGTAAGGTTTCTCAATACGGGTTGATTGTATGGAAGATGTGTACAGAAAACAAAAAGGGGTAAAAAGTCCTTAAGGAAAAAATGGTCTAGGACGAGAAAGAAACACTTTTCAAAACAGTGAAAAATGGTTAGTTTTTTAGTGACACGGCCTGGGACACGGGCGTGTCCCAGGGCATGTCCAGCTCGGGATGCGGTTTGGCTTTGTGGTCGTCGTACTTCGTTCGACGAAGTTACAGGAGGAACACGCCCCCCGACACGGGCGTGTCGGGGCGTGACCCAGGGCGTGACCTGGGGCGTGACCTCCTTGACTCAACGAATTTTCTTGCGTCGAGTTGAGCTCGACGAATGGGGTACACGCCCCGTGACACGGGCGTGTCACGGGCCGTGTCCCGCTATGTCGAGTGTCGAGTGTCGAGTGTCGCGTGTCGCGTGTCGAGTATCGGGTGTCAAGAGAGGGGACACGGCCTGTGACACGGGCGTGTCACAGGGCGTGTCAAGCTTTGTCGAAGTGTCGACACTTTTGGTCGACGAGATGTCGAGACACGGGCTACACGCCCTAGGTCACGGGCATGACCGACCCGTCACGGGCGTGTACCCGGCCGTGTACCTTGTGGATAAGCTGGAAATTGTTGGCGTCTGCGCCGCTTAAGGTACACGCCCTGTGACACGGGCATGTCACAGGGCGTGACAGGGCCGAAAATCAACTTTTTTTAGTTTTTTTGTGCCGTTCATTTCTCTGATTCTGGATCTAATGGTCCAGCTCTGTTCTGGAGGGAATAAGGCCGAGAAAGAGATTCTTTCTCCTCACTTATCCCTTTCTCCATCTTCTTCTTCATTCTCAAAGAGAAAGCAAGGGAGAAAAGCTAAAGCAAGGCAAGGATAGAGAGGAGCAGCCGTCGTGGTGTCGTCTCGGTTCAGGCAAGCGGTGTTCTTCACCCTTACCAATCTTGTTTTCTTGTTCTTTGATTGTGCAAGTTTAGCTAGCTTTCCTCTTTCAATTTTACTAGCTTGTTCAATTTTATTAGCCTTGTTATTCTTGTTTTTGTTTAGTACTCACAAACATGAATCATCTTGTTCCTTCAAGTCTTACATGCTTGCCGCCTAATTATCGAATTTTCCCTATGCTCAATTAATTCTTATGCTCATTTGATTCATGTAGCCTTTCTTGTTCATGTGATTCTTTCTTGTTCATGTCATAATCATGTTAGACTACGCTTGTTGGTTTGGTTAGCGTTGTCCTTTGTTGAGTAAGTAGAAATCCAAACGCTAATAAGTTTGACCTAACATGGGTAATGTGTGGTCATGAGTGAGGACGATGAAATGAAACGTGCTTATCTTGGGTTATGATGAGTTTTGCGCGGCGAATTGTGAACCATGGCAGGAGCGTTTGTGTGAGGATTCTATAAGGGGTGGTGTGGTTTCAGCCTTGGTGGCCAACGAGTTTTGTTTTATGGTATAAAGTACCATTTTGGCCCCGATTTGGGCTGGCTTTTATTGGTGCGTTCCACTTGAGGGCCGCCACCAAAAGACCCTTGCGGAATCAAACTTAATCGCTGCTTATGTTTCACTAGTATAGTGGTTCTTGTTATAAAAAAATGATGGAATGGGCATGTATATTGCCTTTTTGCTCCTGCGGGTTGAGCAGGACTTGATGAGAATTGCATGCACTTGGTGCGTTTGACACTTTGGGTTGACAGTGTTGAACACTTGTTTTCCACCTGTTCTTTTCACTCGTTTTGCATGAAAAATTGCTACGGGGTCGGTAAGCCCCTTCGTCATATTTTATGAACTTCATACTGAGGTGTTCTTTCTTGAATGCCTCAGATGCAGGTTGTAGCCGGTTGAGCGGCTAGTGCTTGGGTAGAGTTTCTTTAGAGCTAGCCGAGCTTACTTAGCGAGGTAGTTCTTTACTTTGTTGTACAAACATACATGTGCCCCAATGAGTTCGTGTCAGCTTGTTGGCGCCCATTGGTGGCTTTCTTTACTTGTGATATATGAATGCTAGACTGCTAATGTGACTCATTTGGATGAGATGATGTCTCATTGCTCTTGGGAAGGATTTATGCTCGGTTGCATTAGATATTTTCAAGATAAAACAAACCTATTATCCTATATCATGCATACATGTTTTGATAAACTAAGACGTATTTTCCAAACAACGTAAAAAAGGATGATTTCTTATATGATTATAAATCTAGGATGCATATAGGAGATCGTCATAAGTAAACTAAAGTATTTTCCGCCGCGTACAAACACACGTTTTGATCCATAAGGCCGAGGGATACGGCCATCAAACTAAACGGTTTTCTTTTATACAATTGATGGTTTTCAACTACTAAAGGAAGCGTCGAGCGTGTGCAGTTATCCCCTGCACGACGTGACATCATAACACTTAGTTCCTCTTACTCTGATACGATATACTCGTTGTGGAACTGCGGGTTGTGACAGTGGATCCGACGAAGATTGTTGCGATATGAGAGTGGCCTGAGCTTTCTACGGTAGCGGAATTCCGGAGCTTTCTCGGGCTTGCCGGCTATTATAGGCGCTTCGTGGAGAACTTCTCGCGAATAGCATTACCTCTAACTACTTTGACGAGGAAGGAGCAAAAGTTCGTTTGGGAGCCGGAGTGCGTGCGTGCTTTTGAGGAGTTGAAATGTCTGTTGACCACGACGCATGTGTTGAGTTCGCCGAGTGGGACCGAAGGTTATGAGATTTATAGCGATGCTTCGGGCAGTGGTTTGGGTTGTGTGCTGTTACATCATGAATGCGTTATAACATATGGCTCAAGACAGCTGAAGGTGCACAGGAGGAACTATCCGGTCCATGACTTAGAGTTAGCGGCCGTGATTTTTGTCTTGAAGCTGTGGAGGCATTATTTGTACGGTGTGAAGATTGATATCTACACCGATCATAAGAACCTGAAGTATTTGATTGACCAGAAAGACCTGAACATGCGGCAGCGTAGATGGTTGGAGTTCCTGGGGGACTATACATTCAAGATCTATTACGTGCCTGGTAAGGGCAATGCGGTTGCAGACGCGTTGAGTCGCCAGGCCCCATCTCAAGCCAATTCACTGTCGGTCCATGACGAGCGGTTGGTTTGAGAGTTGGCGGCGTTGGAGATTTCTTGCGTGGATAAGCAGTCAAGTGCTGAAGCACTATTGAATTGGACTGAAGTTCAATATGACATTTCTGATCGGATTCAACAGGCTTTGGATTTGGATGGCAATATGAAGCAACTCATGGTAGAGGCTCTGGATGGGTCAAATTCCCAATATAAAGTTGTGGATGGATTGCTTTGGAAAGACGGTCGTTTGTGCGTCCTAAGCGTGGGTAATTTGCCGGTGGATTTGTTGTACGAGGCGCACCATACCAAGTACTCGATTCACTTGGGGAGCACAAAGATGTACCGCGATGTTAAGAAATTGTTCTGATGGCCGGGACTGAAGAAGGATGTGGCGCTCGACGTGGCGAAGTGCCAAACTTGCGCCTTGGTGAAGGTGGAATGCCAACAGCCGGGAGAATTTTTGAAGTCCTTGCCTATTCCGGAGTGGAAATTTGACGACATTACTATGTACTTTGTACACGGGTTGTCATGGTCGCAAAAGGGGAACGACGCCATCTAGGTGGTCGTAGATCGGCTAACGAAGGTGTCGCATTTCATTCCGCATAGGAAGGATGATCTGGTTGAGAAATTGGCGAAGTATGACATAGTACAGCTTCACGGTGTGCCCTGCAGCATCATGAGTGACCGAGATGGACGGTTCACGTCCAATGATTGGAGGTTTTTGCAGCAAATGTTGGGAACAAAGCTGAGTTTTAGCACAGCCTTTCATCCGCAGATGGATGGGCAGACCGAGAGGGTCAATAGGACAATGGAGGACATGCTTCGCATGTGTGTCCTGGACTTCGGGAAGCAATGGAAGGATCACCTTTATTTGGTGGAGTTCGCGTACAACAATAACTACCAAGCGAGTATTCAAATAGCGCTCTTCGAGGCCCTTTATGGTAGGAGATATCACACGTCGTTGTCTTGGTTAGAAACGGGTGAGTCGAAGTTGTACAAACGTCAAGAGGTGGAAGATGCTACTTCGTTGGTGTGAATCATTCGGGAGAGGTTGCTAATCACTCAGGACCGTCAAGCGAAGTACTATAATGCCAAGCACAGTAACGTGGAGTTCGCTGTGGGCGATTGGGTGTACTTAAAAATCAAGCCGTTCAAGGGTGTCTCGCGGGTGCGGCGCTTGAAAAAGCTAAGCCCGAGGTACCTTGGGCCGTTTGTGGTTCTGGAGTGGATTGGCGAAGCGGCTTATCGGTTGAAGCTATCGGTGGAGCTTAGTGGTTTACACGATGTATTCCACATATCGGTGCTTCGGAAGGCGGTGCTAGAGCTTTCGCAAGTGATCACAGTTGCTCAAGTGCCGGTGGATAGTGGGTTGACGACAAAGGTCAAGGCCGTGCGGATTGAGGACTCGGAGGTCAAGCGGCTATGCAATAAAGAGAACAGGATGGTCAAGGTCCGTTGGGACAATTGCAGCCGAGAAGATCTCTCTTGGGAACGAGAGCAGACTATGCTTGACGAGTATCCGAAGTTGTTCCGCTCAGGTACAATTTAATTTTGTACTTATCTTTCCTTTATGAAATTTCGTGGACAAAATTCTTTTAAGAGGGAGAGAGCTGTAATGCCCCGAAAGTCAAAAGAGCGACGAGAGGCATTTTGTACCAAATTTGGAATTTGGTCGGGGGTACATGGCCTGGGTCACGGGCGTGTCCCAGGGCGTGTCGGGGTCGTTCGACTTTCTGGCAGCAAAGTCTCCGTTCGACGATTTAGCCAAAGTCTGCGTTCGACGATTTTTCAGCAATCTGCGTTCGACGATTTAGCCAAAGTCTGCGTTCGACGATTTTCCAGCAATCTGCGTTCGACGGTTTGCCAGGGATCTGCGTTCGACGATCTGGCTGCGTTCGACGATCTTATCAGGGATCTGTGTTCGACGATTTGGGTGCGTTCGACGATTTTGCCAGGGAACTCTATTCGACGACTTGGCTGGTTCGACGAGTTGCCAGTGATCGTGGAGCGAGGTTCATGATTGGTTTTCACGGGGTCTCGTTGACGGGATGCGGTGTTCGGACCATTTCCAAGCTGGACTCGGATCACAGCCGTGCTTTTCTTTCTTGGGATCCGACGGCTGGTTGTCTTTCCAAATGGATTATACCCGAGGGTAGGGTTTAGAACCATTATTTCTGCCACTGGTTCTCTATCTACGTTTTAGAGAGAGGGGAGAGCTCGAGGAAGAAGTAGGATAGATCCGGCCATTAGAGGAGTTTCGGAGCTCCAAATTGGGAGCCGACTTCGTATCTACGAAGGCAAGGAGATTGCAGAGCTTTTCATCCGCGTAGATTTCCATTGCGCCGAGGAAGAACGCTAGGGTAACGATTCTCTTCTTGAGCATGTGAAGATCTCCTTCTTTTGCATAGGAAGCCCGCTCTCGTGAGTTTGCGGTGAGTTTGAGGCGTTCCTTCGGGTAGATATGTAAAGTCCCCGTTGTGTAGAGTCCGTAATCTAGAACGGACATAGGCATGATGTGTGAAGCCTACCCGGACAAGTTGGTCTGGATCGGTGATGTTGCATTGCATAAATGGCCGGAGAAGACTCCGTGCGAATGTGTGTTTTTCGGGTTTTCTACGTGGTAGATTGCGACAGGGAGCCTTGGGGATTAACCCCAAGGTACACCCGAAAAACTGGACAGATGTGTGATTCTGCCAACTTGGTGGCCTGGGAGCCAACTTGAACATAACCGGGTTATGTGAAGTATGTGACGGAAACGGGACTCGGAGAAGTTTGACCTGCGCATATGGCTTAAATTGTCGTTGCGATGTGAGCACGGGTCAGATGGAACCGTACCCGTTCTATGTCGTTCGGTTAGAGCCGTTGGCATAGATGAGGGTATTAGGCGGTCTATGACTTAAATTGACGTGACCCATGCCGGGAAGACAAAATGCTCATAGTTTGGCCGTCAAAGTGGTGGCGGTGAGAACGAAATGTCTATGGCTTAAATTTACGTGACATCGACCGATTCACCAAGAATGTGCCCTGAGTGCATGGGGTGTGTGGCCATGTGAGCCTACGCCTGTGATGTAGTGACATTACTATACTGCTTGGTTATACTAATAAAGTGCAGGGAAGGAGCATCGCCGCCCCGATTTTGGGGGCGGGATCGTTATAATTTGGTCAGCATTGTTGACCGTTGCCTTTGTTCGCCACCATGCGGTGGATTATTGCTTGCAGGTGCTGCTGGACCGAGCGGTCAATAGTGGTCTAAAGCCCAAGTTGCTGAGCCGGCCCTCGAAGGCCTAATTTTTGAGTGTTTTCTTTATTCATGTATGGTCGGTCTGCGTGCCGAGGTTTGAAAACATGTAGTCTTGAAGGAAACAATTTGTATGGCCTTAAGGCCAGTACTTGTGTATTTGTACTTCATTTCTTTGGTTTTGTTTAGTGGACATTCATGCTATTGTTGCTGGGTTCTTTTATTTGCAACTCTTAAAACTGCTTCCGCTAGAATGACTCTGTGTAGGACGTTGGAATGGTTGGATGGTTTCCATTGAGTAACCAGCCGGTCTGACTGTGGTATATGACGTCGGGCCCTGGCTGGACCTACTGCTATATGCTATGCGACGGATAGGGGGTGTTACAAACTGAATTGGAGGCAGCGGCGCTGGTTGGAGTTTTTGTGCGATTATGAGTTCACCTTAAACTACCACCCCAGAAAAGCAAACTCGGTGGCTGATGCATTGAGCAGAAAAGTACCAGACTTGAGCTCTGAGTCTCGATTGATGAGTATGGAATTAGCTCGAATGCTCGAGGAAATGGAAATCACCTTGGTGTATAAAGTTCCTTCAGAAAAGTATACAGAGTACTTGGCGACCATGAGTATAGTCTATGATATTCGGGACCGAATCCGGGTGGAGCAAGGAAAGGATGCGGCTTTGGCCCCGACAATCAATTCAATTGAAGATGGGTCTACCGAAGAGTATACACTAAAAGACGGCCTCGTTTATTTTCGTGGCCGTCTCTACATTCCCAGAGGCGACAATATTCGGGAAGATATCCTGAGAGAGGCACATTTCTCTCAGTATTCGATGCATCTTGGGATTGTCAAGATGTACGCCGACTTGCGAAAGACCATGTGTTGGCCGGAAATGAAGAAAGATGTCAGATATTTTGTAACACATTACGAGGCCTGTCAAAGGGTGAAGGCAGAATACAAGAGCTCCGGTGGATTATTACAGTCATTGCCCATCCCCGAGTGGAAGTTCGAGGATATCTCCATGGACTTCATCCATGGATTGCCTCGTTCACGTGCAAGGAATGATTCGGTGTGGGTAATCGTTGAGCGGCTGACAAAGTTAGCCAGGTTTATACCTATGAAGAAAGAAGCTCTTATGGATGTCTTGATACGCCTCTTTGTGGAGCAGTTTGTACGGTATCATGGCGTGCCAAAGACAATTGTTTCTGATCGGGATGGTCAGTTTACCTCTAAAGAATGGAAGGCCGTACATGCATACTTGGGTTCACGCCTTACCTTTAGCACAACATTTCATCCTCAGACGGACGGGCAGTCTGAGAGGACCATCAGAACATTGGAAGACTTATTGAGACTATGTGTGTTGGTGTGCGAACAGAAAAAGAGAGTCCGGAAATTTGAATAACTGAAATCTTTATTATCCAAGAAAGGTGTTTATTATATAGTATTGCCTCCCTTTTATAGAATGGAGGAGATGAGAGAGATTATAATTGAACAATGTGGGACTAAAAAATTATATGCACAAGCTATTTAATCTAACTACAAGTCGCCAAGCCGCACGGTTTGGTGCATGGACAAACCGCCCGGAAACCATCAGAGGATGACACCAAGCCTCCACAGAGACCGCCAGACCGCCCGGACACCAAGTCGCCAGGGAGAGATTGGCAGACCGCCCGGAATGCAATCTGTCAGAACCAAACCGCCAGACCGCCCGGTCTCTATTCTGCAACACTCCCCCTCAAGCTAGAGCATATATGTCGATCATGCCCAGCTTGTCGCAAATATGATGAAAAGATGCGGATACCGACTTGGTGAAAATATCAGCCAACTCTTTATCGACGGTGACGAACGAAGTACAAATTTGTGCCTTCAGAATCTCTTCCCGAATAAAATGGATGTCAACTTCGATGTGCTTAGTTCTCTCATGGAAGACCGGATTTTTAGAAATATATATGGCGGCCTTGTTGTCACATAATATAGGTAGAGGATAGTTGTAGACCTCTCCTAAGTCAAGCATGAGAGCTCGTAACCACTTCAACTCACATGTGGTCGATGCCATACTTCTATATTCTGCTTCAGCACTGGACCTGGAGATGATCGAATTTTCTTGCTTTTCCAGCTTACAAGATTCCCCCCCCCCCACAATGGTGCAGAAACCTGACGTTGACTTGCGGTCTCCTTAGTCATCGACATAGCTTGCATCGGAGTAAGCTTCAATCCTCAAATGTCCATTCTTCTGAAAGAGAAGTCCTTTCACAGGAGCTGATTTGATATACTCTAATATCCTCAGGGCAGATTGTAGATGACACTCCCAAGGAGCTTGCATGAACTGGCTAACCTTGCCTACAACATAAGCAATGTCGGGTCTGGTCACCATGAGATATATAAGTTTTCCAACCAGATGTCTGTACCTCATAGTATTAGAAATAAGAGGAGAGTCATCTGTCCATGTTTTATCTTCTCCAGTCGCCATGGGACATCGGTCAGGTTTAGTCCCAGTCAATACTGCCTCTTTTAACAAGTCAAGAGCATATTTTCGTTGAGATAGGACAAGAGAATCGGGCTTCTGAGAAATTTCTATCCCCAAAAAGTATTTTGGAGAGCCTATATCCTTTGTAACCAGGTGTTGCCGAAGATGCTTCTTTGTCAAGATTATTCCATCTTGGTCATCTCCAGTAAGAAGAATATCAGCCACATATATCGCAAGCACCACTAGACCCAAAGAATTCTTACGAGTGAATAAGGAGTGATCAGCAGAACTTCTCGTAAAACCTACGGATGCCACAATCCCGCAAAACTTGTCTAACCAAGCGCGAGGACTTTGTTTTAGGCCATAGATAGAATTCTTAAGCCGATAAACCTATGTCTCCCACTGAGCAACATACCCTGGAGGTTGCTCCATATAAACATCTTCTTGAAGATCCCCATAAAGAAAGACATTCTTGACATCCAGCTGCGAAATAGACCAATTTCTGTTGACAGCTACAGATAGAAGGACCCTAATAGTGTTGAGACGAGCAACTGGAGAGAAGGTGTCAAAATAGTCAACACCATAAGTCTGGGTAAAACCCTTGGCAACAAGCCGAGCCTTGTAACGATCCACACTGCCATCGGGGAGGAACTACACCACAAAGACCCAACGACAGCCAACAACATCTGTGCCGAAAGGAGGAGGAACCAGGGTCCAAGTACCCTGTTCAGTGAGAGTAGCAATCTCTTCATCCATAGCAGCCCTCCAATGTGGAATGGTAAGGGCCTCCTGATAGGAACGGGGAGTGGAAGTGGAAGAGATAGCCAGCACAAACTTCCTGCGAGCAGGGGTAAGACGATCATAGGAGACAACTGCAGCAAGCGGGTGCTGGGTACATGCCCGAACCCCTTTGCGAAGGGCAATAGGGAGGTCCAGGTCAGCAGGTTCCTCAGTATCCGGAAAATCTGTTGTGGAGAGAGCTAGCCCGAGAGGAGAGAGCGACGGCAGCGAAGAGGAGGTAAATTACGGAGGTGAAGAGGGAGAGAAGACGATGGAGATGGTGGAAGAGGAAATACCTCGGTAGGAGGGGACGTGATAGTGGTAGGAGGGAAACCATTGCTTTGGAGAGTGGGAAGAGGAGTGAAATTGAAAGCCACATGAAGAGTAGAGGAGGCATCAGAGAAATAAGGAGCATTCTCGAAGAAGGTAACGTCCGCGGAAACGAACTTCTTGCGAAGAATGGGGTCAAAACAACAGTAGCCTTTTTGAGTGATAGAATAGCCCAAAAAGACACATTTAGTGGACCGAGGGGAGAGTTTGTCGCGGGTGGCGGAGGGAGCATGCATAAAGGCTGTGCATCCAAAGATATGTAGAGGGAGAGGAAAGGGTTCCTTGCCCGAATAGAGAATGGAGAAAGGGGTTTGACCACGGAGAACGGTAGAGGGTATGCGATTGATGAGATAGCAAGCGATGAGAACAACATAGCCACAGTAAGAGCGAGGGACATGCATTTGTGTTAGCAGAGTGCGAGTGACATCAAGGAGGTGACGGTTTTTACGTTCTGCCACTCCATTTTGTTAGGTGTAAACGCAACTGGTTTGATGAACAATCCCATGTTGCGCACAAAAAGAGGAAAAAGCTTGACTAAGATACTCTTTTGCATTATCAGAGCGTAAGATTTTAATGGAAACATCAAATTGAGTTTTAATTGAATGATAAAAAGATGTCCATACATAAAAAAGTTCAGAGCGGTCTCGTAAGAGATACACCCAAGTACAACGAGAAAAGTAATCAATGAAAGTAACAAAATAAGAACTACCCCGACCAACGGTAAGGGTAGGAGCAGGACCCCAGATGTCGGAGTGAACAAGATCAAACGGACGGGTGCAACCACGATCTTGCTTTGGTGGGAAGGAGGAGCGGTGATGCTTGCCAAGTTAATATGCGTCACAGTTAAGAGGAGGATGATGCGGAGGGAGGTGGGGCAGAAGCTGGCGAAGAAGCCAGGGAGGAGCATGACCAAGGCGAAGATGCCATTGGAGAAGATTTGTAGAGGAGGAGGAGAAGGCGGATAGAGCAGCAGCGTTGTCGAGGAAGTAGAGGACGCCGCTCTCAGTCCCAATAGCAATCGTCCGTTGGGAGTCCGGATCCTGAAAAGAACAAGAGTTAGGAGTGAATGTGATGGAACATCGTAGTTGCTTGCATAAATAAGTAACCGATAATAAATTGCAAAGAAACTTGGGCACATAGAGGGTATCTGCAAGGTAGAGAGATGGAGTGACTTGAACCACTCCCGTTCCATTGACCCGTGAGGGAGAGCCATCCGCGACAATGACCGGGGGCAACTGATTATGTGTTTCTAGAAGAGAGAAACACTGAGGATTGCCTGTCATATGATCTGTAGAACCAGAGTCGATCAGCAATCTGCTGCGAGTAACAACGTCGGCACTACCAAAAGAGGTGACCACCGAGGCGGACAACGTGGAGGAGGTGGAAGCCATTGAAGAGAGACCGCGCGAGAACAGCAATCCTCAACGACAATAACAAGTCGCTGTGAAAACGACGAGGTCGCAGCGAGAAGGGCGCGAGAAAGAGGTCGCACGGCTAAGCCAAGAAGAGAAGAGAGTCACCAACCCGGGCGAATAACAAGCAGGTCGAGCGGCTAGGAAGGCCACAGTGGACAAAGAACAGATTCTACAGTGGTCACGGTGACAACACACCAGAGGCAAGGAAGGCCACGACCAAGAAGCAGAGGCAAGCAGAGGGAAAGAAGTCGCACGGCCTGAGAGAAGGCCGCGCGGGCAGGAGAAATGGAAGACACGCAAACTTGGAGGAGTTTGCGAGAAAGGAGTGCGAACAGAGGAGAAGCACAATTCGCACGGCTAAATATTAGGCCGCGACGACTAGTAAGAGCGGCTAGAAGGAAACAGGTCGCAACGACTTAGGAATAGGTCGAGGCGATTAGAGAGAGCGGTTAGAAGGGGCAGAGAGGTCGCACAAACAAGGGAAAAATGCACGAATAGGACGCGATAAGAGAAGAAGGAGATCGCGAGAACAGGTCGCGAGAAGAGGAAGAAGCCGCGAGAACAGGTCGCACGGACAAGATCAAGTCCTCAAAAATCAGGAGGAAAGGATCGAGTGCTCCGATACCATGTGCGAACAGAAAAAGAGAGTCCGGAAATTTGAATAACTGAAATCTTTATTATCCAAAAAAGGTGTTTATTACATGGTATTGCCTCCCTTTTATAGAATGGAGGAGATGAAAGAGAATACAATTGAACAATGTGGGACTAAAAAATTATATGTACAAGCGGTTTAATCTATCTACAAGTCGCCAAGCCGCGCGATTTGGTGCATGGACAAACCGCCCGACAACTATCAGAGGATGAAACCAAGCCGCCATAGAGACCACCAGACCGCTCAGACACCAAGTCGCCAGGGAGAGATTGGCAGACCGCCCGGACTACAATCCGCCAGAACCAAACCGCCAGACTGCCCGGTCTATATTCTACAACAGGTGGATAGAATAGAGCTGTGGGAAAGGCTCTTACCCTAATGGAATTCTCCTATAACAACAGTCATCATGCCAGCATCGGAATGGCACCCCATGAAGCCCTTTATGGAAGAAGGTATAGAATACCCTTGTCATGGGTACAAGATGAAGACCCGTAGGTTTTAGGAATTGAGTACATCGATGATACTGATGCAGTTGTTAGAATAATACGGGACCGCATGCTTGAGGATCAAAGTCGACTGGGTAAATATTATAATGCAAAGCACCGGATGGTAGAATTTCAGGTGGGTGACAAAGCGTTCCTGAAAATCCGGCCGATGCATGGAGTGTCACGGGTATGTGGTGTTAATAAGCTCAGCCCAAGGTACATTGGACCTTACATCATATTGGAAAAGATTGGCCCTTTGGCCTACCGGTTGGAGTTACCACCAGAGCTAGAGAACCTTCATGACGTATTCCATGTGTCGTCTCTCCGGAAGGCGCTATTGCGGCCCGATCAACATATCCCCGCCATTGCTGGAGAAGTAACAATCGATAGATCTGTACGACTAGAGCCGGTGCAGATAGTAGACAATGAGATAAGGAGTTTGCACCGCAAGAGTGTTCCTTTGTTAAAGGTGTTGTGGCTAACCATGGGAAGGAGGAATATACACGGGAGCCGGTGGACTTGATGCAAAAGCTCTACCCGGAGTTGTTTTCTCAAGGTAAATTTAAAAGCATATTTTATTTTATTTTATGCTTTTCTCTCCCCATAGCCTTAGACTGATTTCGGGGACGAAATCTTTTTATTTTGTTTATTGGATTTGTAACATCTCAATTCGCGCTAGGCCCCTTGTGTGCACTTTTAAGTCAGGAGAGCTGACTTGGGCTCAGGGAGTGCTGGTAGTTAGGCTTGCACTTGAGTAAGGGAGGAGAAGTTGCTCGAGAGTAGGACATGGGTAGTGACACGGGCGTGTCCATACCCGTGTGGTACTCTAGTTTCTTTGCGTCTTCTTCGTGAAATTTCCAGAGAAGGACACAGGTAGTGACACGGGCATGTCCCTACCCGAGTGTGTGTGTATTCATCGAGAAGAGGTCGAATAACACCGCCGACTGTGTTCCTCACTAGCAGGACACAGGTAGTGACACGGGTGTGTCCCTACCCGTGTGTGTCCATGCAGCAGCTCGGCAACTCATCGAGCAGAGCTCGACGAATCGTCGACCGTGTTCCTCCGGAGCAGGACACTGGTAGTGACACGGGCATGTCCCTACCCGTGTGTGCCCAAGAAGCAGCTCAGTGACTCGTCGAGCAGAGCTCGACGAATCGTCGATTGTGCTCCTCCTGAGCAGGGCACTGGTCGTGACACGGGCGTGTCCCTACCCGTGTGTGTCCAAGCAGCTTGATGATTTGTCGAGCAGAGCTAGACGAATCGTCGACCACATTCTTCTCGAGTAGGACACCGGTAGTGACACGGGCGTGTCCCTACCTGTGTAGTTTAATTTCGGGTTTTGGCAAAATTTTTCGGGAACGTCGTTTCGAAGGTACTCATTTACTGAGTTGATTGGCGGTCCAACGATAGGCCGACACGTGTCTATGCAGTTGCCAAACTTCTCACATGAAAAGGGGAGAAAACCCTAGACGTTTCTAGTCTTCCTTCCAAAGCCATTGCTGTAAGAAACTGCTGGAGCGGAAGAAGGTGCTTGAGCCGATCTTCTTCCTGTGAAGAACTAACACCGACCGAGGAGAAGAAGATGTCGCCAAGAAGGGTGACAAGATCCATGTTCGGAAATGCCGGGAACGAGGTGAGCTTCCTACCCTCTCCCTTGGTGCTAGATATTTAGTTATTTTTAGGAGAGATATCGACTCAAATGGGTATTGATTTGTGAGAAGAAGGTTTCTAGGAAAAGGCCAAGCTAGGACTTGTGTCCTAGGAATTAGAGTCTTCAACATTTCCCTCACTTCGAATGCAGTTTGTGGATTGGTTTCGTGAAGAGAAGTGGCCTTATGAGGGTGAATAAGGGCGGAGAAATTCTGGAGGTTATTTGAGAGTTTGGTTGAAGGAAGAAGATGAACCGATGTCGTCCGATCTGCTTTAAGATGCGCATAGAAATCTGTTTTCTATGCGCAATAACCTTCGAGGATGTTTTCAGACACTATACGGCCAGATCTGGTGTCTCGACAAAACACGGAATTCGCATCCCTTGGAGATACCTTTCCAACGAGGGGTTAAACTCCATCACCGGATTCCTGTAGCCTCGGGAATCCCCATTTGAAGTTTCTATTCAGTAATCATTCCTGCACATGTAATTCTCGTGTTTGTTTTCTATCGACTTTGGGTTGGTAGAGAGATTGTTGTACATTAATGTTAATGTTTCGTTGAATTGTAGTCTATAAGAGGTTGTGATAAATCATGTTAATAACATTTATTAGATAGATTCCCTAATGAACAGATGATGTAGAGGAGTATACTTGATCGAGGTGATTTGGTGGAGGTTAGAGAAGGATTTACATATGTGAAATATTTAGAACGTGCCTAACAGTGGTAATGTGTTGAATAATGATGAACTTAGCTTGAATATGTTGTACATAACTGATAATGACTGTTACGAACAAATGGTCATGGTCTTAGATGATGAATGTGTGAAATAGCCTTACACCGATAATGAACCCATAAGTACCTTGGGAGGTTGGGCTTGGACCTCGGTTTTCATTGCCGAGGTTCGCTCCATGCCACGATGTTTTGAAAGTGCATGCAGTGTGAGTTGACATGCGATGTCATAATCTTGGGCTAAGGATAGTGTGGCAGGTCTACGGGCTCGCTAGTCGTCACACCGACGGGAGTTGACAGTTTGACCTTTGGCAGTTGGGCTTGGTCCTCGGTGTTCATTCCCGGGGCTCCTTCCGTGCCAAGTGGATGGTAGGGCTTGGACCTCGCGCTTTTTACAAGGCTCCTTCCGGGTCTCAACATGGGCTAGTTCGGGGCTTGGTTCTCGGTGCACATCTACTCGAGACTCCCGCTGAGCCATAGTACGCATGGGAGCTCCGTTGTTGTGTTCTTAGCATTGAGGCGTATGGAGGCCTAGGCTTGGTAGTGTTGATGCCCTCCTAGTAGTGGAGAAGCCCGCTCCACTGTCACCTCCTGGCCATGACGGTTGATGCCTGAGAGGTTAGTTACCTGCTCGAAACGTGGGAACTAAAAGTCTGTGTCGACAGAGCAATTGCATGTTGATTGTCTCTTAGATATCTGCAAGGAGAAAATAACCAAACTAACAATTCAATAAGGCAAGTATACCTATCGAAATGCAGCCAGGGGACACAAGTGTCGTATTGAAATCCGGGAAAAATTGAGTAAGCTTACTCACACGAAATCTATTATTTTATCGACAGAAAAATTAGGTTTTTTAGAAGAAAGCTAAACGTACTAAAGGAAGAGAACTACTTGCAATGAAAGAGAGCTACTTGCATGAAAGGATAAAGAGAGCTAAAAGAGCGATTAAACTTAAGCTTAGTAATGATGAGGGGAAAATGCACACGATCAGAAATCACCTCGGCAAGAGTGGTTAGAAAAATACGATAAATAAACCTAAGCTACTTAGGGTAAAGGTCCTTGACCGTGGAGGTTCCTTGAATATTGACACACTTCTCTCGAAGGCCGTGCCTAACTGAGTTTAGGAAGGTCCGACCGACTCTCGCCTAAATTGGAGGACTAAAACTCGCTTTACGCGGTGAACCCCGCTTTTTGATTTTACTCCAATCCGGGAGATTTGAACGTCTGCCTCTCTCGAGGGGTGCGAACAACTCCCTTTACTCTTGAGTGCTCATTTCAAACTTTTGGCCTCTCGGCTAGCCCAGAATGAAAGCAAAGGTGGAGAGTATATATCGATGATATACCTCCAACCCGTGATAAATCAAGAGTAATTCAAGGCTAAACCCTAAAAAAGAAAAGGTAAGATTCAAAGCATCATAACCTAATCACTCAAACCTCGGATCATCAAGATCGAGTACATGGAGCATTAGTTAATCATGGTGAGGTGGAAGAGGGGGGATGAGTAGAAGAAGAATAATGAAAACAGAGCAGAAACGTAAAAGAAAGCAACACTTTTTATTAATGGAAACAGGGATCTTACAGCTTGAAAACCAGAGATTACAAGTGCATGGAAACGTAAACTACACTATCATTAACATTATACTACAGAACAAAGCTAGGAACTAATACAGGGAAAGCATAAAGCTAGAGCTAAGAACTAAAAATGAAAAGACATGCTTAAAAAAGTTCAAAAATACAAAGGACAGAACCTCCCCTCTTAATCCGAAAAGTGTCCCTGAACCCTTAGAGTTGGGCTCTATTTATAGAATTTTTCGGGTCGGGTCACGCCCCCCTGTCACGCCCGGGTCGGGCGTGACCATGGGGCGTGACACATTCGAAGCGACTTTTTCGGGCTGGAATTGAATTCTGACGAAGTAGTTGAGGTACACGCCCACAAGTCACGCCCAGGTAGGGCGTGTACCTGGGGTGTGTTCTTTGCGGCGTGACTTTGTTGAGCTGAAATTGAATGCTGGAGGTGACGGGCGGAATTGCTGAAGTACACGCCCATATGTCACGCCCGGGTCAGGCATGACCCTGGGGCGTGACACTTTCGGTGCGATGGTGGAGCGGGAAAAACGAGCGCGTTGCGGCGATTCCTCGGAACCTGGGGACACGCCTCTAGAACACGCCCGTGTCGGATGTGACACGGGCGTGACCGAGGGCGTGTACACTAAGTTTCCACGGAATGCAGTTTCGGACCAATTGCTTCATTCCTCTGGGTTACACGCCCTAGGTACACTCCCTGGTAGGGCGTGACCTTGGGGCATGTCACATTAAAATTCGGCTGAAAGCCGTGAAAACCTGCAAAAAGCAGAAAAAATGCATTAGCGACAAAAATATATACAAAGGGGAATCAAAATAAGTACTTTACAAGACATGATTTGCTTTAAAACCCCGAAAATATCCTAATAAAATTGACTGCAAACCGTATTATCAAATTCCCCCAAGCTCAAGTTTTGCTTGTCCCCAAGCAAAGATATAAAGACTAGCTAATCATAAAAGTGACTAATTCAAAAAGTTTTAATCATACTTACACAAGTACTATGCGAAATTTTAGGTAGGGAGAATGCAAAACGTAAATCTAAAACAATTATTTTGGTATGGTTTAACTTTTATAAACTTTACTTAATAAAAATAAATCATCCAGAATTTTGACGAAATTCTTTAAATAGATTTAAGCAAGACAATGAAAATGAAAAGAACGTATTGAGTTATTACTAGATCCAAGCAACATATTATAATTATATCAATTAAATAACAAAAATCTAAGTTTAAATCCAAAACTAAAACTGATTTACTTTTCTTCTTTTCTTAGTTGTTAAGTAAAATTAAAAAAGGGTGTGAATTAAAAGGACTTAATAGGACCGAAACGTTTGGTTTAGGAATATGAATATGAGTGGAATTCAAATATAAACATGGAGGCTTAAAAATCACACTAAACCAAAACAACGAGTTTCAAAAAAAAATTAATTTATTTTAAACAAAATAAGTATAAATAAATTTATTTTTTTTTCTTTATGATTATTTATCTCTTTTATTATTATTATTATTATTATCATTCATTTTTTCTCTTTTTTTTCAATACATTGCTTTTGAGTACACTTTTTTCAACAATTTCTCCAAAGATAACACAAAATTTCCTATCAAAAAAATTAGCGTGATTAGATAGGTAGGAATTTGGGCTTTGGTGAAAATGAAATGCTGTGTGGAGTTATCAAATGAATTTGGAAAAAAGGCTCAAAAGCGGCTAACTAGTGGTAAAAGATTTTAGGTTGGCAGGAAAGCTCAAACGCAAACAAAAATGGACTAAATCATTTTCACGCTTTTTTTAAATTTATTTAAAATATAGAGTCGATAAATTTCAAAAAGCAAGTTCGAGATAATAAAAGAAGATTGATGAAATTATCTTGAAAATAAAAATAATATGTGACTTAGATCGTTCATATCTACTACGTTATTCAAAATTTATTCTTACAAAAATTATCTAAAGACGAAAAGTAAAATAGTGGATGATAAATTTTTAGAGAAAGTAAAGAAAATAAAGAACGGAAAACCATAATAGAAATGCACGTTTTAGAGAAATATTTTACCTTAACATGCTACCGTGAATTAGAAACACAGCATGACCAACATTTTACTTGTGAAATATGATTAAAAAAATGATTAGAAAAATTATAATTAACTACGTTGTTTATAAAAAAGTTTGAGAAAAACAAAACATAAACATGGGGTACTTATTGAAATACCAAAATGCAGCTATATATATACATATTTTTTTTGAATTTTTTGGATTTTTTGGATATTTACAAAAAGCAAAAAGGAGGAACTCATCCCCCAAGCTTAAAATCTACATTGTCCTCAATGGAGAAGGAGGTCGGAGAACGAGAGAAAATTAAAGTACAGAAATGAAAGACAGAATTGAAAAACAGGTACTTCCCCGGTTTTATGTTGCAGGGAAAGCTGAGTGATGTCGTTCCTCCATGCGTGTGCTGTGGATCGTCAGGAAACGTCGTCTGGTGGACTTTGGCATGGAATCAGAATCGTTGGAGCAGGCGATCGCAGAAGTTTCAGCTTGCCGGAGCCATTCGGGGCAAAAATTGTAAAATAAAGAAAACAGAAAAAGATAACTTGGGTTGCCTCCCAAGAGCGCCCTTTGTTTAAAGCGTCGTTTGAGCTCGACGCATCAAAATAAGATTGTCCCAAATATTTTTTAAAAATAAAGTTCGAATAAAGGTCAAAGTTTGTGAGTAAAATAAAGTGCAGATTAATCAAATGTCAGGACCGGAAAGATCGAGTTAACAGGGTTGAGACTGACATCATCACAGAAATACAGTTTAAGACGCTGACCATTCACTTTGAAAGTACCCTTATCAGGGTGGGAAATTAAAACAGTACCATAAGAAAAGACTTCTAAAATAGTAAAAGGCCCCGACCAACGTGATTTTAATTTACCCGGGAATAAACGTAAACGAGAATTGTAAAGAAGCACTTGGTCGCCCGGCTTAAAGATTTTTGGGTGCCTAAGATGTCGATCGTGCAAACGCTTCGTCCGCTCTTTATAAAGTCTGTTATTTTCATATGCGTAAGAGCGCCACTCGTCGAGTTCGTTAAGTTGAAATTTTCTAAAATCGCCGACAGAGTGGGGATCGAAGTTTAAAAATCGTAAGGCCCAAAAGGCACGGTGCTCTAACTCTACGGGTAAATGACACGATTTTCCATAAACCAACCGAAATGGCGTACATCCGAGGGCAGTTTTGTACGCTGTTCGGTAGGCCCATAGAGCATCGTCTAATTTGGCTGACCAGTCTTTTCTAGATGTTGAAACAGTCTTTTCTAAAATTCTTTTTATTTCTCTATTCACTACTTCGACTTGTCCGTTAGTTGGGGGTGGTAGGCAGTGGAAAGCTTATGAGTAACGCCATATTTAGTTAGGATTTTTGAAAATTGTGCGTTACAAAAATGGGAACCCCTATCACTAACGATAGCGCGCGGCGTACCGAAACGAGAAAATAATTTTTTTAGGAAATTAACTACGACTCGGGCGTCATTCGTAGGAAGAGCTTGGGATTCGGCCCAACGCGAAACATAATCAACGGCAACTAAAATGTACTTATTCCCGAAGCTAGAAGGAAAAGGGCCGACAAAATCAATCCCCCAGAGGTCGAAAACTTTGCACTCTAGGAAATAATTTTGTGGCATTTCATTTTTATTCGAAATATTCCCCGACCGTTGGCAACTATCACACCTACTCACAAAGGAATGCGCGTCTTTAAACAGGGTGGGCCAGTAAAAACCCGCGCTTAACACTTTGTGAGCGGTGCGAGCAGCTTGATAGTGCCCACCTGTCGGTCTTTCATGCAAATGTTTAATAATATCTAATCCTTCATCAAAAGAAACACACCTCCTGATCACTTGGTCTGCACAAATTCTGAAAAGATGCGGGTCCTCCCAAAAATAGTTTTTTAGCTCAGAAAAGAATTTCTTCTTTTGTTGAGATGAAAACTCTTTTGGGAGCACACGGGCCACTAGATAGTTGGCGATGCGGGCAAACCAAGGAGAAGTAGATATGTTAATTATGAACAGCTTCTCATCAGGGAAATAGTAATGAAAAGAATTTTCGTCTAATTGTTCTATAAACGGGTTGTCTAGGCGCGAAAGGTGGTCGGCGGCCAAGTTCTCGGCACCTCGCTTATCACGGATCTCTAAGTCAAACTCCTGGAGGAGTAAGACCCAGCGAATCAAGCGAGGCTTGACATCCGTTTTAGAGAGAAGATATTTGAGGGCCGAGTGGTCCGTAAAAACAATAATTTTCGAAAGAGTAATATAAGGGCGAAATTTGTCAAAAGCGAATACTACAGCTAAGAGCTCCTTCTCGGTTGTTGTGTAATTTTCCTGTGCAGATGTGAGTGTTTTACTAGCGTAATAAATGGGGTGGAAGTTTTTGGAAATACGTTGACCTAGTACGGCTCCCACCGCATAACTACTCGCATCACACATTATCTCAAATGGAAGATCCCACACCGGAGCTATCATGATTGGGGCATTAACTAATTTTTCTTTTATTAAATTGAAGGCAGCTAGACAGAGATCATCAAAGATGAATGGGGCGTCTTTTTCTAAGAGATGGGTAAGGGGCTTAGTGATTTTGGAAAAGTCCTTTATGAAGCGGCGGTAGAAACCCGCATGACCCAGGAAACTTCTTATAGCTTTTATGTTCGTATGTGGCGGCAGCTTCTCGATAACTTCTATTTTCTCAACGTCTACTTCAATACACCTTTCAGAAATTTTATGTCCCAAAACTAACCCTTCCCTTACCATAAAATGACATTTTTCCCAATTTAAGGCAAGGTTAGTTTCTTCGCATCGCTCTAAGACTTTTTCAAGATTCTCTAAGCAACTATTGAAGGAATTCCCGAACACGGAGAAATCATCCATAAAAACTTCCATAATGCTTTCTACGTACTTGTCAAAGATGGCGAACATACATCGTTGGAATGTAGCTGGCGCATTGCACAATCCAAACGGCATTCTTCGGTAGGCGAAGGTGCCGAAGGGACAAGTAAACGTAGTTTTCTCCTGGTCCTCGGGGGAGATGGGGATTTGAAGATACCCCGAGAGGCCATCGAGAAAACAATAAAAGCTATGTCCGGAAAGTCGTTCTAAAATCTGATCAATGAACGGCAAGGGGAAGTGATCCTTACGGGTGGCGTCATTCAACTTACGGTAATCTATACACATTCGCCATCCGGTCACCGTCCGAGTCGGGATTAATTCATTATTTTCATTACTGACGACCGTTATCCCTCCCTTCTTTGGTACTACCTGTACTGGGCTAACCCACTTACTGTCGGATATAGGATAGATAATTCCTGCGTCTAACAATTTCATAACCTCGCCCTTAACTACATCTTTCATGTTTGGGTTTATACGGCGCTGAGGTTGTATAGAGTTACGTGAATTATCTTCCATTAAGATTTTATGAGTGCAGAAAGATGGGCTTATGCCCTTGATATCAGATATCTGCCAAGCAATAGCTTGGCGATGCTTTTGTAAAATTGAAAGAAGTTTATCCTTTTGTGCATCCGTGAGGTAGGCCGAAATTATGACAGGCAGCTTGGAGTCCTTTTCTAAGAAAGCGTATCAAAGGTGCTCTGGTAGTTCTTTCAGTTCCAAGGTAGGGGGGTCATCATACGAGGTTTTGGAAATTTGTTCTTTTTCAAAAACTATGTCCTCGTACACTTTTTTATATGTAAAATTAAAAGGGGTGTTGCTAGCGGCCATGGCGGCTTCGTGCAGCGATTCAGTTGGAAAAGTAGAAGAGGAACAGAAATCAAAAAATTCTTTTTCAAAATCAGAAAGGCGAGTGGAGGATTCTTCACTTAGGTGTAGAGATTCAGTTGGAGGAGTAGGAGAGGAACAAAAATTGGAAAATTCTTCTTCAAAATCAGAGGTGTGAGAGAAGGATTCTTCACTTACGGTATCCATGAAAAAACAGGAGTCATCATTAGCTAGTGTGTTCTTCATCGAGGGGGTGATAGAGAAAGTTACCTCATCGTCGCCCACTCGAAGGAAGAGCTTACCATTGCTTACGTCAATGATAGCTCGGGAGGTGGGAAGGAAGGGTCGGCCAAGGATCAGGGGAACCTCGACATCTTCTTCGATGTCCAAAATGACAAAGTCCACCGGGAAGATGAACTTGTCAACTTTGACTAGGACGTCCTCCACTATTCCTAACGGGTATTTGACTGATCTGTCGGCGAGTTGGATACTCATGCGTGTGGGGTTGAGACTACCAATTCCTAACTTTTTAAACAATGAGAGGGGCATAAGATTAATACTCGCACCTAAGTTGGCTAAAGCGTGTTTGACAAAGAGATCACCAAAGACACACGAGATAGAGAAACTACCCGGGTCACTGATTTTCTTCGGTAATCCGTTTGTAAAAACCGCCGAGCACTCGACATTTAACGTGACATGAGAAAGGTTCTCTAACTTCTTCTTGTTGGTTAGGAGGTCCTTAAGGTGTTTTGCGTACTTAGGCATCTGGGATATGGCTTCGTGGAAAGGCAGATTTATGTGGATTTGTTTAAATATTTCTAAAAAACGAGTGTATTGATCATCCTGTCTTTGTTTATTAAGTTCGGAAGGGTATGGCGGGGATGGATTATTTTTAAAGGTGGGTGGTGGAGTGAGTTGTTTTTCTAAAATAGGAGTGATAATTTCTTCGGCAGAGGGTGGAATTTTTAAAACGGGAACGAAGCTTTGATTTTTTAAAGCGGAAGCGGAGATTGCCTCGGGCTCTTCACTTATCATACCGGGAACTTTCTTCCCACTCCGAAGAGTTATAGCTTTCGCTGGCTCTCTCGGGTTGGGCTCGGTATTGGAAGGAAGAGACCCTACGGGTCGCTCAGAAATCATTTTAGCGAGCTATCCTACCTGATTTTCTAAATTTTTAACACTTCCAGTTAAGGTTCTAATCGTAGCGTCATTAGCATTCATGTATTTTGAAAACATTTCCTCCAAATTTGGAGGTTTTGGAAAACTTTGAGGAGGTGGTGGTGGTGCAGAAAAATCACTTTGCGGTGGCGGGCGCACAGCATTCGATGGATTGCTCCACGAAAAATTCGGATGATTTCTTAACGCAGGATTATAACTATTCGGAAAATTAAAACCAGGAGGATGATAATTCGCAGCAGAAAAATTATTAAAAGCAGTTCTAGGAATATTATTTACATAATCCAAATGTTCAGCGGGAGGAGTTGCAGATTCCCATACCTGAGGGGCGGAGGTAGCAGTCATCTCCGTAATTTTTTTGCTTAATATTTCAACTTGCAGTGCGAGTTGAGAGACGTTGTCCACTTCAAAGAGACCTGCAGGTTTGTTTGGGCGGGACCTAGGCACATTCCACTGGTAAGTGTTCATGGCCATGTCTTCAAACAGCTTAAGAGCTGCTTCCGGGGTCTTATGGTTTAAAGTACCTCCAGAAGCTGCGTCTATCATTTGCTTTGTGCTTTGATTTAGCCCATTATAGAACGTCTGCACCTGCAACCATACAGGCAGAGCGTGATGTGGGCATCGTCTTAGTAATTCTTTAAATCTTTCTCAGGTTTCGTAAAGGGTCTCAGAGTCTATTTGTCCAAAGGCAGAAATGTCATTCCTAAGTTTTGCAGTTTTAGCAGGCGGAAAATACTTGGCCAAAAATTTTTCAGTTAATTGCGTCCAAGTAGTTATGCTATTTTTAGGAAGGGTGTTCAGCCACTTCTTAGCCTTAATTCTAAGAGAGAAAGGAAATAATCTTAGCCTAATAGCATCATTTGTGACACCATTTATCTTGAAGGTGTCACAAATCTCAAGAAAGCTGGCTATGTGTGCGTTCGGATCTTCATCTTGAAGCCCGTCAAATTGCACATACTGCTGCACCATTTGAATTATGCTAGGATTCAGTTCGAAATTATTATTATTTATTGCAGGGCGAACTATACTAGATTCTGTACCCTCGAGATTCGGTCGTGCATAATAGGACATAGGCCTTTGCACGGCTTCCTCCATGTTGGGTTCTGCCATTCTTAAGGTAGAAAATGACTCGGAATCCTCAACCGGCACTTGGGTAGTAGGGCCTTGAAATCGCGATCTTCTCCGAAGAGTACGCTCAATTTCGTGGTCCAGGTCCAAAGTAACCGACGGACTTCCGCGGGTCATACACTAGAAGAAGAGAGGAGAAGAAAGACTAGAAAATAAAAGAGCTAATGATGTCTCGAAATTTTTTTTTTTTGAAATAGATTTTTTTTATGTTTTAACTCCCGAACTTCCCAAGGGCTACCCGGTGAAGGGTTCGCAAGGTACTAGACAAGATAGTGGCATTTAGAGCCACTTTTCCCTTTTCGAGAGAGTTAGGTGGTGTAGAAAAATTTGTGATGTGGGTTTCTATTAAGTAGGCAGTAATTAAAATCCAGCCATTTAACTCTGTGTGAGTAGGCGGAAAGTAAAAGCTACACTCACGCACTCGACAGAAAATTAAAACACACCCACTCTACAGAAAGTAAACACACTCTACTGAAATAAAGCCTGCCAATTAACTCAAGTGAGTAGCCGGAAAAATAAAATACACACACTTGCTTGAAATAAATCCAGCCAATTAACTCAAGTGAGTAGGCGGAAAAATTTAAAATACGCACACTTGCTTGAACAAAATCCAGCCATTTAACAAAATCAATTTATCAACGAGCGTTGCCTCCCCGGCAACGGCGCCAAAAACTTAATTGTCTCTTAGATATCTGCAAGGAGAAAATAACCACACTAACAATTCAACAAGGCAAGTATACCTATCGAAATGCAGCTAGGGGACACAAGTGTCGTATTGAAATCCGGGAACAGTTGAGTAAGCTTACTCACACGAAATCTATTATTTTATCGACGGAAAAATTAGGTTTTTTAGAAGAAAGCTAAACGTACTAAAGGAAGAGAACTACTTGCAATGAAAGAGAGCTACTTGCATGAAAGGATAAAGAGAGCTAAAAGAGCGATTAAACTTAAGCTTAGTAACGATGAGGGGAAAATGCACTCGATCAGAAATCACCTCGGCAAGAGTGGTTAGAAAAATACGATAAATAAACCTAAGCTACTTAGGGTAAAGGTCCTTGACCGTGGAGGTTCCATGAATATTGACACGCTTCTCTCGAAGGCCGTGCCTAACTGAGTTTAGGAAGGTCCGACCGACTCTCGCCTAAATCGGAGGCCTAAAACTCGCTTTATGCGGTGAACCCCGCTATTGGATTTTACTCCAATCCGGGAGATTTGAACGTCTGCCTCTCTCGAGGGGTGCGAACAACTCCCTTTACTCTTGAGTGCTCATTTCAAACTTTCGGCCTCTCGGCTAGCCCAGAATGAAAGCAAAGGTGGAGAGTATATATCGATGATATACCTCCAACCCGTGATAAATCAAGAGTAATTCAAGGCTAAACCCTAAAAAAGAAAAGGTAAGATTCAAAGCATCATAACCTAATCACTCGAACCTCGGATCATCAAGATCGAGTACATGGAGGATTAGTTAATCATGGTGAGGTGGAAGAGGGGGGATGAGTAGAAGAAGAATAATGAAAACAGAGCAGAAACGTAAAAGAAAACAACACTTTTTATTAATGGAAACATGGATCTTACAGCTTGAAAACCAGAGATTACAAGTGCATGGAACGTAAACTACACTATCATTAACATTATACTACAGAACAAAGCTAGGAACTAATACAGGGAAAGCATATAGCTAGAGCTAAGAACTAAAAATGAAAAGACATGCTTAAAAAAGTTCAAAAATACAAAGGACAGAACCTCCCCTCTCAATCTGAAAAGTGTCCCTGAACCCTTAGAGTTGGGCTCTATTTATAGAATTTTTCGGGTCGGGTCACGCCCCCCTGTCACGCCCGGGTCGGGTGTGACCCTGGGGCGTGACACATTCGACGCGACTTTTTCGGGCTGGAATTGAATTCTGACGAAGTAGTTGAGGTACACGCCCACAAGTCACGCCCTGGTAGGGCGTGTACCTGGGGGTGTTCTTTGCGGCGTGACTTTGTTGAGCTGAAATTGAATGCTGGAGGTGACGGGCGGAATTGCTGAAGTACACGCCCATATGTCACGCCCGGGTCAGGCGTGACCCTGGGGCGTGACACTTTCGGTGCGACGGTGGAGCGGGAAAAACAAGCGCGCTGTGGCGATTCCTCGGAACCTGGGGACACGCCTCTAGAACACGCCCGTGTCGGATGTGACACGGGCGTGACCGAGGGCGTGTACACTAAGTTTCCACGGAATGCAGTTTCGGACCAATTGCTTCATTCCTCTGGGTTACACGCCCTAGGTACACGCCCTGGTAGGGCGTGACCTTGGGGCGTGTCACAGCAAAATTCGGCTGAAAGCCGTGAAAACCTATAAAAAGCAGAAAAAATGCATTAGCGACAAAAATATATACAAAGAGGAATCAAAATAAGTACTTTACAAGACATGATTTGCTTTAAAACCCCGAAAATATCCTAATAAAATTGACTGCAAACCGTATTATCACATGTGCATGATCATGGGTGAGTCATTGCATTGCATTCATATCATTACATTACATGGCATACACAAGATCCTTATCGTATAGGTTTGTATGGGCACTCTTATATGATGAGTTACTATACTGTTGCGTCGATCCTCAACTTATATGTCTGTATGGTATTCATATAAGTTGAGTTACTTTCCATTGTACCTCTATATTTTTATACTGTTGTAGATGGTAGAACTGCTAGAGTAGATGATTTACTCATTTATTGTGCTGCTTATATACATTGATATTGTTCACTATATACCACCTATTTGTACTTCTGTTCTACTTATATATATTGTACCCTTGTTCCTTTCTCCGCCCGGTGCCGAGGAGTCGCCGGGGGAGCGGATGTGATAGACACTTAGTATTTATGACTAACGGTTGCTACATCTTCCATTTAGGAGGAATCCCCGCAGTCAGAGAAGTCGCAGATTTTGTAGCAGGACAGCCAGGCCAGGACAAAAGGGCTTGAAGGGACGGTTTCATCGCTACCGTCAGTCACCGAAGTGAGATTGAGAGACTTTTGATATAGCCCTTTTGCGCACGTTATACCCGTACTCTGATATTTTAGAAGCTTGTTGTAGCTTCTTTTCTTGATGTAATTTTGGACTAATTTACTTATGTGTGGATTGACTTCTATTTTATATTCTTGGTTGGGTTGGCTTTGGATGATATTATTTATGGCCGGCAGGATAGGCATCTTGTGGTGCAGACCAACACATGCATTGGTGCAACCGCAAGGCGGTTGTTCTGGGCATAAGACTCCCCTCGTGCCCTGTTTTGTGTTTCGAGATGGGGGGGTCTTACACCATGACCCCCCACTTTAATGGGGCTTTTAATCCTAGGAGGCAGGGGAGGAGTTTCTAGGTGTTGGCTAACCCTTGGGGTGGCTCAACACCCTCAATTGAGAAGAAACTGAAAATGGTCTTCATGGCCATTAATGGGGATTTCAAAAATTGGGGAGTTACAAGCCCCCTCTCCCCAATTCCTCCTTTAAGAACCATCACCAGGACAAGAGTAGACGTTTCCCCCATTCTAATCTCTATTTCGTGAAGTTTGTTGTGGATGTTGCATAGGAGTTCAAGCCAGCGGCCGAAAATGGCAAAGAGGCAAACCACCCGCTCTCAGGCCGCAACTCAGGTCCTCCTCTACTCCTCTTTCGTGGGTTAGATCTTAGGAACTGTTAGGGCAATGAGACGAGCTCAATTGAGCTCGATCGGGTGAATATTTTCCCTAGTTTTTTCAACAAAATGTGGGTGTCGAGTTCGCCAGAAACCGCCATCTCCGGCTGCCAAACGACCGCCGGCCGATAGCCCTCACCTCGACGGAGGTGGAGATGCGGTGGTTTGCCGGGGAGGTGGCCGGATGGATGGCAATTGGGGATGGAAAGTGCTCGAAGTCAGGTTAATCGCAGCCGTTGGATGGAGGTAGAAGATGAGCTAGCGCCGTCTGATCTTGCGCAAAGATTCGTGAGGGATTAAATAAAATCAAACTATAGCTATTATATTATTCTATCACATAATGTGTAGTGTTTTGAATTAAAATTTAAAATACCTAGGTGTTGTTTAAGAGAAAATGGTCAACATAAAAATTGTAACCCCATGGGTCTACTTTATTTTAAAATTAATTTGGACCAATTTGGAGCTCGGTTCAGTCCACAGAACACAGTTTGGTGAGGTCTATACCTAGGCTAGGCCAGATATTGTTTTGAGTTCCCCCATCAATCCATCCACCCAAATGACTTGAAATTTTGGATGATGGTCACTATTACCTATACCTAGAACATATCTAAAAATGGAAATTTTTGGCAAATATTTTCCTAAAGTTTTTGTAGAAATTTAATAAATCTTGCATGAATTATTTAAGATGTCTAATGACCTCCAAACCCACCAAACATTTGGTGACTGTCTTTTATGGTCATATTATGGCTCTGATAAAAATGTTAGCCCATTGGAGGTTGATTTGAATAGGTATTGGTGTGACCAAAGTTTGGTCCCTTAAGTGTAATTTAGGGCAAAGAGTGTTTGGGGCATAGAGGGGACAATTCTCACCCAAAGGGGTTGGGACTTGGGTCAGAGCTCCATGGTCAGTTAAAATATCCTCTCATGGCGTTGGAGGTGGTTTTGGGTGTATTTGCCCAATGAACCTAGTTCAAACCCTAGGGTTTAACTTTGGGGGTTTGTGAAGGACATGGAGTGATATGTCCTTGTATGGACTTGGTGTTTAGTCCATGTGATCTTAGGGTGGTGAAATGACCTAGGAAGGAATTTGGTTACATTTAGACTTAGGCACATAACTTAAACCAATTAGGGATAGTTTTAGGTCTATACACCTTATGGAATAAATAATGGGTCATATGATCTTGGATTTTCATGAGATTTTGATAGGAGTAATTTTATAGTGATATTGATCTCTGAAAATTATTATAAGATGATAAGAAAACAGTAGCTCATATTTGTAGGTATAATCTCAACCTTGCCCTTTTTTGATGATTTTGAAGTAACCATGATTATATTAACTTAGAATGATATGAAACTCTGGTAAGGTAAATTAAATATTATATAGAGACACTAGTAAATTATTTGGATCATTTGGGCATTTCCTTTAGTACTTCATGTGTTAAGTGAACTAGTGCACCATATTTTGATTAATAGATAATAAATATTATATCTTGTTGGAAAATTATGTTACTTGTCCAAAGAACTTTTTAAGGCATAATAAAGCCTACAAAATTATTACATGTCATTTGGATGAATTTATAAGAATGTTCCTTCACAAGTGCACTTTAATGGACTTAATTGAAGAATTTTTCTATATAGCCTACAGACCTTAGAATTGCATGAAACTTAGTCAGTAGTGTTTTATGATAATTATAAGGCTCTGGTAATTTTTATGTAAGTTTTGGACTATTATTTATGGTACTCCATTCTTTAACTCCAATTACTTGAATTATATTGAATTAATTATTTAGAGGTTATTATATTTATAAAAATCTGTAAAATTTGGATTCACTGACATTTTGATAAAATATGGTATTCATATTTTTTGGGAATCCATAACTTAAGGAAATCTAGTATTTCATGTTCAAAATTACTCATGGCCTAATTTTTGGAAAACTTTATTAAATGCTAAATTAATTAGGAAAATTACAAGTTTTTGGATTTGGGCTAATTGTTTCATGATGACCCACAATAATTATTTAAGGGAATTTGTATGAAAATTTGGAGTACCTCCTATCAAGTACATCATATAGCTTGAGATGGTCTGCATTTAGTAAAACCGCAGAATTTGTGATAATATATGGAATGGACATAGAGAGATGGGTTATTGGTTTGCTGATCTTGGTAAAGTGAAAAAAAAGAAAAAGACAGCTTCATTAGGAGTCATGATGAGGAGAGTGATGGGTTGACTAGTGTTAAGAGGTGCTCGGGATCGACGAAAGATTGTCTTTCCTGTGGAAAGAGAGAGAGTCAAAATACACTAGGGTTCGATCCAAAATAATGTTAAAAGGGATCCGGAATTGGATAATAACCAATAATAAGTACCTTACGAAAGGAAGCTTTGAGCTTCAGCCCATCATAGTTCCTACTTGTTGGGTACATTGGAAAATGTGTACCAGATTTGAAGAAGCCTCACCTTACTCAATGATATGCATCAAGGTGTATTTGATGTTGTTTTGAGTATATATGTGCAGGTTAAGAAAATGCAGGAATGCAGGAAAAAGTTTCTAAGTCCATGAGTTGACATCGGAAGAAGCTGTGTCGACACTTATGAAGGCTTGTGTCGACACTGGAGAAAAGCTGTGTCGATACTTGGAATTAATTGTGTCGACACATGGAAAGGCTATGTCGACACCAGAAGAAACTATGTCAACACACAGAGGCATTGTCGACTCACAGAGAAGGCTTAGTCGACATCAACTGTGTTGACACACAGAGGCAGTGTCGACACACAGAGAAAGCTTAGTCGACATCAACTGTGTCGACACACAGGACTTGTGTCGACACATGGCAGAGTTTCAACAAAGTCAATTTATGTGAAGAGTAGAAGTGACTGTCGACACCACAGAACTAGTGTCGACACATTCTATAGAAGCTGTGTCGAGAAGTAGTGTCAAAACCAAAGGATCTGTGTCGACACCATCAAGGCTTGTGTCGATACTTAGTCTACTTATGTCGACACATGATGAAGTTCAGTCTCGACACTTTGCTGACAGTGACAGAGTTTCAAGAAGTGACTGGATGACTTGACAGCTGCCATTACCAACTGGTCTACTGCAACTGTCAGAGCTGTCAGAAGTTTGTTAGAAACCGGATCAGCCGGTTACCGTGGAGGAAGTCTATATAAAGGCATTCTCCATCAATAGAAGATACAGATAGAGAAAAGAATATACACATACAATTACATAAAAACAGAAGAAGATTTTCGTCAGAAGATCTAAGAAGAAGTTGGAGAGAGAGAGCTCCATCTATTGAAGTGAAGAAAGGGACTTAAATCAACAAGTCTCTCAAGTGCAGATTCTGAACCAGTCTGCTAAGAAGGATTCAGATTGAGATCTAAATTTCAAGAAAGAAGCTGATTGAAGATCAACTTCAAAGGAGTTCAACCCTACTGAGTTCAGATTCAAGAAGCTTTGTAGAAAGCTAAGAGTGTTTGTTCACTGCCATCAGATTCTTCAAAGAACTGATCAAGAAACCATCCATCCTCTCTCTCTACTAGGGTGGTGGTATATTACAAACTTAAATCTATTTTCTGTAGGATCTTTATAAGATCTGAGTTGTAAGCCTGTTTTTATAAAGGCTGAGTTGTAGGAGATTATTTCTCTGAGTGGTAGGCCTTATTGTAGGCTGAGGTAGGGCTATGAGCCTGAGTTATAGGAGATTGTTATCTCTGAGTTGTAGGCGTTGTTGAAGGCTGAGGTAGGGCAGATTGCCTAAGCTGTAGGAGTGTGGACTCACTCTGAGTTGTAGGAGCCTTGTTTGGGTTCTGAGCTGTAAGATCTGCGGATTTGAGGTGAAGAGAAGAAGTTAGGCCGAATCTAGCACACTGCTAGATAGGCGAAGGGGGAAAGTGGATGTACCCAGACCTTGGGGACTACTATAAAACTGTGTGTAATCTGTGACTGTGTGTATTTCTGTGAATTCTGTGATTGTGGTAGCTATAGAACCGGTAGATTAATTTGATTATCTGTATAAATATTCTGCCTTAGTGTAAAAAGGAATTACACCTATTCACCCCCCTCTAGGTGTTTAGGAACCTATTCTTTCAAGTGGTATCAGAGGGAGGTTGCTCAAAGATAGACTTAACAGTCTGAGTGAGATTTGTGAGGCAGAATAAGTTCAAGAAAATGGGTTCAGGAGAAAAAACATAAAGGACTTGGTGCAATGAAATTTCCTATTTGCAGGAAGGAGATATTTGGAATATGGAAGGAAAGGGTCAGATTATTTATGGAGGCATCTGATCCTAGAATCTATATAACAGTTAAGGAAGGACCATATGTTCCAATGAAGGTTTCTGTTCTTGATGCCAATCAAAGGATCCCTAAGGATTTTTTTGAGATGACTGAGGATGAGATCATCTTGGCTGGATAAATGAGCACAAAATATTTTAGTGAGTGCCATTGATGATTCAACATTCCATAATCTAATTCACTGCAAAACCTCCAAGGAGATGTGGGACACATTGATTGTCTACATGGAGGGTTCTAAAGAGGTTAGGCAAGATAGAAAGTCTATGCTTAATCAAGAATATGAGAGTTTCAGACAGGCCAAGTTTGAAAGTATAACTGAATGTTATAAGAAGTTCTACAGGATTGTAAATGAATTAATGTCTTATGGAAGAATATTCAGTACATATGAGCTGAATGATAAATTACTTAGGTCTTTGACTAAGGATTGAGGATACAAAGATCTGTGCCATAAGGGAAGTGGCCAGACTTGGTGAGATTTCACCTCCAACACTGTTTGGCAAATTGTTGTCTTATGAGATGCAGCTGTTAGCCAGAAAGGTGGAAGAGAAAAATACCAAGGGTGACTATAGAGAAAAGTCTGTGGCCTTCAAGGTAGAAGCCACAAGGAAGAATAAGAGAATGTCTTCATCATCTCCTAAGAAGGATACAGAAGTGATTTCAGAAAATTCTGATAATCACAGTACATATAGCAGTAACTCTGATGAAGACTTTGCAGCATTCACAAGGCAGTTCCAGAGATTCTTGAAGAAGAAGCAGTGGAAATCTAAGCCATCCACATCTCAGTCCAAGGATGACTATTATCAGAAGAGGAAATCATCCAGGAAGGACAGGAGTGGGACAAAGCCTGGCAAGTCAAGTACATCAAAATTTATTTGCTATTGCTGCAACAGACCAGGACATGTTGTGGCTGAATGTCCAGATAAAAGGAAAGAGTCTGCTAACAAAAAGAAGTCTCAGCACAAGAGCAAGAAGGAGAAATCCTTGCTTGATGAGAAAGAGAAAAGTTGGACAGATCAATCAACTTCAGAATCTGAATCTGAGGCTGAGGCATACATTGGTTTGTTTGCAACAGAAGAAGAGGATGAGTTCATGTAATTACTGGACTCTATCTATGAGCAAGAGGACCATCAGTGCAAAGGATTGATGGCAGTGTCTGAAGAAGACCAATGCCAGGATCAGCCTGGCCCCAGTAAGGTAAAAAGTGTATCTGTAGATTCTGATTACTTCACTGGGTCAGAATCAGATGCATCTCCATCAAGAGATGTAGATGGGTCTGAATCTGAAGGAGATATTCATCAGCTGATAGATGAATATGGGGATTTGCTGCAGGCACTCAAGAGAAGCAAAAACCTGGCCAAACATCAGGCTAAGGAAATTGCAGCTCTTAAGTTAGCTGCATCTGATTCATAGAAGCTACTGGATCAAAAGATGAATGAGATTGCCAAGCTGAAAAACATAACAGTTATTCAGATGGGAACAATCACATTCAAAAATGATCAGATTAAAAATCTGGAAAATAGACTTCAGAAAGAGAAGGATATTGTGGCTAGTTTCTCTAAGCCAAAATCTATCCTACCCTTAATAGATGACTTTTTGTCACAAAAGGGTAAGACAGGAATAGGCTTTATGAGAACTGCATGGGCAGCTAAGTCCAATAATAAAGGCAATGCCCCAGCATAAAACTAAAGATCTACTGTCAGCAATATAACTAAGATTGTACCTAAAAAGAGGTATAATAAGTTTGAGTGTTGGTGCTGTGGTAAGATAGACCATTTTGCCTTACACTGTTAACACAACACCAGTGTCAAGGAGAATAGCAGTCTGCCTGTTAGAAGAGCTGCATGCAGATTTGTTAAGTTTCAGGCTAACTTGAACCAAGGATCCAAAAGTTATTTGGGTTCTAAGGTTAAGTAATCTTTGTTGCAGGTAAGTCCAAGTTGTCATGCCCCTATATTGTACTTGGATAGTGGATGTTCTAGGCACATGACTGGAACAAGGGGATTGCTGAAGGACTACTCACCAATGCTGAATGGGCCTAAAGTAATCTTTGGTGGTTCTGAAAAAGAGTCATCAAAGGTTTTCGTAACATTTCTAACAACTTAATTACAATCACTCAAGTGGCCTATGTAAAGGGTTTGAAACATAACCTAATAAGCATAAGCCAGCTGAGTGATCTAGGATATGACATTTCATTTGTCAAGAATGGGTGTCTTATCAAGAGGTCAAGTGATCAAAAAGTCATATTGACTGGCTATAGAAAAATAAATGTGTATTGCCTAGATTTTGTGTGTGAGAATAAGAATTCTCCTATCTATCTTGTGGCTGATGAGAAAGTCTCTCATTGTGTCAAATGGCACAAGAGGCTAGCTCAACTGAATTACAAAACTATTGGCCAACTCTTTAGTAAATAGTTAGTGAGAAATGGTTCTCAAGTTAAGTGATATAAGGATGTGATATGCTCAGCTTGTCAAAAAGGCAAGCAGACCAGATCCTCCTTTCATAGCCTAGAAACCAAAGATTCAGTGAGGTGCTTATACCTCTTGCATATGGATTTATTTGGTCCTATGTCAGTTCATAGTCTGGGTAGGAAGGTCTATACATTTGTGGAGGTAGATGACTATTCTAGATTTTCATGGGTATTCTTTCTGAGGCAGAAATCTAAAACCCCAAATGTCTTCTACAATTTTGTCAAACAAATTCAGAATGAATTGGATAGTTCAGTGGTCAAAATCAGAAGTGACCATGAAACTGAATTCCAATCTGAAAGTATGACAAGGTTTTGTGAAGAATTTGGGATTCATCAGGAATTCTCCGCATCTAGAACACTTCAGCAAAATGGCATTACTGAGAGAAAGAATAGGACATTGATTGAGGCTGGAAGAACACTATTGAGTGGTACTTCTCTCCCAGAATATTTCTGGGCTGAGGCAGTAAACACTGCATGCCATGTGCTCAATAGGGTTTCCGTCATCAAAATCCACAAAAAGACACCCTATGAGGTCATGAAGGGCAGAAAACCAAACTTATCCTATTTTAGGATCTTTGGTTGTAAGTGCTATGTACTTAACAATGACAAGTCTCACCTAACTAAGTTTGCTGCCAAATCCCAAGATGGGATATTTGTTGGGTACAACAATAATAGTAAGGCTTATAGGGTCTACAATTTGGCTACTCAAGTTGTAGAAGAGTCAGTTCATGTAATCTTTGATGAAACTAGACTTATTAATAGAGAGTTGCCAAGTAGTTCTTGTAGCTCTCTAGGTATACAGCAGAAGATGAACCAGCTTACTATCAAAGAAGATCCAACTGCAAAGCAGGATGTGACAAATGGTAGTTGCTGTCCAGGGGGAGTACAAGACACTCAAGATACTGATGAAGACCATAAGGTGCAGCATAATGAAGAGTTTGGAGAAGGTCAAACTGCTGATAGATTACCTCCAGCAGTTAGACATTTGAAGGATCATCCTACACACCAGATCATTGGTGATCCAAGACAAGGAGTGCAAACAAGGAGCAGGAACTTAAACACAGTTCTTTACTCTAGCTTCTTATCTCAAGTGGAATCCAAGAGATTTGAAAAAGCTATACAAGACCCTCACTAGATTGATGCTATGCAGGAGGAGTTAAATCAATTCAGAAGGTGCAAGGTCTGGGATTTGGTTGCAAAACCAAAGGACCACAATGTTATAGGGACAAAGTGGATTTATAGAAACAAGCTTGATGAGAGTGGGATCATAGTGAAGAACAAGGCAAGACTAGTTACCAAAGGATATAGACAGGAGGAGGGCATAGACTTTGATCAGACTTTTGCCCCTATGGTAAGGTTGGAAGCTATCAGGCTATTTCTAGCCTATGCAGCATATCATGGCTTCAAAGTGTTCCAGATGGATGTTAAGTCTATATTCTTAAATGGAGACTTAAAAGAGGAGGTCTATGTAGAACATCCCTCAGGTTTTGTTGATCCACTCAATCCTACTTATGTTTATAGACTTAGGAAAGCTTTGTATGGGTTAAAACAAGATCCAAGGGCTTGGAATGAAACCCTGTCTAATTTCCTCATTGAGAACAAATTCTCAAGGGGGAAAATAGACAAGACTCTATTCCTTAGAGAATCCAAAGCAAAGATTATCCTAGTCCAAATATATGTTGATGACATAATATTTGGTTCTACTGAGAATAACCTTTGTAGAAAGTTTGCAAAACTTACGCAAGGGAAATTTGAAATGAGCAGTATGGGAGAACTTAAGTTCTTCTTGGGTCTCCAAGTAAGACAGACTGATGATGGCTTGTCCATATCTCAGTCTAAGTTCACCCTGGAGTTCATTAAGAAGTATGGTATGGAATCATCCACTACCATGAGAACTCCAAAGGGGACAAGTATGTCTCTAAGCAAAGATGATGCAGGGAAACCTGTAGATGAATCTTTATATAGAGGGATAGTTGGCTCCCTCCAATATCTGACTGCTAGTAGACCAAATATCATGTATGCTACATGTGTCTATGCTAGGTACCAATCCTGCCCTAAAGAATCTCATCTTACTGCTGTCAAAAAGATTTTGAGATATCTTAAGGGCACCCCTAATCTAGGCCTTTGGTATCCTAGGAATAGAGATTTTTTACTGATGGGCTATTCAGATGCAGACTTTGCAGGTTGCAAAGTAGATAGGAAAAGCACAACAAGCACCTATCAATTTCTAGGAGAAAGACTGGTGTCATGGAGCTGTAAGAAGCAGACTAGTGTGACAATTTCCACAGCTGAGTCTGAGTATGTTGCTGTAGGAAGTTGCTGTGCACAGCTGTTGTGGATACAATATCAGTTAGAAGATTATGCTATTCAGGTAAGTAGAACTCCCTTATTGTGTGATTCTACTAGTGCTATTTTTATTGCTCATAATCCTGTTTCTCATAGTAGAACAAAGCATATAGAAATAAGATACCATTTTCTTAGAGATCATGAAGAGAAAGAAGATATCTCTTTAGAATTTGTTAACACTAATTTACAAATTGCAGACATGTTCACAAAGCCTTTAGATGAAACTAAATTCAATAATTTCAAAATTGAATTAGGAATGTTGAACATAAATTAGTTTAACAAATTTGGCTAAGTAAAATTATGTCGACAGAAAAAGTTGTCTATGTCGACACATAGTAGTTGGTGTCTACAATCCAGGAAAGTGGTGTCGACACATCTAGAGAATCGGTGTCGACACTTTAGAGAAGTAGTGTCGACACATCCAGAAGTGGTGTCGACACTTAGAGTAAACACGTAGATTTCGTCGAGCGCAGAATCGACACATATCGTCGAGCACAGATTCATCGACCTCAGATCGTCGAGCTCGACTAAGACTAATAGAATTGATGTCGAGACATTAGAAGTCTGTGTCGACACATTTCAGCTGTGTCGACACATTAAGAGAATATTGACGCGAATTTTGACCTTCATGATTTAGAAGGGTATAAATAGGTCAACAACATATTCTGTCGACACACTCTTCATCTTTTCGAGACCAAAACCCTGTGTCGACAACTTCTCTCTTATTAATCCAAGCTTTCACTCAACCCCAATGGTGCCAAAGCTTGAAGATAATGTCAACGAAGGTTATGAGCTGCTTTGCAACGCCTTTGATAATGCGGAAACCGAGATTAAAGCAGTAGTAACCCTAATTGCAGAAAATGGGTTGGAATTTTTGGTATCTGAACCTACAAAGATATTGAAGAAAGAAATACTAGAATTCTATGGCGCAACTACTCTAGATTCTACTGGACTTAAGATCAAATCTATAGTTCAGGGAGCTAAAGTTAAACTTACCTTGAAGAGCTTAAGGAAAACTCTTCAACTCCCAAGAACACAAGAAGAAGAAGAAGTACCTTCTACTAAGACTAGGGAAGCACTTCAGTGGTGTGGATTGGATCCCATCATGAAGATTGGATCTGCAATGAACAGAAAAGGGATGAATCTACAAGGCAAATTCCTTTCAGAAGTGGTTGGAAAGGTCATTCTCTACAAGCCAGAAGTGCATGATAGGATTTCAGCCTATATGTTCAGCCTAATGACTAGGATTATTTTCAGACTGAACACAAATTGGTCTGCAGTAATCTTTGAGAAAATTAAGGAAAGCATTAAGAAGCCAAATCTGGGAAGAATCTTGAGTTTATACTTGGCTAGAACAATTTCGGAAGTAAAGGAACAGATTACTGGTTCTAAGATCAACTATATGAGAAGAATGGACATAAGGATAATCTCCAGATGGGATAGAGTCCTAACAAAGGACATGCCTGATGAAGAGAGGCCAGAGATTCCTGAAAAATCTCCTGCACAAGATATTGCAGATGGTGCTCAGGTGCAGGGGGAGCCTCATCTTGAGAAAGAGCCAACCCACTTGGAAAGTGAAATGGCTACACAGACTATTCTTGAGGTAATTGATGAAGTTAATCAATCAATTTTCATTAATAAGGATGAAACACTAACTGCGTCTTTGTATGATGCTGACCAGAACACACAACTAAACAGTCAAGCACAAGATGTTATCATGGAGGATACATCTATAGCTGCAGATGCTCCTGAGTTGGTGGTGACTCAAGTCCCTACTCAACAAGAGTTTACCCTTGAAGAGTTGTTTCCTGATATAATACAAGCAAGAACTGAGGGGGAGCAAACTGAATTTGAGGGGGAGAAAGCAGAAATTGAGGGGGAGCCAATTAACATTGAGGGGGAGCAAGTAAGTACTTGAGGGGGAGGTGCAAGGGACTCAGGGGGAGCTACCTAGGACTGAACAGGAATTGCCTCCTAGTCCTAAGGAAAGAGTTTATATATCCAGTACCTCAGCTTCTGAAGATGAAGCAGAAATACAAGCCAAAAAGAGAAAATTGATGGTTTTCAAAAGAAGGAGCCAAAACTATAAAAGGGCTTTACAAACTGCTCCTCAACCTGCCCCAGTAACTGATTATAGTTCTTTGTTGATATCCTTGCAAGTAAAATTGGATGAATAAAGGATAGCCATGGAGAAATATATGGATGAGACCCATAAAGATCTGTAATTCTCCTTGGCTCAAGATATCAAATCCATTAGATTTGAAGTCAATCGGAATAAGAAGGAAATAACAGATTGTTTCCACAAAGGTGGCAATGCTGTAGTCTATCTTGCCAAACAACAAGTAGGCATAAAGACTCAAGTTGATGAAATAGCTGTTAAACAAGGCTATGTGCTTGAAAATCAACTAAGAATGAATGACAATCTAACAGAATCACATAATGTGATTGTTACAGAGTTAAAGAATATTGCTACTGCCCAAACTGAGGCAAGGGCTAAAGCCAAGCCAGATTTTGACAAGCAATTACAGGAAGGCATAGATACTGTACAAACAGCTATTGAGCAATCTCAAAAGACCATTTCTGCACAGCTACTGAAGTTAAGGTCATTTTATAAAGATGGTGTTAACTATCTTGATGAACAGGTAAGATTTCAGAAAGATGATCTTAGAGATCACATTGAAAGAGAAGTCATAAAGGGGGAGAGAGTATTAGTCAAAGCAGGCTCAGATCATACTAAATGGATATCTAATAGCATTAGAGCCACCCTTGGATATCCACCCCTATGTGATGATGATAATGTAGCTGAGTCAGGTATACAACCTGCTTATTTTGGAGGTGATCAACCTGAAGTTGCTCAGGTCATTTACCCTCCAGCAGACTTTGATATGATTCACCAAGAAGTACAGTCAATGTACAACCCTCTAGAGGATAATAAAAATGATATCATTGAGAAAGTTGAAATGTCAGAGGCAGCTGTGAATAAGGAGCAAGAAGCTCAACTGTCAAAGAAGAGATTCAGAGAACAGGCTGAGTTAAAGTCTGATTTTGAGCAGTGGAGTCCTACTTCAAGGAATATTATATTGACTGCCTGGAAAGCTGTAAAAGACAAGACCCATGACAGGGGCAAATGGTACACAGAGCAAGAATGACAAAAGCATGAAGCTAGACAGGAAGCTATTCTGCAATATAGAAGAAAGGCAAAAGATGGGAAGCTACCTCCTAATGCTCAGGAGCCTAGTAAGTATTTCCCAAAGCCTTTTCACTATTTTGAAAGGCAAAGAATAAGAGCTGAAGAACAAAAGAAGAAGGATCTGAAGGGCAAGAAGCCAGCTGAAGATACTGATGCTCCAGTACAAGCCAAGATCCAATCAGGCAAAGGAATAGTCATCAATGAGGCTGAGCAGCCTTAGGATAGATTTACTAGATTTTACAACACTGTAATCTTTAGTGTTAAAAAACCTATGTAAACTATTATTAAGAAACTTTTGCAAGTTTAAACAAAATAATGTTTGATGTTCATTATGTTTGCATCATTCTTCTGTGATGTCATTTTATACATGTTTTGTTTATAAGTTACCCTGTCATATAATATTTGTATACATCATAATATGTGTTTGTTCTGAATTTTGTATATCATTGACTAAGGGTTATGACTTCTCCAAATAGGGGGAGATTGTTGGGTACATTGGAAAATGTGTATCAGATTTGAAGAAGCCTCACCTTACTCAATGATATGCATTAAGGTGTATTTGATGTTGTTTTGAGTTTATATGTGCAGGTTAAGAAAATGTAGGAATGCAGGAAAAAAGTTTCTAAGTCCATGAGTTGACATCAGAAGAAGTTGTGTCGACACTGGAGAAAAGCTGTGTCGACACTTGGAGTTAATTGTGTCGACACTTGGAAAGGCTGTGTCGACACCAGAAGAAATTGTGTCAACACATAGAGGCAGTGTCGACTCACAGAGAAGGCTTAGTCGACATCAACTGTGTTGACACACAGAGGCAGTGTCGACACACAGAGAAAGCTTAGTCGACATTAATTGTGTCGACACACAGGACTTATGTCGACACATGGCAGAGTTTCAACAAAGTCAATTTGTGTGAAGAGTAGAAGTGACTGTGTCGACACATTCTACAGAAGCTGTGTCGAGAAGTAGTGTCAACACCAAAGGAGCTGTGTCGACACCATCAAGGCTTGTATCGACACTTAGTCTACTTGTGTCGACACATGATGAAGTTCAGTCTCATCACTTTGCTGACAGTGACAGAGTTTCAAGAAGTGACTGGATGACTTGACAGCTGTCATTACCAACCGGTCTACTGCAACTGTCAGAGCTGTCAAAAGTTTGATAGAAACCGAATCAGCCGGTTACCATGGAGGAAGTCTATATAAAGGCATTCTCCATCAACAGAAGATACAGATAGAGAAAAGAATATACACATACAGTTACATAAAAAATAGAAGAAGATTTTCGTCAGAAGATCTAAGAAGAAGTTGGAGAGAGAGCTCCATCTATTGAAGTGAAGAAAGGGACTTAAATCAACAAGTCTCTCAAGTGCAGATTCTGAACCAGTCTGCCAAGAAGGATTCAGATTGAGATCTGAATTTCAAGAAAGAAGCTGATTGAAGATCAACTTCAAAGGAGTTCAACCCTACTGAGTTCAGATTCAAGAAACTTTGAAGAAAGCTGAGAGAGGTTGTTCTCTGCCATCAGATTCTTCCAAGAACTGATCAAGAAACCATCCATCCTTTCTCTCTCTACTAGGGTGGTGGTATATTACAAACTTAAATCTATTTTTTGTAGGATCATTATAAGATCTGAGTTGTAAGCCTATTTTTATAAAGGCTGAGTTGTAGGAGATTATTTTCTCTGACTGGTAGACCTTGTTGTAGGCTGAGGTAGGGCTGTGAGTCTGAGTTGTAGGAGATTGTTATCTCTGAGTTATAGGCCTTGTTGAAGGCTGAGGTAGGGCAGATTGCCTGAGCTGTAGGAGTGTGGACTCACTCTGAGTTATAGGAGCCTTGTTTGGGTTCTGAGCTGTAAGATCTGCGGATCTGAGGTGAAGATAAGAAGTTAGGCCAAATCTAGCACACTGCTAGATAGGCGAAGGGGGAAAGTGGATGTACCCAGACCTTGGGGAATCACTATAAAACTGTGTGCAATCTGTGACTGTGTGTATTTCTGTGAATTTTGTGATTGTGGTAGCTGTAGAACTGGTAGATTAATTTGATTATCTGTATAAATATTCTGCCTTAGTGTAAAAAGGAATTACACCTATTCACCCCCTCTAGGTGTTTAGGAACCTATTCTTTCACTAGTGCCCTCGAGAGCCCTTCATAGGGAATGCCTTGGGCAGTCCAAGGTTAACGTAAGCCGTAAGAATAAATAGAATGGAAGAGTAATTCGAAATACTCTAGGGTTACGCTTACACTCACACTCCCCGGTGTTGTGGGAGTTAGGTTGGGTTTCACGTGCGGTAAGCTCGGTGGTTTGGTGATGGGCAGGTTAGCCCGGCGTGACGATGGCTCGGATGGTTTTGTAATGGACGGGTTAGTCCGGGGAGCTTTGGCCCAGTAGATATTTGTGACGAACGGGTTAGTCCGAGGAGCTTTGGCTTGGTAGATATTTGTGATGGACTGGATTGTCTGTGGAGCTTTGGCTCGGTGGGAAATATAATAATGTTACATGTGCATAAGATATAAGGTGGTAGGTCTTTGGTATTGGAGAGTCGTCGCACGGACACCAATACGTTGACTCTGCAAGTGTGGTTTAGCACTTGGCCAAATAAAGTCTGGTGCGACAACCGGCAAGAGTACGTAGGAGCTCCGCTTAGTGCACCAGAGTTGAGGCGTACGATAGGTCTGACTGGTAGTGCTGATACAGGTTTAGAGCTGGGCGAGGCCCAACCCACCGCTTCTGTTTGCCACTACGGAAGTATCTTGGGCGGTTAGGCTCCAAAAAGAGGGAACTAAAGATCTGTCTGCACAGAGTCGAGTGTGTGAGTTGCACTTGCATGTTCATACCATAACATACTTACATGACATAACATCATCATATAACCCTTGACACCTATTGTATAAATTTATATGAGACTCTTTATATAATAGGCCTTGCAAAATGACCCATTGGTCTATAGGTTTGTATGGACATTTCTATAGGTCATGGTTACTTACTTAGTTTACCTTCTTGTACTTTTACTTGCTCACTATGTTCATGTGTATACTCATACTGCTTACCTACTATTTGCTTACTTATACTTGTTATGGTTATATGCTCGTGTTTGACAAGTTTCGCCATCACCTGCTTACTTTGTTACTCTCCACCTTCATTACCTTCCCTTTCCTCCTCCCCACTCGGTGCCTATGAGCCATGGGGGAGGGGTGGTAGATGATAGGACTTTGTCTTTTAGACTAATGGTCGTTTACCAAATCATTTTAGGGGATCGTAGAGCCTAAATAGGAGACGCAGCCCAGAGGTCGGTGCACATGGAGATGGAGCAGTCTATCACAGGATTCCAGCCATCAGAGACAATGAGTCGTGATCATTAGTAGATATTATAGATTTGCTTCCGCGATTGAGTGATTTGTAGTGAGGATTTTTATGTATTGGGCAGGGGCCCTCTTTAGTACTTTGTTTTATCATTTTTGTGGACTCTCCCTTCGTGGAGAATTATATTATATTCATGTGATTCTGTGGACCAATATCTGAGTTTTCATTACTCTTATATTTTTTCCACTCTTCTGCCATCGGTATGGCCGGCAGGATCGACGTTTTGTAGTGACGACCTTCTCGGGTGTGTTGGTGTCACCGCAAAGCGGCGGTTTTGGGCATAAGACCTGTTTGGTTTTGCAAAAAACGAGGGTCGTACGAACGGTGATGAGGAGTTGGAAAACTCCATAGTTAAGCATGCTCGGGCTGGAGTAGTACTGGGATGGGTGACCTCCTGGGAAGTCCCCGTGGAGCGCGCTTGACTATTGAGTTTTACTTATCAAAGGGAGGTTGTGGCCACCAACTACCCGCTAGTGGGTTGGAGAGGGGTTGGGGTGCTTAGGATGCAGCCTAGTAGCGACGCCTAGAGCGGAGCCGTAACACTGTCATGTTAGATCGGCTAGGGTCCTTACAATAAAAAGTGCACTTTTTGTAATGGCCTCCCCAGCCTACGACTTGAAAGGACGGTCGTCGGCACCACCAACACCATGCTTGAAAGGGTTAATCCTAACCAGGTCTGCATACCATGCACCCCAACCCCTCTCCATCCATATGAGGGTTGTTTAGGCCGGGGATCGAACCCGGGACCTCCTTGATAAGGAGTTTTTCAACCACTCCTCATGACCAGTTGAACTGCGGCTCAGTTGGTGATGAGGAGTGGTTGAAAAACTCCTTATTAAGGAGGTCTCGGGTTCGATCCCCAGCCTCAACAACCCGCCTGTGGATGGAGAGGGGTTGGGGTCCATGGTTTGCAGACCTAGTTAGGCTTAACCCTTTTGAGCGTGGTGATGGGGGTGTCGATGGTCGTCCTTTCGAGCCGTGGGCTGGGGAGGCCATTATAGTCGGCAAGGCAACAATCCTGCTCTCACGTCTGGTTCTCCTTCTCTTTCTTTATGGTAGAATCTAGATCAACTAAGATATGTAATCGAGCTCAATTGAGCCGATTCCAAGCTTCAATTTCCATGGATTTTTTGGATTTGGGCTTCCTCGCGGGTTTGCCGAAACCCCTCCGGTGGCCGTGCCGCCTTCCAGCGATAGCCACCACCTCAACGGAGGTGGTGGTGGTCGTGGTGGTGGGCTGGGGAGGTGGCTGGAACACCGGTATATTAGTCTGAAATTTGCTCCAGGTCTGGAGAATTACGGCACTTGGCTGATTGGAGAAGACGAAATCTTGGACGTTCATTGTTTATGTATATAAATTATTATCTGTAATATATGTTATGTATCCTTTACTGTATATCCTTTTGAACTAGAAAAAAGGCCCTTAGGTGCTAAACAATGAAAAGTGCTCAACATTAAAAGGTAGCCCTCTGAGTCTACTTTAATTAGAAATTAAAATCATGTCATTTGGAGCAATGTTGCTTCCTGTAGGGCAGTTCTCGTGGGACAGGTCCTAAGGGTAGGACAATCACTATAACATTAATAATTTTTAATTGGCCAAGGGTAATGACCTGAAGTTTGGGCCATGCGCTTTTCTTGTAAGGAAGTAGGTCATATCCAACAATTGGAATTTTTGGAGATAATTTTCCTAAAGTTTTTGAAAATTTAAATTAAAAAATGGGATTTATTTAAAGTGTTAAATGAATTTAAAATTCACGAAAGTTTTGGTGAGAGGCTTTCAGTGCCATGTTAGGGCTCTGGTTAAAATACCAGCCCATTTGAGCATGATTTGAGTAGTGGGTGTTGAAAACAAATTTTGGTCAAGTGGGCAATATTTGACCTAGGGATTCCTTGGGGGTGCTTGAGGAAATTAAGTGGTCTCCCCTCATTCCCTTAAGGTGAAACTTAGGTAACACACTTAAAATGTCATTATACACCACCTCATGAAAAATGGTATGATTCTAGGATAGTTTGGCCATGGGGCCTAGTGTAAACCATAAAAGTGCACTTTTGGAGTTATTAAAGGGCATAGGGTCTATGGGCCTCAATTTTTCCCAAACTCTGGTGGATGACCAGAGGGGGTACTATTAGGCCAAGGGAAAAAAATATCAACCCAATTGGAGTTGATTTGGTAGGATAACATGGTGAACATAGTTGGCCAAGGTTAGATGTCAAATTTTCAATATCACAAGTACCAAGCGTCGAGTGGTCGACTAGACTCGATGAGGTGTTGAGTAATCTCGATTCCATTCGAACCAGTGTTGATTGGTTAGCTACACTCGACTAGGCATCGAGTAATCTCAACCCCATATAATGAGGAGTGGAGTGGTTAGCTACACTCGACGAGGCGTCGAGTAATATCAATGGCTTGCAATAAGGCATTATGTGGTCAACTACACTCGATGAGGCATTGAGTAATTTTGACGCCTTGCAATAAGGCGTTGAGTGGTCAGCTATAATCGACGAGGCATCGAGTAACCTCAACGCCATGCAATTAGGCATTGAGTGGATTGCTACACTCGATGAGGCGTTGTGTAATCTCAACGCCATGTAATGAGGCATCGAGTGATCTCGACGTCTTTTCTCTCAAATACAAAATTACAAGTCTAGAGGTAGTGGATGGCCATGAAATTTGGGTAATAGGTTTTTAATGATGTTATCTACCTTTGTAAATTTTTTAAAAATTTTGGGTTAAAGTTTTTAAGTACCTTCTTTATAACACTAGAATTTATTGATTGGAGAAATAAATTTTATAGAACTAACTGAGTATTGAAAAATTGAAAAACTTGTCTAGTAAACTTTTTATACCATTGTGATGCCTTGTTAATTTTATTGCAATTTTTGGAAGAATATATATAGTAGTTCCTTCACAAGTTGCCCTAGGAGTATATTATGTTGTAAATTAAAATTAATGATTAAATTACATTAGAAAGTCATGAAATTTTGGCAAACAAGCTTTCTGATCATTATAGTCCTCTGGTAATTTTGTTATAATTTTTGGATGACAAAATCTTGTACTCATTTTGTAAATGGTCATTTTTATCAAAAGATTTGTATTTTTATTTATGATAGAATTCATTTTAGAAAAATCATGAAATTCATTCCTTGCTGTTGTTTAGCCAAAAAGAGGCTCTGGAAATTTTAGTAAGGTCATTGCATGTTAGAATCTTATACTTCATGTTCAAGTCATAGGAGGAATGATTTTTGTGAAAAATATTTAAACGATTGGTTTAATTAGGAAAAATAACAAGTTCTGGTTTTGGGCTCAACATGTCATGATAGAACCCCAGTAATAATTATAAGGTTGTAGACAAATTATTCAGAATATTTACTTTCATATGGTTAGGTTATGTCACTTGGTCTGCATATAGCGAAGTCAAGGATTCAGGGTAGAATAATAGACCATACTTCGATGGAATATAGTGGCTGCACCAGGTTTGGGTGGAGTCTTGATGAGGTCTCCCTTAGGATACAAGTCCTAAGAAGTTTGGGTACCATGAAGATGGAATTGTACTCGGGGTCGACCGAGTATCGTCTTTCCCCTGGGTATTGATAAGCCCGGAATCCGCGACCTGCCCGCGCAGTTTTCCAGACCGGGCGGTCTGCTTATTCAAGCCGCCAAACCCCCCAAGCCGGGCGGTCTCCATGTCAGGCCGCTGCCAGCACCGACCCTGCTCAGCGACGAGGCCCAAGGCCCCAGCCGTCAGCTCGCCAGGAGGAATCCGCCAGGCCGCGCGGCTTCCCTCCTTTCTTGTTTCTTTCTCTTTTGCTTCCCCTCACCTCTGCCCGGTTCTCCTGTACCCCGGGCAGCCGGTAATTTTAGCCCTGCCCGTTTGGGCAGGCCCCCGAGCCTATAAATAGGGGGTGGGTGCACTCCCCAAGACACCATGACTGGGATCCAGGAGCTCGCCTGTTACGAGCTGCGGTCTCAAGTCTAGTGTATTGCGGCTTGTAGCCCGACCGGCTTCTTCTTTTGCTTGTTGTAACTGTCTCATTTTTAAGTAAAGGAAAGCCCGCCGCAAGAGTGGCATTTAAGCCGCGGCGGGCGAACTCTTCTGTTGCCGCTGCCAGCGGCCCCCTCCTCTTTTCTGCCCTTTAGCCGCGACCGCTAGTAACCGATTAGTCGACAGTCTCCTCCTTTCCTTCCCTATTCCCCGGTGTTCGAACCGTTAGCTGGTGGTGACCGACTCCCTGTCCATTTTCGTGCATCAACAGTTAACACGCGACCTTCAGATCTCGACTAATCGATGAAATCAGCGGTCTAGGGAGCCAGACCGCTCAATCCTCTAGAGTTCGGCGGCCTGTCTAGCAAGCCGCGACTTCGCCGGCTAAGGCTTTCAGCCCGCCTCCCGCACTGTGGAACCTGGCATTCTATCCGCTCTCTTTTCAGCCGGTCTTCTTATCGGTTTGCAGAATCGCCTAGCCGCCACGTTAAGCCGCCGCTGTTCTGCGGTCTCTTGCAAAAGTTCGGCTATTTCTTTCTTTTCAGGATGAATCCTGCAAAGGGTCATGATAAATCGAGCCGCATCTCAGTTATTACAAATCTCTCAGAAATGCAGGACTCTTCGTATTTTAATAGTGAGGTTGTTGACCCTCGTAAAGAAATTTTTGCAAACAGTGTTGAGCGTGGGTTAGAATCTGTTGCAAATGAGTCTCTTTGTGAGGACGAAGAAGAGGCCCCTTCTCCATTCACTAATCAAATTCGTTGGGATACTGTCTCCGATGATTTCAGAGAACCACGTCTCCCAGAGTATTCTGCATGTGATGATCCGTTTTCTCACTTGCAAGCTTTTGAATCAGCTATTTCACTTAGAAAAGTGTCAAATGGAGTAAAATGCAAACTCTTTGTTATATCCTTTGGCAATGTTGCGAGAGAATGGTTTTATAGCCTCCCACCTCGATCAGTAACCAGCTTTAAGGATCTTCGAAGTCAATTTATTTCTAGATTCGCTATTTACAGGAAGCGGAAAAGAGACGTTGGAGCTCTCTTCCGAATCAAGCAAGGAATTGACGAGTCTAATTCAGATTTTGTTGATCGTTTTCAAAAGGAGGTTCTAGATATTTGTAGCGTCCATCAAGACTATTACTTGCATGCTTTCATAAATGCCCTTCAAGAAGGCCCATTAAAATTCAAGCTCACCACAAAATATCCCAAAAGCTTCGGAGATCTTATTGATAGAGTTAATACATTCATAATGAGCGAAGAGGCAAATGAAGATTATGTTTCATTTCTGAATCAAATGGCTAAACAATCTCAAGAGACTTCTGGTCAACAGCAATCTACTTCTTCACAAGATGTTTTGCAAGTTGAATACTGCAGGTCTCCTTATATTCTCCAGGATAAAATTCCAAAGTATGAAAAAGGTTCAGGTAAGTATGTTAAGTTCAAAATTCCTATGGAAGATCTTTTGATAATCATTCAGGGAATGCCTGAGTTCAAGAAGCCTCGGCGTATGAAATCCAAAGTCAAGTATCGGCACGAGCAGCTTTTTTGCAAGTATCATAAAGATATTGGTCATCTAACAGAGGATTGCATAGCTCTCAGAGAATTGGCTAATCAACTTGTAAGAGCTGGAAAGCTGCAGGAATATTTCATTTAGTTACTCTCTAAGACAATCTTCCGTTTCTTGCTCAATAATTCAAGCAGTTATTCCTCTCTTTCTATAATGAAAAGTGCCTATGTTCAGAATAATACATAACATCTCTCTCTTTCTATAAGGCATGATAAAGCTACAGATATATGTCCTTTATCACTTCCTTAACATCATGCAAATGTTACATTTTCATTTGAAGCTTATTTTTAGCTTTACTCTTTATGCCTATATGCATGCATGTAGGGGCAAGAGCCCCTTTCGAATTCTTAAGCCCTCCACATCCTGCTCGACTTCAGTAGCAGATGTGTAGTGGGTTTTCCACTTGACCTTCAGTCACAGATAGGCTTTGCGTACCCGTCACGCATGACTTCAGTCACAGACAGGCTTTACGTACTTGTCCCGCTTGACCTCGGTCGCAGACATTGCGTACTTGTCCTGCTTGACCTCAGTCGCAGACGTTGCGTACTTGTCCCGCTTGACATTGGTCATGGAATTTAAGAATTTTGATTCCGCTTATGTGTTATTTGTGTGGAAAGCAATGCTACACGCACCTGCCCACATTGACACATAAGTGCACATCTTCACCTATTTTTGCAGGACAACACGTGCCTATCCGCTGTCTCGCGGTTTTATTTAGCGGCCTGTGCAGGTTTTATAATTATTTAAACAAGCTGCCCGGTTTCATATTCCGGCTTAAGTTTTTTAACTTTCCTGTTCTTACCGGCCGGATTATCATTAATCTATTTTGGAACTCGGCCGACTTACGTCCGCCTATCCGCTATTCAGTATCTTATTCGGCTTATGTATATCAATTGCCGGTTTGTTATTCATATGAAAAAGAGGTCGCCCGACCTGCGTCTGGCACTTAATTCCTGGCATTGATCTGCCGGCTTATGGTATTAATTATAATAGCTAATCAGCGAACTGTCGTCACAAAGATTCCCAGCTTCCATATGGCTATATCGGTCTGTATTATCGGAAGCCGGAGCTTATTTCTCTATTTCTGTTCCTTTAATCAAATGGGCAATTCGTTTCAGAGTTTGCCCTAGCCGCAATCTAATATTTCAATGTTATGAATGTTTGCCGACTACGACAGGTGACCGCGCGGCTTAGCGGTCACGGTTTAAGTATGAACAAGCCGCGGCAATTCAGCTCTTCTAGCAGATAACGTGTAATAATTTATCAAGGAAAATTGCGGTTTAAATTGTTAGCCGCTCGGCTTATTGTTGACGTGCACTCCGGTATAAACCGCAGGGAAATATCTCTCTCTTGCGGATAGCTTTGTTGAAATCGCAGCGCAAACTCAGCCGGTTTACATACTTATATTTTAAATCGGAAGCTAAACTGAGACCGCGCGGACTTAGTCAAGTAAGAAAAGTAAGATGTAACAAAAAGTAAGGTAAAAATATCTTCATTTCTATGTCATTGAGTATTACAAAATGTTAATCGCGCGGTTACAAAAACAATGCCGCCGATTTCAAAAAAGTTCAAAATACAAAACAAGTTATAAATTTTCTAATCGTCTGGTTTGAGCTTCTTAGTCGCAGGAGCATCCAAATCACTGCCATCGCCAACATCGACAGATGATAAAGAATACCCGCTGCTAGTTATGGAGCTCGCTGAACCATCAGAAGATGTCGAGTCTGGCCGCGCGGTCTCCGACTCTTGGCCGCCGGACTCAGGAGATGTGCGCGGACTCCGGCTTCCCTGGCCTACCTCTTCCACGGCGTCTCCCACCACCTCGACGACTTCTTCCCCGACCTTGGCCTTGCCCTTGATCGACTTATAGACGTCGGCCACCTGCTCCTTCAGGGAAGGGTAGATGTCGGCGCATGTGAAGTCGGTAAAGCCGGTGGCCAAGCCGCCAAGGTCCCGGAGGCGGTTAAGCGCTCCATCGATTCCTTGGACGAGTTGGGGGAAGACTTGGTCTTGGAAGATCGGGTTGGCAGGGTTGTACATTTCCTGCAAAGCAAAGGTGAAGGTAAGGTCGCGCGGTTACATAATTCTAACCGCGCGGGTATTGGTAATGACTTACCGCCTCTTTCTCTTTAAGCCGCTTGTTCTCTTCTTGCTGTTCGCCTAACTGCGTCTTCAGGCCGCTGTTCTCTTTCATCAGCTCCTTGTAGGCAAGCCCCATGAAATGGCTTGCCACGAAGCTCCTCGCGCCTACTTGCGCGGCTAGCCGCGGCAAGTCGTCTGGAGGAACTCGTCGCATAGCCCTCAAGTTGCGCTTGCCGTACAACGCGCCGCCAACCGCATTAGCATGGCGGCTTACTTCTTCTGCTCCCCAGTAGGGGAGGGCGGTGGAGATCGTCACCGACTTGCCGTCCGGACTCCACCGCAAGGCCGGGTCGCCGTGGACATCCTTCAGGCTGCTGCCGGTTCCTTGCAGCATGAACTCTCCAGAGGAGTCCGACTCCTCCTCCTCCGCAGCTCGCGCCGGCTTGACCCGCTTCGCCCTCTTTTCTCTTTGAGTAAGGGTCAAGCCGCCCGGAGTCTGCAGCTTGTTCAGCGGGACCGCCACAGTAGCTGCAAAGATAGAAGGCAAAGTTAGTTTTCAGGCCGCGCGGCTAAGAATTCAGGTCGGCCGGCTTAACACTTACTGTCTTCCGCTTCGACTCCTACTAGCGACGGCAATAGCGGGATGTAGTAGTTCACATCAAGCCGCTCGCCCCTGAAGAAGTTATAAATCTCCTTCTCGACGCCGTCCAAGCCGCTGCTCCCAAAGGCGGCTTCTTCGCGGATTTGGGGGTCGACCGGCAGCAACCCCAAGTTGCCCTCGAAGATCAGAAACCGCTCCGGCCAGTTTGCGATCTTGTTGGCCAAGTTCACTATCTTCAGCCCTCTGCAGCCGAAGTAGAGGTGCCCCCGGAAGATCTTCGTCCCGGAGTCCGGGATAGACCGCACCGAGAAGCACTCTCGGAAGAGCCTCATCGAGAAGCGGACTCTTTCCGACCTGAGGTAAGAGATGAAGCTGTATATTGCGGCTATCGAGTTTGGGGGAAGTTGTCCGGGTACAACTCCATAGTGGTCGAAGACCGCTACGGCCTCTAGCAAGACCGGGAAGCTGAAGCCGCAGTCGAAGTGGTCAATGGGGACTGCGATCTGATTCGCGTTGGAGGAGTTTATCCGCTCATCTTGCCGGGGAAGCCGCGCGATCAGCGGGCTTCCTTGCATATGTTTCTCGACAAAGTCATCCAGCTCGGCTTTTGTAAGCCGGCATTCTTTGTGGTCAGCTGAGTGGAAGGCGGAGGCCGCGTCTGTCCTAACGGCTGTGGCCTTGTCAGACCGCAACGACTTGGACTTAGCCCGCATCCTTCTTGATTTGTGATGAACTCTGCGGGGTCTGCGCTATTTATAGAAAATCCGTGAAGCTACAGTGCCCAACGTCAAATCGCGGCTAGTCGTCACGCCGCGCGGCCTAAGTCCGCTGGAAGTGCAGAACAGCTTAGTATTCAAGCCGCCTTTTAGCCCGTCAGTCCGCACGGCTATTTCCCTGCACTTAGAAAAATTCTATGGCAAATCATGTGGATATCAAGTATTCAAGCCGGCGCTCTGTTCGCCAGACCGCGCGGCTATTATCCTAAACTTTAAATTTCTCAGAACAAAGCAGCAGACATGTGGATTATAAATACAAACCGCATAAGCCGCATTCAGTTCGCAGCATAATAAAATACAACAGTTTACAGCAATCAAATTGTCCAACATCCAGAGAAAAAATATATATTACAACACAATATACGAATGTCCGCGCGGCTTAGGTCTCTCAAGTCGCTCAGGATCGTTTGTCATCTTCCGGCCTATCTCGTCCCATGTGCGCGACCTGTTCACCGGTCTGCACAATCGCAACATACACCTGGCTAACCAGATTATGAAGCGCATGCAGAGACCGATGAACTCGCGCAGCGTCTCGCTCAACTCTCGCAAACGGTATCATATGGATCGCCTGGCCCCCCGGACCGCTTGGAACTGCAACCTGGTTAGGCGCCGCGGCCACTGGCGGATGCGAACTCTCGCCAGAGGCCGGGCGGCTAGTTCCCGGCAACTCTGCAGGAGTTGGTGGTGCAGGCCGCAGTTCTCCGCCGGTCTCCGCCGGTGAGTCTTGGTTTTCGCCGCCTCCGGCATGCAGGATCTGTTCTCTGTCTCCTTCCGGCCGCGCGGCCATCAGCAAGTACTTCTCCGCCCTCTCCTGCTCCAAGGCGACCTGCATCTCAGCAATCTTCGCCTCAGCGGTTTCCATCGCGGTCTGGAGCCTGGCGGTCTCTTCCTTCATCGCGGTCTGTAGCCTGGCAGTCTCTTGTTCCATCGCGGTCTTCATCCTCGCGGTCTCCTGCTCAAGCGCTCTTTGCAACCTAGTGGTCTCTTGCTCCAGGGTGGTTTGCAACTCTTGGATCCTTTTTTCCGCGGCCTCCTGGGCAACCCGCTGCTGTTCGTCCTTAATCCGCAGTGTTTCGGTGGCCGCGTTCAAAGCCGCCTGCAGCGAGCCGACCTCCTTCTGGAAGTCGGCCATCTCCTTCTCGCGAACACTTGGAGGCGGAGGCGGTGGCAGCATGGACAAATACGACGTCAAGTCGCCCGGTTTCATCGCGGTCTCCGGTACACCTGCAGGAGAAAAACCGCAGTCAGGTTCAGCCGGATTATTGCGACCTTCTAGTAAGGAAATCGGTAGGATGAGACCGCCGGTTTGATGTTTATCTTCTCCAGAGGCCGCGGTATGGATTTTAATCACTGGCCGCCTGAGCCGCTCAGGATCTATCCTCTTCATCTTTTCTTTCCATAGCCGCTCGGTTTCCTTAGCTCGGCTTTTCAGTTGAGCCGTGGTCAGGAAAAAGCTGGCCGGCGGATTTAATATTATATTCGCCCCCTTCTTCCTTGACCGCGACTTGTAGAATTTAATAATTCGCCTAACGTCCCGGTGTTTACCTTGCAGCAATGGATGTGTGGTCGCCACCGGCTTCTCGGCGATCAGTTTCTTCATCTCCTCCATCTTCTCGTGGAGCTTCAGTTTCTCGGCTCCTTCAGAAGCCGCGGAAGCCGGTTCGCCAGGCTTCTCCCCAATAACCTGGATATCTGGGCGGTCAACCTCCTCAGAGGCCGCTGGTGTCGACAACAGCGCGTCTTGCCGCTGGAGGGTCTCCATGCCCTTCAGGAGCTCGCTGAGCGAGTCGCTAACCGCGGGCGTATTCTCCAGTTCGCTCGGCTTGTGATCCGGTGTAGCCGGGTCCTCGGGTACCTCCTTCTCGTGTGGCCTGTGTTGAAGACTGTCCGCTCCGGTCTTTTCAGAGATATTCCGGTTTCTGGCATGCAGCTTCCTCATTTTCTTCTTCATCCTTTCTTCAAGGGTTTCGCTCCTTTCTTTTCGCCGTTTCAGGGAGCCGGACACCTTTTCAGTCCGCTTGCCCTGTTCAGCAACAGTCCGCTCGGGTTCCTGCGCCTTCTCCGGCTCGTTGTCATCCACAACGATTAAGTCGACCTTGCTCGACAATTCGGACATTTTCCCAGACTCAGCACTCTTCTCCTCCGTCCCACCGATCTTTAGGAGTGGTTCTCCTGATGGAGAGAAAGTCACGTCGAAGGATTTGGCAGTTCCGGTTTGCACTGGAGCGGCCTTCGAAACCGCTTTGGGATCGGCTGCGGCCTGCGATGGTCCGCCGACGATCTCTGTCGGCCTCCTTTCAGCTCCAGAAGCCGCTGATGTCTCCGGCTTCCCAGTCTTCTTGGCAGTCTGACGGGCAGAATCATTCGAGTTCTCGCTCCGGCTCTGCTTCGCTTCTGGCGGTTTCTTGTTGCGAGCTAGCATTGATGACATCACATCCATCGCTAGAGAAATCGCGTCGGCTTGCAAAATTCTAACCGCAAGTGGCGAGTAGCGACCCGTGCTTGGCAGGAATCCTGAAGAATGTCAAGGGTCAGGGGATTTTATAGACAACGATGAAGCAGTCGCGGTCTCCGGCTTAGTTCTACATTTTCGAAGTTTTTTGGAAACTTAAAAATGTGCGGGGATTATGATAAGCCCGGAATCCGCGACCTGCCCGCGCAGTTTTCCAGACCGGGCGGTCTGCTTATTCAAGCCGCCAAACCCCCCAAGCCGGGCGGTCTCCATGTCAGGCCGCTGCCAGCACCGACCCTGCTCAGCGACGAGGCCCAAGGCCCCAGCCGTCAGCTCGCCAGGAGGAATCCGCCAGGCTGCGCGGCTTCCCTCCTTTCTTGTTTCTTTCTCTTTTGCTTCCCCTCACCTCTGCCCGGTTCTCCTATACCCCGGGCAGCCGGTAATTTTAGCCCTGCCCGTTTGGGCAGGCCCCCGAGCCTATAAATAGGGGGTGGGTGCACTCCCCAAGACACCATGACTGGGATCCAGGAGCTCGCCTGTTACGAGCTGCGGTCTCAAGTCTAGTGTATTGCGGCTTGTAGCCCGGCCGGCTTCTTCTTTTGCTTGTTGTAACTGTCTCATTTTTAAGTAAAGGAAAGCCCGCCGCAAGAGTGGCATTTAAGCCGCGGCGGGCGAACTCTGCTGTTGCCGCTGCCAGCGGCCCCCTCCTCTTTTCTGCCCTTTAGCCGCGACCGCTAGTAACCGATTAGTCGACAGTCTCCTCCTTTCCTTCCCTATTCCCCGGTGTTCGAACCGTTAGATGGTGGTGACCGACTCCCTGTCCGTTTTCGTGCATCAACAGGTATATTAATTTACTTAGGAGTAGTTAAAAAGAAACGTGAGGAAAGGGTTGGGTAACAAATAGATACTCATAAAAATAAGCGCCTTGAGAAAGGGATCTTTGAGCTTCAGACCATCGAAGTTCCTAGTTCTCTCGAGAGCCCTTCACAGGGAATGCCCTGGGCAGTCGAAGGTTAACCATAAACTGTAATAATAACAGACTAAAAGCGTAACCTTAAATAATCACCATCACATACACTCACCACGTCATTTCAGGAGTATAGATGGTATAGATTCATGGGTGGTGGGCTCAGTGTTTGATAGAAAGATGGTTTCAAGTTTGGTGAGTCGATGGCTCGGGAGCTCCTTTAGCATAAGTGCATGTGCATAAAATTGGCAGGTCTTTAGTTCGCTCTAGTCGTCTCACCGATAGAGGAATGATGACTCTGGAGGGTATAGTGGTTGGGAATGGCTTACCAGTGTCTGTAGAGACACTTACCTAGTGACCCTGCACTTGAACACAAAAGAGTGGCAGGTTTGTCAGCATTAGTACGTGGTGACTCTGGAGTGTGCTTCAGAGGCATACATAAGGGCTAGGCCTGGTAGTGCAGTAACCCACCTTGGAGTGGCGTGGCCCAACCCACTATATCCATTGGCCACTATGGAGGTGTAAGACCCCCCCTTTTTTTATTTTTAAAACACCGGGGTCTTAGGCCCAGAAACGCCTCTTTACGGTGACACCTTCGCACTCGGGAAGGTCATCACTACAAAACGCCGATCCTGCCGGCCAAATCGATCACAACTGTAGCAAAATAGTAAACATGTCCACAGAAATCACATGTATATGTAAATAATCTCCACGAAGGGAGTGTCCACAAATACACAGAAATATAAGATCTTGGGCTCATGCCTAGTACATCATGTCCTCACTACAAATCTCTCAATGCGGAAGAAAATACTATAACTAATAATGACCAGGACTCACAGTCCCTGCCATCTGAACTCCGAAACTAGACTGCCCGATCTCCAAGCGTGCCGACCTCCGGGGCTGCTCCTCCATGCTGGGCTCCACGGTCCCCTAAAATGATTTGGTTCGAAAACCGTTAGTCTAAAAAACTAAGTCCTATCATGCCCCGCCCCTTCCCTCATGGCCCCTAGGCACCGAGCAGGGAGAAGGAAAGGAGAGGACATGAAGGTGGAGAGTAGAAATTAAGCAGGTTGCAGCAGAACTAATATATCAGCTCTACAGTATGTATGTCAGCAAAATATGTATGAAAAAATGAATGAGAATGTAACCTTAAATTATATGAAAACACATAAGCTAAGGGATCTTTTGCAGGGCTCCTATCGTATAAAAAGTCCCAAACCGATTTATACGATAGGGTGTCGATTTTCTAGCAAGCATAAATATGTAATATCAAATAAAACCTTTAACTTATAAGCACACTCACACGAACTTATAAACTAAGGGGTCGTTTTGCAGGGCCTATTGTATAGAGCGTCCCATACCACTTATACAATAAGTGTCAGGTTATATGCAATGATTATGCTATGTAATACAATTATGCCATGATGTGAACATGCAAGTGCAACTCACCCACTCTACTCTGTGTACATAGACCTTTAGTTCCCCCTTTCTGGAGCTGAACCTCCCATGATACCTCCGTAGTGGCAAACAGAAGCGGTGGGTTGGACCTCGCCCACCTCTAAACCGGTAATTGCACTACCAGTCAGATCTATCGTATGCCTCAACGCTGGTGTACAGTGCGGAGCGCCTGCATACTCTTGCCGGCTGGCGCACCGGACTTTATTTGGCCAAGTGCTAAACCACACTCGCTGAGTCAACGTGTTGGCGTCGGTGCATCGACCCTCCAACACCGAAGACCCGCCACCTTTTCCTTTATGCACATGCAACCTTATGTATCAGCTACCAAGCCAAGCTCCCCGGACCATCCCGTCCGTCCTAAAAAACAACCGAGCCAAAGCTCTCCGGGCCAACCTGCCCATCACAAACCATTACCGAGCCAAAGCTCGCCGGGCTAACCTGCCCTTTTACCAAACCACTTGGCTTAGTGCCCGAGTGACCCAACCTATCTCCCCGAGTCATCGAGTTGTGAGAAAGTGAAACCCTAGACTTACTAGCTATCCTTAAATGTTGTGTTGGATCTAACCCTAGTGCAATTGACACTTCTTCCGTACGGGAAAGATAATCTTTCGTCGATCCCGGGCACCGCCTAACTCTAGCCAATCCATCCCTCTACTCATCCTACCACCAATAATGAACTTATTTTTATCTATCAAAACCAGCAGACCACAAATCCCAAGGCATGCATCAAATTATACTCCAACATAATTTCTGCAATTTTTACTATATGCAGACCACTTAAGCTATTTGACCCGTAAAATGGGAGGTACAACAAATAATCATCCAATACTCTTATAATAATTATTGGAGGGCCATTATAGGCTTTGAGGACTAAATCCAGAATTTCACAATTTTCCTATTTATCTGATAATTTATTTAATTAATTTAGTAGCCAAAAATCCCATGTTTGAACATGAAGTACCAATTTCAGATATGATAATATTCAAACAAATTTGTGTTAAATACAAAATGAATATATAACTCAAAATCCAAAGCCTCAATATTTTCCAGTAAGGTTAGCCCCATAATTTTAATTTCAAATATATCTCATAATAATTCATTTTAAGAGAATTTACAGTATTAATAATTCCAAAAATTCAGAGAAAATTCAAGGATGATTTTAAGGGCATGTAAGTGTTCTAGATCAAGTTTCACAATTCATCATTGAATAATAAGTCTATATTTGATTTTCTCATAATATTCCAAGTTAAAAGGTTAATGAACAAAGTATAGCAATTATCCATCTAAAAATTCCACATAAATTTTCATATGAGCATACTGAACTAGGAACACTAATTCTCAAGTTTCATAATGTTTCAACAAGTATTAAGCTCTGTAAGAATTATTTAGCAAGTTCCCAATATTTGAGGTTGTGAAGTTGGTACCCTAATTATGTATCCAACAATTCCATTAAAATTCGCACAAGATTAGTATGGTCTAAAATTCCCTCTGCCAAATTTTCATGATTGTTTTAAAAATCTTGCTAACCTATTCTAGCCCCACAATATTTGCGCCCTAGGCTAGGGTTAGGGTTTTGTGGGCCCTAACCTTTCCAAAATACCTTAAGATTTTTACCAGAGGGTTTAATCTATCCTAGCACCCTCCCTACAAAGTTACAAGTTCATTCAAGGTGTTTTGGCTTCATACCTTTCACAAGGCACAAATGCCCTTCCTTAGGGTATGGCCTTAGATCTTAGGGCAAACCAATTCCAAACTACCCCATCTTTCATGATAAGGTGAAAGAAGCCATTCCAAGCCAGTGGCCCGAATCCCAACCTCTGCTGAGGTGATTTGGCCACTCAAAACCCAAAATACACCATTTGACCAAAATACCCCTTTTAGGGCAAAGCTAGGGTTTGCATGATTTCTGTTCAAACCACTTCCAAATGTGATGAAATTTTAACCAGAGATTTATATTGACCCTAAGCACCTCTCACCAAAATTTGGATGAGTTTGGAGGTCATTTGGCCCTTATATTAATTAACCCTAGATAAATTAAATATTTTCCAAAACTATAGAACAATTGTCCCCAAAAATACCCATCTTTGAGCAGCACTAGATATGGTCTAGGGGGACTCACTGCCAAAATTTCAATTAATTTGGACCAAGGATGAAGTGTGGGCACTCAGTTTAATGTCTGCCTAGCCTTATGTGTAGGTCCCACCAAAATGGGTGCCCTGGTCAAACCAAGCACCCAAATTGGTTCAAATCAATTTTAAAATAAAGTAGACCCAAAGGGCTACAAATCCTGTGTTGACAATTGTCTCATACAGAGTAGCTGACTATTTTTTAATAATTTAAAATATTTAATGTTAATAATGTGACAAAAATCATGAAAATGAATATATAAACCTATAATTTAATAAATCAACTTTTGCACGAATCTTGGCGCAAGTTTGACGGCATCCCTTCATCTCCTTCCTCCAGCCGATGGCTCCGATTCATCCCGCCTGGAGCATCTTCCAGCAGCTGCCGCCGGCGATCCGGCCACCTCCCCGGCCGGCCACCGCCAACACCACCTCCATTGAGGTGGTGGCTGCCGCCAGGCGGAGGCACAGCCGCCGGAGAGCAATATTCCGGCGAACCCGAGAGTTGGATTTTTGTGGAAAATTCCAGAAATTTTGAACTTGGATCGGCCTCAATTGAGCACAAACCTTGGACCTAAGCATTTCTATGATCTAACCATGAGACAAGGAGAGGAGGAGGACCTTGCTGGGCGGTTGTAGCCTTGCCGATCGCCGGGAAGCCATGGTGGTGGTGGTGGTCGGATTTCTGCAACAACACTGGTAACTCCCTTGGCTCCTTAAGGTAAAGGGTGGAACTGACTCCTTGGAGTCCAGTGAAGCTTTTAAGAACAAGAAATGGGGTGTTAGGTGGGGAAATCTTGCATTGCCATTATTGGTTCTTGGTCAAGGTTGGCGGCCATGGTAGGTAGGGGGAAGCTAGCTCCAGCCAGTCTAGGAGTAGCTGGTTGAATTGGGGCTGCCTTCCTGGTCTTAATGAACTGAATGGGAGGTTGGGGAAGGAGAAGGAATGAGCCCAAAGTCTCCTCCATTACTTCTCTTCTCTTTCTCTCTCTTTCCTTGAAGTTTCTCTCTCTCTCCTACTCACCAAGCTGAACTTTGGC